>OZ021732.1:52963713-54163713 GCA_963978545.1 Linyphia triangularis | reverse complement strand
GTTACCTCCACATAAGTTAAGGGAGATGCCAATCAAGAGCATTTTTCTGCACGAAGAACGGGCAATAATCACGTCACGACACAACACTTAGACAAAGTAGAGCTCCAGTGGCAGAAGATGGCTGGGATCGGGGAAAACACTATACAATAAAAATTCTCACAGTGCAAGAAATATTTGACATAATGCATTTTAGGCATGTCCATAAAATACAGTTCCGATTTTGAACATTCTTATGCTGGGAGAAAAGAAAATAACACTGCATTTTTAGAAGAATTTGTATTGATGGTAGAACCCATCATTACATTTGATATTTATACAACAATCGAGCAATATTTATTGATTTTACAGTAAGCAAATAAGAAAACCTCTTTTATTTAACTATAATTTTAGGTTTGGGAAACTTATTGAGAACGTATATTGAGTATTTAAACTCAATACTACAACTAAATAACTAAAATGTTTCCAATTTTTTTTTAGGTATGTGTAAGTGTAAATGATGAATTATTGTATGCCGCAAACGGATAACTGCAGCAAGGTCCCATTATACAGAGTGTTCATAAAGTAGTTAGGGAACGGAATTCAAATAGATCTGCATAACTCTTAAAAACTTGGCTTTATAAATCATTCTTTCCTCCCAACTAATTTATGCTCACCATGCCATTCAGTATGCAAAAATATATTGTTTATTGTGCCTAGTATTTGGAGTTACACAGATCTATTTGAACTCCATTGGCCAACTAATTTGTGAACACCCTTTACTATATTTATATTAAAGCTATTAAGTCCTCTTTTGATATCTTCTTTTTCAATTAATATGGATTTTCAATTGGTAAATTACAAATAGCTTCAATTAGAATTGTTCAAAGGCAATTTCTTAAACAGCGCTACTTCTCATTTTATCTTTTCTTTTTTACATCTATTACTGTATTGGTTAAGCCTAACTACAGAATAAACTAATTAGAGCTAAACAATAAAATATTAATCAAGCAAAATTAGTTTGATCTTGAAACAAAGCGCTTAATCTTAATTTGTTAGCAGAACAAATTCTCAGAAATGCATTTTAGGGACAGGCCATACAAAATTTACTAATCGCCTTCCATGACGTTAACTTTCTCCAGAAAGAAAAGTTTGCTTTTAAGTTAGCCTCAATTTTAAAAGCGTAACTGGAGTGTTGCATTGGCCATCCCAGTCACCGGGCGCCACCGGAGCCCCTCTACTTACTCTCATCCCCTCCAGACGCGACATTGCACGCAGGGGGCGGAGGGCCCGAAGAGTGCGCATTGTTTTAAAGGCAGGAATGTTGGCATAGCCAGCCAATCCCACCGCCAGGTTAAACATGGAGACCTAGAGAGGGCGGCAAAACTAAGGATTATATTAAGGAAGCTATAGGACAATAATAGATCCGATTGGGTATTTCATTAGATCATTAAGTTAAAGTATGAAATAACAAAAGAAAATTAAAAAACAAAGTTGAATGATTGTTGTTATTATTAGAGTACTTGGAAGAACTTAAATTTTGTATAAGAAGTACATAATTGATTAAGAAGTACATAATTGATTAAGAAGTACATAATTGATTAAGAAGTACATAATTGATTAAGAAGTACATAATTGATTAAGAAGTACATAATGATTAAAAATGCATAATATATAGCATGTAATTGACAAAGCATTGATATATAATAAAACCTTATTAATATACATAGTTTTTATTCACGCTATTAGCATTTGTATTCATGTAATTTATACTTTAATCTAAATAAGTTGAGTTTGAATACTGCCCGGTCCTTTTTTAACCATTACAAGATTCATTTCAACTTATGCCAGTTAAGTATAAAGTTAGGGGAGTATTTTAATTTGAACGTCAAACTAAAGTGTTTTATTACCATATAGAATGCTCACTACAATCTTATATATATTTATACAGTATAGAGTTTTAACCCATCCAATTAATGAGGTTTTACTATAATAATGACATTTGCCAGCAATTTTAAAGTTTATTTGCAATTAAATCTTATTTTGTTGAAGTACTGTTGAAAACAAACTTACCATCTTGAACCGCTAATAACACTGAATGATTTTCTATTCATAATGAAATGGTTAAATACGATCTTGACAATTTTATACTACATAAATGTAAAAATGAAATATTTCACAGTTTTTTCTATTCAAAGTGATTTTCATCTTAGAGTGTCAAACGAGAAAACTCTCAAAACCACCATTATCAACATTGGTTAGATAAATTCAAATCATCAACATAAATCGGCTTTAAATTTTAGTAATATCGTTAACAATTTTCAGATATCATTAAAATATGTAATTTCATTCGAAAAAAACACCTAATATTTAAAACGAAGACCGACTTTTCTGGATATTATTTCTGAAATAAACTATAAAAATATATAAAAGATATTTTTGTTCAATACTTTATTATCCGGAGAATTCTTCAGAATAGTTTTCAGCCAATTTATTCGATCCCCATTTTCTTGAGAATATCATTCGAACAATTTTTAATTCCTAACCAGTAGTAAAATAAAGATAAACTACAATTTATTCCAAATTAAAAGAATGTTTAAGGTAATATATAATTAATTCAAACAGCTCTTGTACGTTATTCTACAAGTGAAACTTTAAGATATTAACCGAAAAAATTTAATATTTATAATGCAGTCACACCATGAGCACACAGTTTTCCTGTAATAAGCATATTTTTTACATTAAATTTTAATGAAGATTATAATTAATATATTTGTAATTTAAATTATTATATTTAAGAATTTTTTTTGGAGAAATGAATTACGTACCAAAACGATGACAAAATCTAGCCAGCACCAGGCATTCGTAAAATATTTTTTAAAGCCAAATGCCAGCCACTTGAGCAACATCTCAAAAAGAAAAAGAACTGTAAAAGCTTTGTCCATGTATTGAAGGCCATCTTTTAGCCAAAGCCTGTCGCACAGATTCACATCTTCTGCAGCCTGCAGGAAATTATAGATATTAGTTCCGCAACATACTAAATATATGGGCAATTCTACCAAAATTTTGACTTTTAAGTTCCTGAAGCATAACTTTTCGAATAATGCATGCTTTTCTTTCTTTTTTTCTTAAACTGTAAAACTAATTGTTGTGAAACTATACAACAGTATTTATTAAAAAACACTAGAATAAAGCTTTTCTTAGAATAAAAAATATTACTGAAAATTCCTTACTGTCCCTTGTCCGTAATGATAATTTTTAAGTTTGGAGTTAAGTTACAATATGTTCTGAAAATTCATTGTATCCAGGATTTGTAGAAAATTTAGAATCGAATGTAATTGCCATCCTGTAAATGCGATGCTCTAGCAACAAGTTCTTATAGTCATTAACAGAAGACCGCCACAATCTACCATCGACAAAAATAATAGAATTCTGGTCTTGAATTGAGGATCCTCTGGAGCCAATATTAGCAATTTTTTGTCAAGGATTACGACACACAATTTCAGCAGCTATTTTTACAATACACTTATATTTGAATGTTTAACTAATTCTAAATTTGTAATTACTTTTCAATTGTAACAGTCTCTTGTGCTGTCCTTACCCTCCCTTCACTTTCATTACTGTCCCCAATTATAAAACATTTAGTAAATGTCTTCAAATTTGTCTGTTGATATAATTAACACCTTTTTTTGGATGTCCAGCTTGTATATTTAAAAGTAATTGCACTTTCAACCGATTTTCCGTATGTGTATATAGTTATAAACATAAATGAAAGCAAAATACGAAAATTTATTAAATTGTGACTTTTCGGCAAAGCTAACAGAAAAAAATCCTTTCACAGTACTACTTATTGTAAGTTTGCTATATTTTATATTGTCACCAATATTAAGTATAGTATTTGCAAATTTTAAATAATTTATAATTTTTTAGAATTTAAATATCATGGGGACGGTAAGGAAAATTGGTCCCAAAAACTCAACATATTTAGTCAGTTTCATAAAATTCCTTTACAAATGATCACTGCTGATTATTTTATAGTAATCTTGAAAGCATTTACATACATATTTTGTGTTACTTTGTTACGTTTTGTATTCACAAGTTTCCCTTACATAAAAGTTAAAATTATGGTAGAATTGCCCACATTATAAGAAAAGGGTAAGTTTTCACTGTCAAGAAAAATAGTTCAATAAATGGATTCAAATATCGTAAAAAATGAGGAATGAAGTATTGTAACATCTTTAACTATAGCACCATATTAAAACAACAACAAAAAAACCTTACTAATTCGAAGGTTTTTTGTGTGGATAAAAATCTAGTTAGGAAATTTTAAATCTATATCAATCTATTTTGGAAAATAATTGAAAGTACATTTTTCAACTGAAATCTTTTTTTGTTGTTGTTGTATAGGAAAATTCAAAACAAAATGGAGCTTTAATGTTTAGTGTGCATAAGTTCCAAACCATGTCTAGGAAATATTTAACTTTCTTTCAGAAAATCTTGCTAGCCTATTGGGTAATATGAAGCCCTATGACAGAATAATGCGAGCCTTTCTCCGACAAATTTTAATTTATTTCTGCCAGAGTAAACACCTACGTGGGCGTAACTTGTAGAATAAAAGAAAACTATAGTTCTATCTTAGTAATGATGTTAAAGAGATGATATAAATCAATAGATTACAACTGCGAGTAGATTAGAATTTGTCTGAATATTGTCAATATTACAACTGCGAGTAGATTAGAATTAGTTTAAACATTGGCAATTTATTTATTTTGTTTTGACTTGTGAGCTTTTCTGCAGTATATTAATATACAAGGTGATCCAAAATTCACAGAAATTTTTTAAAGTCGATATCGATTAGTGACTATTTAGCGATGTTATGCAGTTTTCACTGAAATTCTAAGAAAAAAAATCGGGTTGTTTTTCTAAAAAGAAATTAGTTTTTTACTTAACAGATGGCTCTTTGTAGTAAAATTTCACTTATTGGCAACCAATTAAACTACTTTAAAAACTGCGGTCAGTTGCTTCCTCTGTTGATGAAAAAACGATTTTTGTGTCTGAGAAAACAGAAGAGTAATGCTCCTGTGAAAGCAAAAACGCCTTTCCCTCAATAGTTCAAGAATCAACTATTCTTCAAATATTAGAGATTACTGCGCTCATCTAAGATGGTAAATGCGTGTAGTTGTACTTACGAGTGCGAGGCTGCTGATGAGTATCATGGTGATGATGACCGTCTCGAAGTACTTGTGCTCCACCATGTAATAACTTTTCCGCCGTGCCTCCTTCCAGCGTGTCCACCATAGCGAGTCGTCCCCCAGGCACCAGGGGAAGCGGTCGTAACAGCAATCAGGACAACAGTCCGCGGGGTACTCCGGCTCGATGTGGTCGGCGGAGAGGGCAGTCTCGATCTTGTCAATGCCCACGTTGTCCACGTCCTCACCCCCTTCTTCAGGCAGGAAGTCGCCTGGAGAAACCAAGACAAAACATAAGAGGACTTACCATTGGGGATGAAAGACAATTATAAATTCACTCTTCTTTCGAAAGATGTTTTAGGTACAGCCGCCATAAGTTACGTCATTGTCTGCACCTTCAGGTTTTACACACAGATCTGAGGAAGGACTCACCCTCACGTAACCTATGATGCAGCTGTGAAAGCGTCGATTGGTTTAAAAGTACGCCCCTTCAGACATCGTTCCTGGTACATACATAGGCCTCGTATGCCAGCTGCATATAGGCTAGTTCAACATTTGTGTAATCGAATATGTCATTATATCTCTGAGGAGTACTGTGAATAAAGGCTTCCTGCATAGTGCAGTACTGATCCAACAGCATCTACTTAATGAAGGTGGCGTTTCCAACTTCGCACTGCTCTATGATTTCGATTACTTTTTCAGCAATTACCCCTGTAAGTCGTTTTTTACACGCTGTACCGAAACGCTCTGTATAAATACACTTTAATTATAACTTGAACCACTAATATTTGAGGAATTTAGGTGAATGGGCATGGTTACTAGAATGGCATTAAAATAACATTCCTAATCTTACCTGTACTTGGCGTGTCCTCCTTACTGCTGTCCTTCTTCTCTTCCCCACTTTCCAGAAACAAGTCGCTAGACTCTTTCGGAATTTTGGCCACCACCAGACCCTTTTCCACAATGTCCGCTTTGTTCTCGTCACCACCGCCGTTAGACGGATGGACCTTGTTGTTCACAGTTGGTTCCATTTCCTGCAAAGTATAACCCATCAAGAGATAGGAGAAAGAAAAAAAAAAACCGGCAACTGATAACTTATAATAATTCAAAACATCGGAAGGCACTGTTACTAAATAAATGATTATATGTTATAAGAAGAACTAGTTTGTCTGGAAATTCAGCTTTTAACCAAAATGAAAAATGTTAAGTATATTTTTAGTTGGAGCTTTTGGACAAATTAGTTTCCAATTTCAAACCAAACTCGTTTTTCTAAAACAGGCCAATTAAAAAATCCGCGGTTAAAATATCTGATGCAATTTTATTATTATATGCATGACTGACTGTTCAATGTATGTTTTTTTTTTTTTTTTTTTTAAATAATTATTAATAGCTTTTGCTAGTTTTGAAAATTTTTATTGTAAGCGATAACGACAAATTTGCGAAGGGCAAATAATATGGCAAATTTTTTTTTTGTAATACCAAGCAACAAATTCGAATATCTAAATTTCAATTCGGAATAGATGTACGATATTTTTAGAGAAACCATGAAGCATTTTTCTAAAAAGAAAATTCAAGATACAGGGTTACTACAAAAGAATAATTCATTTTCAAAACCTTATTGACGAGATCATGCTACAAAATGTGTGGAATGAATTGAACTACCACCTGGTTGTGTGACCAGGGGTCACACATAGGACATTTGTAGAGTTAGCATGAAACTTGAATAGTTTGTGGTTATTTTCAAACATCAATCATATTTGGTATAATATTTTTGAATAAATCGGGTTTTGAAAAATGAATGATTCTTTTGTAGTAACCCTGTATTCTGATAGAAATAATAGATTCTGAAGATATTTTAATAAATCAATAACTTAACACTGAGAATGAGAGCAGTCAAATTCTATACCTTTTCATGATTCAGCTTGGTTGGTGGCTTTTCAACGATCTTAGTGCCGAGCGGAACGCAATTCATCATTGGTTTCGTTGAGTTATTGGAGTCTTTCATTTGAATAGCTTGCCCATTGCCTAAAATAAACGGGGATGGAGGAGGGAAAGAGTTAGTACTTATTATTAAAGAGTACTCAGAGAGAAAACATCTCGAATATCCTTGATATTTCTATTTTCCCGCTTACCTGTGCTTTCATGGTATTGCAGATGCAAACAATTAAAAACTAAATTTAAAGAAATTTACCGTACAAAAAACTAATTTCTTAAAAATTTAAAGCTACTGCTAAAATATTTAATAAAATCACAAAGTACTGTAGACGAAGTGCTAACGGGGGTTGAACCCGGGACTCCTAGGTTAGTAGACAGGCGTGCTAACCGCTATGAAAAGTGACAACTAGCGCCTAGGTGTTGTATCTGTCATTTGTACACGAGACCACCGCATATCCCCTTTCCAGTGAGTCGCGAAGGGGGCTAACGATTGAGTTGCTTGCGTGCGAGTTGAGTGCGTTGCATGAGAGAGAATTGCCAGATGTTGCTTGCTGAGTTGGTGGTGTGGAGGTCATGCAGATTATTCAGAAGACGCCGATAGATGGCAGCATGATTTACTGTCCAGTAGTCACTAATGTAGGTGAAGTGCCAACGAGGGTTGAACCCGGGACTCCTAGGTCAGTAGACAGGCGTGCTAACCGCTAGGCAAAAGTGACCACTAGTTCCTAGGTGTTGCATCTGTCATTGGTACACGAGACCACCACAGTACCTTCAAAGTTTTATCAAAATAGAAATAACCTTTAAGCGAAATAAAAATAGGAGCAGAATATTCTGATCGAGAAAAATTAATTTGTTTCCTGCTTTTGTGAATTGCTTTTTATTATTGTTTATCTTCGAATGAAAATATACTAAATTCCTACCCTGTACAGATATTTCCATCTCGTCCCCGATGACCACTTCGAGGTTGGTATGTTTTGAGAACTTCTCCATCATAGGTAGTTGTCCATCAGCAACAAATTCTCCAGCGATGCCGTCGTCCCCTAGATCGTCTCTTGTGTCGGGACTCTGGGCCGCTATCTGGTTCGTCAGTTTGGCCCGGATGGACTAAAAAGGAATAAAAAGAAACATGGTGTTTAAAATACTGCGTTTCCATCATTCAAAAAAATTTTAATGCGTTGTCCAAGTTCGATACAACTTTGCTAATTTGTTTAACTATCGATATAAAAGCAGTTCCATGAAGTACAGATCAAATAAAATTTCTCCAGTTAAAAATGGAACTAAATTGTGCAATACTTTAGAGGAGTATTGAACGTAGTTAGTTTATGGAGAAGCTAACTGTTGCTAAAAGGTTTACATACTTCGGTTGACTTTACCGAGGTTGCCAGCAATCTATGAAATAGTGGCATTCGATAAAACACATTCAATAATTCTTTCGAATACATAAGGTACTTCGGCAACAAAACTAAGCACTTTTCGCAGCAATTTAGAGAAAAACCTGCTACAAATATATATGTATTAATAAAATAGCTGGAAGGTGAGTGAGTAAGAATTTAAAGATAATCGTATTATGTTAGTAAAACTTTGTATGAGAAAGTTTAGGTAAAAATTTCGATGAAAAAGTAACATTGGATAGTACATTTGTAACTGATATTTAACGATATATTTCATTTAGTTGAGACTTTCTAAATGTTCTTTATCTTTTAACCCCTTATGCATTTAAACTCTAAAAAGAAGGTGAAATGCTCTCCCCAAAATCAAAGCTGAAAGCAGATTCAATATTTTGCCCAGGGTTCCCATTCAAATTACTGAATGAAAATCAATGACTTTTAAAGACCTGAATAATGTTTTTAAGGACCTTTAAAAATTTGTTTTCAATCATCATGTTTAAATTGTAACATCATGCTCATCATGCTCAATTGTAACATCATGCTCAAATTTTTAAAAAAGTATATTCTACCAAAAAAGTTATAAGTTGGCTCATTCGTAATACAAATAAGTCAGAGAATTCCGATACAGTGCAGATAAGTGGTCGTCACGCGGGGAGAGTAGGTCTGAGTAGTATTTTTATAAATTTTGCAGTTGGGCACACAACATCCGCAAAAATTAAGGACCTTTAAGCATTTTCAAGTACTTTCAAGGCCTTGAAAACAAGTTTAAAAATACTATGCACTTTTAATGACTGTGGGAACCCAGTTTGCCGTATAATAACGTGCATTAAAAATTACCTACCTTCAACATTCGTAACAGAAGATTTTTGACCCAGTTCGCACCTCTGGAAAATCGATCAATGGCTTCCTGTAGCTTCTTGGTGTCTGCGGTGTCTGATGGAGCTTGAGATAAATTAGAGGCACCGAAGGAGGACAGTAACAAGGCAAGGAACAAGTTCAGCACCTAGAAAAGTATTTCAGGATCTCTCTATAGTTTTATAAGCCATCTTTAACAGAATTTTGAATGTGTTTTTTAATGAATAAAACAGAATATGCATTTTTGGAGCTGAAGTTAAAAATTATTAGTCCCGATTCTTATCTTAGTTTAACCTGAGAGTAGTCTCACGGGTTTGCTACAAAACGCAGAGTACAATATAATACAGAAGGATTAAATTAAGGTTGGATTACGGTATCTTCTGGGTAAAGAACTTGCAGTTAAAATAAAAAGTTTGAGTTTTTAAACAATTTCCTTTTACCCGTTTAATTTTTTAAAAAATTATATCATAAAATATAAAAATTATACAATAAAAACACGGTGAGTCTTTTGGTGCATGCAAGTTATTATTTGAACCAAGCGCATAAAGACACTCACACTTTGAATGTTCTATCTCAACTAAATAAGCAGTTCAGACATTCAATTAAAATATTTAACGAAAATTCATTGAAATTCTAAAAATTATTGATATCACCAAGACCTTTTTATGCTTTACCGAAAGATTGAAATTTCATATTAAATTAGTTATAAAAATGGACTTATCAAACTGTTTTAATCTCTGCAAAAAATACTTAAACATACAAAATTTCTACATTTCATCTCATTGACGTACTATAGAGGGTTCAAAAAAAAAAAAAAAAAAAAAAAAAAAAAAAAAAAAAAAAAAAAAAAAAAGGAAAGCCTAAATCTTTGGTAATATTAAGAATTAAAAAAAAAAAAAAAGTAAAATTTCTCAACCCAGCATACTCTAATTATCACCATCAAAATCATAAGATTTCATTGTGTAGAACCTCACCAATTTTAACTTTCGGTGCATGTAAGTTTTAATTGATAAAAACACTTTTAAAATTCAATGTTATTGTTTGATTTCACTTACCACAAGGTTGCCGATTACCACAGTAGAAAGAAAGAATGGTAAGCATGTCCAACCACTGACCAGCAGACAGTCCCACATGGATTCAATCCATTCTCCACAAAGAACGCGAAAAACGATCATAAAGGAATGCATGAAATCTTTGAAATTCCAATTTGGAACTTCTCCTTTAGGAAACCTGTAGATTACAATGAAGTTGTATATAATTAATAGAAATTATTCAAAATATTTAACACAAAAGTATTTTTAAGTTGATTTTGTTTCATAAAATTTAATGAAGCAGTATGGATGCTTTGATTTTATTCTATGCAAGTTTAATTTCTTCACTTTGTGAATAAACAATGAACTTATTTAAATTAATAGAAAATTAACACTGAAGACTGCATTCCCAAAAATCTAGCATAAACTGAAATATTTTAATTTTTAGAAAGTAAAGTTTTGAAGGTTTTGATTCTGAGGGCAAAATTAACAGTTTTGATTAAACTGCAGCAAATGAATAATGTTATTTCTTGAAATATTATTTATTTTCACTTCGCAATAGAATTTCGTTAAGAATTCGATTACATGTATAAAAGTTTCAGAAAAACGGTGGGGGTAATTACTCAACAGTTTTTTCCTTTTCAAGTTTTTTGCTCTTTCAACCGTAATCATGTTTTCCCCCCATATTTATATTGAAATGACATTGATTTATCAGAGCTTTTAAACCTTATATGAAAATTATCAGCCGTCGAATTTTAAATCGCTAAAAACCTTGATTTTCTGAAACTATGCCAAACATAATGAATCATTCTGAAATTAAATTGGTATTTTGTATCGTTCACCGAATCCAGGGGTCCCGGCAGACCACAGTTGCGGAGCCGCATGCGGCTCCTCTCATGAATATTTGCGGTTCTTCAAGTTCTAAGTAACTCAACCTAAGAAAAAACTGATAAAACAATAAATGTAATAAATTTGTGCTTTATTTGGGTAAACCCATTATAAGCTTATTGCGTAATCTCAAACCAGAGAAATAAAGTTGGTTGGTTGTTTTCAGATTATCTGGCGCCGTCAGCAACACGAGGGCTATATAATGCGCCGAAACATTCGTCATTAGACAAGCCAACATACATTTACAAACACCCATGTCTAACACGGGACTCGAACCCGCAACCTCGTGGTCTAGAAGCTAGCACGTTAACCACTATACCGTTTGGTTGAGAGAAATAAAGAAGGAAAAAAAAACGACGAAAGACAGACATGAGTTGGGTGGACTGGTAGTTACCAACTTAAAACCAGCGTCCACAGCAAGCCCCGGCATTTTCTCTAAAAAAATGGAACTATAATAATGCGCAATAGGAGTGAGCTAATCATGCTTTACAGTCTCTGTTGACCTTCGTTGTTCTCTCGTCTCCGACTGAGGTAGATAACCTTTTTATTTTTACACTCGCTGCTAAAGCTCTTTTTGTATTTGCTTCTGATTTACTAATTTGAAAAAACATGGCCTCGACTTCGTTCAAAGGGAAGAGAAAAATAGACTGGGAAAATTGTGAATTTCAGAAAGAATGGATTGAATTGTATGCAATCGCTTAAAATTATAATGGATTACTGACTTATAACTTCCGACATTATTTTTATAACATAAAAATGGTATAAAAATATTCGTAGTTGTTAAAAGCTCATATTATTACTGCTTATATTTATTTTGCAACTTAGATTATTGAATGTTTAGCTCTTAGCGTAGAAAAGTAGGCCGACCCCTGACCTAATCTACATGAAGCTATTGCACTTTCATAGCTACAGACCTTACCACAGCCAAAGGTCTCTCGATTAACATTTCCTCGACAAGACGAACACAACGAAGCGACGATTTAACCTTTTGGCGTCGATTGTGACGTTGTTTTTTCAATGCAACCGACACCAAATATCCCTTGACACCATTTGTCTCGTTTTATAATATTCGTATTTAATTGATACAAAGTATACAAAAATCTTCACTACTTACAAATATTTTTTCTCGTCATAGTTCTTCCCGAACAACTGCATACCCATGACGGCGAAAATGAAGATGATGATGCCCAATACAAATGTCAGGTTTCCTAAAGCACCCATTGTCTTCCCCATGATAGAGATTAGAAGATTTAACGTCGGCCAAGATTTTGCCAATTTGAATACCCTAAGCTGAAAAACACAAAAGAAATGAAAAACACAGTTTATAATAAACTGGAGATGGAATCCCGGTTTATCAACTTCGTATCTAACAAATAAATTTACGTTATATATAATTCATTAGCATAATTATAAACAACCATGACAAAATAAGAAATCTAACTTATTTAAGTTTTTACCTTCCTAAAAAAGCATGACGTATACTGGGTACGTAAATGTTTTATATTAACACGCGATTCGACTAACTTAATATGAAGGGTTAAATTTATGTTACTGAAAGTATTACGTAGAGGCAAACCAAAATTATCTGTCCAAAAATTAGTCTTTGTCTATAATATCAATTATTTAAAAAAATATTTAACTGGTTTGGTATAAAATATTAAATAGAATAATTGGCAAAACTTTTTAATTGACAGTCATTTTTAATTTTAAAATATTGCATTTACTGTTGAGTAACTAAGGGCACTTTGACGCGAAATTTATTTTAACATTGATAGAAATTTACGTTGTTATGGGGATATGAACGATTGTGTTTTGTATTTTAATGGCAATTGAAGCCAATTTAATTAAATTTTTCTCTAGGTCTGCTCAATAGATATGATGTAGTGATGACTATATCGGTACCAATTTCAGTAGTAATTGCTGAAGTGGTCTTCCAAGTACAAAGGACTTTAATGTAAGTAAAATTGTATTCAAAGTATTCAAATGATTATTTACTGTTCAACTTTTTATTCTTAGATCGGACTAAGTGCTAGCTGTTTAATTGTAGAGTACGTGATACTGAACATAACCAAATCTGCGTTACAAACTTTAAGGATGGATGCTAGACTACCATGTCTATAAGAAAATGTACAATTTCTACATAAAATGCTCATAAAACATAATATGCTATAATGGTACTTACCAAACGAAAAGACCGGAGAACTGAAAGACCTTGAACACCTTCTAATCCTAATTCTAGTAGAGATAGAGCAACTATGATGAAATCAAATATATTCCAACCTTCGCAGAAATAAAACTTTGGGCTTAATGAAATTAATTTGAAGCCAGCTTCAATGGCAAAAGTAGCTGTAAAGAACTAAAAAGAAAAGATAAGCGTTTATTCTTTCTATGTGCAGTTCCTGGACAACCAGAGACACAATTCATAAGGAAGAAACATTGCACTCACAATTTCAAAGGCACAATAAGTTCAAAATAAAAGTTACCTGTTAAAGTCTTCACTTTGGCTCATCAATTATTGATTTATGAATGCGTTTAAAAAAGATTTTATTCGAGACTGTGATGAAAAAAAATTACGTGAAAAGTTGGTGTCTTAATAAAATGGGAATATATTTAAAAAAAAAAAAAGTAAAATTTGTAATTTTTCCCAGTAGTCTTATGAATTAACGTAAATAAATTCATTAGATCATAATTTGTCTGAATGGGATGAAATTATTGCAAATAAATCGTACAAAATTGAAATTTAAAATTGCCAGTTTAAAAAAATCTGTAACCAGGATTTTTTTGGGGGGAGGGGGGGGGTGTTATGGTCGAAGATTTATCTAAATACATATAACAAGTTACACTAAAAGAGAAGGGGAAGTGGTGAAACAAGATTTCACACAATTTGGGGGGGGGGGGGGTCTCCCCTGTCTTTAAATTTGCGGCGCCCCGCAATAAATTAAATACGGGCCCTCCCCGTATTTTTAAATTTGTAGATTTGAATTAAGATTTTAGACCAAAAATTAAAACTATAATTTCATTAAAAAATATTATTTAATATTGATTAGATGCCATTGTATTTGGCTGATATGCGCAATAGTTGAAATATATGCTAATTCTTTTAAAAATAAAATAAAACATTAAGAATAAGATTTTAGTTTGTGATCGGACATAGCTATTAAGTGCTTTTACAGATGATGTCATATTGTAGTCTTATGCAGTGTTGCCACAGTTATAAATTGTATTTATTGGGTTTGAATATTGGTTGGGTAAAAAGTTACTGAGATATTTGAACTATCTTGCAATGATACTTGGGTTTTATATTGTTAGTCATCACTTGAACTTGGATATTGTTATCGTTACTTTACAATGAACACCCAATCGACTTTCTTCTTCAATTGGCATTTTCAATAGTTTGCGAAGTATGAAAATAGAAGAAAAATTCTTTCATGCATTATAACACAAACTTCTCACATAGGGAAGATATCTTTAGTAATAATACTAAATGATGATGTATGAGTAGTTAGCAATTGAATCTGTTACATTTCATCATGTTTAGGATACAGTTAAAGATTGAGGGTGCGAGTGAAACAATGCAAAATGTTTAGGTCATTCCATATTACACAAGAACCTTTTTCTAATTACCAAAATGTCATTCCCGTCATGAAACACAGTTTTGAAGGCGTATTTGTTAGTTTTAGAGAATTTTTAATTTATTTACCAACGAAATTGCATAAAGTGCTGAACCTGGGATGTAAGTATGCGATTGATTTTGGGATAAATCTGAAGCTACATAAGAATGTTCTAAAATATCAAATGTTTTTGTTTAATTAAAAAAAAGTTAATATAATTACTGTACGCATATCAATGATTTTCGTGTAGATTTAGAAATCAACAGCATCAAATTCGTAAATTTTAACGTTTTTTTTAAGTCATTTCTAATTTCATAACAAAATCCATTAGACAGTTTCTGTAGATAATTTGTTAGCTTAAAAAAATCAGCATACATTATGTCGGCAAAAATCTCAAGTATTTTTTAAAGCTATCTCGCCCACAAAAAATCACCTTAGTAAAAAGACGATTTAAAATTATTTAAATTCAAATGAATGCAGGGATTCTGTGGTGGAGGGCAAAAAGAGTTGGATTTCGAGACCAACAGATTATGAAGATACGAAATCTTTTTTCTTTAAGAGTAATCCTATTCCAAGAAATCACTTTATTAAAACAAACATATGACTAAGCTGATTCGATTGTTTTAACTCAAAACAATGTTTATATTTCCTGGGACATTTATACACGAGAATGGAATGACCCCTTTTTTTTTTGCGGCCTGGAGGGCGGACATGGACTAAGGTCCCTCCAACTTACATAGTTTCCGTAATTGAGGAATTTCTCGAAGGATGGGTCCATGTTGTGGTGGTCCATGGCCATGAAGAGAGTATTCACCACAATGCAAAGCGTGATGAAGAGCTCCATGAACGGATCGAAGACTATCAGCGAGACTATGTCCTGAAATCGCACCCAGCATGTGCAACAGTCCCACACGCAGAAGATGTCAATGCACTTGAGGCAATTCGCGAGGCAGCGCTCCTTGAAACGAGGCCTGTCCGCCTCTTCTCTCTCTGTAGGGAAATAATAAACGGACACTGAATAATGTTTAAGTATGGCCATTCTGGAGCCTCGGGCAGCAAACACCGAAAAGAGTCACAACAAGCCGGGGCGGCATGCAAAACATGGCAGAGCAGGGGTAGAGAGAGAGACGGAAGAACAGACACAAAACAGCAATGGGCACACATCAATGGGATATGCATGTTAATACACTTATCAGGCATGAAAGGGAACTTTAGAAGGAAATTCGTAGGACGTTCATCAAAAGGATGAACGTTAGGCACTAACAGAAATTAATGATTGCTGAATCTGAAATCCAGGTAATTTTTTACTGAATCAGACTTAAGGACATTTAGAATGGTGATTTGTTTTTGTCTCATTCATAAATTTGTAATTTTAGTTAACTGCAAAATTGAGGAGAAATTATGCAAAAATGCATGTTTTGGAATAAATAATTGGGGAGTGCTGAAGTACTTGCATGTTTGATGTATGGTTAAATGGATCAAATCTTACAAGAAACACGAAAAACGTGTTTGAAATTAGAGCACTTTTTCATCAGTTGAGACAAATTAAAGAGTTGGAACTCTTTAAAAAGGTAGAATTGGAACTCTTTCATGCCTGACCAATGGACTAAGACTAGATTGAAATTGAGTCATCCAATTGCAAAAACTTGTAGTGCATAAGTAATGAAACAGAGTAATAATTACCGTTTAGTTTGCGAATTATTCCTCAACAAAGCTCAATTGCACATTAACCGTGAAACCATAATTAATAATCACGGCCTAAAAAGAGAGTACATATTTTGGTAAGTCTAACGTCAGTCATTTATTGAACGTAGAGGAGCACTAGTAGTGTAAGAGTACCTTGGTTTTTCGAGAGTTAATTTAGCTAGAAGTGTTTAGTATGGCACTTCGAAAGGGTTAATTACAAACCACTTTCCAAATCTTTTATGAAACGCCAAATGCTAATTTGGCGTTTATTTCTATCAACTTTTATTAATTATATGAACGAAGAATAAAACCGATCTCGTATTCATATTTCTCTTTCTGCAAACTATTGCCAACTTGGCTGTTTTGTGACGTAGGCAATGGCGAGAATTAATGAGTAACAACCTAGTTAAGTTTTTGGATTTGGAATACTCAATTTACATGTTAATTGAAATAGGCTGAAATGTTTTTACCTATTTAGAAGAAAAGTCGTCCTCACACATTGATATGCCAACCCTATACCAACCCTCTTAGAAGAACATTCCCTTTGTGATACTAACAAAGAAATAAACATGTTTTTAAAGATATAGTGTTTATTTTTGTTTGTTTATTAACTCATGTTTATAAATTAGTAGGAAGCTTATGGATAAGGATTCATCATCGCAGCAACATCGAATCATGGTGAGAGCTTAAATCCTTCGACAAGTAAAGAGTCATATTGGCGGGGTCGTGGGTATGAAGAGTAGTACACCAGATGTCTATCTCATCATTGGATGGAGTTCGAAATTGCGAGGTGCATTACGAAGCTTGTGATTAGCAACTTATAATTACATAAGTAGGCAGTTCTGAATTAAAATTTGTTAGTATAAACAAATTGCTTTTAACGGACAGATACCTTTTTTTTTCCAATGCAGTATTAATTTTTTCTGCAAATCATATAAAACCAAATCTCGCGTCAAGACTCACCTACTGATTACGGATAGTGCATACAATTTAAAGATCTGCCAAATTAGTATTTCACGTCGTTTTTAAAATTTTCATTAAGACGACTTGGCTAATATAGCTAATGGAACGAATATAATGAAGTTACATAATTTGCCGTTTAAGTAATCTAAGTGAAATAATAATAAGCAGAGTTTGCCAAAATGCGTGAAATCTGCATGAACACGCATTGAAAATCAATTTCACCCCGTAGAATAAACTTCATGTATGAATTCAAGTATCGGCACATCATGGTTAAATTTTTAAAAATAATCTTCCATTTTATAAAATTAGAGATCATCCTAGTCGTTTTTCGAAGGGTGGCGCCACCTCCCCAACCTTTTCCTTTGAAAATAGCGTCCTTTTTTGAAAAAATGCTAAATTTTTGTTTATTTTTCAACGGAATGCAATATTCGGATCATCCCTCCGAATCGTCAGTCACGCATGCGCATTCACATTCAAACGTGACTCACACAGACCAGTGACTGACTGCTGTTACCACTTGTGTCATTTGTACGTGGATTGTAGGGAGAGAGTTCCACAATTTCCAAATCTAATTTCGTACGTTCCTTAATTGTGTTTCGCCGGCTTTTTACCATGCCTCCTTGCACAAAATAGAGAAAAAGATAAACTCAGGCATGAATTCATGGAAAACGTAGATTAATACTATGCCGCCGACACGTTTAATCGGGAATCTTTTTCTTCTTCTTTTTTTAAGCCAGTAGGACTGGTTCAGAAGTTCAGTTAATTTCACCTTTGTCTATAGCCGGCATTTTTTCGAGATTTTCGGGATATCGTAAATTGTCGAGTTTTACTTCTCCGGTATTTTTCCGATAGTTTTTGAGGCGCTGCTGGAATTTGCTCGATAGATTTCGAGGTCTCGCCGGCATTTTCCCGATAGTTTCATGGGACACCAACGTGGTGTCACCGAAGGCCATAATGTTAAGAGTTAGTATAAGGTTTTTAACCACCAAGTGTTTTTAGTAAGCATTTAAAAAGCATACTTCCACTCTGATACGCAAAATCGCGATCGTGCATCATTGTTATTGTGGTAGTTATTAGCTATATAAAAAAATTTAATTTGCTTCAGTTTAAAAAATTTTTAACTTAAAGATACCCTTTGGATTTTAAAAATACCCTTTAAAACTTAGAAAGGGGGTGAAAATACCCTTTAAAAATATTTAACTGGTGAACACTGATGATAAGAGAAGTCATTAGAGGAAGTTTTATGGAGATTAAAAAGTTTAAATATATTTTAGAAAAATATGATTAAATTAAAAAAAAAAAAAAAAATGTTTTAAACAAGTAAAATTTCTTTTGCTTATCTAGACTTGTTGAATACAAATTATCGTATTATATAATGATGTCTCAGGAATTTCTGAATCCAAGATAATTAAAAATATAAAATATTTTTTTCCGTGTTGATGCTACATGAAGAGCTTTTTTTTTACGGAGAAGCTTGAATATCTCTATAAAAAGAATTTGAGCAAAAAAGCAACATTAGTAAACATAATTTTCATTAAAATATTATTAATACAAAAACAAAATTATGAACTCTAAAATGAATGTTTCACAAGATAATGGACAGAAAAAAATTGAATTAACTTTGTAAAATAACTACCTATTTTTAAAAAAATCTAGAAAAAAAAAAATTGATATATTTTCAAAAATTCGATGATTTTAACTTATTGTTATAAACATTTTAACTCTGCTTGTGTGATCACACATTTCTAAATAGTTTTACTCCAATAAAATGGTATTCATTAGATTGTTTAAATGATGTTGCATAAAATGTAGGTGTTTGTGATTTTTGAAATATAATTTATACTGAAAAATGGTGCATCAGGCTATAGTTCAAGAAAAGTCTTCTTATTTCCCAATATATTACGGATTTAATGTTATTATTAAGGATCACATAATGGTATGTAAATAGATTTTGAATTAATACCTTCTGAAACTGCTTTAAACAAGGTTATAACTATGCAGACTAAAAAAATTGTTATCAATTAAATTAAGCAAAGACTGCCAAAATATGTTGATACCCTTAGAAATATTGTATATATATATTGCAACTATTTTCATAATTGATTTTTTTAATTCTAAATACTAAATGTACATTTAAAATTAACATGAACATAAACATCTCGAAAGTTAACAGATACAGAAGAAGTTTTCCAACACAAATATTTACCACCACACATAGTTTAAACATATCACTTACATCACAGAAACAACCATGCCAAGAAGACTGCTCTGCCATACACACAAGATAGTTTGCAACACAGGATGCAAGAAGAAGAAGATAGAGCATATTTCACATCAAGATTCTATAACTAGTGCACGATGTTCTAAAGATTATACATATCACATTCACCATAGCTACTAACAAACGACACTTATTGCCTAAATAATTACCTCTCTCACTATCTTTACTCTGTCGTCCAGCTGCTTGCTCGATGATGTCGTTCACAACCATCAGATCTGGAAAGGAAACAGAGCAATCAGAAGTTGTGTTTCATAGAACATTATACAAATGGTGAACGCATAATTGCAAAATACCGTCGTAATTCGTGGTGCAATGACAACTGGGACAGAAGTCGTCTATCTGGTCTATTTAGGTGTGGAAGGTTTGAGTCGACCACAAAGTGATCGTTTAAGTTGTTTCTGAGCATTTCACTAGGCAGTCAATTACCATAATGGACGATTCTCGCATTTTTTTTATTGAATTCTAAATGTTTCGAAAAGGCCATAAACACAAAAATGTCCGCTCACGGCGTTTTTTTTTTTTCTTTTAATTTTAAATTTACAACCATAAGTTCGCTTGTTTATTTTTGCAGGAAAAACGACACATTCGGTTCGAATCGAATATGACGTCATTCTATCCGAAACCACTTGGCTTGAAACTCAGCAGCGGAAACCAGTTTTGCAAGTTTCTCGCAAATCACGCCAACCGGTATGAAATATGGCAATTGTCTACCAAATTTACACCAACTATTTGGTAGAAATCTCTCAATAACCATAGAAACGGAAGGATGTCGTGACGTCACAGCTATGATCGTTTTCATAGGACTGCGATCGGACGGGGATTCGGGGCAATTTCTTTTCTTAATATTTAGATAGCTAATTTTTTCAAAGAACTTTTGTTTGAATATTAGGAATAAGAACAAATTATTTATAAATATAAACTAATTTCACTCGTTTTTAAAAAATGCGGGAACAGTCCAAAAATTGTTTAGAGCATCATTTATAAGAATTGACGCTGATCTATCGGACACACCAGTTCTGTCACAAGCTTGTGCTACATTTAGAAGCTTAGTTCTCATTTGCGAAGATGAAGGAGGATCTTGACTTATAATTGTATTTTCAAGTTGTTTATATTCAAAAACAATATCTTCATTTTCATTTGAAAAATTTGAAGATTCTGAAATCTGTCTCATATCAGAACACGAAAGTCTACTACCTGTACTTTCCCCAATATCTTGTATTTGAGCATTTTTACTCCATTCTTCCGTTTCAATCTCTTTTCAATCATTTTGCTTGATTTCATATCAACATTTCCAATTACTCCTTTCATTTACATAATGAAGTATCAAACAGATTTTCCTCAGCTATTTTTTTAAAAGACGCAATGTTTTTCGAAAAAATTTAATAAACCTTCTCGTTTTAAAGGTTTCTTAATATTACGATATTTGTTTATGGTATTTTCTTACCTAATGTTTTATTTGTTGATCCGATACAATAGGAAGTGAACTTTTTTCACATAAGCATTTAACATTTTCTATTAAATGGGGACTATTAATCTATTAAATGGACATATATATATATATATATATATATATATATATATATGTATGATATTCACGTAACACAAACTAAATAGAGCGCTCTAGGAAGATAACCAACTCGAACAGAGAACGCAGTTGGTAGTAGTGACGTAGAGAAAACATTAGCCAGAGTCAGTAGAGCATGCGCGTTAACAATGCACATTTGAAGGCCAGACCTCGATTTCCAAGGTCATTCAAATATTCATTGATTATTTATTTTTTCCAAAGTTTAATTTCAAACATTCGTAGTTTCAAAAGAGATATATTATATTTCATCATTACTTTTTGGCCAGTTTAGTGAGAAATTGGACTAAGAACTTAAAATTTAAAGTTATTTGGACAGCCAAATATATTATTTGATATGATTATATTTGATATATTTGATTTTAGCTGAAATTTTGTACGATAAATAGGCTTTGTAAGAGACAACTTTTTCACATATAGGCGTTATATATTTCTTAATTTTAATTTTTTCCCTCCACCCTAGTGTCCAGGATTAATGCAAAAGTGTCTTTACGGTGGCAGGTAATTTCATTTTTAACTAATGATACTACAATGAAGTCTTTATCTTTAACTAAATTACTATCACTATTGTTGGAAGGAAATGATAATAAAAGTCTGAAATGTACAGTTGTTTATTAATTATTTTAATGTGAAGTCGTTGTATCCATAATTTTTTCTGATTGAAAATATTTATTGCCATTGACTTACCTTTCATATCTACTACAGTTTGCCTATGAGGATCGGAAAATGGACTGTCGTTCGGCTTCTTAGTCAAAATACACTCATCGGAATCTGGTGAATCCTGTTGGGGGAAATAATTTGCAAATGAAAAATTTTAATGGAAAGAAATCAATCAGGCAAACGTGAAATCCACGTAAAAATGATGAATCGGTAATGGAAAAAAAGATAAAAAATAATTCAGAGTTGTAGTTTGTAAGATATTTTAGGCAGAATCTCGTGATGTAGATGCCTTCTATCTCACTTTCATTCACCAGCCATTTTTCTTTTGAAATATTTTTGAATAAGTGCATTTTCTTTTTTCTTCAAGGTTGATCTAAGTCTCTTTCATGTAATGCTACTGATACATTCCCAAAGACGGATGGAAGGTGTAAATATCGCCGGATATCTTATGAACTTACTTAAATACTAGTTTTACGATATTCAAAAATAAAATGAAAGAAATAACATACATGTAATGATGTTGTAACGTCCCACATTCAGAATTCTCTTAAATTCTTTTGGCCTAAACTGTTCCTAAAGTAATATTAAAAGCACATTATCTTTTTCTCACAACCATTTTAAAAGAATCTGCTAAGACAGGTATTTCCTTTCCATTCAGTCAGCATTCCACATTCAACTTTCCCTTTGTTTCTCATTACTTTAGGAAAGATTCTGCGAAATGCATATGCGTTAGTAATAAAATCTTTAGACCTGTGATGTCAGTTCTATTCTATTGAAACAATTTCTAGATATTCATAGCTGGAAACTAAACAAGGTTACACGTGTCTGATGTAAAATATGTAGTCTACCGCAGCAATAAAACTCTTTTTTCGTACCACAAGAGTCCAACATTTTTTATAGTCAATTTCGTAAATTAACTATTGGGATATCTGGTAAAATATAATTTAAGAAATAGTTTATGGCAGATAATATGTTTGATATGAAAATTCAGAATGGAAAGGAAAATAATGACTATCAGTTTTAAGGCCCTGTAATATCTCCACAAATATCGTATTTAGAAACATTACAAGGATTTAGCTCTTGGGATACATTTAAATGTTTTTGAAAAACCAATTAACACATTTTATCAATGAAAGCTGTTTATTAATTTTATAATGAAAACCTATGACTTTGGGAAAGAAGAGAAAAAGCAAAGTAAGATTCTTGCTTGCATCCTTTACCTCCTGAAAGCCCACTGCCTATAATTTGGTTATCAAAATCTATAATAATTAATCTAAAATTTATGGAGAAAGATAGGTAGACCTGAAAAGAAGATAGGTAAACAATGGAAACACTTCTAAATTCAAGGTGGATACTGTACACTAGAAATAAATTGATAAAAAGTGCATGTAATTTTGATCAGAACCTTTGTTAAGACTTTTTAGGTAACACCAGTGCTAAAACAAATTCCCGAGGGAAATAAAATGGTGTATTGTTCATATGGACATAAAATTAAAATTTTTTTCCTTCAAAAGTTTTTAAATAATGTCAGCTTGATATAAAATTTGTCAGGTGGTGACTTAAGAATATATAAGAGAACTAAGTAAAATAAACGACAGAAACATATAAAAAGTATGCTGCAAATAGAGCAAAGCAGTAGAAGTGAAGAGTGAGCAATTTGATTTAAATTCAAAATAGCTGATAGTGTATTATAGTGGAAATATAGTAAATTACGGACAATTATGAAAATAGATATAGAAATTAATACTAGGCAAGAAATTATGTAGGAGGTAACTTTATATTTCAAGCAAACGTAACATTTAATCAGGCTGACTGATTTGAAACAATAAGTGATAACATTTGCTAGAAAGCTTAGACTGATAGAATAATTATAGTAATGATAGTATATAGTATAGTGGTAAATGGAAAGAAAGTTGCTAGAAAGGTAAATCAAGATAAAGCTGTAATTTTTTTTTTAGTTATAATTGAAAGGATTTTTTGTAGTCTATTTTCCTACAAAACCAACTTTTAGCTAACAAAAAACACATTTGTTAAGTACATCCGAGCTTTTTTACGTAGTCTTATATGTAGAACCAAACGTGTTGATGTTTTAAAACCGAGATGCAAGTGACATTTATAGAGTTGAAAAATAATTTTAAACATTTTTGAACACCAAAAGTAGTATATATTTTCAACGTTTTGTTGTCATCAGAAAATTTTGTAATTGGGAAACATAATACATGAAAATGTTTTATAATTTATTTATATCCTAAACAACATAAATTACATGAGCAATTTAGCGGAACTAATTTCTGTATCGCATGATCCTGGAGCACATAAAATTTCAGTTATAACTTACTGAGTGATAATAATTGCAGAGCAGATATATTGTAATTGAAAACATGAATTAACCTAAAAATAGAAGCCTCCCGCTTTTCTACATATGGTTCAAACTGTGTTCATATTCTGCTACTGCATGGTAAAGTAAGAATACCAAATGCGCTTATTTTAAACACAATATTTGAAAAAAAAATAAAAATATATATAGTGCTCTTGAACTGTTATCGACTAGTTAACTTTCAAGGAATTTTACATAACAGCAGATGTTTAGATCGAGACACCAAATCTAAAAGGGGGTATGGGTTGCTTATGTACGTTGTGAAGGGAAGAAAAACTGTTCTTACTTTGCAAGTACAATTATCCGGTTCCATCAGGTCAGTTGATGACCATGGATGAACTAAAGGTCTTCTGGTTTAAACCTAATCTAAATACATTGCATACTGTCAGCGATTTGTAGAGCCAATAACACTAAAATCGTAGGTTTATTGATAAAAATATTTGATTTTCAAGGCAATTGTGTATGAATCACAGACAAGGTAGATATGCTAATTTATTTACAAATGTGTCAATACTTCCCTTTATATAAATTAACTTATACTATTCTAATATTGCTTGCGTCTAACGACATTTTTTTAAAAAGATTTTTCTCTTCCTTGTATTTTAAAATATGAAGTCTGGATGAAAGCTATAAATAGTATTCCCATTTTTAGTTTTCAAGAAAGATAATTATATCTTTTCCTCTAGATACGACAAAATACGGCTCAGCAGATTCCCTGAAGGTGATCTTTGCTGGCATAGTTTCGTTAGGCCTTTGTTGTGCCTACATGGTGTGATGGAAATGTGGTACATGTGTGTTCTATATCTGGAGTACTCATTGACTCAAAGTTTGTATTATAAGACGATAGTGTTCACACAAGGTGGACGGCCTTATTAGTGGGTTATCTAGTTTAATTCCGTTCCAAATGCAAAAATTTAAACCTCTTTCAAGGTTTAAGTATCTTCCACCATTTAGTAGCTTTCGAAGAATATAAAGACTATTGCCTTATCGGATCAAGTCTAATATACACTAATCCTGGCTGGAAAAAAAGAAGACACCTTAGAAATAACAAGATCCGGCAGATTGTTCTTTTATTATTCTAAGACATAGTAACCTTAAAATAGAGGTTCTACATGTTGCTCGACCGCTACATCAATTGGTACTCTATTGCCATGATGTAAATAAATTCGGGTAGTGAACGGGGCTTACGATTGTACCGTTACCATTTAGCATGAGAATGACGGTCTTGCTGTCTTCTAATCCTGTCCAGTATCCCACTGAGAAAAAGGTGTATTTCGAAAGCTATTTACCAACATAAATGCCGTTTTATTGGTTATCGATGAATATAAAGTCCATCGTCTTAACGCAATCTGGCACATGATAATCAAAGAATGGAAAAACCAATTCGACTTCCTAAAAAAAAAAAAAAGAAAAAAAAAAAAAGAAGAGGCATATGGTTTATCAAGTTGTGCCATTGTAATTATTGAATATAAAAGAAGTGATTTTTTGTTCTAAGTGCACTGTCACACTAGAGCTTACTTTTTTGAGTGTATTGTAATTTGATAACTTTTGAAGGCTATTACCCTTTCTAAACTCGAAGCGTATAATCGCATGTCGATCTGGTTAGAAGAGAAGAGTATTTCCTGACCTTCTAGATTAAACATTAAAGCTAAAATAGAGAGATAGTAAGAGATAATAACCTCAAAATAGAGGCCTTGCATGTTCCTCGACCGCGATCTCAGCTGGTCCTCTTTCGTGAGTCCTCTGCTGTACACGTCGACGTGCGACGTGTACGAAATGCGGGACAGGTGGGACGTGTAACTGGAGTGCCTTGACGTCAAGTTCGTGTAGTGAACGGGGATGACGATGGCACCGTCATCTTCCGACATGGGGGTGACGGCCTTACTGTCGTCGGCGTACGGCAGGTGTTCTTGCGCATCCTTGTAGGTATTCAGGACGAGTGGTTTGCGATCGCCACAGCGGCGGCCGTTGCGCCAGCTAACGCTGTACTGGCTGCCACGACTGGTGCGACGGATGTTGAACGGGGAACCCGGAAGACTGAGGCTTGCCTATAAGCAACAGGAACGGCCGCGTTAAAGGGGGTTGGTTTGAGGTTAGGATTGAGAAGAGGCCTGCCGACAGCCACTCCGCCACTTGTTTTTGAAGGTCGAACGCGGATTATTTCGGTCGTAGTTAGAGTCATGGTTCTCGTTAATAAACGAGAGTTGTCATCAAGCATGTCCAGGATTTTGTCTTAGTCAAGGTATTGTTTGAGTGCCAGATTTGCGAGAGATTAACTTTAAAATATCGGTGGCGGATTTAGAAAAGTCAACCATGGCTGGTTAGAGTGCCACATGAATGTAATAAACTATTTTCGCATATTTTTAAAGAATTATTTTATAGTAAATTTATAAGTATTTTGTGCAACATACACACAGAAAAAAAGTTTAAAAAATGAAGCAGAACACAAAATATTCATATGCTTGCATGTTGGAAACTAAATAAAGAAAAAAATTTGATATTCACCTTACTTTTGAGATATTTTCTCCTGATTTAATAATTCAATGATTATTTGAGAAATTAAGATATCAGCATGCAGAAAGATGGAGATAGTGGCGATTGCAACCTAAATTTCTTGATAATTGTGAGATTTTGTGAAATTACCCCCCCCCCCCCCACTCCTATTAATAATTTCCTCAAGAATACCTTTACTTCCAGGTTGTATAGCCATTCTGATTCAGAATTTTAAAAGTAAATTTAGTTAAATGAAGTTAAAATTAATTCTGACGATTAGCATGCTGTGTCAAAAAGAAATATTTAAGAAAAAACTGTTCATTAGTTTTGAATAAATAGCGTCTAGGATTTAAAAAATATATATATAAATAAAAAAAAAATAAGAAAATAGTAAAACAAACAAAGTTCTGTACAACAGAGCCAAATTAACCCAAGTTCAAATTTCGGTTTCTGCAGATCCGCCACCGATATATCTTGCATCATTGATGTTATCAGAAAAACCAAAAATAGTGAAATTTAGGTGCAAAAGCAAGCCAAAGAGGGATGGGATTATATTATCCCCAAACAAAGAAATGTTTAGTTACTTTAATATAATTCAAAGGAAGATGCGGGGTTAACATCATTTTTAAAGCAAGAGTTTCTTAAATCAACTGTTATTATAAAGATAGGCGAAAATGTGGCAAATAAAGTGTGAATTTTTGTTTGGGGATATCAAGTGTGGAGTGCTGTGAGCAGCCATCTGCATAAACATAGAGGCAGCTTTAAAGCCAGAATTTGCACTTTTCAGCCGTAAAGCAAAGCAACAATTTAGCTAGAAGAAAATGTCATCATTAATAATAACATAATTTAAATAAATTAAAGAAACACATTATTATTGGGAAAATGAAAGTAAGTATTCGAATTTGGAGTTATAAAGGACAAATTGAGCTTCAAGGAAAAATACTTACATTTCATTCTCCCATTAATAAATAATGACACAACTAAACACTCCTACTTTTATATGCAAAGTGCAATAACTAGACAAAAGTAAATAAGATACGTTAAATGTGTTCTAATAATAGATGAGACTAAAAATAATCAATATTAAAGTTAATATCAATCCTCATAAACAATATGTAGAGGTTTATGTTAAGAATAAGTGCTCTTATAAATTAATCAATGCTATGTGGTCAATATTCAATACAGCATTATCCAGACATATTTTTAATTATAAATAGTAACACAGTAGCAAATAGCTGTAGTCTACTTCATAGCTGCAATCATAGATGCATGACGATATGTAAAATAAATAATACTGTAATTTTGTTTTTATCAAACAAAAAATCATACAGTCCATAATGAATATGGTATCAATTGATGTATGGCACTTCAATGAAGAGAATGTCTAAATTTCAACAGTATGTTATTTCAAAATCTTTCGGTGACAGAAAACGTCTCTCGATTGAAACAGGCATAGATCCAGGGTATCTTAAGAGGGTGGGGAGTGACATGAAAAGTGTGAAATTTGCATACTAAAGAAGTGAGGTAAGCGTACACAAGTCCTAGTATTGAAAATATACAGAAATGGAAGTTGTGTGTTGTGACACTAGCACACACAACAAGCTCTCCAGTATATGAATGAACCAAAGTGTGTCACTTGTACACAGAAATCACTTTCCATCTCCCCACACATAACCACAGCAATTAGGTTTCAGACAAACAAAGAAAAACTTTCCAAACTTTTATTGCCCAAAAGAATTTCCAATTTCTATACAAACTAATTTGAATTGCTAAGCTTGTATCATTTTGCAATTCAAATCCAATATTCTCGATTATAAACACTTCTTTATTTAAAATAATTTAAACTACTTACAACAATACTTTTATCTTTTTTCTTGAATTTAATTTTAATTTTGAAGGTTCAAATTTTTTAAATACATAAAAAAATGTCAAGTATGCTTATTCTTTTTTAAACTTTCAGTTATCCATAACTTTGTCTTCCCTATTCCCATACCACTTTAAAAAAAATTTAAATTTTTTTTCTTAGAATTTTCTGTAATCTAGGAAGCCATTAAAAGGTGCAATCATTCCCTTTTTTGGTTTGAGCCTGGGATTGAAGCATAAATCAAATCAACCACCTAAAGATATCTGAAAGACATCTCTCATAAAATTAATCTTTGGAGACATTTCTAGCTTTTGCTTAAACAATATTAGGACAAATATTGGTTTGCGTTGCACAGATAAATATTTTCAATCCTTATTCTCACAACTAATTGCATAACTTCTGTTACACATTAATTTTCCCACAATTCAGACATTTGAAACAATTGCAAATATAAATAACAGCAAAGTACTATTTTAAAGTTTCAACAATTATATTGAAATATAGCTGAAAATTTGTGTATTTTCACAATTTTCTATACAAAGAAAGTAAAATGTCTTTTGTTTTAGACTATCACTTTTGAAACTGAAACCTAATAATGTTACAATTTACATTTCCCTCTTTCAAACAATGCAATAACTTTTAAAAACTGAATCTAAAGTTTAAATTTTAACCATATCACTAAGTAGATGGTCATACTATCACAATGGCTATATCAACTGATTATATATTTCAATAAATATTCTGGTAATTATTCCATATTACTAATTCTGGTAAATTGTTATGCTTTCTAGGTTTTAGCCAACAATGTTCTGGAAAAGTTTCTAAAGTGGTCAGCCATTGATATAGTTAAATTTTGGGGTTTGATCATAATATGCATAAAAAATATTGCTCAGAAAGAATACTTATATAGAAATAGAATTTTAGTGTAAAAAACAAAACCCTAAGTCTATGCTCTATTGGATCTTGCATGCTTATACTTTACAGTATAGTATAGGTATAAACTATTATGGTTATCAAATAAATTTAAGCTATGTAGTTTGAGTCTACATAAATAATTTAATATATTATTTATTAACTAATTGCGATTAAAATAAATACTATGTAAACATCGTGTTTTCTAAAAAGTTAAATACCAATTGTGACTTAGAAAAGTATTGCTGAGAGTCAATGATCAAACTTGTTTTGCTACATAAAATATTTGTCAGAGCTATAAAAGTGTGCAGGCTTTACTTACAAGTGTAGATGTTTTCAAGTAAGTTTCCGGATAAGACGTCAGCTGAAGTAGAGCAAATCAGCATAATACCAGTGTCTTTTAGTGCAACTGTAAGTATATCTGACCCTAATTTTATAGTTAAACAGCCATCTGAACTTTTGAAACCTTTTGTTATGTATTAAAGCAAAATGAAAATAAAGTATGCAAAGGTTCAAATCATCCTTTTTTTTCAACAGTATGAAATTTAATAAAAAAATTAAAAACATTAAATTTTGAGAATGTTTAGTCATTTGATTGTTACAACATTTTGAAGACATTAATTTCACTTCATAAAGCTTTAGTTGTTATAAATAATATATCACTTATAATATATTAAAAAAAAAAAAACTTTGTTTCGAGCAGAAGAAAAAGTTTCTTTACTAAAAAGGATGACTTAACCATTCAAATTGAAAACAATTATTGCAAAGAATTATGCACAAAATAAAAAATTATAAAAATGTATTTTGCAGCAACTGAAAGGCATAAAATTTTGCATGTGGTAACACAAAGAAATTATAAATATCAATTAAATTTCGAGTAAAATTAAAAATATATTGGGATTTCAGGAACTAAACTCATTAAGAGGAATCATGCAAAATAAGAGGTATGTTGAGGCAAGCAGGAGCAACTGTAGAAGATGGCTGCTTTTAGATGGATGTATACTATCAGTGTTACGCTACAATTCGGGCTGTCAGATAATGAAGACATTTCTTTTCTAAATTGTAAATTTAATAAAAGACAAAAGTAATGTATGATATCATTGTGTTTCTTTCTACTTAAAATAACATTCAGAAGCCAAGCATAAGTTTGGTCCAGGGTGTGATTCCCAGCAAAAATTGGTGCTTTGTAAAGTCTTTAACTAAAGAAATATTCAAAGGTGATTGTAATAAATTCTTGCCTCACTTTTTGGACTGGCTGGGGCTAGTTTTAGAATAAATTTTCCCTCGGGTGACATAAAAATGCATTGTTATTGCACATTAAATAATTAAAATGTCTAATGACTATTAGTTATAGCTGTAAAAGAAGATATGTAATGAAAGATTGTTTAACATACATGTAGTGCATAGTAATTTGTTTTAAGAATATTACATGAAAGGTGTTCGTGATGATTATATATTAGCAAGTGCGATTGGTTCAATTTTGTATTAAATACGCATCAATAGAATAATATGGATTTAGAAAAATAATAACCATATTTTACACACTTTTAGAAGTATTAAATTTCTATTTCTAATTTACAGAAAAAATATTGAATGCCATAATTGCAGGGAGGAAGGAAAAAATAAAATTCCTTTGTTCATAACTTTTTTTTGAAAAATGCAATTTATACTTTATTTATATGTAGGAAAGTTTTTAATAAGTTTGCAGTAAAAATTACTTGAAAATCTGCACAATACCCAAATTGCATTAAAATTCAAAGTTTCATAACCTTTTTCAGAAAAGCAGTTGTCATGCAAAAGTAACAGGGGAACCTGATGTTGCTGTTTTATCCTTGTCTAGTTTTGTTTTTGCCCTTTCTATGCTTGGTCATTTGTTTTTAAAATTTCATTTAAGTCGTGTCGGAATTTAACTGAACAAATGTTATGTTTAAGGTATCATATTTGACATTTACAAAAATTATCACCCCCTGGTCCAAAATACAAGAAGGTATTGATCAGGCAATCTCCTAAACAAGGCAATCTGTAGCATTTTCTTTTACATAAAAAAATATGTATAAATGGAATGGGTATGGTTTGTTGTACTTTAGACTTGTCAAAAGTACAACAATGGGAAATAAATTATTGACTTCTCTAGCCTTTATAGGTTGATATATTTTTAAAGGTTTGGCTTTATTCAAAAATTTCTTGGTAATATTAAGAGGATGTTTGATTTTTTTCAAAAGGAGATGATTTCTAAGATAAATATGAAAACAAATCAATTAAACAGGAACTTAAATCTTGAATTTAAAAAGTTAATTTTCTTTCTGCATATGCTTGGTTGAGTGTTATAACTATTTGTGCACTGTACAGTACCCGAAGTGAATCTTATGCTTACTAAAAATCTACTTTGAGTAACTTACACTAATTGTCTCTGAAATCAATTTGGATCAAAGAAACAAGAAAAGAGTTCTCATTCAATTAGATACACTAATTAAAATCTGAGGTGAGTTTTAGGAATATGTTATCTAAATGTGACAAAGCGTACAAAGATCTAAATGAGCTTATTTTCATATGTAATTAGAAAATTAATATTGCTTTAGTTTATTTCAATGCCCATGTATTGATTATTTATCTGACAGCCCTAACAGTAAAGGGACTATTAATTAACCTTTCAGGGTCTATGGCCTTATCTACCTAAATTTTCTATTTATTATTACTATAGGTTACTATTTGAATAACTATTTCTACACTAATATCTATAGAAGACTAAAAACCTTCAATTTCTGTTCTGGAACTAGAAAGGATTATTTTACTATAATTTATATAAATAATTATAATACATAAAATATATTTATTCACCACAGTTTTATTTGGAAAATTTCAATATAATTCAGTATAAATATAAAATATATTACAAAATTCAGATACACTCAAATGATTTTACATTAAGACATATTTTTAATCAAGTAAAAAAATTTCATCGCAGAATAAGAATATAAATTACCTGATCGTGGTTATGACATTTTAAAACTGCCCACTGCAAAAAAATTGTCTAGTTTTGAAATCTACCATTGTATTACTTATGAGCTATTGATATTAAGAGGGATCAGTGCATTTAAATTGAATTTTTTTTTGTGTGTGCAAAGATTATATTTCTTTCCTAGATAATAATTTCTTCTAAAAATTACATTTAGTATTTATAGAGAAGAAAACCTATTCATTTCAAAATAATACAGCTTAAATTATTAATACACGTTAGATCATACTTTATATCAATTGCTCATTGATATTAGAAGGCACTATCTATAGAGAGGAGAGTACACTCACATTTAAAGCCAACTGTGGTGTTAGGAAGTGGTAATAAATTTTATGAGACAATAAAAAAAATTAAAAATATTTTTTTGGTTAGAAAAAAGAAATCACCTACAGTCAAATTAAAGTATTAGCTTTTAACTATTTTAATAGTAGGCAAAGCTTTGTACAAGCAGCCTTTTAATATATTACAAAATTCTTCAAAATTTAATATTTTAAAGAAAACTCAGATGTGAAATAGAAATATATGTTATAACAACTGTCAGTGATGGTGTTAAAACAGTCAATTGTAGACCAAAATGCATTTTTTAAAAAATTGAACTAAATTTAAATTTTGAAAAATATATGTTGAAAACTTTTGTATTGAATTAGTAATTGGAATGAATTGCAGCCTTAAAGTACTTCTTTCCAATTCATGGCTCTTATAAATTAATATATTATCACTTCCTCTTACACAAAATTTTAAAATATTGAAAACAGGAAAACAATTAAAGACCAAAATCTTTAAATTGAAATTCATATAGACAGGATTGAATAGATAAGGAACATCAATGATTAAAAACAATCTTGTATTTCAACAGAGATCCAAATGCATTTGTGCAACCACATACTACAAGAAAACACCAAATAACAAAGTTTCGCCACTTTGGAATTAAAAACTCTACATACATCAAACAACCACAACAAGGATAAAGATTCAAGCCACATGATCAAAATTCGAGGGAAAGCAAAGACACTACCGAGGCAAGTGTTTGGAGACACATAGAATACTGTAACAAACACCAACATGGAAAATTTACAACTAAATCACAAAAACGGAACACGGTAACCACTGAGACAGGTTCATTTACATAAGCATGCGTAAAAACTACAACATACACACATGTAAAGGTGTACCAGGCAACTTTTTTCAATCTTTATAAAAACATAAAATACCAATAACTCCTACTGAAAGTTAAGTAATCAATATATATTTATTCAATACAAATATAAAAAAAATATCTAAGGTGTTTTATACAATGTGCATGCAAATATAGTCTATCATGCAAAAAAAAAAAAAAAAAAAAAAAATAGTTAAAGTATGTGGTTATCTTGATTTTTGATTAATACACAAGGTGATGAATAAAAATTTTGATACTATATAAAAATACATGATATCATGCTTCACAGGAACCCTTCATGCAATACAGAGAAAACACACATTCTTTATTGAATGCTTTTTTTAAATAAAATATAATACAATTGTTGAATATATAATGTAAACTTCGTATCAAGTGTTATTTATGAAATAAGAGATTCACACCTCTTTCATGCATGAAATATTTTACAACTTGGATGAAATATTTTAACAAGGTTAACTCACTTGCACTCACTGTGCACTTTACGATTAAGACAATTTTTAGTTTTCACGTCAAATTTTTATGCTTTTCTCAAAAAGGAAATGCTTCTTTGAAATCCCTTGGATAAAAACGTATAATGTGGTATTAAAATCTGACAGAAAGTAAAAAAAAAAAAAAAATCTTTTTAAACATTTAATTTTGCATATAGTATATTGTATCCAAAACACATCAGAAAAGCTGCCTAAAAATAAACTACAAATATATATATATATATATATATATTAAAGAAATTAACCAACAACTTTTGTTAAAGCTAAGTGAGTTTTATGCACAAAGTTGAAATTAAACTACCAGCAGAAAACATATACTATACTTTCATGTCATTTTATCATTCCAAGCATTTTAAAAACATCACAAAGTCAGCCTTTTACAGTCAAACCACATTTTGTAGTTGAATCAGTACAAAAATTAGAGTTCCCAGTAAAACCAATTATTACAATAACAAATTAAAATATTAACGTTTCGTAAATGCAACTGTTTCTTTTAAAAAGGAACATATTTTACAGCTGCCTTTATAACAAAAAGTGGTTTGGCAAAACACATTTGTAGTAAGTACTACAAAAGTCCATCTGTGTATATAAGCCGTATTAAAAAAAAAAAAAAAAAAAAAAAAAAAAAAAAAAAAAGCATTTGCTTTACAACTCAATGAAATCTACATGACATCACCTTGTGTATTAACCAAGTCCTCACTAAAGCAGTCTAACATTAATATTGTTCCTCATCTAGTGAGAGACATAGGATTCTCCTACCTTCCTTACTTTGCCATTGATGTGAGAGCGCGACTCTGAACTTTCCCCGTTTTCACTCTTAATGCTCGCTCGCTCCTTCTCGTCATTCGTCTTCTCTTGGCCTACAAATAGTTCATACGATCTACAAGAGGAACCAGATGGGCTCTTGACAGCTCCATCTGGTGGGGAAGGGTTGAGAGCTGCTTCTTGTTCTGCCTGTGAAATGAAAGTTAGTCTTGATCAACTCTGACCAGTAACCTAAGAATTTAGAGTTATACTTTAACAATGAATATGCCAAAAGGAAGTAGACAACAGCTCAGTTTCTAGTTATACAAATATTGACTAAGTAATATTGAAGTAATTTTAATTTCCCTAATAATTCTCAATGATTGTTTCTCTGCAATACAATAAATGAAATAAGAACAGAAACAGTCTTTCAAATAGTATTTTAATTGGGAGTTCAGTAAAGAAATTTTTAACGTGCATGTAATGTATGAAAAGTCCTTGTTAGGGTATTACAGGCGCTCCATTCTCCATGTCAATACTTGGAGAATGGTCAATACTTGGAGAATGGAAACAAATATGGTTTTTAACTCAAAATGTATTGTTAAATAAGGTTAAAAGTTTTAAAATTATTTTTAGACTGCTTTACAAATGATCAATGCAAGATCAATGTAAAATTAAAAATAAAATAAGTACTATTGATATTGATGATAATGTTATTGACACATTTTTCCATCTTGTTGATAATTTATTCCAGAAATATTTTGCTACTAATTTTATTTAGATCTATGCCCATGAAAAATTAGTTATAAATATCCAAATTCTTAGTTCTTATGAATGTACTTGAAAAATGTGTACTTTTTACACAAAGGGAGGAAAAATTGAGATCAGATGTTTGAACTCACTGCATGTCTTCTAGTAAGAGTTTAAGTGAAAGTTCTTTCCAGTGCAAAAATAGCAATATTCAACACATAAAAAGAAATAATTAGGATTCACTTAAAATACAAGTTGATGCATTCCATAGAAGTAACATAAATTATTATTATGTAGTGGGTAGAATAACAGAGCATAAAATGTCCATGAAAGAAATGCTGTATCTTTTTTACTTACTAGCCTATCAGCAGCAGCCTGCTCTGCAGCATCAGCTGCCGCTTGTAAAGCGGCTTCTTCAGCTGCTATTGCTTCTTCCTCCAGCTCTGCTTTTCTCTGTAATTCATCGTAACTCATGGCTACAATGGCCAAGATCAGATTCACTAGGTAGAAGGAGCCCAAGAATATTATCACTACAAAGAAACACATGTGCCAGGGACCCGCCGTTTTTAGCACCTGAAACACACATTCCAAATATACAATGTTTAGCTTTGCAGAACAATATATTTATAACAGTACAATTCTTAAGCAAAAGACATTTATTATTCTATTGTATTTGACTTTATAATGGATAAATGTATTAATAAAAGCTTATAGTTGTAGAGAGAAATTTTTTTACAATTTAACAAACAAAGCTTGCTAATGCATTAATTATATATGCACATTTTAGTTTCAAAAACTGTATGCGATAGCACTTAATGAAGAGACTGAGCAGTAGTCCATTTTTATATATTTATTAAAATGATTCAATAATGAATCAACATTAATTCGCAATTTATACAGAAGAAAGGGAAATGTTTTACTATAAAATATCAGTAAGAGTTTTTTTAAATTCATATCAGTATTTTATAAAAACTTTTACTGATGTCATATGTGTCACATATGATCGATTATGTGGCATTGAATAACTAAAATTGATAAAACTATGCAATTCAAAATATGCTCAATTAAAAGTGAATATAAAATAATTTTCAAATGTATACAATCTTTATTAAAGATTATTAGACATTAATAACAATATATTCTATGACACCAACAATCATTCTCTATCATTCAGAAGATGTGTTGTTTAAGAAATATATACAGTCAAACCCTGTTAACATAAAATCGCTTAACATGAAATGCCACTTAACTTGAAGTGTAATAAAAAAATTAACATTAATTTATTTATTTAATGCGAACAATTGACTTCGCGTTAACAGAGTTTGAATGTGTGTTATGCATACCTGCTAATATTGGCATTTTTAAATTAGTACAATTTTTTTACGGAACAAATATTTTCATTCCTATGACTCGTAGAAATTCAAATAGCATCAACAGTCATGAATGCAATATAGAAATAATGCTAACTCAAATATGCAAAAAAAGAGTATAACATTACATTTTTATCAAATATAATAAATTGTCACATTTTAGCAGAATAAAAATTATAAAATAGTAACCTGGATTTAATAATAAACGCAATTTAAACTTTAGAATTAAATCTCTGATGTGATTTAAGATTTAGCCTATATTACACCCATATAACATGCTTTATGACACATAAGTACTGTAGTGAGATATACAAGGAGGTGGTATTCATTCAAAAAGTATTTAATCACATGCACAAAAATTAATTACGCATGCTTTTGCATCGAGTTCTTATTATTGCATTTAATTTTGTCATTATGCTTTTCAGAATTAATATGAACTTTAAAATCAATAACTTCTCCATGAGAAATCTTTGTATCGGATGAACATTGCTTTCATTGGACCTGAAAAAATATAAAATAAACAGTTTTCGGGGGAAAAACGAAAAATTCTATGAAATCCTTGCGATTTTTTTTACCGTTCGTACAACTCTAGAAAATAATAGAAATTCGTGCATTGTATGGGTAATCTGTACAAGTTGACAGCTACGGTTATGTTAATTTGGATATTATACATGATTGGTTATTTTACCAAATAACTAATACAATTGGTTAATATGACAAATTATTAATAGTTTTTAATATTTATCATATTCGTTTATATCAAATCAACCAGATATTATGTATAGTTAGCCTGCAGTTAATACGATAAATACTGAATTCTAAATAGTCCTATTGTTTGTTTTTCTCTTTGTTCTGCTTTTGCATTCCTTCATTGATAACTCTGCTTTATGATTCTTATTTTTAATGTTTTGTCATCTAATTTTAACTGAATCTACAGTTATTATTATTATTATCATCATCAATATGGAAAATATTTATATTAGATGCAGTGGTTTGGTTACTATATAAAATTATCAGTTAGTTTAATAAATCATATTTAATTAATCATATTAGCTATTTACATTGTGTATTTTATAAAATAACCAGCCAAAGTAATGCCTTTTTTTTTCTTTAAATTTTTTATATACATGTCTTTTTGGTGATTTTATAAAATAACCAGTAATTTTAATCAATTCAATAAGCAGTAATTTAGTAATTATAGTAACACATAGCAGATTTATTAAATTAGCAGTAACACATACACTTCAGAAAATTAACTTTCCTTCTACTTATTAATACATAAAGAAGATTTTAAAATATGCTCATCATCACATACAAAATATTAAAAAATCTTATTTTACAACATAGTTTGCATAAATGTAAGAGTATAACAATACATTGACCTGATGGCTTACCATTTGATACAAACTTTCCCAAAAATCTTGCGTCATTAAACGAAATGCACTTAATAAAGCCCATGGAAAACTGTCAAATGTAGTATAACCATAATTTGGATTTGGACCAACACCTTGCAAACAAGTTGAGTTTGGTGGACATTGTCTGAAAGTGGAAAAGAATGAAATTTTTTTTTTTACAAAAAAAGAATCGAGAACAATGTATTTGGATACATATCAAGAACTTTATTAAAAATATTTTGCATGATAAAAGTAATAGTTACCTAACTTGATTTTAAAGAAAATGTTGCTAAACATGAACTTTTAGGGGTAACAGTATTAAATAGTTACGTAGATATGCTTTAGTCTTTTCTTTTTTTTTACTTTTACTATATCAAGTAAACAAAATTTAAGAAATATTAAACTCAAAAGTCACTATAAAAGCAATTATTACATTGACAAATTTCTACAGTGGAAGGCAACGATGAAATTGAATATGATTCTACAGGGTTTTTTTTAAATTAGAAAAACCAAACAACTTCAACTCTACCTCACATTAGAAATTAAATAGATAATTTTTTCAAGATATTAATAGTATTAACAAGAATACACAACCTTGCTCCTGATGAGTTCCCACATAATATGTAATTGTCGTTTTCTTTTAACCAATTGCCTAGAAAATACATAAAATTTGACAGACGAAACATCAGTATTAAAAATACACTAGAAAAAATTCTCAGTGGCCAATCACCAATTAAAAATTGGAATTAAATGTGCATATATGCTTTACATTTATAAATCTTTTGAGCACCTATTATAAATTTAATAGACCTTGTTTCTGTTTGTTTTGCTTTATTTCTGAGTTCATACTTAGTTAAAAGATTTCAGTATAAGTCTAGTTCAGTTTTATGTATTAAAAACAGTCTTAACATCTAACATTTGATTGAAAATCAATAACTCAAAATGAAAACAAAACTACTAAAACAAGATAAAAATTTCAGAACTTTTTACTGTAGATTCAAAAAACATAACAGGATTGAGTTAAAAATTTTGTGTTTCTAAGGATGTCTCCCAAGCTCAGAATTATCCTGTGAAGTATTACATGCATTTATATCAGAATCTTTTAAAATTTGGAAGGGCTATACCTACACATTTGATGAATAATTAAAGCCTAGCAACTTCATTGATCACAGAGATTATAGTTTATTAAAGTTAGAATTAATTTATCCTTCATAACAATGTGTATTGTTTGGCATCTAAAGTTTTTGAAAAGTATTTATAGGAACGGGAAATTTGAAATAGCTAGTTATACAGAGTTCCCACTCAAATCACAGAATGAAAATCACTGACTTTTCAGGACCTAAATAATGTTTTTAAGGACCTTTGAAAATTTGTTTTCAGGCATCATGTCTATAGATAAATTTTTAATAAAATATATTATACCAGAAAATTTACAAGTTGGCGCATGCGTAATAAAATATGTCACAGAATTCTGATACAGTGCGGATAAGTGGTGGTCACGCGAGAATAGCAAGTCTGAGCAGTATTTTTATAAAATTTGTGGTTGGCACAACATTCGCAAAAATTAAGGACTTTTAAGGACCTCTAAGCATTTTCAAGGACATTTAAGTACCTCTAAGCATTTTCAAGTACTTTCAAGGCCTTGAAAACAAGTTCAAAAATATTAAGCACTTTTAATGACTTTCAATGACCGTGGGAATCCTGTTATAGTTTTGGAGCAATCACACATTTAAGTGTGAGTAATGATTGCTAATTATAGAAGAAAGTATCTACTTTGCCTAAAGGTTTGTTATTTTTCTAACCAATTTCTGCTGTAATAGCCAATTTGATTAGAAATTAAAAGATTAGCAGACTGAAACACAAATAGTCAATTGAATTAAGCATAGAACTCTTGTTCATGACCTAAGCAGATGGAATTTTTGTTTTCTTTAAACAAAATGGACATTTTACCTTTTTGATTGATCAGTTTGCCTCATTTTAGGAGATTGATCATATATTGCAATGAATGTTTTTATTACTAAGAGATAAAAAGGTTTTAAATTATTCAATAGCTGACTCTTAAAGTGGTCAAATTATAATGGCTCTTTCTCTCTCTCTCTTATATAGTCTTTCTTATTTTTTAGAATTACTCAAGGTTTTACAATAGATCAAGATATAATATTATGACAATACGATACATTATAGATACCAGTTAAAAAATAAATATAAATCTAACATTTTAATTGTTCTCAGCAATTCAAAAAGAGCTAAACAAGAAGAAATAATATATTGAGTACTAAAAAACAAAAAATCTTATGTTGCTTATTTGGTACTTACTTTCTGTACGAGTAAAGTTTTCCCACGAAAAATCTGAGAGATTTAGCTCCGGATCAGGGGTTAGAACACATTTTTGAGTAAGTATACCCATGTAAATCTGCAAACCCAATAAGGCAAATACTGATAAGGAAAATAACGTGAGGATTATTACATCCTTCAGATTTTTTACACTCTCTATAACAGCTCCTACGATGGTTTTGAGACCTGTAAAGGAGAAAAGCACCAATTAGTATACATTGTAAGATGTCCACTTTCGATACATAATAACATTAGTCATATAATATCGAAATTTCTCTGCCATTTTAAATAAATTTAATTAAATATTTCATTTATAATTACAGAAAGATTATACAATTGGAATATGCATGAGAAATCAACTTTTTAAGTAGCTAAATGAAACATTGTAATTTAATATATTAGCATTCATTAGTCAACATAATGTTAAATCAACTGTGCTGGTGTCAGACCTTTATTACATCTTGATAACTTGGAAGATTTTCAAATGTGTGGATTTTTCATGTAGAAACAGGTTCGAGTGGTTATATACTCACAAACTCATCTACTACACATAACTCTTCAAACTTAATTAACTTAGATTTATACTTAAAATCGTTAAGTAAAATAGAAATATCAATATAAAAAAATTGATTCTGTACTTCCCAAATTTTCCCCAAAAGTACAGTTACTAAAAAAATACCTTGAACAAATGAGCAATTTTCACAACAATCCAGATATAACTGTGAAATAAACAAATTACAACAAACCTGGAATTATAGCTACAGTTTTTAAGGCTCTGAGCACACGAAATGTTCTTAACGCACTCAAGTTTCCTAAATCTACACCCATAGTAACATATCTGAAAAAATAAATAACAATAAAGTAAGAATTTTACAACTTTAATATCAAAGTATTTCTTACAAAAAAATAGATAAATAATTACTTAAATAAGTTTGTGCACAATACAAAAAAATTAACTATAGAAATGTAAACTTACGCTAAGGCAATGACTATAAAATCCAACCAATTCCACGGATCACGAAGATATGTGAACTTTTCAAGTATAAATCCCCTAGCTACCACTTTGATGCATGATTCAACAGTATATATTGATGTAAATATTGTTCTGAAAATAGAAATATTAAAATCCACAGTAGTTCAAACATTGTGATTGTAACAAACTTAGTTAAATAATCTGAAGAATATAAGTTTAAGTAGCTAAGTGGAAAATGAAGACCAAAATACAGGAATAAAATAAATTTGATAAACAAATGCTGCAAAAAAACCCTCCTAACACGCTTGATTTATATATATCACATATCTGTCAAAAGTTTTATCCTAGAATGTTGCAAATAAAAATAAAAAGCATTTAAAAAGTTGAATTTTCCTTTTGTGAAGAAAATAAGAATTTGTAAACAAAGATTGTTAACAACTGAAAATTGCAAATTTTAACATACAATATTTCAATTTCCAATGCTACTTTCGATTATGATGAATTAAAGTTAAAGTTTATGTTGGAATAGAATAAACAGATTTTGATCCTATAACGTTTAATCTTGAAATTTGAGACATAAGATCTTTAATGGACCCTACAGTTTTCTACCTTAACAAACATGTGAATTTTTTTAAAGTTAAAAATATTTAAATACACATGAATATTTTGCTGTAGAGAGCAAGCATGAAAGTAATTATTTACTGCTGAAGGTGGAATTCTCACTTTTGAAATTTTTTTTTTTTATCCGCAGCTATTACATCAATGTAACGTTCAGCGAAAATGAGCACCGCATGTCAACGTAAATAAATCAGAGGTTTGGTGAAAATTCTGAACAAGAGTAGGGTCTGTGGTTGTCACACTTGCATGCAAGAGCACTATCCTCTCTCCCAGACATTTTTTTTTTTTTTTTTTTGCCATATTTTTATCAGCATTTGAATGTGTAGGCCTTTTTATGCGGATTTGCATAGTCCTAAAAATTTATAAAAATTTCAGGAAGAAAAGCTGAAAGCATCATTTCTTCTGATCTGTACCCTGTCTGTTTAAAGGATTACAAATTTGTTTCCCAAATATTCAGATTTATAATTTGAGTTAAAACATCACTGATAAAGGCATAAGAATTAAAGAAAAATTTAATTTTTAACATTACTTCTATTTCATTGAAGGAAGATATTAATTTATATCCACATATAAGACAAAGATTTTTTCTTAAAATAAAATGCTATAATAAAATAGCAGTAGTATTTTAAAAGCAACTAGACACAATTTCTCAATAAAAAGGTGCCATACTCACTCAGAACTTTCAATACTTTCATTGCTAGGCATTGTCATGAGCACACAATTTACAAGAATAGTAACGATGACTAGAAAGCTAAAGGCAGGATGGACCAAGATGTAGATAGCAACACGACGCAGGGGATTGAAAGGGGTCAAGATAAACATACTGTTAGTGGCACTGAAGCGAAAGATGTCCTTCCCTTTGCTAACTATCATGAAGGTCTGCAAGAAAGAAACATCTGGAACTGTTAAAAAAGCAAATATTTATGCTATGAAATCAAGTACAGATATTTTTATGAAAAGGTACAAAATTCCTTTTTTATATAAGTTGAAAATATTATAACAGCACTAAATCAATGAAAAAGTTTTTTCCACTCTGATATTTGATAAATTGGTTCGGGGTAGATACTAGGACTATACAGTTTGTATCTTCTTTGGTTAGGATTCATACTCATTTTTAGAAAAAAGAATTCCCGAGATTTCCAGAGTAGTGTTTTCCATAGCGGAGTTAATTATTTTTAGCCACATAAATATAGTCAAACCTCAATTTTACAAATTCTTCCGATAACTTGAAAAAAGTTTTTTCTTTAAGAATAACTATCCACAAGTCTGGTATCAAATAATTGTGCAACTTCAGTTCTTCGAGTTAAGGTTATACAAATAGCACCGAAGAGTAGGATGTTTTTCCAGATTTACAACAACTTTTTTCAGGCTTAAGGGGGGATTTTCTTTTTTCCTTGAGATTTTAAGGCTGATTTATTTTCTCTGAGGAGTATGAATCCTGCTGGTATACCACTGAGTTACTATCCTTAGTTATTCTAATTAAATATAAATTAGATTAAGGAGGTGCTGTATTGAAAAAGATATATTTATAAAAACCACGAAACAAAATGGAATGCCAGAAGAGTGCTACCATTTATGTTAACTAAAAATGACAAATTTATAAATTAAATTATCAATTTAATAAAATAAGTAAAATTCTACAAAAAATTAAAAACAGTTAATTTTTTTTCTCTCCAAATAACCCTTTAGGGCAAAGTAAAATTACGATATTCTCAAAATTCTTAAACTATAAATGAGTCAATATAAAACATCATATGAATGTTTATAAAATAACATAGAATGCTAATTTTTTGCGAATTATGTAATGACTGTATATAATTAGAAGTGTGAAATAAACTAGCACAACAATTTAAATATAATTTTGTTTATTCATTTTTCCAAACTTTCTAAAACAAAATGTATGTGAAGTTCAAATGAATATCAATTACAAAAATATGATAAATGATAGGGCTTAAACAACAGTAAATATATACAGAAACCTTTTTCAGTACAATATTTAAGCTTGGAAGCTTATAAATTGAAATAATAGAACATATGTAAAACAAAACCCTAGTGAAACTGCAGACATTTTTGATAAGCACATTATTTTCCGTCATAATAGAAATATTAAATTTCATTTATATAATAAGAATTACGAAAACAACTTGTAAATCTGTCAATAGATTTGTACATACATCAGAATCACACAATTTTAAATAAATTAAAACTAATAGACTAAAGGAAATATAAAATTAATTAGGGCTTTAGTATATTTGGGCATATTAAATGCTAAAATTCTTTACTAATGACATGACAAATACAATTTGAAGATTCGCTTGTACGTATTTTTATATAAAACACAGTGAAATTGAAATACATAACAAATATTATGAAAAGTAACTACAGATAACTTTTAAACAATATTGTCCTACAGTTGTGGATAAGCAACAAAACTACAATTAGGGGAATTAAGGATACTTGACCGCCTGCCTTTTTCTCAGAATTGGGAGTTTTATAAGTAGTAAGTGGTATCACTTCTTACCCTTCAGTTAGCTAACCCCATGTTGAAAATGACAACTGAATCTCTACGTCAGTTTTTAACTATAAGACAAATTAAATTTTCATACTTCAAAAGTAATATCATTGTGTTGTAAATGTTGTTGTTAAAAGACTTTTTTTTTAAATTGCTTATTTTTTGTGTGCATACTTTTAGCTACAATTACATACATAATAGTGTTTATCTACTTACTAGTAAATGGTTGCATTTTAGGGTTATGTAGTAAATATACAATTATGGATACTATTCAAATGCATTTTGCAGGTTTTATTGATTTTTTTTATTCTTCTTATACCGTTTGTTAAGTATGTCAGATATCCAATTGATAAAAAGGTATTGTTACAGACAGATATTTTAGAAAGTTGTATGTCGTTGCCTGGCCATCGACATTGTTTTCACAGACAACCATCAGTTTACTCTCATTTCAAAAGATATAATGTTCACTTCACAAATTGTCTGGTGATGCACACATTTTACCAGATTCAAGCTATTCCTCACCCACCTAGGCTTTCAATGAAAAATGATAGAATTACAAATTTTGGGTTTCAATATGAATTTACATTTTCAGTTAAAATAGTTATTTTCTTATTTTTGAACTTGTATAAGAACATAAATAGCTTTCAAACTGCTAATATTTTTAGCTTTCTACAATAAAAATTCAAAGTGGATGCAATTTTAACATTACATGGCTAATAAAAATTCAAAGTGTTGATCTCATTGAACAAGAATAGAAAAGTATTAACCTTGGACTTATGTTGTTATAATGCAAAAGTGTTTAATTTATTATTTAAAATTGCATACTCCTAAATAATATATGACTTGGATCAAGTATCCCTAAGGGGTGGGTAAAGTATACCTATACATTGGGATACTTGACCCAATCGAAGGTTTTTTTTATTTCACATTTTACCACCTTTACAAATACTTCAGAAAATACTCAATAAATATTGTGTAATACTTAATGAAGTATAAATAAACAGCATTTACACACCCATAAGTAATACATAAAAAACTGAAAAACCAAAACTATAAATTGCGTCAAGTATCCCTAGTTTCCCCCAGTTTAGGAACTTTTTAAATAAATAAAAATTTTAAATTAAGATTGACAATATACTATTCAACTTAATTCTATTAATTTTACATTTATTAATGCGACAAATGTGAATATTTACTAATAAACCTATAATATCCTGAACTGCAATTTTCAGTATAAAAACAACAAATCAGACATTCTAGAATATATCTAGAGTTACTAAATTGAAGTTTCAAACATTAAATGTATGTTAAATATTGCTACATTCAAATATTTCATTTTCACAATTATATTTTACCATTGTTATATTTGGAATCTAAATTTATAAATAATGAAAGTTTCCAGGAAGAATACATAATTTCCAAATTTAATTGATGCTACAGTAAACTCCAATAAAAATATTATTCGGAAAAATTATATACAATTTTTCTACAGATTAATCATCTAAAAACAGTAAACATGCAAGTACATTTAAAAAACATTTACTTACATGTATGAAAACTAACCTATGTGGGAAAACCACTTTTGGGATGTAACCATTAAGGAAGTCACAAAAAGTAGGTTAGACTTAAGTTGATATACTTTGAAATAAATATCTTTGCCATTCAAAAATTCTAAATAGAAATCAAATCTTTCTTAATATACAAATATACTAAAATAAACTTTGGAATGAACTTCCTATTAAATTTGATGAACTAAAAAGTCACCTTTAGTTTTAAATTAAAACTAGGCAATTTTCTCTTTCCCAGAGAGATGAATGCTTTTAGAAATTTAGCCAAAAATGAATGCAAAAGTTCATTCCAAAGCTGAATCTAAAATACTCTTTAGAATCCACATTCATAGCACATTGATAAAGAAATATTCCTATTGAAATGGCAGTACATGATGGCCACACATACAACCCACAAGAAAATCATATGCACTTCTCATCTTCAACTGATGAAACAATCCGCAGTACGGTCACTTAAATAATCAATTTTATTGTATGAAAAGTTGCGAGTTAAATACTCGCAACCCAGAGAAGCAATGAATTTTGTTCAGTTTTAAGTTAGAACTTTTTAAAATCTCAAATAGTTCATTTTCTATTTACACAGGTGGATCGGGTTCGTCAGAACTCGTAGACGACTCTAACTCCATGCCAGAAGGTTCACTTGTTGAATCACTTTCCGACACATCGACATTAGTTTCAGAAGTTTCTGACTCATCTTCTTGTGAAGGTAGTGCAATATCATTGGTCACACTACCAATGTTGTCAGCCACTTTCTCAATGTAATCATCCAACTTTATATCTCCGGCCACTTCTTTAATATAATCAACCACTTCACCAACTTCGTCGGTAGGCAATTCCTCTGTCGAAATATGAGAGCTATCGTCGCTTTGGGAAACTGTATCGTCCTGTTGGCACGCAGATTTCTTTTCAGTATCTTTGACAACAACACCACTTTCCGCCTTCGAATCGGAACAATCAGCTTCACTTTTGACGTTCTCGCTGCTATTGTCACTGTCCGACGTTTCAGCAGAAGCAGGTTCTAGCGAACTATCAGACTCACTTTCTGCATCTACACTATCAGTAACTTCTTCGGTAGCATCTTCAATAGATGTTTCCTCCTTCATATCGGAAGTTTGTGGATGTTCGGCATCGATGCGATCGGATTCATCTTCCCTTGTGTCCATCTCTTCATCTTTAGACACTGTGCTTTCGATTTGTTCAACGGGAACAGATTCTTCATCAGCATTATCACTAGTAGCCATGAAGTTGTTATCGACATCCTCCCTGTCAACACAAATATTAGAGGAAGGGGGTATGCATGCAGCAGAAGGAAACACATTGGCAAAGTTCTCTAGCAGAACGTGGTTGGAAGCTGTGTTTAGGTTAGACGACGACACACTATCTGAGCTCTCGTGGCCATTTAAAGTATCATTGTCATCTCTGGGGGAGTCGTTCACTATGCCATTCACAACAGGATTGTTAGCATTTACCCCATCCCCTTGCTCAGATCTTGGTTCTATGGTGCTGACAACAAGAACGTTTTTCTCTATGCCCCTCATATATTTGTCGGTGCGGTTATAGTGCTTGGTAGGATTGGTGACCAGTTCACAAAGTCTTTGGATTGTGAAAGGTGCGCTGGTGAAAGCATCTACAGCTTGTAGAATGGTCTTTTTCAAGTTGTCAAAATTGAAAGTCTCGAAATTGGGAACTGGAACCGAGGTCTCCACCGGGTAGGTTTCGTAGAACTCATCCAGAACGAACTCCAGTTTCTTTTTCAGAAGCGGTTTCAGCTTGTTCCAGGGGAAAACAATCTCGCCGTTCTTGGCAATCCGCTCCAAATATTGATCCAGGATTTCTGGAATTTCGGATTTTCTTTCGAAATCGTTCAAGGCATCCAAAACACTCTCTGCATTCCACTCCATACTTTAGACTTTTGATAAATAACTGATGGTTTTGCGGGAATAACAAGCGGGTTGACGTTAAAAATATCAAAAAGTCGATCGATACGAAAAGTTAGTTACGGTTAAGATTCGGGAACTAAGTTCAAGAATGCAGGTATCTTGTCTGTAAATGACAGTTAGGCACACCATATTTCGTAATTAAATGCGATAGTCACTCAGATGAAAACTTTTGATTGGTTGTAAAAATGTTTGAAAGTAAAAAGAAACTCATTGCACATTTTCATAACAATAGAAATCTCGAAATTAAACCAAAAGCAATACGAACAATATTTTCATCGCCAGCTTGTGACGTAGCAACTGACGCCTGAGCTCCAGAGCAGATTGGCTATTGATTCGCGCGCTGCGTCTCCTACGTCACTCTTTCCACTGGTCCTATTTCCAATGTGGGGGAGATCGAGTTTTCGCGGAGGACTTTCAGGATGCGCAGCGCCACTCTTGCAGAGGATAACGTTACAGCGTTTGGGTGGGGAAGAGGAAGTAGAAGGAGCAATTTCTCTTTATTCTTTATTTTTTATTTATTTTTATTTTTTTTATTTTAGTAACGGATGTTGACGGTAAAGTCATGTTAGGTTTGCGAATTGCTCATCTACATTTGGTGATTGTCCCACGCTAATGGCAGACACTCGTCTTCACTAGGACGATCGGAGCACTGTATGAACTAAAACACAGTGGTGGAAATGTATCAAAAAGCACCAAAAGTGAGAAGGACATCTTAAAAAGAACCGTTTTAAATCAATAAAAGTTCAAAAATCGGGAACGTCAACATCCCTCAGTATACCCTTTGAAAGCCGCCGCCGTTAACACTTTATAGACAGTTTTATCTAGTTACTTAGATTATTTGTGCACTTTCAGTAGTGTAATATAGGCAGTACACATAGTCCCTGCCATGCGATGGTCTCCTTATGCGAATTAGGGAAAAGGGGGGGGGGGGGGAGGCTATCGATGCTAGGAAAGAAATTATATTGCGCTTAAAATATTTTAAAAGGACAGTAACTCCTTTTACCAAAAACAGTTAATGTTCAACAGAATTTTTTAATAAAAAAAAGAATGCATTTAAACCTTGCCAGTGTCATCTAATCAAGCTCGGGCAATCTACCTACGCCAAATTTGGAATGCTAGAATTGACTTTGGGCAAGATAAAAATCAGTGTTTCTATTCCGCTGATCAGAGCAGCAGGGGCCTATAGTTGGGCTATATAGCCCAAGTGTTGTAAACTCAAATAAATCAAACAAATCCGTTGATCTCAAACTGGGTTTTATTTTTGCCATCCGTTTTCCTGAACTAATCTTCACAGGAAAGGGGTTATTAAAAATAATGTCGGTTTCGAGATATAATAACTCCTTATTGAAACAGGTAAAGATTATAATGGAATTTCTCATAAATTGTAGTTCATTCAAAATTCAATAAATTCTGACTGCTATAGTTACAAATAAAACTTTTTTTTTTTAGAAATTTCCAATACTAAAATTAGAGATAAAACGTATAATAATACGTAAACGAAAATAAATTTTATTAAAAAATTTCTTGAAAGATGAATTACTTTATTTTTATTAAATCTTTTATGTTTACTTCAATTTTGTATTTGTTTGCTAATCTGCGGATTGTTTGCTAACGCACTTGCCATCATCCAATTGAACTGAAACCCGACAGATAGACTTGTTAGCATTCTGATGGAATTTGATGCATTTTATCAAGGGTTTCTTTTTTTTTGGGGGGGGGGGGACTAAAAGGTCACTTAATGACACTTCCACATTAATTTATTGCTGCTTCGGAAGACTAAATAACCCTCCAAGACTAAATATTCCCTCCGATTGAACTGAAACCTGGAAGATAGACTCATTGTCAAATACACTGCATTTGGTAGGTTATTTTTTTATATCATGGGTAACTTTGAGAGGAAAAAAGTACAGTACATTGCGCGGAATTCCTGATTTTCCTCGTAATGGTCAAATGATAATTAAAATCGTTATTTATTTAAAAATCTATTTTCCTGATTAAATACAATTTGTATTGAAAAGAAAAGGTAAAAACACATAAGTTAATGTTATATTAACTTAAAATTTTAAGGAATTCCACAGGGGACTGTCTTTTTGTGTACGAGTCAAAATTAGGTTACTTCGGGTTGAGTTTGCAATCACGGTTGTGTGATATTGTACGCTACCTTAAGATTTTACATCATACATCCCACAATTAAGATGTAATAACGCATATATAACGCTTTTATTTCACTGAAATAAAGTTTTTTTCTTTTTATTTATGAAGTGACGAAAAGCAATGAAGTTTATAGGAAATAATCCAAAATTGTACTAGATGACTATATTAAAACAGTTTGGAGGTTTTTGTTCAACATAGATAAGAAAAATGAACGAAGCGAGTTATTAGAAGAAAATTTTTGCCTTATAAATATTTTTGTACTAAATTTAAACGTTTAGATAATGAAAAAGTGGAAGTGAGCACAAGGTTTTGAAAATTCGTCTACTGCTGAATGCAAAAATAAAGGACATATGATGGGACCCCAAGGTCAAGGGAAAATTAATTAAGCTTTGTGGACTCCAGTTGCATTCGAACAAACCTGTAGTCCATGGAAAACCAATGAAGAACAAATACAACACAATAGAGTTTATAAGTTCACATAAAAATTAATTTGGTGTAGCAAAATGAATTGGATTGAAAAATGTTAAATGTGTTAAATAAGTATTTTAGGTTACTCGTATTTTATCACTTGAGCACCCCCTACCCTCCAAATTTTTAAATTTATACTCCTCTGTCACTCTCGGATATCACTAAAAGTTCTGCATCTTGTCTTGTCTTTCCTCATTGAAGCCACTGGTTGCTTTTCAGATTCCCAATATGTAAGTTCTACGTTAAAAAGTAATAATAATTACACTCTTAGAACACCTGTTAAAACCGGAACTCAATTTTTATTATTGCAATCCACCAAAAGAAGCCTTCTAAAAATAACTCTTAACCTCAAGGTATTTCGAAATAAACTATTTATGTGCTAGCTGCTCGGCATCCTTTTTCAGTAGGATAACCCTCCTAAATCACATCGCTTCCTAAGATCTTTTCTTTTAGATGTCGAGAAGAAACTCGGGAGGCTTTCTATTAAATATTGACCGAACAAAATGGCGTCACGCACCTCAAAGAATAGGCAGAGTTTGGACCTCAGGGGGTGATTCCAAGGCTGTGCCGTAAATTTACAGGATGCAGTGCAAGAGATAAGGTAAAGGGAAGGTCTATAATTTCCAGGATAGGTGATCACCACGTACTGATCTGTTAACGCAATTTGTTCTTATTAAGGGAAGTGTTTTACGTTTAACGATATAAAGTGAAACGCGTAGGATGTAATTTTGTTTTTCTACTGTGAAACAAAACCAGGTCGTATAACAATGTTGATGTACTTAGAGAAAGGTTGCGGAAACAATTAAATGCCAGAAAATGGTGCAGCTAATTTTTGCTGTATGAACAAGAGAATAATGTCCATTCTTTTTTTGCCAATCTGATTTGTATTCAGAGTCTCACGGATGAAGACAGCGTGCCAAAGTTCTAGAGATCGAGCCTCACGCCTTGCACTATGCAGTTACTCTTTTGAAGTGAGGATAAGTGACAGATGTTTTAGTGTCGATTGTTGGGCTATCTGATTGCTGTTTTTTGAGTTTCTTCCATTTTCGAGATACAAATGCGTGGAATTTTCACTTTTACAGAACTCTCAGGTATTTGGATTAATTTTCAAAGTAGTTGTCGAGTTTTTTTAATATTAGTATCGATGGCAATCGTATCGTGGTAGTTAAGATCAAAAGATTTTGTTAAATGTTCTTTAAAAAAAATAAAAAAATATATAAAATCTTTTGAGCTTATAAATCTTGATACGATTTGCAAAAAAAAAAAAAAAAAAAAAAAAAAAATCTTTTGTGTTCGGTGTGACATGATGCTTGTTTTGGAATTCCTCTGAAGTGTTACACTGTATTTTTTAAGAGATAAATTTACTTTTAAAGCATATTATGTATGAAAATTGCGCATTCTTTATGACTCCTTAACTTATTTTGAGAAGTTTTGTAATTTATGCTGCTTCTCATTTTCTAATAGTTAAAAATATGAATGCCGTAACAATCTATTATTTAGTATACAACTTCCAGAACTTGTTCAAGAACTATATAGATAACTTACAGAAATTGAATCTGGTAATATATTTATTTTCGATTTTTGGCGTTTATTAGGGTTGTTTCAGAAAACGCTTCCATGATTAGAATTTTGAGTCTAGTTAAAGTCTTTTTTAAAGTTATGAAAACGGAATAAATTTTAGTCTATATCAGGTTTAGAAACTAAGAGCAATTCCAAATTTGAGCTTCCTTTTGCCTTTGAAGAAAAATCTGGCAAATAACTAAACTAGAAAGACAGTCAAACCTCGTTAACGCGAAGTCGATGGGGTCACTGAAATTCTTCGCGTTAACCGAATTTCGTATTAAACGAATAAATTAACATTAAGTTTTAAGTAATGAAAATAGCTTTTACTTCGCGTTAAACGGGATTTAATGTTAAGCGATTTTGCGTTTACGGGGTTTGAATTGTACAACCAATTTAGTCCAGATGTGCAAGAAATCAACTTAATCTCAAAGCTAATAGTCTTGTTTACAATGCACATAATATATTTTTCCGATTAAAAACTGCACTCACGCTCTTACAGTTTCATTGTCAACCAATTCGTCTCCAGAATTAACCTTAAACTCAGAGTCATAAATAAAACCATGCAAACGGTAAGAAAACAACAATTCAACTGGTCAAGAAAAAGAAATAAAGTCAATTAACTCTGGACTTAAGACTACGGACCGGAATTTGGGTCATTCTCATTCTAGGGATGCAGCGTAACCATAGCAACAGAGGGTCATCCCAGGATCCCTGGCGCCACGCTTGGCACTAAAAGCGGCTTTTTGGCATTAAATTTAGATCGTCCGATGATTCATTGTTGAAATTTACCCACTGTATGGGCTTTATTACTCCAACTTTGGGGGTGCGTTTTCTTCCTAATAAAGATCCGCCTTTTAGACCCGCAAGAAGTACCGGTACATCGGTAATGGGATTGGGTTCCCTAAGTAATATAAAGCAGCCTGCGTATATACCGACTAATCAAATGATACGGCGAGTTTTTGGAAGTAAATAAACTTTCTATCCTCGAAGGGAGAGACTTAGCTTTACTGTGCCTCTTTTAAGAGAAAGGGCGGGACCTACACACACACACACATTATATATATATATATATATATATATATATATATATATATATATATATATATATATATATATATATATATATATATATATATATAATGTGTGTGTGTGTAGGTTCCGCGTGTGTATATATATATATATATAAACAAGGAATTTCTTAAGTTTTTATATTTAATTTTCTTTGGAAATGAAATATTTGTAAGACATTTTTTCTGTCCCGCTACATGGGAATGATGCTGAATGAGTGATTGTCAAACAATTATTAAAGTTAATTAAGAAAACGATTTCGTATAGTTGAGGTATTTTAAGCGTATCCGTTATTAAGGCACACCAGAGATAAGTTTATTTTTGAAATAAATTTCATTTGAACCTTTTCAATTTGAGAATCCCGCTGTGATGCCACCAGTTTATTTTTGAAATAAATTTCATTTGAACCTTTCAATTTGAGAATCCCGCTGTGGGATCACAGCGGGATTCTCAAATTGAAAAGGCTCAAATGAAATTTATTTCAAAAATAAACTTATCTCTGGCGTGCCTTAATAACGGATAGGTGCCTTAATAAGGGATAGGAACTCACTTTTTAAACATTTCATTATTGGGTGATCAGTTTTGCCGTTGAAAACGAAAACCATTTCTACGTTGCGAGTCGAATGAGCTTGTTTACAATACATACGGATTCTTATCACTAAGAAAGAGGGTGGCATATTATAATGAAAAGTAGAAACTGACTCTGTACATCCGGATAAAATATCATTGACTAACTAGCTCTGTTTTTTAATGTTCTGTTTTATTATATGTATGTAGGATTTTTATTATCCCATATCAATTGTTTACCGTACATTTCAATTTCCTCTTGTAAAGACAGATGGCACTGCAAGACGATGTTTCTTTTTTTTTTTGTTATTACGAATAAGTATTCGTACTCCGCGATTTTATTTTTTTAAGCAGAAGCACACCGGATCCCATTCGGAACAAACACGCTGAACTCTGTCCGCCAATTTTGGGTGCACTCAACTCACTTCGCTAATTGGGTAATGTACTAATTAAACACTTAGTTTTCGTCGACTTGTGCTGCCATTTGGCTAGTAGTACTTAATACTCCCCCCCCCCCCCCTTTGTTTTGTTTAAAAGTGATTGTGATGTTTCGTCTAATAAATTTAACTGTACTTTCCGTTTCTGATTTGAAGTTTATTTCTCTTTTATTTCATTTTTGCTTCCCTAAATAAATCCCCTAGACATTTAAAAAACCGAACCACTAACCCCCACATATTTTTGGGGGCTCGGCCGGGATTGGCGAAAAGGAATTTTTAAATGGGAATTGCTTCTAAATTTTTTTTTTTAAATTCGAGTAATTTTTGGTTTTTGAATAAACCACGTCCCTGTAGCGATCCATTTTTTTTTTGTTCGTTTTCAAAATTATTTGGTATAATAACAAGTGTATGCCTAGTAACCTGTTTCGTTTTGGTAACATGAGTTCAATAATATTTTTCATGAGTGCACCCGTTTTAATCGAATATCACCCTTATTCCTTCGAACCCCTCGAAGATGAAATTTACAATTAAATTAATTTGAACCCGTCGTAAAGAAATTCTCAAAGTTCCAGTCATCGTTCTTAGCCAGAAAGCATCCAGCTTCAAACGAAATTCTTCGCCAACGAATCTTCAACAAGCAGCGTGCCATTTCCAACTGGTGTCTCAACGTCTCATCAGTGTTCGTCTTCATCAGTGTTCGTCTAAAATTTCCGAATCTTCAATCCCGAATTGCTGAAATTTTATCCGAGGCCCTTACCGGATAATTTGCCAAGATTAGTACTCTGTGTTCCGAAACCATCTACTACATTAATTTCGTGTTCTAAGCAGTGACAATCGACGTCTTCAAAGCCAGCAGTTTATTCTTCAGATAAGTTCTGAATCATCGATACTTTCTTTTTCTAAGAATTGCATACTAGTTTTTTTTATTTACTTTTTTTTGAAAACCTCTTGCTTGGGTAAACTCTTCGCAACACAAATAAAGAGAAAGAATAAAAAAAAAAAAAAAAAAGGTCTAATCCATAATAACCGGAAGTGATACCTTGAATGTTGCAGTCTTTTATTTATATTTTCATTATAGTTCTAAGAATAGTTTACATTTAAATTGTTTTTATTTTCCTTTTTATTCTTTTTGTCTGAATTAATACAAAGAATATTATTCAATATACATTATTTTGATGGATAACTTTGGGAAATATTTTGTTTTGAATACTTAATATATTATTCTTACCCTTGTTCATTGTTTACTTTTCCAAATGCAGCTGTTATTTTGAAAAGTTAGGTGATTTAAGTGAGATAAACTTATCGTGTTAAAGTGTTCTTTTTATAAAATATCCTTGGGTAATATTTTGTTTTGAATACTTAATATATTATTCGCATCCTTTTTCATAGTTTACTTTTCCAAATGCTGCTGTTATAATTTCTTATGCAATTAATTTTCTATGCAATACAAAGCATAACTTATGCAATATTTTGTTTTAAAATATTATGCAATACAAAGTAAGTACATTATTATAAGTTGGTATGTTTATCGTGTTCTTGTCCAAGTGAAAAAAAAAATCTTTTCAGTAAACAATTTCTGACGACTTGTTCTCATACAAAAGTTCATGAAATTCTAAAACCTTTTCTTACGGTAGTACTCTTTTACTTTTTTGTGAATTATCTGATTGACCGAGAGTTGATTAACTTCTGCAAAAATATATTTCTTCATTTTTAAAATGTATCTTCGTTAATTTCGTAGTGTTCTTAGTAGCATACTCCATTTTTTTTTTTTTAAAAAAAAGAGGAAAAGCACACAACATAAATCTACAAGCTTTTTTCCTTTTAGTCGTTATTTTTTTAATTTCATTTTTACGAATATCACAAAGTTCACTGGATTTCCACCAAATTTAAAGATCACCATGACTTTTCTTCTAAGAAGTAAAAAAGAGGATCTGTCGAACTTAGCCACGGAATTAGGTATAAAGATAACCGCTACCATGACCAAGCCGATCATCAAGGATTTAATCTTGGGAAATGAGAAGTATGACGAAGATGAAGTAAAAGCACTTCTCGAGAGCATCACCGAGGAGAGGTTGCAAGAGCAAGAGCGTCAAGAAGCCATCGAGGAACGAAAACGCCAAGAAGCTCACCGGATCCCATTCGGAACAAACACGCTGAACTCTGTCCGCCAATTTTGGGTGCACTCAACTCACTTCACTAATTGGGTAATGTACTAATTAAACACTTAGTTTTCGTCGACTTGTGCTGCCATTTGGCTAGTAATATTTAATACTTTTCCCCCTTTGTTTTGTTTGAAAGTGATTGTGATGTTTCGTCCAATAAATTTAATTGTACTTTCTGTTTCTGATTTGGAAGTTTATTTCTCTTTTATTTCAATTTTGCTTCCCTAAATAAATCACCTAGACATTTAAAAAACCGAACCACTAACCCCCACATGTATATCATTCATATGGGGGATAATACTGTCAGTATTTGAAAATTTTGATGTTTTTTCAACTTTGTAATGTTTGAAATCATGCCTAAAGGTGTGAGTTGGTTGTTTGGAGTTTCTCTATTAGGAAGACAAATACACAAATGTCAAATCGCTCTGTATTATTGTAACAACAATACTTCAGTTACACTTTTCTGTGATTCAACGTCTAGTCGAGTTACCGTGTCTTAGTTAACCAAGCCTATTTAATGAGATATAGAGCAGTATCATTCATTCTTTCATTCATTTAGACCCTCAATCGGGATGAGATACGGGTGAACTGGTATATAAGATATGCATTTAAGATACATTGTAATTTACTCTGATACAACGTGTTTATATACGGCCCATACATCCATACAGAGCAAAAGCAGACCCAGCAATTGGACCCATCATACCTCATTGGGATTCGAACTCAGACCCAACGATTGCCTAGCATCTTATGTTACAAACTAATCGTACTACTTTCACCATACTAATTTGGCGGTCAACGCCACTTGTAGTTAGTTTGTGGAAGTTGAAAATAATATGTTATCATTTTATCAATTGGAATTTATTCCATTTGTAGGCTAATTCCTAGGTGGCTTTGATTTTCCACCTTCAACCACTTTGTGTAGTGAAACTTGGTAACTGCCGGCAGTCAAGTTTCAGCCGTATTTAGAGGGTTGAGAAACCAATTTTTTACTTGCGTTATCGATACTATAGAAAGCAGCTTGAGCATTATCACAATATATATATATATCCCCCCCCCCCCAAAAAAAAAACAAAAAAAAAACTAGACGTTTTAAAAAAGTCTGTCAAGTAAAATGGTCAGCCAGAAAAAGTTATGAAATCTAATGTTTGCCACCAAGAGGCAGCATATAACTTCTTTAGAGTACTTGTACACAATGAACTAAATTGGGATTGTTGGAAAAAATCTCTATAGTAAATCAGAACTTTTCAGACTAGAGATATTTCGGAGAAATCTCATTTCATATTCTTGAGTTACCTTGCACCCATTGAATTGAGATTAATTTTATATAAACTCTAGCCTGCCAAGTATTGATTGTCTATGGGATTCTTTCCTACAATCCCAATTTAGTTCATTGTGTACAAGTAACTTAAAGAAATTTATATGCTGCCGCTTGACGCAAACATTAGATTTCATAATTTTTTTTATGGCTGACTTTTTTACTTGAAGTATTTTTTTTACAACATCTAGTTGTTTTTTGGGAGATATCAATTCTTTTTCAAACGTTTGTTATGTTCTAAATGAGTAAGATACGGCCAATGGATATTGTATGGTGAATAATCCTATCGTCGCTCTAAGCGCAAAATTGCGTCAGCGGCAACACCATTAGATTCGCATACTACTCTTGTATTGAGAGTGACAGTAAATATCATGATTAAATATTGTAGAGAGATTTAGGTTTGCAATCCAAATCCTTTTCGTTTCTTTTAAGAAGAAATCTTCCTATCCATACCAAGAAAACATTTTCATAATAAAAAATATGTACCTATTATAACTTGAGTACAAAAACATACAATTATATACTAAAAAATAAGTAATTAAAAAGGATAATAAGTAATTATAAGTATAATTATAAGTAAAGTAAGTAAACGATACATGTCTGCCGCTTTGACATCGGACTTGGTGGCGGAACACTGCCGCGTTCCTGGATAGACAATAAGAGAAAGGCTTTCATCTAATTATCAAAAGAATATACTAAATATAAAGTGCCAATATAACTTTTAAGGTCATTTCTTAGAATGTAGATGGTAAACGTTGGCAGCACGAAATCTCTATCCTGCATGTCGATAGGCAATTGTAGGCTAATTTATTTAAGAATAAGAAATTGAAGATAACTCACTCTTTCGTTCTCGTAGTACTTGTCGAGGTCTTCGATGGGTGTGGCGATGAGCTCCGGCGGGAAGTCCGGGGCGAGTGCCCTAGGGAGCGGCATCCCTACTTCGAGGGCCGGGTCCGGCTCGATCCTGTCTTCGTGATGGGGGATGGAGTAGTGCTCGGGCACCCCGTCTGGCCCGATCTCGCCCTCGGCCTTGAGGCGATCCCGCTCCGCTTTTCTGGCGGCGGCGTCCGCGATACGCGCCTCGATCGCCGCCAGAGACTCCCGGGTGAACGGCCGGAAAAGACCGCTCGTCCCACCCTCGTCGTCAGAGGGGTCATCGTCGGACATCCCTCCTCCTCCTCCTACTCACCGCCAACGCCTCTGCAAAGAAAAAAAAAACAACAACACATGTGAAATATTAGAATAAACAAATATATCTCAGAGATAATAATCTTTAAATATAAGTGAATTTATAGTCTCAGCATTTATATTTATACAAATATAAAAAGGACGGCCAACCACAGGCACAAAGTCCAGCTAGGTTGGTCTGGTTATCTTTTCGGAACAATCCCCCAGTATAGGTCCAGCTGTGTTTTAGAACTGATGACTCCAGTACTATTTACGATGTTATCCGGCAGTTTGTCCCACTTATCACTCTATTGTAAAAGTAATGTTTTCTATTATCTAATCTGAGATAACAAAACATACGAGATAATACTTTATGAATATATTCGAGAAAACAGTCTTGTAAATATAGTATGGTACAGAAAATTATGTTTGAGACGAAGTCTGAAAAAGTACGCTATGTGTCCGCGAGAGTAGGCAAGCGTGATTTGCATGATCATTGTGTAATTGTTTATCGTTGTTTACCGCATAAAGAGATTTTGCATTCAGATGGCTCATTGCACTTCTAATAATGTATCGATTTAGCCACCAAATTTGTAGCATTTGCTATTTCTTCTAAGGGTTATTTTTAAAAGAATCTTATAAGAAAACATGTTTCTTTTTCTAGAGCAAAGTACGATAGATAACACATAAGATTGTTTTCGTGTGTAAGCGTGAACTTAAAACCACCGTTATATCTGAATCATTAAGGTTCATGCGTAATGCAATGTAGATGGTGTCAAGCCTATCGAGGGTGGTCACTTCGAACCTTTTTAGCAAGAACTTTAGAACCTTCTCTGTTGGGCCATAGATCCTAAAAAGATTAATTTTTCTCTGAATTAAAGTTTTTTTTAGAAAAAATACTAACCACTGGTCTAATTAGTATTGCTGACACAATCCTGTAAAATCTATCTGAAATTATAGAAAATTTATTTATCTTTTTTTATACATGCAAGTAAGTACATGGTGGGAGAAAATCCCATGCCACTTTATGATTGTTATTTAAATTTTTTTTTTTTAAATAAAAATTTTTAATTTAAAGTTTCACGTCTAGATGACACCGACTGCAGGACAAAAACTATTGAGGGGAAAAGTAGTTTTCTTCTACTCTTTTTTTTTTTTTGAAGTTCATACTGTAGAGCGCCATCTATATGTGAGATATTTTAATGCACATTTTTATTTTTCAAAAAAAGAGTTTCCTTCATGGCAATCCCTTTTACTGCTAACCACACTATCAAACTCTAATTTGTTAACTTTATAAATTTTTTTCAAACTTTTAATAGAATTTTAGCCAAATCTGCATATTTCTATATCTTTGAAAAATGCCTTTTTATTATCTACAATACAAACCACGTGATTGTTCTGGTACAAATCTACAATTTGTTGCATAAAACCAATAATATAAAACTATAATGAAACTTTTAATTACGAACTTGCAACAATAGATGGCGACAGTTCCGTGTATAAAATAAACTTTCTTAAAGTGGCATCAAATTTTGTTCTAAAGAAAAAGTAAGTTTTTAGGAATACATATTTTGTTCGTAAAATATTTTTTCGTCAATTTTATTTTTCTAACTTTGTCAACGATTGAAGATTTAAACAAAAAACATTGGATTTCACAAGACAATTGAGATAAAAAAAAAACTCGAATAAAAATATGTTCAGCTAAAAAAAACTGTTCCGTTAAATTTTTTTGATAAATTTAAAGTTTTTCATTTTCAAAATGGAAATTTTGCAATACTTCATCCGTAGAGAATGTTCCTATACAAATATATAAATGCCTATCATATCAAAAGAAAAGTTTAAAGTAACTTGACAAAAATACCTCATTTTTCCTGCTCGTTATTCCGTCATACATTAGACAAAATACTCATATTCTTTTTGCATTCCTATTGACTTCAATGCTGACAAAAATGTCTCCGCCTGTCAATACGTATTCTGTAAATCAAACTATAGTTGATATTGCAATGTTTCTCGTTGCGCTTTTAACATATTCCAAAAAAAAAAAAAAAAAAAGAAAAAAAAAAAAAAAAAAAGTAGCTTTTCATTTTAGATGGTTGCTTTAACTAACAGAATATTCTAAATGACTGAACCTGAAGTAAGTAATTATTAGTGATTGAATAGTCTTAGAGTTATATGAACGATTATAAATAACGAGACACTTTACAATAGTCAAACTTTAAGCTTTATTTTTTTTTTAAATATATTTTTCTACCTTATTTTATTATTTGTATTCCCTTTTTATTGTGTATATAAGATAAAGGAACTTATTATGGCTTTCGCTCAAAATTCATTGAATACAAATGACGTATGGAATTAAAATTTTAATCCGAATGCAGCAGATATAAACCTCAGAATTTTTGAAAGTTAAATTTTCAAAGTCGTGAAATGTAATCATGGGAAGTTAAAATTCTTTTACAGGCTTTCCCAAAAAGATGTAGTAATGTACAGTACAAAAAAAAAAAAAAAAAAAAAAAAAAAAAAAAAAAAAAAAAAAATCCGAACTACGACTTTATCTCGTATTCTAATTAATGAAATTTATAACGACAAGTAAAGTTGTAAGTAGCAGAAAGTCTTTATTAATTGTATATAATTTTTTTTTATCATGAGGGGTCATCTACATATTAAAACTAAACCATATTTATTATTAAACCATATTATACCATATTTAGATTTAGAATAACAAAAAACGTCTAAATACAAATTTCATAATTTTCCGATGAGTGATTAGCAATTAATTGATGTAAAAAAAAAAAAAAAAATGGCAAATTAATGTTAAAAAGAAAATGTTTTTTCAGCCATAAATTCTTAAATAGTTAATACATTTTAGCAATTGTTTATTAAAGGCCAAACACAAATAACATGCAACTTTTGTATTAAATAGTTTTTTAATAATTAATTATTTATTAATGAAACCAGTTTAAAATTTGTTTAAATAGAAACATTTTTTTTTTTTTTGCTTCCATTAGAATTATTATGGTCGAAAACTCCTCTAGAATTTTTTTTTTTCATTTCACTATTCTAGTGTTTTTTGGTTAATAAATTAAAAAAAAAAAAAAAAAAAAAAAAAAAAAAAAAAAAAAAACCTTAAAATTACAATGATTTGTTTTGTTTTTTCTTTTATCAATTAGTCCAAGATATATAACCAGCGTTCAGAGTTTTTTTTTAATATGAGAAATCACTGGAGGTACAATGTAGATAACTTTCCGTATTCCAACCAAAAATGTTTACTTTGGACTTTGTTAATTTACTTATCAATTGCATAAAAAGCTGTCTAAAGAAATTCAAAAGCCTAATAAAATGTTTTGCACGCATTATTTCGAACTTTTGTCTTTCCCTTCTTGACAATGCTAATTGGCTTGCCACGTGATCTGATGATAGGAGAATACAACTATATCATTTTCATTGAAAATTAGTTGTGGTATAATTTAGCTGTAACTATATAAAACTTTCCCCTTATATAAATATATCCTTATATCACCCCAATACTTAAACTATTTGATTCAAAGAAATGTGATCTTTTCGTATATCTATTTTAAACTAAAATATCAAAGCTACTTGCAAAAATTCAAAGACTATATACACCTTACAATAAGTTTCTGGATATACTTCTCAGCTTTATAAAAGTATGATAGTCAGAAAACATCAGCAACTTGTTTTTTTGACCAATTACTGAATTTTCCGTTCTATACGCGAAAGCGATGTCAATTTACAAAGCAGCTTAATTTTAGGCTTTGATTGTAAGATATACAAAAAATTAATGCAAAAGTATACGAGACCTATTAAACGGGATCAAGTTCTGCAAATACAAGTTCGAGACGTCAAATTCAAGTCAATTCGTTACTTGAATGAAATTAAAGTTCCTAAAACAAAATGTAAAAAAAAAAGATACGTTATTTAAAAACAAAATATATTTGCTTTATTCTCGATGAATTAATGGATTTGTATTTACGTAAGGAAACGGAAAACGATAAACCAATCTACTGAAACTTTAAAATCAATATTTTTAAATTTTTCTAATTTACAACTAAATATATAATTTTATTTTTAATGTTTTGAAAAGTTTCAGTGAATTATATTGTATTTAGTACTGCAGAAACTTCGAAATTAAGATCTATAATTTAGATATAGTCAAGCTAATCTTTGGTTTCTGTTACTTGAAATATGGTTGAATGAATTTTTTTTTATTTCAATATCTCTTCTATATACTGCGACAATATTGCGATACCTTGGGCCGCTTTTCTTCAATTGCAGGATGCATCAGCATATTTGGATGGTGAGTCTTCTATTGAACATAAGATTCAAACGTTTACAACGTTAAATTAGAAAATATTTTATTACATTGTTGTTTTGCTATTAACAACTTGGAAGTTTTATTTGCTTTTCTGAATAAATATTCGGTCTAGTCATTTTTAAAATCATTATATTTCAGTTAATATTAAATAACAGTAATAATGCTTTTAATTAATGAGATTTGGTCTTTGTAATTGATGTTTTTTCACTTCAGGGAATGTACACATTTTAAAATTTAAATAATTTTAAAATAAAATTTAAGCAATTTTAAAATAAATTGAAATAATTTAAAAATAAAATTGAAATAATTTAAAATTAAAATTGAAATATAAATCACACTGCTTTTTTATAACTTCTTATCTTATTTAAAGATTTTTTTTTTTTTTTTAAATGCATTCTAATACTAAAATAAATAAACCTCATAACAACCTAATTAAGACATTCTGCATATAGTCAAGAGCAGTTTTATGGTATATATATATATTTTTAGGCATTTATAAAAGGATTATTTTGCAAATTAAATCTAACCAAGATTTAATTTTTATATAAAGTTCTTTCAACTTAGTCTTTAAGATAGATGAACCTTTTAGCAATAGAAAAAAGGTCTTTTTGCTTATAAAATCATGCTATTCCCACGTTTATTTTCTCAACGCACAAAAAACAAAAAAACACGAATTTAATATCAACAATAAAAACTAATGCCAACTAAAATATCCAAAGCACTTTTAGTAGCTTGCAAACGAGCATTCAAATCCCGTGGTTAAAATACCCGCAAGCTGTTCCAGCCTCTTAGAAACATTAGAAATACTTTTAAATCCTCTAATGGTTTTTTTTAAAAAAGGGAGGAGCGATTTTATTCGTTCTCTGAACTGAATCCTGGAAACTAATTTATGAAACAAAATAAATTCTCTAAAGTTAATGAGAAGGAATATTTAGACCACTTTAGAGTTTTAAAATGAAGTACATTTTAATGGAAGATTGCCGCCAGTAGTTTCCATAGCAACGTGTTAAGCGCAGCAGAATAGTTGCAGATTAATTGGAGACTTCTTGCAAATCCATTTTGGAATCTTACTGGAGATTCTTTCTGTGTTATTGTCGGGAAACATGGTTAGAAGATTTGCATTTTTCGGTGCTTATCAGTATGTATCAGGCGTTAGTTGCTTCTTTGCTTAGGGAAGAAGTATCGTTATGCTGAGAATTAAATTTTTAAAACTACCTACTCAATTAAGATGTGTATAAATCAAATGCTGCTTTTATACACTGTGAAATAAAACTGTTGTTGAACAATGTTTATTAAAGTGTTAAATAAAAGTTATGGAAGAATGAAAGACAACACACTTTTTATCATTAAAATATTTTTCTTTCGTTAACTTTTTGAAAAATTTCTATTGCAGAGTCAGTAACATCAAAAGAAATTGTTAAAATGCTGGTAAATGTTTTATTAATAAAATGCTTAGATAAAATTAATTATAATAATGAAAAATATTTTTCTTATAAAGATATCATACAGAAATAGTAAATTATTTCACAGCAACAGATAGTGAAAAATTACTATAAAATATAAAACAAATAAATAAAGTAACACGATAGTTAGGACTTAAAAAGTTTGCATAAATTCGTAAATCATCAAAATCACATCAGTGGAGCAGATTATTCACATTAAACTCACATTCTTGAGTATTTTTCTGAATCATTCTGATACATTTAGCAACACAGGCACAAATTAAATTCAAATTTTATATTTATATCTGTAAAAATTGAAGTACCATTAATGTGCAATGAAAAATCAAACAACTCAAACAGTTAGTTTTTAACAGCAGATATGATCTTCACTAACATATCAGTGTTTATCTTTCACTGTATTCTCCTGCTGCTCATGAGATTCTTTTAGAGAATTTGTTGGCCATATTTTCCTGTAGATATGTTTTCAAGCGTTGGATAATTTTTTTTAGTGGATTTAATCTTTGCGGCAATGCATCTTTTCGAAGAGCGTTTCACATATAGTTGATGAAAGTAGGTAAGAGGAGTAGTATGACGTAGGTAAAGAAGTGATGTTCACATTTTTAAATCGTTTATCGAAAGTAATAATGTGATAAAATGTGCTTTCAACTGTCAATAAACACGAATTAAAAACCAATATTTCCTAACTACCTTTGTATAAAGCCATAAAACATAATTGAAGTAAAATTTGAAAGTTTAATTGCCTCATGACACATGTAGAGATCAAAATAACAATCCAACATATTTTATTATAAGACCAAAACTCTTTTATCCCTGAAGTTGTCTTTGATTGATATTTACTTCTTTAGATCCTAATCCAATCTTTTTTCAAAATCATCTGATGTCTAATACTACTCATGAAACAGAATACATTCCTTTCAGTAAACAGTGGTATGGTGGTAAGAAAGTTTTGATCTTTGGATGGTTAGATTGTCGTTTTGAGCTCTACATGACAGTATGAGGTAATTAAATTAGAATTTTTAAATGTAGTATCGTTTTCTAACTCTGTGCTCCTCTATAGTGATTAAATTTTGATTTCAAGTTTGTATATATTTATGGGATATTTTATCTCACTAGTTCTTGAATAAAAGATTAAAAATATGAACGATGCTTCGACAACTACCGCAGACCACAAATATCCAAATTTCATCAATTAGGCGCTTCGAGGAGATGCTTTGTGGCAATATTCAATTCATTTGTAACGTTTCGTTATTTGCAAACACCTTTAAAGGTGGGAAGAACCATGAAGCCACAAAATCTCAGACAGAACCAAATATTTAAATATGAGAATACAGTGAAAAGTAAATACTAACGATAGGAGGATCATCTCTTATATTAAAGATCAACTCTTCGAGTTGCTTGATTTTTGTATACGGATGGTATTTTATTCTTTTATTGGGGGGTTGCTATTTATATATCTGGCCATGGCAATACTAAGTGTTGCTAGGCAACCGCTGACTTTTGAAAACGATAATTTAATATTCTTAACCATAATTTCTTAAGAACTTTTTGTTATTTTAGAGTGATTTGAGTTGTTTATAGTAAATTAGTACCATTAATGTTCTCAAAATGTAAAGTCTCGATTAATGTTCTACAATATTTTCAATGTAACACTTGACACATTTCCTCTCATCCTTACGTTTAAAGTTTTAGTGTTATATTCTGATATTGCATGTACTCTTTTCTTTATATTGAACTCCCAACAAGCCAAAATAAAAGAGTTTGTGAGCATGTGCTTCCAAGCAAATAGTGAAAGCTTTTCGAATTTACATTCTACGAGTAAAGGGGGAAAGAACATGTTGAAGTTGACTAAATAAATTGCTTTCCATAAAAATAATCAAGTAATGCACCTAAGAAAATATGTTAATCAGTTACTTTTCAGTTTTTTTTTTTTTTTTTCATCTAAAAAACCCCTTTTGCTCATCCTATCTGAAATAATGTTGTAAAAACCTGATTTTCATGCTTTTAAATTGTGCGAACTTAAATTGTCTTCATCGCTTCAACTTCTTTTTTACAAAGCGCCATTTACTGTGTGATGCCTAAAAATAAATGCTATACTAATTACTAAAGTGTCGCATTATCAATTTCTTCAACATATTTCTCTAATACCAAAAAACTCAAACTTAGATTTACTTTACAAAGCCTAAACTTAACACATTTTCGTATTAAATAGGTTGATATGTCTTTTTAACGCTTCGACGAAATCACGATTTCATTACGCTCTTCTTACAACAATTGTATCTCCAGATAGGGAGAAAAATAAAAAAAACGCTTCCAAACCAAATTTTTTAGAAGTGTATAACACAATGACACATTCTGAGCTTGATACTGAGCCCGAGACTCGTGGAAACTCAATACAAGCACGAGTAAAAAGAACCCACATAAAAGCTTGGTAAAAAAAAATTAACTCTCAAAGATTCTCAAAAAAAGATTCTCATTTTGTAAAGTGACTTCCTCGACCCAAACTTTTATGTCCAACGAACCGATAAGGACCTAGTTATACACACAAAGAGACCTCTACTTTTTCTTCTTCAAGAAGCATCCTCATAAGTGTTCCCTCGTGAATTCTCATAGCAAACGAGTATGTGGTGTGTCTATTTGTTTACAGTCTACTTTTCCTACAGAGCACGTGATACAATTTTGGGCTATTTAGAAGCGTATTCCCCGAGGTTTATGTACTTTTCAAGGACTTTTTAAAAGAAAACTTCAGTTATATCCATATCTTCAGCAATTCAAGCGGGAAAAGATGGAAGTCTATAAAAAAGGTGCCGCCAACTTTTGAAGGGTATTTTACTTTTATGACTTTATGCTTAGTTCGCTTTATACCTGAAAATGCTTCAAAATAATGTCGACGTAAATATGTTTTGAAACATATTTAAGGACATGCATACTTTTTCTGGAGTTCCAGAAATACGTAAATATCTCACCTAAATAAATCTTTTAAAAGTCGTTATAGTTACATGCTCATAGGTTACTAAAGCTTTTACAGAGATTTCTAGGTTACTAATACATCAGCCTATTTTTGATTTGGTTGTACAGTTTGATTTACTACCTTGATACCTGGTTGAAATGTATATCATAGTATCATTTTAGGATTTTTGAATTTTATCTTAAGATTCTATTCTGGAAATTCTGGAAAGTAGTGAGTTTTGAGTGAAGGAAATTTAATAATATTAAATTATCCATGTTATGTTAAATGTAATTGAAAGGCGCCACGGATCAACAAAACATGGGTAAATATATAGAGGATTCACATATTTGTATTTTTAAGATATTTTTTCAAACGTTATTATAATTGTATTTTAATGTATCATGATGCTACAATCCATATAAAAAATAACTGAATAAATTTCTGTGCTAATTTGTGAATTTATACTGTGAAACGAAAATTAAGATGTTCCTAACTTTTTTTTATTAAACTTTTATTCAAAAGATATATCAAAGCAGTTGCTCATTTTAATTTTTTTTTTTTAAGTATTCTATTTCTGATGTATGGAACATAATACTGATTTTAATAGTAAAACTAAGTTATAAAACACCGTATTAGCAATGCGGAATGCTTTAAGGATTAGAGAGAAGATTTTTTTTTAATAATAATTTATATTTTATTATAATTTCTTGCAGAAAGATTGCATTCCTGTTTCAAGTATTCAAAACTTTTACAAAATTATGTGGCTTTGCATTTAAAATTTTTTAAATATTGATTAAAACCGTATGTTATATAATAGGTGAAAAATTAAGCATTTGAAACTATTATTCCTTACTTAACAAAATATTAATAATAAAAAAAGTACAATGACCAAAAATTAAAATTTTTCTAAGTGTAAAAATCAACTAAATAAGAGAGAATAATGTATTCACATTTAACCTGATTTCATGCGTTCGAACGTTTTAGAATATTCAATGACAATCAATTGTTACAATCGCACAGAATTTTAGCAATTAATTATCATCTGATATACTAAATGTCATAAAACATTAATCACACTCCTATCAGTGGATTGTAATAAGTTGGTGGATATTGATTATGGTACACAGAAAAATAGACAATATGTTATAGTAAAATTGACTTAAAAAATTTCAATATGAAAATACATTTTAAATTGTATTTATCAAAGAAAAATTCAAACAAAATTATTTTCTTTCAATAACTTTAATATTAGTTGAAAATAAGATACTTTTTCAAATATGTTAGATCCATTGTCATAAAAAATAACAAGTCCTTAGTTTATTTCCTAAATCTTCTGACGATTCTCAGTTTTATTCTTATAAATTATTTCGAGAGCAAAACCTTTTTTGATTAATTGGACCTATCCATATGCTTCCGAAAAAAGCAACATGAAATATTTCCAGATCGATAGTATTTCGGGACCGGATATTAAAAGGGTAAATCCAAAGATCAAATCTAGAAATTTTTTATGTGGCTTCAGGAAGTTATTGATCATTGGAAACCACGGTGAGGCATTTTGCTACTTTCACAACTTTTATTTTTAGAATGAAATATGAAATATACATAGTGTTTTTTAAAACTTACAAAGTTGTCTGAAAAAGAATATTTCCATTCAAATAATTCCTCATTGAAAAAAACATTTATTATTAATAAGTATATTTGTAAAAAAAAATACTGATTATATATATATATATATATATATATATATATATATATATATATTCGTTCCAATTCTGAATTTTTTTAAATATTTAAGGGAAATATTTTACTTGTATACCTTTAAAAAATATCACGTCCTTTTCATATTTCACTGTGGTTTAAAAATACTCTTATTATCAAATATTTTCTCATGCATTCAATTATAAAAACTGTTGATAATGAAAAATTGTTTGTTTTGTGATATGTGAAACTTAACTTTTAATATTAAAAATACTCAAAGCAAAGGAGTTATATATACGAAGCAAAAGCCAGTAAAATATGATTTTTCAAGATATAAATTATACTTTAATAGGTACTGAATTAATAGAAAGAAAATGATTTTTCATAGAATTTAAGTTTTAGCAATGATGAATACAATTCTACCCACATAGAACATTGTTTACTCCTTATTATTAAAATTAACGATATTTTCTACAGCAGCTATTAAAACTGATCCAGTCTTTTTGAAAGAAATTTAAGCTTCAATCGATAGCTTTCACAGTTGTTTACGAATACTCAATTAATGGAAAAACATTTACTGTTGACTGTCCTTATAAATATGTTAAACATTGCATATCTATAAATCAGTATAGCTATTGCTCATAGTTTAGTAATCTATATTTTAATAGATGCATTGCACATATGTTCAACTAATGAACAAGGGACAACATGTATTGACTGAACTTTCTTTGGATAAAAACACGTAACCATAGCAACCCAAAACAACCTCACACCCTCATTTCACTTAAATGTCACGAAAGAAACGACCAGTCAAATTACACTTGGTGGCGTGACGTCACTGTTACTCGAAGTAGAAGATAGTAAACAACTCGGGAGTGCCATTTTTCGAAATTTGCCCTTATTAAATTGGGTTTTTGAAATAGCTATGGTTGACGTGTTGTGGTATATAAATACTTGATTTATTTCTGGAAGGAGGTTGTAAACATTCTAATAAGACTCGACAGTCGTAAAACTGTCGTAAAAGATGTGGAGATAGGATTGAATTTTCCATTCATGAAAGCATAATATAAAAAAGTACTATAATGTTTTTAAGTTGGTAAAGTGCTATATATAATTGTTTTTTATTTTAAATATAAGGCAATTAAAGATACAGTATACTTGGTAGTAATGCAAATTATAATATACACAGGATTTCGTTAAAAGTAGTAGCCTTTTCTATTTTATTTTAAAAGGTACAGAATTTTTATATAGATAAAAAAAAAAAAAAAAAAAAAAAAAAAAAAAGAAAGAAAAAAAAAAAAAAAAAAAGAAGCAAGAAATCATTACCAATTAATGATTTGAATTGACTATATTTCTTTCATTTGAAAACTGTTTCAGTTTTATAATTATTATATAGTTTTTAAAGTCTCTAAAAGGTATGAAAATATTCCTTTCAATTCTAACGCAAGGAGAAAAACTTTTCCATCCCTTTTTCTTATTTCACATGATCACAACATAAATATAAATGTGGCATAAGTAAAATTTTAATGTGTTATACTTTTTTTCAGTTTAAAAAATAGGTTAGAGGGAGGATTTCAAAAAAATATTTGTCAATAACTTTTTGAATACATATCTGTATTTAAATCAATGATTAGCACCATTACTAGAATAGAATGCTTGACAGCTTGCCAATTTTTAGCAAAAATCTTGATTATACTTGGAAGATTAGGTATTGCTTTTCTAATGGCTATTTTGGTTGAAATGAATACGTACCATTCAACAGGGTATGAAGGATTCTTTGTTAAACTCATATTACATATTAGCCAAGTCTTGTTGAGATTGACGTAAATTATAAATACTTAAAGTAATGTAATTAAAAGATAACATTTATTGGTCTTTAATACTGTAAGATACAGACAGGAAAAAGTAAAGCGTAGATATGGGGAATCTATTTTTTAATTTAAGAGTTTAAGTTACATTTAGTAAAGTAGGATATTGAGGTTCCTGTACATGTAGATCAATTAAAGCAATTATAAAATGTCAACGACAAACACAGCACAGAAGGTATAGTTTTTCAGATAAATAAAACTTTAACAGTATTGAAATCTACCCTCTAAAATAAGAATTTATCCCACTTGGCTCCATCAATACTATAGTTCAATCACTCACTTTAAGAAAGTAGTTACAAGCTTTTAATCTGCAAAATTGTTTAATTAATTATAGGAAGTAGGTTCTACTTGTCTCAATAAATGCCATTTTACAAATATTTAGTGCTGAAAATAATATACGCTTCTCTTTTTGCAGGTCCAAAACAGCATTTGTAGCACAGAAAATCACATATGATAATGATATATGTAGAAAACTTATTGCTATCTGTTGCATTAGAGTTATGAAATTTGATTTCTTCTCCATTCTCTAATCAAATAACACAAACAGTAAAGAAAAACTCAAACTGTTCGAATGTGTGCTAATTGTTGAAATGTATCCCTGCCAATTACCTATGAAATTTAGTTGTGATAAAAGGTAAGATTCTGTGAGATTTGAAGTAGCGTTTGTGATTTTATGCTGTTATTACCCTGTTTTATGTTTTAAAGTTTCTTTATTTTGATATATTATTTTATATTTAACAAGTATGCTATTAACACGCTTTTACAACATCTTAATTGAACATTAATTTGTTCAAAAGAGAGTGCTGTAAATATCACAAATAAAAACATATACAAATTTCTGCAATTTATGAAAACGACATTTTGTTTTTAAATATAAATTTGCAACTTAGAATACATGGCATAAACGAGATAATTCATTTTACGCCAATTTAAAAATTAGTAATAAAGGTTGTATTTTTTTTTAATAATTAATAGAAAAAAAAAGAAAGAAAAAAAAAAGATTAAATTTCAAATTAAAGAATGATTTTTGTACACAAACTATAAGGATGAAGTCTAATACTATAGTTTTAGAAACATAATGCTGCATTTATTATAAAAAATATAAATGACAATAATACACTTTTAATATTAAAATTAGATACTATTTATTAAACTTACAAATTGTTGAAGACTTTAAAGCTACAATTTTATACAATACTTCTTGCTATGGTATGAAGGTAGAAAAATAAAGGTAAAAAACGTATTCTAGTGAAATAAGCTTTCACTGTACAAATTTATATACTTATATATATAATTTAATGCATTTATATAGTTGACATAAAGATATAATTCGAAATAATGTATTCACTAAAAATATATAGTACAATCATCCAAAGTATAAAAAAATATTGGAATGAATGATAATACCATAATATATTAATATGGTATTTGAAATTATGTTTCGAGTTGTTTCTGAATGAATATTTGTTATGAGCATTCATTTAAGAAAGAACGTGTATATTTGATTTTGAATAATTTACAGCATTGAACAACTCCGAAAAATAGTAGACTATATTGTGAAATTCTCTCATTCTATTCAATCGTATTTCTTTTATAACTCAAGTAATGTTTCTACATTTTTTACCTAGTCTGAAAATATTCGATACCGAATAAACCTAGAATAGACGGAGACTTTTATTCATATTCTTTTTTATTTAATTTTTATTTTTTATTTTTAGATGACTGAATTTTTTTCACGAAGAGGTTTGGGGAAAAGGACTTTATAAGTGCAATATCCGTTTTGTAATCACAAAAAAATGTTGCTTTATATAAAATAACTATTCGTTTGAGAATAGATTTCTAGAATGTTTTGGAAATGAAAAAATAGCAATTTAATGATGTTGACTTGCCAACCAGTTCAAAGAATTTGGAGAAGTTTGAATATGGTTTGGTTTCAGATAATGTAAAATATGCTTTGTGAGTACATATTTGATTTACAGTCTGAGTCCATATAAAAAAATATAAAGTACGAAGTTAAAACATTAATGAGATAAATCCACTTTATCACATCTCCATTGAAATTATTTTAACTTGTTAAGTTCATACTATTAATAAATTTTACTTTATATATTTACTTATATATTGGGCGATTTTATTACAATATACCAAAAATTATTTTCGAATATTTTTTAATCTGATTTCGATGATATTTTATGACTGTGTTCTGGTGTTAAAATATTTGATGATTGTTTGTTACACAATTTGCGATTCAAGGTTGATCCAAGGTTATTTCCAAGGTTTCAAGGTTAGTTTTTTTTATAATTTTGTTATTGAAGTTATTTTCAACAGAAATTGTTATAAATTAAAGTTTAAATATCGATTCGTAGCACATTGAAATTTGTTTTGACTGATTATTATATTTAATTATATAATTCACCATTATATTTTAGGAGGTATATTTTAAATAGGATGTGAATGGCGTATTTAAAATTTGTCTAAGTTAAATAATCATAAATTAGTTAATCGAACATAATATTATAATAATTATTTAAGTACGTAATCTCAAAATCGATAGCTTAATATTCATCTGTCTTGCACTGTAAATACTATTACTAAATAGCATATAAAAGTAGTATTTAGCAATTCAATAAAAATATTTCTCTGTGTATGTAACATCATTTAAAAAAAAAAAAAAAAAAAAAAAAATATGTAGATGAACATAACACTGTAAATAAAAAGTTAATTATTATACACATAACACAGTGTACACGAAATTAATAAATTTTGATTAAAGTAGTACCATGTAGAAAGAATAAAAATATTAGTATCGAAATAAGTAAATCGATAAAGGTAAATATGATTATATTTATAAAATTAATATCACATCTCAGTATCATTGTTCCTCTAACACGTATGTGTTGAGTATGTTAAACGTGTTTAATACCATAAATTCAAATCTTAGAGTTGTTACAATAATTAAATTAAGAATTGTAAAGAGTTTTTGCAAAAAAAAAAAAAAAAAAAAAAAAAAAAAAAAAAAAAAGCATTTAAAGTATTGTATGTCATGACCAGAATGTAATTTCAAATATGAAATACCAACTTATTAAACCATGTATGAAAAGCAATACAATACTGTATAGATTTATCAAAAATGAACGTCCAAATTCATTTAGGTGCCGAAAATTATAACTTTAAAAATAAGATGTTAAAATGGAAAAATATGTACATAAAATATAATGGCATTGACTTATAATGTATGTTTTATCTTGTTATTGAAATCAATATGTTCGCAACAAGTTGGATCGAAACTGTCACTAAAAGACCGCTTCTACTCCCTTTGCTATTACTTTGCATCAGGTCTAGATACAATTTGATGGCATTAATTGACCTAAATCTCCCACTGTTAAGGCTGAAAGCATTGATAATAGAAATTCTGCAAATGTGAAATTTTTTGATAAATACAAATGTCGCCGAGGGAACGAATTTGGAGGGAAATTTGTCGAGAAAATTTAACGAATGTTTAAGTTCTAATTCAATATCATATCTTATTTGAAGTTAAAATTTGAACTTCTCATACAGTTACTACGTAAGTATTCTTCCAGTAGAGTTTTAAAGCATTTTCAGTCGAATTTAATGTAATTCTACAAATAACGTAACTTTCAAACACATGTTTGTGGGATTTAAAGTTTAAGGTAAACGATTTGCAAATTAATTTTCAGGAATAATTTTCAACACACTTCCTTTTTTTATTTTGGTATGAGACTCGTCTCAATGAGACTCGTCTCAATGAGACTTTATTTTTGACATATATGTGTCTGTAGCAATTACAGTTTAAGATGGAAAAGTTGAGTTCAGGTGGATTGACAAAGTAATAAGCTTCTCAGTACTTTTGTACAATGTTGAAGCTGAAAACAGTCATAATTATAATTTGTAGATGCCCGATCAATTTTAACATATATGTTCGACCGAAACTTTTACGTATACGGTAATAGAATAGATTCCCTAAAACTCTACCATGTATTACCCCATATTATATTCTATCATTAACTTTTTTTTAGATCTCTTTAAATGGGCAATCATTATTGATGCCATTTACCAGAATGTAATTTGATGGGTTTGTTAGATCACGCTACATCCAACTTAGCTAGCTATATCCCTGAAAGCAAAAGACTTTTTCAAAGGTTAGTTTACTTAATATTACATGGTAGGCTTTGCTAAAAGATCAAGATAGCATTTATATGTGCTGGAATCAAACGAATAGAATAGTTGGTTGAATACTAAAAAAGTTTAAACAAGACCATATGGTTAATTAATATTTTAAGTGCCATTACAGAATTGAACATTGCATTTCTTTGTGCTTTACATTGTTTTAGTACAAAGCGCAGTTTTAGTACAATGTACAATTTTTATGCAATAAATTTTTGTGCAAATATATTGAGGAGTAATGTATTTATAAAAGTATGCAAACTAGTTAAATTTGAAAATGATGGGAAAAAAAGAGTAAATGAAGTAGTTAATTTTATAAAAAATTTAAAGGTAAATTGATTTAAAGTAAATTATTGATATCGTCAGTAACATTCTTATTGTGACAAAACAAATTCTAAAACAGCTGGATAAATTAAAAATATATATATATATATATATTTCTAATTTTTTTCCGTTATGAAATATTTTGATAACACACAATATTTAAAACTAATTCACTCATATAATTTAATATATGTTGCTTGTACACACATACAGTATACAGTATATATTAAATTATGTAAGTAGGTTTTAAATATTTATTCATAACAAAAATTAGATTAAACAAGGTCATGAAATTAATTACTATTATTAATACGCAAATAGAAAAATGAGAATTGTTTTATTAGTTATATTTTTTACTCATTGTGATAAACAGTAAACCCATACAGGAATATTTAAATTATACTTATGCAAAATAAGGACCAAGAGACAAGATGAAATTCTATCCAAGTTTATCCAGTGTAACACATTATCTCTAAAGCTAGTTATTATTTCTTCTTAGACTAGTTATTTATTTTGTGGGAATAGTTAACTAGTTCAATGCTAGTTAATTATTTTGACTGAATTAACTATGTTATTGGGTAAGTTGTTTTGTATATCAACCATTAATATAAAAGTAGTTATTTCCTCGTCTCTGGATCATATTGTTTGCATTAATGCTTTAATTATTTACTTTTAGGTGAGAACTAGTTGTATAACATTGTAAATCATCATTCCTTATCTTAAAAAAATAATAAGAATTCATTACCATTAATTTTAAGTATTAAAATTTCAAATACTTCAACTTTAATTTTTATAAAGTTTTTACAGCAATCATTTTTTTTTTAAAGTACTCCTCCTTAAAGTTACAATCGATAGTCCAAAAGTCTTACGTCTAAAATAAAACATCATACATGCTCTGCAATTTTAGTGTTTGCTGTTGTTTCCGCTAAAATTTTACATTTTACCTTTAAATATTAAACTGGTTTTATAATTGAAAAATATCGGATTTGATTCATACACTTAGAAGAACAGGACTTTCTTTTGACTGTTTGTTTAAAGGAAACATTTATTAAATAATATATTATTACACCAGGTATGGAAGCATTTCAATTAAGTATCGCAATTTAAAACATTGCAAATATATTGTATTATTTTCTTATTAGAAAATCAGCACAACTAAATACCATCATACTTTATAAACATAAAATACCAACAGGATTATTACATTATCCCCACAATCAGAATCTCTAACACCCCAACTAATTTCCTTCTACTTCCTGGAAATGCGTGCGGCTCGCCTGGACGACAAAACAATCCCTCGCGGATTGATCTAGGGATGACTTTCCAAGAGGATGTGGACGAGAATTTGGATGCGGTTGCTAGGCAACGGGATGTCGAGGAGACACCAACCGCCTCTCTAGGTCAGAGCGATATTGATAATCTGACCTCTGTACAAGAATTTTCTTCCCACTGAACAGCGTGGGTTGATAGGATGCGAAATATCTAATAGGGTTGTACTGTTACAAGTTACCGTTTAATGGTGAAACATGAAATGGTGCAAATTAAGGAAGAGTACCTTCACTATAAGATACCCACTTTCCTGGCAGATCTAAATAAAGTGTACAACCAGAAAAGTAATTTATTCAGTGATGTAAAAGGTAGGTTTCGGAAATGTAAAGACTTTTTTAAAACTTAAATTCTTTTGGACAATCCTGATTAGCATATACTATAGAAATAATTCGACAAATGACCAATTCAGTTTTAACATTATCGAGCATCAGTCCATCGTAAACGTTTCAGAAGCAGCTGATTTACGAGTATAGGTGTTCAAGAATTGAACTGGCCTGCTTAGAGCCCCGACTCCAAGCACAAAAGTTAGGAAATAGCCTTTGTTAGAGAAGGCCAACTGCGATTTCAGCAAAAGATAACCCACCCATGATTAATTTCCTTTGAATGTTAAGGTGTTCGAAAACTCGTTTTGTAAACATAGTGCACCATTTTACTATATGCAACTATATGTTCTTTAATAATTGGAGTTGTACGATGGTGTTTTTGGAGTGTTATGAATGCGAACAGAGAGTTGATTATACATTTCTTTTTGTTTTCATAAAAATGTAATTTTCGTATAACTACGTCCTTTTACTGATGTATTTCTTAAAGTGAGCAATTAATTTCCAAAAAGTATCTCAGTAAAATAAATTAGAATGGAAACATTTGATTGAAATGAAATAGCGAATCAACTTTTGATAAGTGACAATTATTATTAACTAAAGTTATGCGTTTGGTTCAAAAATCTTCGTGAATGTATTTTTAATGCAGGGTGTCCCAAAAAGTTGGCAACGTGGTTTACTTTTTTACTACAAGAGATGGGTATCAGTCTAAATTGTTAAAATTAACAAATTAAGGTAAGGAATCATAAAAGAATAGTGTAATTTTACGGGCAAATTCTTAAAAAAAGTTACAGAATTTGAAAGTCAATTTCAAAAGTGTTACTAAGATCAAGTCATAGTAATTTAAAACAAATAAACATTCCGTCTTTAAAGTTAACCAAAATAAACCAAAATACAACGCATTCAAAAGCATATAACTGTAGAATAGATTTTTTTAAGAGAAGTAAAAGATCTTCACCAATTTGATTAGTTTAATTTTTAGATATAAAGTACTTTAAAAATTATAACTTATTTGCACTGTTCCCTAATACTACATTATTAATTACATTATTACATGATGAGAGAATATAGGGATGCTTAACAAATTGATTATTTTAGTTTTTAGATTTAAGATATTCTAAAGGGTATGAATTAATTTTATTTAAGACAGCGTAGTCATTCATTTTAAAGAAAATTTTAATTTAGCATTTAAACAAATAAAAGTCGAAAACACTTTTATAGCATTGGTATCAGCAACATGTGAATCTATTTTTCTAAATTAAGATACATCCCACTAAATTTTAAAATCGTTGTAACTTATTTTTTCAAAATTTACTGATAGTTTTTTTTTAATTGAAGTAATTTGAGCTCTGAAACAGTTTGACTCTACTTTTGTTTTTTACTCTACTTTTGTTTTTTACTCTACTGTGGCCTTACAAAACTAAAATTAATTAACTTTTAAAAATAAACTAAACATGGTAATTACATTATCTTTTTGTGATTTCTTACTTTTTATGGAGCGTTTTTCAATTTACACTGATGCCTTATCTCTAATAGAAAGAAATAAACACTGTTACCAAACCTTTGTGAAACCCTGCATTGAAATTTTTTTTGGTAAAAAGAAATTTGATTAATCTTGTAGCTCAAAATTTGCTTTGTCTTTTCATGAAAATATTACTGAAATGTATAGCATTAATAATAAATGGCAAAAAGAAACCACATAGTTTTATTGTAATTTTTAGCAGTTATTAAAATCAGACAGATTAAAATACATAAAGGTATTCGACTTGAAAAATAAGTTAAGAAATTATCTTAGAAATTTACATTGAATTGTCAAACGAAACTTGGAATTATTGTTTTTAATTAAGTATTGGCGTCTTTTAATTTGAAATAATTTTTGTTATAGATACACGTATTAAGCGCATTTTAAACTGCTCGCTTAAAAAAAAAAATCTACAATCTTTCAGAGCACCAATGCTTTATTTTTGTTTTTATTGTGAGTGCATGTCGACATTTTCAAAATGAACTCTGTTGTAGACTAGACAGTACTGAACCGATAACTAGAATTCTAAATTCTATAAATACGATATGAATAACGTGGTTTTAATGATGCATAAACGTATTGCTAATCTAAAAATTGCAGTCTTTCTGTTCCAGTATAATTTTTAACGTTCACGATAACTGTTACAAAATATACATCTTGTAGAGTAGGTAGTTTTATAATACTTTTGCTATTAAAGATTATTTTGTTAAGATCTTCGGAATATGTAAAATACATATTGTATTTTACACATCTATCTGCAGTTTCTTAGATCGGTAAGCTGTTTGTACAATATTATACCATTTCATTGTAGAAGTTAAAAACAACGCTGGTTCAATAACAATACGTGCAAATATGAACAAACGACAACGAGCAAAACATGGTCTGACATGCCATACACTTTTTATTTGTCTGTCGATGCCGAGAGGAAAAAACAAAAACTTTCGCCTGGTTAGCCAATCTGTTAAAACCACCATTTTCTTTCCCTTTCGTGCATGACAACTTTTCACAAGGTATAATTTCATCATTATCATTCCACCGTTGGCCGACTGCCACACTTTTAGGGTTGGCAAGCTGCCCTATCGATGACTTGTTGCTTTTTTTAATAGTTAGGAAACTGTTGAACTGAAATGTGTTAAATTAGAAATTTGGTTTATTTGCTTCATAGAATTTTTTAGAATAAAATGGATTTTTCAAGGACAAATTATATCGTGAATTAAAAATAAACACTAAACTGTTAAAAAACTTTTTCAAATATGGAATTCGTACTGACGTTCTAGATTTTAATGTCCGATTTTATACAGGATTTTGTTTTCAACCATGTTTAAAACTTAATTTATGTGCAGTATTTTTTTTTTTAATTAAAAAAAAAACCAAAAAAAAACCCAGAGATATAGATTTCAATGTAGACCAAAATTTCTTGTCTTTTAACATGAGATCAGTTTCTACGATAACTATTAATCATAGTTTATCTTTTGTTTTAGTAATATATATTATGACTAGGATGTTGGTAGAGTTGGTTAAACTATTATGGAAATTAAAATATACCTAGAGTACAAATGGCTTATGAAAAATAGCAACTAAAATATTTGTTCTTGTGTTCAGCGTAAAACCAAACATATCAAGGAAAATTGAATGACGTTATAAGTATTTTACTCAAGAATTTTTTTTTAAAATTAAACTAAAGATAAACTATTTCTTATTTATTTCATGTCAAAAAATTTCAAATGGGATGAAGAACCAATAAAGTTTGTTTAACAAATCCAATCAGAATCAAACACATACAATCAAAACAACGAATACTGGATTATCAAACGAATCTTGAGAGCAGTGTAAAATCAAACATACCAAGAAAAATTGTTGTTTCCATACACAACTATAAACAATAATGTCATGAAAATTCAATAAAATTCAAACTTGAAGTTTAATTTTTATTCAAATAAAAAAATTTAAAATTGAATCAGTATAAACTATACTATTAGTTTACTATGTCAAAAAGACTACAATTTTTATCTCATTTGACAGACATATTTGGCTTAAAGTAAGTAAGAATTAACAGTATTTGTGTTTCTGAATTTCAATGATCAAGGTATGACAAAACTCTTAGGTTCTAAAAATAGAGTTCTATATATTGGACAATAAAGAATAAGAAATCGAAATGGGAAGAAGATTAACATTTTAGATATATTTGTTTGCAATACTCTTCAGTTACCATATAGTTATATTGATATAAAATTCATCAATCGCCGATAATGGTTCATAATTATGACAGATTTTCCAATTACTATATTGAATATATTTTACAGTATCGACTCTCAATCCAAATACACTTATCACATAATAAATATTTAAAATATAGTTTCACAACTAAGTCCATACCATTTAGATTTCCCAAACAAGTAATTTATACGTCATTATTTGTCAGAATATTATCTTAGAAATAATACACAACCAAGGAATAGTAGAAGGGAAAAAAAATTCAGTTCTTTGCAGTATTGTTACTTTCTACCATTTCAAAAAATATTTATCATTACAAGTTAAAAAAATTCAGTATTGAAATATATTTCTCTAAGGGATGATTTATTACCATGTTGGGAGACATTTAAAGAGTCATAAATGGAGAATCTTGGTGTCCGATGTCTAAAAGTTGCAAGATTCTTTAAAATGAATGGCATAGTACTCAGTCATTGAATCTCATGTTATTCCTATGAATCATATTTTATCGATATAGTAAGGTATGATAAAAGTCAAATGACATAAATGTCGTCTTTATGTGATGTTGCAAGTTAAATTAAAATTTTTTTTTATTTAATGACGTACATTTAAATGATACTAAATAAAAAAATATTTAATGAAAATAAGAAAGATTCTTTTAAAAATTTTATTCGATTGTATTGATTTATCTATGCAGGATTTTTTTTTATAATTTAACATAAAAAATTTCAGTAGATAATTTTCTGAAGTTATCAAGTATTCTTCTGTAAAGTATATTATGTGAGAAGATGCTAACATAAAAAAATCTTCTCTAGGTAAATTTTACCCTACTTCGTCACATAAAAATGGATCAGTTTTATACAATAACTAATTTCCAGAGATAAAGAATAGTACGTCATGTAAGAATAGCAATGAAAAATGGTGTATACATCTACATTTTTTAGTAACGCAAATAAAAGAAAAACTCTTTTACACAATGTCCCATAATCTATTGTGTATATGGTATGATACCTCTAGAAATATGCAAGTATTGCCTTTTGTGTTAATACTTATTATTTGAACTGAATATAAGGAATAAGCTATTTAAATCGCTATATATTACAACAATACTATCTAATATACTATGAGAAAAACACTATAATAAAACTTAATATCCATTAGCATAACTATGTATTTCCACCAATAAAGAATAATAGTAGTGAATGATGCAAGAATAGATAACTGTTAATAAATAATACTATTATAAAAATGATCATCGTTACTAAAATGTATTTCTTGTAAATGCATAGTCAAAGAAACAAATAATAATGAAACTATCGTATCCTAAGTGTATAAACTTTTTAAGTATTTGTTTTGTTTACTCATTTAGCTGATTCCTTTAAATAATTTTATAGTTAAGAAATAATGTTTAAAATTAATCGAAACAACCGATGAATGGGTTGCGAGTACAATATTAGTAGGTAATCTTTTATTCTAGGGTTTTAATGAGTAAAAAAAAACGTTCTAATCATCAAACAGGACATTTTTGATGTCTGAGAGTCTATTACGGTGTTTGACTGCAAGAAAAATATTAACATGCAATTTGTAATAAGTTGAGTATTTATAGAATAACTTGCTGAACACCCGTACTTTCCCACGAGATTTTAACATGTGTATTTTTTCAATTAAAAAGCTTTAATATATTTCCCTTTTTAGAACATTTGACCCAGGTTTTAATCTCAGAAAATAGGCTAATCAAAGTCAGTATAGTTTACCTTTTCCGCGATTGACTTTGTTGACTTTTGTACCAAATTTTAGTTATGAATACATTGGAAGTGGAGCATTTGAATATTCTTTTGGAACGTTTAAAATCTTTTCTCAACCATTAGATTGAAATAGCTTATTTTTTTTATACTTGCTCTTGTTGATATTTGTACCAAATTTTAGAGTTGTGACTTGTGGGACACTGGGATATTCCTCGTTTGGATAGCTTCAAGCCCCTTTTGACCCCTTAAAATAAGTTGATCGAGTTTAATATAACTTATTTTTCTATGCTGGCCGTTGTCAAAATTCAGAGTTGTGGCTAAATGGGCAGTGAGATAATTATTAATGTGTCAGAGAAGGCTTTATAGAAACATGGACCTCAAAAGTATGCGTCTTTAATTTGCCAGCTAAGAGCGCGTTCTTTCTGGGCTACATTAATTCTGTTTACTGACCGGTACTAAGTTCCATCAATTTTATAATGGTACTGTTTTAATTTAAGCGCTTGAGACTCAAGGTGGCTTTGAAATCCATTTTAATGAAGTCCATTCTGCAATTGACCTTACTTCGTCGTATACATGTGTGCCTCTAGCAAGCTTACAAAGAGAAGTAAGATTGTGCTTCTATCCAAAAGTCCTGTCAGTAAATAAAGGGTTAACCATGTAAATTATGCGCACTCTACATGTTTAATGGCATAATCCACTGCTGGATTTAAATCTTCCACATCTCAAAAACTATGTAGCAAGATTCTTTTCTAAGGCAACTACGTTTTGTAGGAGATGAGTGATTATTCTTATCAAAACTGGATTTTTACGTGTTCATATTATTTTGCAAACCAATCGTACGCAGTTTAACAATATATAGTTTTCAAATGCATCCAGTTTCTCTTGTCAAAAGAGATTAAATTTGAAATGATCAAAACACTGGTAAAGTTTAATAAGAAAAGCATATAAAACCTACTCACATTTTACACTCAGTGTGATTAACAAAGAGAGCCAGCTGAAGCAAATTTAAAATCATCCTTATTTCTTTCCCCATATCCACACTTTCGTCAATACCCATTAACTCTGTGACCATTAACCAGGATTTAGTGCCCTAGTTCTTTTTAAAAAAGAAAACCCGGCCAGTTACCCTTAATGTAAAAGCACAGCATCCGATCAATACAATATAAAAACACAGATACGAATAAATAGGTGCATCAGAGAATCCATAATCCCAAACTTTTCCATCCGGGCAATCTGTTTGTAGAACACGCGCTGCAGTGGCTTTTATGGTCTGAAAAAATAATCCGGGATGCTATCCGGCTCCTAAATAAGGAGAGTTGGAAACAATAAAATGAAATGGCTTTTCTGGACTAGAATGTTCTTCAGAGCAAATTATGGAGGTCAGATGGCAAATGAACTCGGCTGATATGGTGTGCTGGGTTTAGGATATTTTACAGCAAAAGAAGTGCTGAGAATTGGTGATAGAGTGGATGATAGTGTAATGTAATTTATATCCTAGTACATGGGTCAATTTTTAAAGTGGGACATTTTCTTACTGCTTATAAATATATACTGTTGCACAAATTGTCTGTATATATTGTAAATAGTGACGTGTTATTTTAAAATTCTATTGTAATTTATTTTTTTATCTTATTTTATTTATTAATAGCGATTATACAGGTTAGAAAAAGGTGGCAACACCTAAAGCAATCGAGAAGTTTCGAGATGCTTCTTTTTCGATGAATTGGCTGGAAATTTCGCGATTATTCTCTCGCGCTAGTATTTAAAGACCGGAAGATCGGGAAAGTTTTCAGATTGACTTCGGACTTCGTTGAAAGCTGATCGCTTTGTTTACCTATTGGAGTGAGCTTGTATAATCGCTGAATTCGAAGTTATTTTTGTTGAAGCTTGTGTTGAAGCTTGAGAGTAATGCCTGTGAATAAATTTTGTGAGTTTTCTGAAGAGAGAATAAATATTTTTAAACCGTGAAAACTGTGCCATCATTGCCTCAGCGGAAAAATTCGTAACAGTGGTGTCAGAAGTGGGATCTCGTAATTTTGAATGCTGACAACTAGAGGAATGATGGAAGACCAAATGAAGCAGTTGATGGAAATGATTGTTGGAATGAAGGCCCAACAGGAAACCACCTCCGCCGAAATAAAAGCTGGACAAGAATCAACCGCTGCTGAAATAAAAGCCGGACAAGAATTAACCGCCGCTACAATCGCCGCTGGTCAAGCCCGTCAAGAAACGACAAATGCCGAACTCGCCGCTGCAATCGCCACCTGCCGAGAATCCACATCAGCAGCTATAATTGGGATTAAAGAAGAAAGGCAATCCGAACTGAATACAATGGTGGAATCTACGATAATAGAGACTACTACAAGTGTTCTACGATCGGTAAAAGAAGAGATTCTGAGTGAAGTAAGAAAAGAAATCAGTGAGAGTTTTGAGGCGGTTAATGGGAGAGTTGACTGCTTGGGAGAAAAGGTTTCTACAATGAAAGAAGATCTTGTGACTGTGAGGAATGAAATCGAAGAAAAGGTTTCCACCATGAAAGAGGAACAGGAAAAGTTTCATGACGCTGTTGAAGAAAGGCTACGGAAAATTGAAACGGGGGAAGCTATGACCGTTGCAACGCCTAAATGGGATAATGTTTCCACTCCCTTCATTGCGCCACGTTCCAACATCAAAGTAGCCACTTTTGATGGGAGGTCGTCTTGGCGCGTTTATCAAACGCAATTTAAAATTATTGCTTCTGCGAATGGTTGGGACGATACTTCGAAGGCATTCCATCTCGCAGCATCTCTTCGAGGTGAAGCTGCTGACATTTTACAGACACTACCTGAAGAGAAGCGGGGAGAATTCGTGGCGCTGGCAAGTGCGTTGGAGTTAAGGTTTGGGGAGCAGCATCTAAAGGATTACAATAGACTGCAATTGAAAGTGAGACAGCAGAAGGCCAATGAAACTCTTCAAGAATTGGCATCGGATATAGAAAGACTGTCGCTCCTCGCTTTCCCAGACTGTCCCTCGCACGTACGAGATAACCTGTCTCTTCAGTATTTCGTGGATGCTATCAAAGATCCCGACATACAGCAAGCTACCAGGATGTCAGACAGCAAAGATCTGAAGTCCACCCTCGTCTATGCCATGAGAGTAGAAGCCGCACAGCAAGCTTCTAGAAAAGATCGGCGTTTCGTACGTGGAACATTGGCAGACGATTCCTCTGAACTTTTCACGAAGAAGTTTCAAGAACTGGAAAACAAGATGGAGCGAATTATGAGAAATATTCCTGGCTCGAGGGATCGAAAAACTAGAGTGGTTTGTTGGCTCTGCAACCGGGTAGGACATTTCAGACGTGATTGCCCTGAATTGGACAGGAGAGGGGACAGACCCTCGTCCGAGTCTCAGCAGTTAAACTAAAGAGCGGCTATCTCGCTAGGCGGAAGTCGCCGTGTAGAGCAGGTGGTGCCCCACTCAGCCTCTATCACATCTCATCCCTTCAAGGAGGAAACCATGGTTTATCCGTGGAGGGCAAGATCAATGGAACTCCCTGTCGTCTAATAGTTGACTCAGGGGCAAATGTAACCATCTTACGGACGGAAACCTTCAGTTTCAATACAAACTGTGACTGGTGACAAAATTTCTGTGCATGGGAAATTAAAGGTCAACATCTCTTTTGGATTTCACACCTACACTCACACCGTTTACGTCGCTGAAATTATTGACCCATGTATTCTGGGATTGGACTTTTTAAAGAAAAATGGAATTACTTTGAATTTCGAGAAAGGAGAGCTTCAAACAGGGAAAGAAGAAGTTCCATTGTTCGGTTTGGACTCGGAAGAGCCGTGTGCATATCGAATAGTAGCTCTTGAAGACATCACCATCCCCTCCATGACAGATTTGGTTGTAAAAGGTTCAACAGAGCTCCCGAAGGCCTTCCGATTTGGAGTAACGGACTTCCCATCAGCGAATAGCGTCCCGAGAGGAGTGCTAGTAGGAGCGACGCTTGTGGATCTCTCTCAAGAGGTGGTGCATGTGAGAATGGCCAACATCGGTGATTCTAAGAGAGTTATCAAGAAAGGAGCAGAAATTGCCACTTGCACACCTGTTACAAGCATCGAACGAGGATCGAAGAAGCTTCCAACCGCACCACCCGCGGATTTAGTGGACCAGCTTCTCGAGGACTCTCGGGTTAGAAAGAAGGCAAGAGAAGATTGTCGGAAACCTTATAAAAGAATTTCAAGACATTTTCTCCATGTCATCGAAAGATGTAAGAAGAACAGAGCTTACTCAACATCGAATCGATACTGGGACCCATTTACCTATTAAACAACATCCTCGAAGACTTCCTTTCGCAAAACAAGAGGAGGTCGGGAAACTGTTACATGAAATGGAAGATAATAGAGTTATCGAACCCTCCTCAAGTCCATGGGCCTCTCCAATCGTACTCGTTCGAAAGAAGGATGGTTCCACCAGGTTTTGTGTGGATTACAGGAAACTGAACGAAATTACGAAAAAGGACAGCTACCCTCTGCCAAGGATTGATGACACTTTGGACACTCTATCGGGGAACCAGTGGTTTTCAACTTTGGATTTGAAGAGTGGATACTGGCAAGTGGAGATACATCCCGACGATCGTGAGAAGACGGCCTTCACTACCGGACAAGGATTATGGCAGTTTCAAGTTATGCCGTTTGGCTTGTGTAATGCACCGGCTACGTTTGAGCGACTAATGGAGACTGTGCTTAGAGGACTTTCCTACGAGACCTGTCTGGTACATTTGGACGATATCATTATCACCGGGCGGAGTTTTGATCAGCACTTGCAAAACGTAAAGAACGTGTTCTTGAAGCTTAGGGAAGCCCACTTGAAACTTAGCCCATCTAAATGTAAGCTCTTTAGGCGGAAAGTCAGTTATCTCGGACACATCATCTCATCCGATGGAGTGAGCACAGATCCAGCCAAGATCCATGCTGTGCAAATTTGGTCTCGACCGCAAGACGTTCATCAATTGCAAAGCTTCCTAGGCCTGTGCACGTATTACCGTAGATTTGTGAAGGGATTCTCCAAGATCGCCAGACCTTTGCATCGACTAACAGAGAGCAAACAGAAGTTCCTGTGGACTGCCGACTGTGACGACTCCTTCAATCAACTGAAGAACGCTTTAACATCCGCGCCTGTTTTGGCTTTTCCCGATGTTAACAAGGACTTTATTCTGGATACAGACGCCAGCAATGAGGGAGTGGGCGCCGTTCTTTCCCAGGAAATTGAAGGACAGGAGAAAGTCATCGCTTATTTTAGTAAGAGCCTGTCAAGATCAGAGCGGAACTACTGCGTCACAAGAAAGGAGTTATTGTCAATAGTAAAGACCGTTGAACACTTTCATCATTACTTGTACGGCCGAAAATTCCTTTTAAGAACTGATCATGCGTCTCTGACTTGGTTGCTAAATTTCAGGAATACAGAGGGACAAATAGCAAGGTGGATTCAGCGCCTGCAGGAATACGACATGGATATCCATCACAGAAAAGGAACGTTCCATGGGAATGCAGACGCCCTTTCTAGAAGACCATGTCCGGAGAATTGTTGATTTTGTTCCAATGCCGAGTCTAAGTTTGGGGTTAACACATCGGCAGTTCGGAAAATAACTACCAAGTCAATTACTTCAAACGTGGACCATTGGAGTGACCAGAATGTTCGAAACAGTCAGGTTGAAGATCAAGACTTGAAACCTCTAATTGAATTCATGGAAGCAGCTACCGGAAAACCCAGTTGGCAGGAAATTGCATGCTACAGCCCAACAATGAAGAGATATTGGGCTATGTGGGACTCTTTGCACTTGAAGAATGGAGTACTCTACCGTCGATGGGAGTCCGATGATGGCAAAAGCTTCCAGTGGCAATTAATCCTTCCAAGTTCTAGAGTTACCAAAGTTCTAGAAGAACTTTACAGCAGTTCTACTGGAGGACATTTTGGTGTCACGAAAACTCTTCAGAAAGTCAGGGAGAGATTCTTCTGGGACAAAGCAAAATCTGACGTGGAGAAGTGGTGCAAATCCTGTGATGCATGCAATTCGCGGAAGGGACCGAAGACCCGAACTCGTGGAAAGTTGCAACGTTACAACGTAGGAGCCCCATTCGAAAGAATTGCTTTGGACGTCTTAGGCCCCCTACCTCACACAACGAATGGCAACAAATACATCCTAGTTGTCATGGACTACTTTAGCAAGTGGCCAGAAGCATACTCGATTCCGGACCAGGAAGCCACAACCGTAGCAGAAGTCCTCGTACGGAATTGGATCGCCCGATTTGGCGTACCCCTGCTGATACATTCCGATCAGGGGACGAACTTCAACTCTGCCGTCTTCACTGGGCTGTGTGACTTGCTCGACATGGAAAAGACTCGTACAACTCCCCTGCACCCACAATCCGATGGAATGGTTTAACGATTTAATAGAACGATTCTGAATCATCTCTCCTTGTTTGTTTCCAAGAACCAGCAAGATTGGGATCAGAAACTTCCACTGTTCCTTTTGGCCTACAGAAGTGCTACTCACGAGACCACCGGATATACACCATCTCAAATGATTTTCGGAAGAGACCTTAGACTACCCTGCGACCTCCTCTTTGGACGACCACCGGACACCCCTGCCTCACCTGTCTAGTATTTAGATGATCTCCAGGCACGTTTGGAAGCCGTACATCGGTTCGCCAGAGAAAGAATCAACATCATGACGGAGCGCATGAAGGTCCGCTACGATGCCAAGGCCACGGAACGTTCATTCCAGGAAGGTGACAAGGTGTGGTTATGGAATCCTAAACGTCGGAAAGGACTCTCTCCTAAGCTCCAGACGAACTGGGAAGGGCCGTATGTGGTCCTTAAGAAGATCAACGACGTCGTGGTAAGGATTCAACTGACACCCTCCTGTAAATCTAGAGTTGTACATCCCAATAGGCTAGTCCCATATTATGATAGAAGTGATTGAATGACCTTTCCTCTTAAGGACTTCACTGCCCGGGACGTGCAGTCTTTAAGAAGGGGGAAATGTTGCACAAATTGTCTGTATATATTGTAAATAGTGACGTTTTATTTTAAAATTCTATTGTAATTTATTTTTTTATCTTATTTTATTTATTAATAGCGATTATACAGGTTAGAAAAAGGTGGCAACACCTAAAGCAATCGAGAAGTTTCGAGATGCTTCTTTTTCGATGAATTGGCTGGAAATTTCGCGATTATTCTCTCGCGCTAGTATTTAAAGACCGGAAGATCGGGAAAGTTTTCAGATTGACTTCGGACTTCGTTGAAAGCTGATCGCTTTGTTTACCTATTGGAGTAAGCTTGTATAATCGCTGAATTCGAAGTTATTTTTGTTGAAGCTTGTGTTGAAGCTTGAGAGTAATTAAACTTTTGCCTGTGAATAAATTTTGTGAGTTTTCTGATGAGAGAATAAATATTTTTAAACCGTGAAAACTGTGCCATCATTGCCTCAGCGGAAAAATTCGTAACAATACGTTATTATAATTTGAAAATTTAAATACATGTCTAGAAGGTTTTAGTTGATGAATGCTAGTTAGTTTACAACCCTACTAAATTAAAAATAATGTCTGAAAATCATTCATTAAATTATGTCCAAGCCCAATGTTATCGTAATAAGTGGTCTTATAATTAAAAAGTACATTATAAATTAATTTTGTGTGGTTCAAATACTTAAACAATAAAATGAAATGATTATTTTGAAATGTGAATGATATTTTGAATTCATTTTTAATATATGTAACATACTGTAATGTATCAAAGTGCTCTGTATTTATTTGAAACATATGGAATTAAGAAAACATCCTCATCAATTTTTAAACAAAAAAAAAAAAAATTATTAATTTGTGTATTGTTAAATCTAAAGAAGGCTCTGCGATGTACCATTCTAAACTGTACATTGTACAATGTGTTATGTAGCGCAAGCTGAGATATTTTATGCATTATAAATACTAATATTAAAAAGCATTGTATTACTTTACATACATTTACTAGTATTGTACTAATACTTTGAAAAAAATAAAAAGGGAAATATTGCAAGAAAATGTTTTATATTCAGTAAGTTTAGTAAAATTATTATTCGGTTTGATCAGTTAAATATTTGTTGAAAAGTGTTCGTTTTTATTCTTCTGTTTCTTTGAAGTTACTTTAATCAAAACTTATAAGTTTTTTAATAAGTAATTTTGGAGATATAATAAATAATACGAAAATGTTGGAGAGATAAGTGACTGCTCAGGTGACGACCTCGTCATCTGACCCAGTTTAAAATTACAAAGCATATTGTCTGTATTAGACACTAATCTGTTATAAGCAAGTAGTTGGAACCAAACTAAAAACATTTGAATGTATACAAATCATTTTTGTAGAAACCATTTGCACTTTTATGATAAACACGACGTGGAAAGTGTGTCATCAATAAGATGTAAAAACATAATGTTAGAAATCTTCATTCTCCTGATACCTCGATAAAATTATGTCATGGTAAGATGACCATCAGTTAAAATGAAGGCATTAGTAGAATTGTTATTAATGTGCTTGAGCTTGAAAGATGACCAAGTATTGATTACAGTGACAAAAAATAATATATATGTTCACCAAAAGAGTGAAAATCTAATCTGATAAATAAACTATAAAAAGGCTTTTAGGTATGATTGCCGAATTCAACAGGTACATATGCATTTGGGCCACTTGCCAAATCCCTTGGCAACGTTATCGTTCCTGTCTTTGTGACTATATAGGTGACCTGTAGATTGAAAAGAAAGCTTTTGGTACTTGTTGTGTAGTACAAAGGATATTCAATTTCTTTGGGTTTCATATTTCAATTTTTCAGTTTCTTTCAATAGAAATTGTCAGAAACTTAGAAATGAAATAAGCGCAATTGCCGGAAGTTGGGTACTTTGAAATGATATCCCAAAGGGACGCATTATTCAATTCTTATACAAAGTTTTATATTTCAAAAGGAATAGTTTCAATTGAATAGATTTGTTGAGTTTCAAATTTAGCATCTATAATACTACGTAGTATATGCATCTAAGGGAACAAACAGTGTTGTATGTACTATTCATGCAATACAAATTTTTAAAGGTATTGGTTACAGTAGAAAATTATAGTTGTAGATGAGAAATTACAAATTACTACTTTATTATTATTGGGATTAAAACTTTTCCCGATTTAAAGTTTATAGGATTTATCATATTTGCATTAAAAGATAATTACAAATATTTGATGACATAAGATGCATATATTGAATAGATTGAGGCGGAAATTATCAAGACGAGTATTTCGACGTGTTAAATCGGAAAAGGCGTCTCCGATTTTAATATAGTGTCCCATCGGTACAACAAACGGTGCAAACTGCCTGTCTAGTATTCAGTCACCCATTTTGTGAGATGTTTAAATACTCGTCTGTTACATTCAAATCTATTAAAAGTAGAAATGCGAGTTGAATAAAATTTTGTAATAACAACTGTGTTTTGACAAAGATGCTGTAAGCATACTTGGAATAGATGGACGATTTTCTCGATGCGTCCACTTTGCTGTCCCGTGTCTACAAAACCCATAATAAAACATTTTGACGGATAATTTTTTTTATGCGATTAGAATCTTTCAATAGACAAATGAAATAGATAAAAAAAATTCTCATTTTTTTTTTTTAAATCCACACAATTAATATTTAAATACCATCCATCGTCCCGTTTCAAAACTTTGGTCTTTCATGGTCGATATATAAAATTTAACGTACGTTTTAAATTATCGTTTTATTAAAAACATATATATATATATATATATATATATATATATATATATATAAAAAAAAAAAAAAAAAAAAAAAAAGAGGACTTTCTCTTAAAAAGTAGTAAAAAATACTTCTGTAATTATTTTTACTTGTAGCTTGCTTTTCGTGTCATTATCATCCAATAGTTTTTGCATCCTTTCTTGACCACTGAATGATACTACTTATCCATTTAACATACTATGGGAATACCAACTATCTCAGGATTGGTATTGGACTAAAAATACTGATTGGAAATATCTTTATTTAAGTTAGAATTCCTGAAGCTGAAGGTCAGTAAAAACAGTTTCATTTCTGTTATTATCATCCATTATATTAATTGTATTAAATTTTCTTTAGTCTTATTATGTTCTATATAAAGCCCGGTTGTGCAGTGGGAGCGCATTGCACTGCCTCGCCACAGGTCCGTGTTTCGATCCCCGGACTGGGCAAGGTTGACTCAGCCTTTCATCCCTTAAGTGGGTCGATTAAATGAGGACCAAGCATGCTTGGGAACTAAATACTGGGGGTTCCGCGTCAGACTGACCATCTGACCGGAACATTGCTGTATGGCACTTCGGGGCACATGGTCAAGTAAGCTAGATTAGACACAGCAGGCCAAGTCGCCAGGCCAAGTTTTTATCTTCTAAATTCTTTTGTTATATGTAGTTTTGCAATATTAAGTGTTCTAAGTTCTCCTACGGGACTGTTACGGCACTGAGTTTAGTTTTTAGGTTCTATATTCTTTGGTTATATGAAGTTTTGCAATATAAAGTGCTCCAAATATAAAAATTTATCATTCTTTCCTTTATGATTATTAGAATATGGGGACATTCCAAAACCAACCGTGTCATTATCATTCTCATATTTAATTTTGATGTCCTTAATTTATTCAGGTTTAAACATTTTTATAGTCTTTTAAATATCCAGTTCTATCAATATTTTGAGAAATGAACTTCATTTTAGGTATAAGTTTAAATGTACGATTAATTGTGTTTCATTTGGCATAAAATGTGATCACGATGCAATTTTTTTTTTTTTTTTTTTGTTTTTTTGTTTTTTTTTTTGTTTTTGGATTTTGTTTAAAAACTTTAGTAAATTATATTAACATTTTCCTTTACAGATAACTTTTAATATGTTGTCAATGTTACATCAGGCTTATTCTAAAATTCTAAAATAACCTTTATTCTCAAATAACTTTTAATATATTGTCAAGGTAACATCACACTTATTTTAAAATTACTTTTATTCTCAAATAACTTTTAATATATTCTCAAGGTAACATCAGACTTATTCTAAAATGTAGATAAAAATTTTAACCTTTTCTTAAATGTAGAATAAATTTAACACTTAAAATAAAACACACGTTCTCTTGTATTTCTATGGGAAAATTACGCATTTAAAAAGAGTAAACAATTATAAAAATTTGAATATAACTTAGCACGTAACAAGAGCGAAGAACGTTGCATAAATTAAAGTTTATAAATATCACCGCAGTTTTCGATTTTGAAATAAAAGACACAAAATAATATCATTTTTCTGTTTTAGTTTAGAGGACTGCTAAATTATTCAGAAGAAAATAAGATAAGGAACATCAAAGCTTTCATCAACATTATTTTGCTTCTGTAAAGACTTCCTTACTTTTGTAAAAATAAATAATGCAGGTAATCTTTTGATAATAATGTTAGTTATATATTTTGTGTGTTCTGGTTATAGTAATGATAACTAAACACTATGGCACAGATGTTATTTTGTATGTTTAACAAATATTCCACAGATGAATAACTTTACTGTGCTATATTACAAAAGGTTCATATGGTTTCAACTGAGCATATTTCTGTCTCCCATGTAATCACATGTAAACCAAACATTGATTTGTTAAAGAAATCCCTTTCAAAATCATTGTCTAGGTTATAAAGTTGAAGTCAAGTGCTTCTTATAACAGAATAATGTTATTTATATATTTTGTTGTATAATATAATCTTTAATTGTTTAGATTGCTACAGTGCAAAGTTTCACAAAGTTTTGTATCCTTTAGGCAAGCAGATTATCCTATACCTGGGATTCAGAGATAATATATTAGTGTATAATATTAACAAAATATAGATTCAGTGAGTGTTATAAAGAATACTGAATTAGTCAAATATCGAAATTTGGGATTATAATGTGATATTTATGGTAAAACAATGAAAGTTAACCATCATTGTTCTATATAATTAAAAGGGAAAAATACAATTGATTTTCTATTTCTGCATTAAATATAAATTAAAAAAAACTTCAATCATGTTTTAAAGATTATATTGAGAGACAAGTAAAGTGCCCATTACTTAACAAGAGATGGTATTTGTTGATTTATTTGTAAAGTGACAAATGCTCTATATTAAAATATTGATCTTTAGAAGGTTAAATAACTACATGAGAGAAAAACGCAGTTGAGCATGTATGGAGGAGATAGAGAAGATTATTAAAATGTCTACGATGTTACCAACTGGAAGTATAAAGGAATATGAAAAGGCCAAACTTTTCTCAATTTTCATTATAGAAACACACATTTCAGGTTTAACTGACTAAATTATAAAAAAAGGTAGCTTGAGCTCTTTTCGTTTAACTTTTATTTGTCTCAAATAATTAAAATATAGTCCATAATAATTACTTATTAGTATACTGAAACTTAAGCGGAAGAGAATCCAATTATTTCAGATCCTTATAAGTATTAGTGACACTGACTGTTAGTATAGATCGATTAAGTATTTGTAGCATAAATTACATTCAAAACTAAAAAAATATGTAAACTAAAAAAATATCATACAGAGAAATAATAATTTTTGAATTTATTTGCATTAGCTTGATATGGGAATTCACTTAAATAGTTAAAAATTGATTTATGAATAACAGTACTCTTCGTACGAATAAGTGATTAATTTTAACCTTGGAGATAAGTATTAAAAAGTCTCTTTGGTTACTAAACGACAAGATAGTTAAAAAATGAATTTCAATAAATTATGGGTTATGTTATTTCAAAAGTAGAAATACTAAAATGGTAGAGATATTAACCGAACAAGTATTTCGGGATCGACACATTTACGCTTTCATCTGTTAAAAAACAAAATTAAACAAGTTTTAAAGAAGCTTCGACTATCATTAAGTGCCAATATGTAGTTATTTTTACAGTGTTAAAATCGAAAGCACTCTGAATTAATATCTCGTTTATTTAAATATTTATTGATTGGTTATCGATTATTTGTACCTTTATATGACCATTTCATCATTAACACACACTGATACTAAAGTAAGTAAATAGTTGAATAATTATTTTTCCTGAATTTGTTCAATACTGATTATTAGTTTGCTATTGTACTGTTCAGTAAACATTGTCGTATATGTTATACTTCGTTAAAATATTGTTAAATTTTTGCTTGTATGTGAATTTAATTTGAAATATTTCAACAAAAACAATAATTTTCAACAAGATGGGACTTCAATAAAATAGTTTTTAAATTTTTCGACATCTCTTCGTTAAATACTAGACTTTTATAGGATTTATAACCCAAATTACTTGAACATACGCATATGTTTTTTTTTAAGTAAAATTACTTTCAGAAAGACAACTATTCGATATACAGAAATGAAAAATTAAACGTGATTTGGGAGAGTTCCTGGAGTTTTAATAGCAAACTTTTTAAAAGATAAGATTAACATAAATACTATATAACATAATTTCATTAATTTTTTTCTTTGAATACATAAAGTTAATGAGAAAAGTTTGAAATTTTATATCAATAATTCAATATTTTAAATCATCCTATTTGATTGTCTTGAATTTTTTTTCTTTTTCATCGAACCCTCATCTTAAGCTTTTTTTCACATAACCGCGCACTTAATAACAAATAAACCTGATTAAAAATAGTTTGTAAATACTGTATAAATGGTACCTCAAATGTTATTGGTTTAGTGGTGGAATTGTTGCTTGTTATGAGTACAATTCTTGAAATCATTTCAAGTGATAGAACATTTTCATTTCCTGACATATCATTTTCATGGAACTTTTTCCCAACATATCATTCAATATTAAGCCATGGTGTAGTCAAAGCACCAAATGTGTGCCAATGCCTATACTTTTTATTCCTGTCTATGACTTAGTAATTTACTTTTGTAAAATGTGAAACAAATATTTGGACTAAGTGGTTTGTATAAATATCAGCTAACTGCAGTAATGTATAGAAATATAAATATCCACAAGTCTACCAATTTAAGCTTGAAATTCTTTGATTATAAAAAAAGCATTGGGCCAACTTTCTATTTATGTTGACTTTTTACTGCCCTTCACTATATAATACATATTAAAAAGTCTTCTAACTTCACCAAAATTAATTTCTGGCCAATTGATTAATACAAAATACCCCATAAATAGCAAGAAACATAGCTTCAGTGCTCAAAAAGCGATCTTTCACAAAAATCTCCATGTTTTGTCATAATTGTATAAGGAAGTAAACGGTAAAATAATCGCACGAGTGAATTTCTAATGCCCTTAATGACTAGAAGTCAAACATGAACCGCAAGTCACACTAATGAATATTTACCTCCAAACCCCAAATATTTTCAGTCATTGCACGTATATTAAGTGGAAACGCGACGTTTCCCTTCAAGTCATTCGAAATTAACCCTTAATCGTACAAATTACAGACTTGTGTGTGAATTTGTGTCTTCCGGAAACAAGCAGGTGGGAAGTAAGGGTTGTAATTTCTTTGTCATATTTAGCTCATTCCAGAAGAGTAATTGTGGGAGAGGCACGTGGTTGTGTTTGTAATTTTCCAAGTAATTTTTGTTTAGTTTTTGTTTTACTTACGAGGTGTAGGATTATATAAAGCTTATTTGGCGGCGCCCCTGTCAGGAAACATCCTTTTTCACGTTTTTAGCCTGTTGATTTTCCTGTAGTGTAGCCATATATAACTGAATACATTGGTTTCATTAAAAGTGGCCACGACTGTGGTTGATCATTGCCACCTATGCAAATCCATCAACTTCAAAGTATTCCCGATTTCCGATAGAGTGATTGCTCCAGATCAATCTATCCGAAACAGAACAAATATATCGTCGGTAATATATGTATAACGTCGGAATAACATAAATCGCCGACTTACAAATTAAAAAAGTCAGTTTTTCAGTTTTGGAGCTATTTGCTTATCTAGATTAGTCTCTCCCCTATACAAAAGTTAGATGTTCATTAATTTATTAACTAAAATTTAAAGTATGGAAGAAAAATGTTTGCAAATCGTGAAATTTGAAGATGTTTTCTCTTCGTTTTTGTATAGTTGGATTTTTTACTTGTAAGCCTCCGATATACCACCTTACTGTATGGGTGGAGGTAAATTAACTATATAAGACATACAACCAATGCGTTAAAATAACTTTACAGTCATGACACCTTGTCTGTAAGAGCTAGACTTAATTAAATAAAAGATTTCCTCTTTCCTGGTTCTTTTTGAAGTTTCCTACACAAGAACTGTACTGCTCCATTCTATTTTTACTACAATATCTACAATTACGCCCGTACTTTTGAACTCAGTCAAATGAGCGTTAACGTCAATGTTACGGCAGCGCTCTGACTCGATCTCACGATCGTCCGGTCACAACACCAACGCCTTAAATAACTGAGATACTGTTCGTTCAACTTCCTCTGCGTCCACAGGGATTTTTGAAGGGAAAAACTGCCATCTATAAAGATATTGATATAGTATATTATCGTTCAAGTAGGGTTCTAGTGAGCCTGTGGTTAAAGGCACTGAGCTAATGAGCGTTAGAGCATGGTTTCGGTCCTGGTTTCGCCTAATACTGGTATTTATGATAATGGGGGTTGGTGCACATTAAAAAGGTCCCCAATGTAATAATTATCTCCAAATAGATCAATTGTTTTTAAACTAAGCAAAATATGCGAATGAAAATCGTAAATTATGCCAATCCTAGTCAAATTTAAATGCAGTGACTAATATTACAGAGTAATTAAAATGTGTACAATGTTTCATACTCCTAATTTAATCGTGGGTTCAGAAACAGACAATGACCTAAAACATAAAAACTTTGAAACCCAAATGAGAGCTCTATTGACTAATAGCTAATAATAATAATAAAACTATTATTACTTTAAAAGCTATTATTATTATTATTATGATATAAAAAGGTATGATTAATCCATTATTTACGTTTTCATCAATCATTTCTTTTGTTGAATTTTAAGAAAAAAAACTTAATAGATTTAGAAGAACAATAAAGTAAGACAAGCTATAAACCATTTCGTTTTGAACATGCAATCCAACCGCTTTCAAACTTCTAATTCAATGAAAGGCAAATTAAAATGGCACCTTCTCCCCTCTCCCTCTGCACAAGTTTTCAACAACGATTGCATAATTATTCCGAACGGTATCTTTACATCAGAAGGCACCAATAAGTTCCTCTACATGACGTCATCAGTTCCCTTGGTGACGGAAAATCGTGAATGATCGTCAATCTTGGATCCACTGTAAAGGGAGGAGTTTTTATTCAATGGGTGGATAGTGGCATTTCTCAGTGGATATTGTTTAATGTGATTGGTTTGTTATATATTGGATATTTTTAGTGAATTACACGAATGTAACACTGCTCCGGAATAAATTTAATTAGGTAGCAATGCGTGTTCCCATATTACCGATACTATAATAATAAATCGGAAAGACACAAAACTTTATATTTTTTTTAAAAAAATAAATAATTTCTTGCAATTATTTCAAGAGGAAACTGCTTTGCATTTGCTACTTGAGTGGGAGAAAGGATTTTAGATAATAAGAATAAACATAAAATACAGAAAAAAAGTTTTATTAAATAATAACCCTTGACAATATACTTATCAATCATTCTCCCTCCTGCATCAAGACATTCAGGCCACGTTCCAAAAGGTCAGCTTAAAAAGGCCAGCCATACTTTTCAATAAAGAAAAATAAGGTTTGTATTATTTGCTTTGCCATAACTGAGATACTCGAAAAGAGATTCCTCACATTTCAGATTTTAATTTATTGTTGGGCACATTTTGAAAGTACAACTTCCTAAATTCCACATGCCCACCAAACGGTATAGTGGTTAGCGTGCTAACTTCTAGACCGCGAGGTTGCGGGTTCGAGTCCCGCGTTAGGCATGGGTGTTTGTAAATGTATGTTGGCTTGTCTAATGACGAATGTTTCGGCGCATTATAGCCCTCGTGTTGCTGACGGCGCCAGATAATCTGAATACAACCAACCTAAATTCCACATAATGAGGTAACTTCATTTTAGTTTAGCAAGTTCACAGTACACCTTGATTTGTAACTAATTAAGTTACAGTTGTATTGGTTTTTTAACCGGTCATTATCTTAAGAGCTATCTTAAAATAATGAAAGTTGTCGAGGATAACCGATGCAGAGGGTGTAAAAACTCAGCTGAAGCAGTAAGGCATGTATTTGGAAAATGCCAATCATACATGGGTATTAGGTTAAAACGTGTGGTGTTACATCAAGTCTGAGGATTTTTGTAATGTTGCCTTTTCAGACTGCTTGATCTTCTGTTAAGCCACCGTACTGTTTAACATGCCATGTATATCTTCTTAGTATGAGAGGTATAATGAGCCATTAGGCCTAAGTACACTTGACTTTGCCTCTCTCTTTCTAATTTAATCTAACAGACACTTCTTTAACACAAAAAAATTTGATAGTAATACGATAAAAAGAAAACATGACAATGCAGACAATTTAAGATATAATACTTGTCGAGAAAAAAAAGAAGAAAAAATGTGGTAGAATCCGCCCTTTTATGGCCAACAGACACTGGTCATATCGCTGGTATGCTCGAACAATGACGTAACTTCAAAATGTATTTTAGAAATTATTCAATACCTAGCGCATTGAGGTAAACAAAAACAGTTTATTGTAACAATATTAAGCCAGTAAATAGGCAATCAATTTGATTTTCCGCCTTCCCTGCAAAATTCTAATTACTGTAGTTGCGTCATTGCGTATCATAGGGGCGATATTGACATATTTCCCAGCGTGTGAAAAAGTAAACCAACTGCTATTTAAATTTTTTAGAAGTCGGGGGGATTTCCATTCCGCAGTAAAAATATCACACTAGTATCACTTCTAGTATTTATATGAGCAGGAAATTATATTTTGTATTTAGGTAAAGACCCGATTACCCGGGATAACTCGATACTAAAAATGTAGTACTGTTTTATATCTTGTAGTTCTGAAAGTATCTAGTTGGTGTCATTCAGTATGCTTTAAATTAGATTTATAATTAGATGTAAAATTTAAATACCACCATTTAAATATTACCAATTTAAATATTACTATTGCTATACTACAAAATTCGTAAATGAGAAGGCCACTTTTATATTCGAAGTTCTTGATTGTTGAGAATTTCTATGTGATAGCATCAAGAAATTTGAAAAAATAACCATACTAAACTAAGAAAATTTAAATGCGTTTTTTATTCAAGACTAAATATAAAAGAATTAATACCGAATTTGGACATTTGTAAAGTATAAAAATTAGAATGATGAAAAAAAAAAAAAAAAAAAAAAAAAACGCATTAGACGGAATTCCTAGATTGCAAATGCATTTTGAGTTCATTAGTTCGAAAACCAAAAGTCAATTTTTTAAATTTTTAAACGATATTCCAAAATTTATTATTGATCAGTTAACATCATATGAAACTCTCCAAACGTCCTCGTTGCCAACCAACACTATTAAGTAACGCTTAGAAAACATTTCCAAATCCTCTTGCAGATAATAATAATGATTATACATAAACCCTTAAATTTTTTTAAAAGTACAGTTTTAAAATAGACTTAGTGTATTTGAAAATACTTTAATATGAATTATGCATAAATCCTAGTTACTTAAATTGCTTTAAGTAAGATTTCTTTTGTTATTTCTACCTCTGTATACTTTTATATTAATTTCATAATAACATTTATTTTATCATATTTATATTCATAGAACTGTACAGAATAGAAATTACGTTTAGAAAATACTGCTAGTAAGGCCCTTAAGAATTATCCTTGCATTAAAGTAAATAATCCTTTCTATTACACTGAAATCTAAAAATCGACGTTTTAACTTCGTATTGTCTGCATTTCAAATTTCCCTTTTATATTATTATTTGCGACAAAGTCTTCAATTGTGATATTTTTTCTAAAACACTTTGTTAAAAGAAAAGTTGTGATTGATATCACTATACCAAATTGGATTTATGCTTTGTGTTTTCAACAAAGCAAATGAAACAATTCGCTAATACATTGGTTTTTAACGTTCGATTATTCATAACTCAAATCTTACAGGTGAGTCAAAGAAAATTCGATATTTTTTTTATATTGGAAACAAACTTTATATATTTTTATTCAGAAATTAATAATTTAAAGATTAAAATGTTTTATAACTTTCGATGTGTCATTTTTACCAAATTATAGTTATACAGTAACAAAAAACCGTTGGATTTGTCAACAACTCTTTTTAGATTAAAAAACAAATATCGTCTTTTTGTTGTATTTCTTTTCTATTCTTTATTTTATATAATTGTTAATCCCATCAGTTAAATTTTTTTTGGATATTATCAATTGGTTTCTAGGAATTGTTAAATCGAATTTTACACTAAACTATAAATTCGTCGTATCTCAATAATCGAACGACGCAAAGGGATGACGCAACGGATTCAGGTGGTGACCTTTTCATCTGACCAAATCCGAAATTAAGGTGTATTTGGTTGTGTTAGGGGACACTTTGTGTGGGGGTATAAAGATACATATGAAATCGTACCAATGACTAAATAATGGTACAAAAATGACAGTAATAAAATCTTGTAACAAGGAAGCACTATTTTTAAACCACCAGCTGTAGTATTAAATTTAAATCGTACATTTAACTAGGCTACGCAACTGGTGTTAACCAAGGATACTTGACTTTAAAAAAATATAGTACTGCTTTATTTTAAGTCGCTATTGTAATGAAATCGATGTGTAGTGAGTATCACTAAATTTGTTATCGTCTTCTAATTGTAGCCGAATGGGCATCACATACTGCGAAAAAAAATTCAATTTTAGAGAAAGTCCTTACTTTTTAAATTTTTTTCTTTGTGCGTGATATATCATCACAGTGCGATAATATGTCCAAGTATAAATGACAATGCAATAAGTAGAGGTGAAGATTACTTAAATGTCCTCTTAGGATTCCTTAGAAAATATAACTTCTTGTATTACATTATACAGACTGTATTTTGTTCCAAAAATACATTCGTTTATTATATAGTTTATATAATTTTAGATGCTGGAACACTGATACAGCAAGATACAGACTACTGAGAATATAGTTCTAATTTCAATAGGGAGCACAGTCCTGGAAGGTCTTTCAAGTAAAACTGCCCCACTTTGACATTAATAATGGCATTTAAATATGTAAAACCCCCCATTAGACAGCCTGTCAACAGACATGAGACCATCTGTCACAATCTCCGTCATGTATACCCATTTTTATAAGTAGGATTTTCAGAGACAGACTTTTTTCAGTTACCTGAGTTGTTATGACGACGTTTGGATGCAGAAATTGACCTTTTATAGCCCTTACACAATAAAAGTATTTAATACAACCTGGTATAACTATGTTATTTGGTATCATGAGACTAAATTCTTATTTTAAAAATTGTAAATTCAAACATTACGAGAATGGTATTGCCTCCGTTACTGATCTAACAAATTGTACAGTACGCAAAAAACAAAAACAAAAAAAAAAAAATCCCGAACGATGGCTATATCTTGTATTCTAATTGATGAAATAACAAAAGTCAAGTACCGTTGTAAATTGTGCGGAAGGTCTTTATTAATTGGATATAATTTTTTTTTTATAATGACGGGTCGTCTACGTATTAAAACTAAACCAAACTATAAAAAGTTCAATGGCAAACCCATAATATTATACCATATTTAGATTTAGAATCCAAAAAAACGACTAAATACTAAATTTAATAATTTTCCAATGAGTGGTTACTAATTTAAATTATGTCAAAAAAATAATAAATTAATGTTAAAAAGAACATTTGTGATTTTTGCCCATAAATTCTTATATAGTTAATATATTTAAGCAATTTTATTTAAAGGGATAGTTTGTTTAAGGCCAATATAAATAAAACATAAATAACATGTAACTTTTGTATTAAACAGTTTTTTAATAATTAATTATTACTTAATAAAACAAGTTTTAATTTTTTTTAAATAGAAACATATATATATATTTGCTTATATTAGAATTATCATGGTCGAAACCACCTCCAGAATTTTTTTCTCTCTATTTTGACTTTTGGTTCTCGATATTTTAGCAAAAATGTAAAAAAACTCACTTTAAAGGACCGTGTAGTAGATTACGTCTTAAAGCATGTAAAACGTTCAATTCTTTCCCGTGATAAGGAAATTAGCCCTCAAGATCATCCAAAACATTTTCGCTCATAAGTGACGTGTTTCTCACGTACAGAACTGAAATTTAGTATTTCGGGTAAAAGAGGTATTCTAAATGGAATGAAATCATAAAAAATAAGGGTTCGTATTGAAATTTTTAAAGATAGAGTTAAATTTACTTAGTATACCACCCTCTAAGAAGAAAATTTTGCATCAGACACATAGTAAATCGTAAACAAAACATTTTGATGCAAATCGCAAGATTCTACGATAATTAGAGCCGAAGGTATAGCCATCATTAGGATTTTTTTTTGCGTTCTGTACATGGGTTTTTCTAAGAATCCTTATGAACACTTTAGCATTGTCAGATTGCAACATTAAGTCAAGCTTAAATAGACGATCTTCATCAAGCCCTCAGCCAGTTTGTCGCGACAACAGACGAAAACCTCATTAATGTCCTTTAAAATGAATCCAACCCACGCCCATTCTGTTTTGGTGGCAGCAGAACGATCGATTTCAGACGACAATCGATTAAGGAGTCCTCAGACCAAATTATTTAATGAAGGAGGCCCGAGGGGGACCTTTGCCCCGAGGAGTCGCGGTCTCCCTTCATGATTATTTAATTTCAGAACGAATCGCTGGTTAGCATTCTTGAAAATGATGAAGTTAAGCATATTGAATATGAACATTCTAAACATACTTTTACTTGTTAGTGTTGTAAAGTGTTGGAGTGATCTCTGATAAAACAAAGTCTATACTGCTTTCTAATAGGAAAATGTGTATAAAAATGTATTGTGTTGGTATAAAAATGTATTTTAATTTTGATGATTTTCGATAGTTTGGAAGGAGATATACCAAATTTATAAAAAATGTGGTATTTACATAACAAAAGAACTAACCAATTCAACACATTGTTAGTCGTTTATTTTAGGTGGAGGATGAGAATTCACTTAATAATACTAGTTAATGGTTTAGTTATTTAAGCCTTGGTTAGTCGCGCGACCTTTTGTCTCGCGGTTAGTCGCATGGGGGACAATTGTCCCGAAAATTCAAATTTTCGTGCATACCATTAAATTTGTGACCAAATATCAAAATAAGTGGGTATTTTAATTAAAAACACAAAATTATTGAATAGAATGAAGTAAAAATTAAAAAATATTAAAAAAATAACTTAAAAGAAACTGTAAGGGAAAGACAGTGAACCCGGGATGGGTGCTTATTCGTATACTCGCATAGTGCGAAGTAAAATTAAGCAGTAAACCAGCCAGCCGCCACTGTGCGCATCCCCATAGAGAAGCATGTTTTAATTTTACCTCGTACTATGCAAGTATGCGAGTAAAAAAAATTGTTATTGAAATGAATTTTGTGAGAATTCAAATTTATTTTTAAAATAGGTCACAATAAGCGTAATCAAATTAAACATTGTTGATCAAATTATTGTGAAATATAAAAATATAATAAAAATAATAACAATAAAAAAAAAAAAAAACACTTTTAGATTACTTACCAAAATTAGAATACTGTGTTGGTGGCTTAGGAGACAAACGTCAACCAAACAGGTTCTGTGTCGCCTGAGTTCACGCATGGAACAGAATGAATACACGTAGGAAAACGTCAAGGTTAGATTGAAAGGTACTGGGACGGTCTTTATTCATGGGCTGCTATCTATTGAGAAATTGACAAAACAATTTGTGTGGGACATTTGTCAACTGCCCGACTAACCAAGGGTTAATTACAGTTAATGTTTCTTTTTATTTAGACAGTTATGCAAAGTCTCACAAGATTTCATCTATCCATTTTTGAGGAGAAAATAAGATTAAAATAACGATCTTAATATGCTGAATAAAATTAATAAAATTAAGATGAAGTATACGAAATCATTGAAAATTTCTAGGAATATTAAGCAACTGGTTTTATGTAAATTTTTTATTTACCCTCCATCTAATGTAAAATCTAATCAATCTCTCGGTGGTTATCATTAATATTATAGCCTAGAATTATTCAAGTCATTTTTAAAAAACTGTTGCCAAAAACTTTTTTGCCATCCAATTTATATAACATTAATATTATTTGCTAACACGTGTGTTAAAATAGGGATCCTCACTCAAGTCAAAGGAACTATGTATTACAGCAAGATTTTAGAACTAAACGCATTAGATAAAGAGAAAATGCTTCAAAAAGTTTTGATTTTCAGGGGTTAAGGTTTTTTTTGAACAAATATTTTTATTGAAAATTTGCCTTTATTCCCTGTACATTTGAAATAGCAAATAGTTTATAAGTATGATGCATGTGACGTCACAATCAACTACTTTCTGACATTACGGTGAGAGTGCTGGTTTGTTATGGTTTGCATTTGTAAATTATGCTTATTTTTTTTTTTATTACGCACCCAACATTTAAAAAAATTCATTCTGGATAAATGCCTTTATTGATTGGAAAAGTTTCCTTTAAAAAACTCCCAATCGAGAAACCAATTTTATTCATTCTTGAAATGGATGATTAACCCAAAATTTGAAGTGGAAGTTATAATTTTTGAAGAATACTTGCTCAAGCAAGCCAAACTTAATTTAGTGGATTAGGAAAAATAATTGTTTAAATATAAATGTAGGTGAAGATATGAACTGTGACGTTTTGTCTCTGAAAATTTCCATCATTTTGTACGAAAATGAACTGAGATGGGTAAACGAGCATACAAAATTTGAAAAAAATTTCCAAGCTTCTCTCCAAATAGTAATCTCGGTAAATTCTACTATGAAAGTAATTCTTTCTAAATCATTATTTTACTGTATTCTTGATTTTTTTGAAAATTTACATATAGGTAGATAACAAAATTAAAAACATAATTTAAATATTCTGACATGTTTTCGAATATTTTCTTTTATATTTGGAGTTTCAATTAAAGAAAATGAGGTTTCTGAAATGCTATGTTAACATCTTTCAAACTCAAAGAGGTTGTATATTTAAAATTTGTACAATAAGTATTCTATTTCGTTAAGGAAATATCTGAGAAAAATTTTAAAGTTACAAAAAAGGAAAACAAGGGCAATTTAAAAAAAAAATAACAAATTCTAATCCTTTGAATTTTACGAAATCAGATCTTACGAAAGTTACAATTTAATAAACGATATTATGTCCATCACCTACCAAAACCAAAGAGTGCTTTTTTTCTCGAAATATAATTTGTCATTAAGAAAAGGTATAAATTCTATCAGCCCCACTAATCTTACTTAAAAACAAATACGTAGTGCCAAATCTTGATCATTCACTTAACAACATGCTTTGAAAATAAATAAAAGCACATTTACAACTGTGTTGTTTTGAAAATCAATTTTTGGTAATTTTTTTTCTGATTACTGATAATGAAGTGAAACTCTACTACTTATATTATGCTCATATGGTCCATTGTGAAAGATGAATGCTAAGCACGTGATGCCATAACTTTGGCAGAGGGGTTAAGATGTCAGGATCAAGCTTAAAAAAAGCAATTTTTTTGTAGAACTTTCTTGGATTATGGATTAATATTTTTGGTTAACTAATTGCAATATTTAAAAAAAAATGAAACTATACCAGTGTTAAAATTTTTTATACAATACCTCAAATAAGATGATTGAAATTTGTTTTTCAATTTCCCAATATGTAATAAAAGGCAATTGCACTGAGCTCCAAAACTTGATGCGGTTTTTTTTTTGGTGAACACAGAGTAAAAAAATTTTTTTTTGAAAATTGCTTTGTATGACTGTTTATTTGTAAACATTATAACTCCAGAATGGATCGTACAATAATTTTGAAAGTTCGAATGTCAGTAATAAATGAGATACTTGAAATAAGATTTTTCTCAGAAAGAACCTACCATTGAAAAAGTTAAGGTTTTCAGTAATTCCAAAATACTTATTCTAGTAATGCCTTTTCATGTTTTAACAACATCGCTACTACCAATATTCTTGCAAAAAAGAGATAAAGTAGAATAAAGATGGAAAAGCAAATAATTATGAAAATAGTATTTTGCATCAGTCACTCGGTGATCTTTATACAATAATAAAATTGTCAGTTAATGTGAAACAAAATAAATGAAAAGATGCTCGCACAGAAAATCAATTGTATTTTGCACTCTTATTAAAATATTTATTTACAGTTTCTGTACTACGTTGTGGCAATATATTTGTACATGGTTCATGTACGTCCATCCGTCTGTTTGGAGATAAATTTTTTAAGCCAAATTTATAAAAACGTTAGCTACTTTTTTAACCAAAAAAGTGACCAATTCAGCTTTGCAAGATTGTTAAAATATTTATCATCTATTGAAATATCATCAATTTGGAGATTTTTTCGTATGCAAGTATGAATATACAAATTTTAAACTACAAATTTTTGTGAAATTTTATTGAAAATAAGTCATCAAAATTGTACTGCATTTGAACGATGTGCAACGATCCACACCCATAGTTTGAATAATAAATAAGTTTTTAAATTTTTTTGTCAATACAATTCATTATCAAGTTTAGAGTATGTAATTTGAAACAAGAAAGAAAATTCTCGCAGTAAGGAAAGGTACGTGGTTATAAACTTTATTTTCAAAGTTTATTTTATACTACTATAAATAAATTAAATTCTCCCAAATAATTTAATTTATTTCTATTTCTCCGAAATGAACCCTAACACCGAATTCAATGTCATCTGTCATTTTTGTTTCAAGGTATACAGCTTTGACACAAACAACTGACATACAAATTCTATAGAGCACGTAAGTGTATTAAAACACATTTAAAACAACAAATTTTCACTGAAAGCCAGTGGACATTTGTGTTTTTGTTGCGTTTTTGCTGCATGAATTTGTATTTGAGGTTTGCATGACAACAAAAGCATGGCTCCATTTAGTCGATTGCTTTTTCCCAAATAATACCAAAGTTTTTGTTTATTCCAACTACATCCTTTTAACTCTTTTACAATATATAAGAGCTTCCTTCACAATATAATAAATAAGTGGCGTGATTTGACTCAATATATACTTATGTCATGTACAAGTTAAACTCTATTAGACTTATTCGATTTAATGGTTTACAGTTAAAGTAATACAGATCGATAATGAAACTTGTAGTTCCATGTCAAAATAATGAATTGAGTCCCGATTTTAATGATACTATTATAGCTTGATTGATATAAGGGAGAAAAAAGCCCACAAAAAACAGAATATTTAATATGCTAATCTTTGCGGGTTAAAAAAAATATATTTTCTTACCCTTAACTTACCTGCGACCGTATTATTTTACACAATAAAAATAAATTATTAACTTTAAAAATGAGTAACTTATTTTATTTTATTAGTATGAGAGTATTCAAAGGTAACGTGTCAAAAGGAATTGAGCTTAATGAAGCATTAATGAATACAAACTTTTAAATATATATATTTCTTGTATGTGAATTAAATTTATTATAGGATAAATGGTTTTTATTTAAAAATATATTTAGTAGTTTAAAAGTTTTAGTTTAAGAAGTATTGTATGCGTAACCCTACTTAACAATACTAAGAATTAATTGTCCTCGTGTATAAACAATTTCCTAACCAAAATGAGTAGAATTAGGAAAAGTTTTTGTATTTAATAAAAAAAATTAAAAAACAAACAATTGTCCCAGATGTCAAAGAAGTATTTTCTTTACAAACAATAAAAAAACTAGTCAAACAATAGTTATATAGAAAGAGAAATCGAAACATACTTTCTATCGCCAAGAAACTTCTCGAAAGATTACTTCATTGGCTCTGGAGAACTTTGTTCTATGACAAAGAGTCAACCGTATTGATTCGTGGTAAAACTATCGATTCTCAAATAATCCATAATTTTCCTGTTCTATGTCTAACAAGATGAAAAAGCCCTAAATAGAAGTTTTACTTGTTTATTGCACCTTAGAATGTAGTCAAGGTAATTAACATACTAAATGTGTTATTTCTGTAACTTCTAGAGTGAAACTAGAGATTTATGTCATGATTGGGATCGTAATATATTCTACAGATAACGGAAATTTTATTATCAGAGAGGAAAGGGTTTTCAATGTCTATTTGAGTTCTAGATGTTTTGTTTAATATACCAAACTGAATCCAAATAAAAGAATATTTTAAAGTGTAAAAAAATTAAAACTCAGATTTCGATAGGTTTATCAAAACAAAACAAAACAAAAAATCCTATGCATAATTTTAATGAGAAGATAAAATCACACAAATTAAGTAATTTAACGAGGTAAATTACTATCATAGCAGTCAATATAAAAGCCCTGTTCCTCATCAGTTAACAGTAATGTTGCGTTCATATTATAAAACAGGAAAAAAAAATCTTGAACATCAGTTTTTGAATAAAATTTATAATGCATTGAGCAAATTTATAAGTGGCATTGATAAATTTTTTTTCACTAAATTGTAAAATATTTCCTGTTTAGTTGCTATATTAAAAAGTTTTGAAAAATATATAACTTCAAAGTTTCTGTCCAAATAAGTTAAGAATGCTAAAGAGTTTTTTCACTTTCAGGATATCTTTGTTTTATTTATAGTCTGTGTATGTGCAATATTTTTTTTTCGTATATAAATATTTTAAAACTATTATTAAAGTGTCCATTAAAATATTCTTAAACGTGATCTTTATTCATATGACTTTATACATAATATTTTGATTTCTATTAATATATTTAAACGAAATCCGTTGTACAAATATTGCAGTAAACTTTCGAGCTATTGATTTGTTTCGTAACATTTGTACAGATGTTTGAGTAAACATTTGAGAAATCTTTTAAACATCAGATAAAGTGCATGTTTGTACAAAACTGATGCTGTGTATAATATAATAAACTTAAAGAGGGAGCTCGAATTCATTCGAAATTCTAAAATTTGTTGAAATGTGATAAAATGGAAGAGATTAAAATCTTTAAAAAAATGTGTAATACTTCGCAATCATTTTCATTTTCTTTCGCATAGGAAATGAACGCACTTTTTATTAGAATTAGCATGTTTGTGTATATGTTAAGGCTAAATTTATTAATATGGATACTATACATATTAACTAGCTATTTTACAAAATAACCATCACTATTAGCAATTTATTAACAGTTTCTCAATATTTACCATATTAACCAGTAGTTTTACAAAATAACTATCACTATTAGCAATTTATTGACAGTTTCTTAGTATTTATCATATTAACCAGTTATTATACATAATAAAAACAACGTGTTAATATAATTTTTTTTTTATTTATCGCAAATTAATCATATTAACTAGCTATTATATATAATAACTATTAGCACGTGGCATATAAGATGACTATTGGATTCTGCACACTCACGTCTATGTTTTCTTCTCTGTTATGTTATGCTTGAGCATTCGGTAGCAGTGACTTTGGGATTCTTATTTTGAAAGTTTTGTTCGTCATCTAATTTTAGTTGAATCTACAATCATTATTTTTATTATCATCAATATGGAAACGCATTTTAATGAAAAAATGATGAGTGCACTTGAGTATAAAAGTGAAAATTGTAGAATGGTGAGTAAGGAATCAATATTGTGGATTGATTAAAAAATGACGAAAATCAATTTTTTTTTTTTTATTATTATTTTTTTTTTATGATTATTTATAATAGTCACAGTAGTTTGGTTAACATATAAATCACTTCTTAATTTAATAAATCCTTTTAAATTTATAATATTAGCTGTTTATATTGCATGTTTTGTAATCTAACCTGTAAGAGTTTTTAATTTTCCCTATTAACCAGTCTTTTTGGTTATTTTATAAAATAACCAATAATTTTACATAAAAGCAGATTTACCAAATTAGCCGTAACATATATACTTTTATTTTTAGATTTGGGCATTGATAAAACACTTTTAAGTAAATTATTAGGAATTGTAGTATGAAATTGAGCGTTTATGGATCAGCATGATACTTTGAAACATATGCATCGTTTAATCAAAATTATCCAAAACTTACATTGCTACAATTACAAATGATCAATACTAATGAGAATTGGGAAATGGTGACTGCCCAACCACTTAATGAGTGGGTAAGAAACATTTGGTATGAGAATTGTGAGTATTCAGTGACTGGTTTTTATTCGCTTATTAGGCCTCCAAAACACTCAAAATCGTATTTCAAACATGTCTAATGACCATCTTTGACACATCTAGTACAAATTTGATGACCATAATTTTGCTGATCGAGTAGACGCAAACAAAGAACAGTCTTCCTTTCATCCGAAAATAGGAAACCAGATTTCAATCGATAGTCCCTCTCTTCAAAACGATTTATTGCATCGCCATCAAAAGCGATATCGATTTTCGGAACCTTTTCTCGAAGAAACTGGAAAAGTTTTGAAAGTGTTTCACTGAGAGAGACCTTCTTGAAGAAATAAGAGAATCCTTGTAAGTTACGGGGAAAAAGCCTTGTCAAAGCATTGGTTAATTCATTTGCGGGATATTTCAATTCAACCAGGACATTTTGCATCTTTTATATTACAATATTTTATATAATTTTATATAATTTTTTATAAAAGAAAATTTTATGGAATTAGATTGGTTATCTAATGTTTTCAGCTAAACATGGTGTGAAAGAATATCTACGTCTGTGACTTCCAGTGTCACAAAAAGGTTGCTTCTACACATGGTTTCTATTGTGGTATGTACTATAAGGTAAAATACCGATTATGTACAGTTTAATGACATTTAATAAATGGATTCTGTCCTTGTTAAGGTTTGCTATGTATGATTAAAAATAACTCAAAACGTTCAAAAAAATTTTGTGAATGAAAATGTCGCCAAATTAGTGAGTTAGTGATCAATATGGTAAGAAAATCTGTCGCCGAATATTCGTGTTCTAATATGATATCTATGACTATTTAAATCACTAAACACGTTAGGCTAAGAAATTTAGCGTTGTATAATGAATTTAAATGTTCTTATTACCTTTAGACTCAATTCAATAAGAAAGTTGAGGATTTAGAATTATACTGTATAGTATACTGAGGATTTACGACTTTGTTTATCCGTTCTAAATTACTGAAACTACTAAATATATACAACAAAGAAATACTTCAGGAAGAACTTAATATATTTAAGTCGAGTATTTACAATTACTTGACATTCAATTATTCTTATTTACAATAGGTTATAGAAAATAGAGTTTTGAAAAAATGAGGCCCAAGTTCCATGTGATTTTTAATATACTAAGTAAATTAATTTTTGGGTTTTAAAGAAAGAGAAATTAGTAAGAATGAAAACCATTCAGAGTGCCTTATTCAGCATCAATTTACAAAAGACTTTAGTGATACATATTTGTAGCTATATTTATATACAAAATCAATAATACAAAATTAAGTACTAATTAAGTATACATTAAAATATAGCAGTTCTTTTAGTTTAGAATGGTTATTTGAGGCATGATTATTAATATTAAGAGTTTAGAAATGACTGAATATATCAACATGATTAAAATTAGTAATCATTATAAACGTTCAACTCTACGCATTACAAAATGTTTTCTTGTTATAATTAATATTAACCATTGGTCATGAAGCTTTTGGTGTAAAAAATAAAAAAAATATATATATAATTTTAAAATTTAAGTTTCAATTAAACATTTTCCAAGATCTTTGGAAATGATATATTTAGAAAAATAAAGACAATAAAAAGATTGCCCGATAAAAGTTCAAGAAACGACATTGTCATGTAGTTTAATTTCTGAAGTATACTTTTGTATTTGACATCATACTAATCAAAGTTTTTTTTTATCAATGTTATAAATATGTTATGATTAAATGTTTTACTGAATGACCTATCAAGTTTGGAAAAAGAAACATAGTATAACAAAAACTATGTCATTCCACAGAAAAACTTGTTTCATGATATGAGAAAGCAGTTTAAGATTTCAAATCGGTGAATCAGGTAGATTTTTTTTTTACTGTACAGGGGGCTCTGATGGCTATTTTACTCGCATATAAATTTGACATTCTGTAGAACATGTGACCAAATAAATTCTTTTGAAAATAAAGTGAACCGGACTAAATTACACACTCAACTATCACAATAGTCATGCATGTTTATGAATTAAGCAAATGCATCACAATTGAAATCCTTCTGATGTAGCTGAAAGTGTAAACTTTTGAATCAGAAGTGAAAATAATCTGAATGTAGTTCAATCTAGGCCTAAAACTATTGTTGCGAAGATTAAAAGACGTTGCATTAAAAGTAAAGGGGATAAATGGGATAGTAAGAAAATGATTGTTCCAAATATCCTATTTGTAGAGTGGATAGTCTTTTTACCACCTCGTCTATATCTACTCACTCTATACATTGTATTATGGGGGTACCCTCTATATCTCTAATGTTAAATTACCTTATTTCAATGTACATTTTCTTGGGAAGTTCTTAACAAACGAGTTTGAATTTTTTTTATTCAGGTTAAATAGACCTTAGGTTAAATAGACTTTAGGTTAAAAGACAAGATCTTTCCTATAGGTTAAATAAATAAAACACTGAGGTTAAATTTTGGTAAAAAATATTTTCAATTTTTTCTATAAAAATTTAAATCAACCCTTTAATTTTATTTCGAGAACCCCTCCCTTTCTTTTTTTAAATATTTGAAATGTTCTAATATAAGTATGAAAATAACAGGACATTTTTAATACTCAGTTTAATTACAAATTCGTTAAAAATTAATGGCGTATCTCTACTAGTTAACTACAAAGGGTAAATTGAAGTTTGAAAGTCGCGTTTAGAGAAAATCAGTTAACGTTAAAAAAACTTAGAATAGCTAGTAATTGATTGTTTACTTTTTGAACAAAATATAACAGACTTCTAATTTGAGAAGAAACTCAAGCAATACACCAATGGAAAGGTGATAAAACATAAAAGAACATGAAGTAAAAAATCCCATATTGTTTTTATCTTTTAAAAGTACGAGTTTCCCTTAACATCCAGCACTAAATGGAGAATTATGATCACCAAATATTACTTTGTACTTAGCAGATTAGCCTGATAAATATAACTAATCCGTAACAACCTCCTTGTCAGTTTAAACTACCACTTAAATCTGATTACCGATGATTAATTATGTTAATACAACAACCTATCTCACTACTATACATTATATTAAACTAGTCTTTAAGCATACTCAGTAAATATAATCAATCATGATTCACTTTAAGAGTCTTTATTTTAGAAATCGTTCATTTAGTAAATCAAACCAAACAATACGCTCTAATATTGACGCCAATTTCAAATAAAGTCTCCCTTAATAACAAAAGTATTTTTATTTATTTAAAGCGATGAACCAAAGCCGTTTTGTATCAACTTCACCGAAAATCTATTTTGACACTGTAAAACTATGTTATTTAACAAACAATAGAACATGTTTTTATTGGTAGAGGACGATTCTACACACAGGAAGAAATCGTTTGAAATCATATATAATAAGAAAATGTTTGTGGGTCACCTTCAAAACATGGAAGTAAAAATAGAAAAATCAATATTTGCATGATATATGTTTAGGCTAAGTCGAAAAACATATTTGTCCAGTCAACTATTACGTAATCTGCATTTCAAATTGAATTTATTTTCCTTTCGGTATGCTTCTTTATTCCATAAAAAACAACAAAATGCAGAGTATAAATAGAGCTTTTTTTTTCTTAGGTTCATTGAGTTGAATTAAGATAATCGAAGTTATTAAAACATTAAATTCGCTGGAAATTAAAACATTGTTTTGGTAACAGAAATAAAAAGGATTATTAAATAGAAGTTTTTTTTTTTTTTTTTTGCATTTTAAATACTCGGTTTAATTCTCAGAAATATTAAAAAAGCCATAAGTTAAAAGTCTTATTTTATTTTGCCTGTTGTAACTGGCCTTGTTCCCTCATCTCATAAAAAAATAAAAAATAAATAAAAACGTACTTAATTAGAAAGAGAATGATTATTATGAGGGACATTTTATCATATTAAGCTTGTTTAAAATTTGTTTAAAGATACTGATCAATGATACTGACACAAGACATTTTAAATTTAATTTTTATTAAATTATACTATCCTTTTTATTCTTCAAATTGATAAATTTTACTGCTGAGGTGAAAATTTCATTTAGAATAAACTCTTGTATACTTATATTTTTTTATAACTTTGCACATATAATTGATGGGAAATGACATATAATTCTTTTGGAAGTCAAACATAATAATCAAATACTATTAATTTTGAACTGGGGACAGTATTTAGCTCACAATAGCACTATTTAATAACCTTTTTAAAGTGTTTTGACGCGAGTTGAATTTGAAAAAGGATCGGAAAATTGTTTACAGAAAATTAAATATACATGTTACTCAAACAAATTAATATATCATTTTTCTGTGACGCAAACTTTTTGAGGGTGTGTTATTATTATTACTTTGGAATAATGCAGATAACACAATTCTTAGTTGTTACGTACTGGCAATGATAACTTATTTAGAATGTATATTTCAAGGTCTGATGGATAAAATTAGTGAAGAAAAAATTAAAAATTAAGTAAAAAATGTGACTTAAATATAATGAAATTTAAAGCATATACTACAAAAGCGATAATTTTTCATGTGTATTTTTAAAGCTGTATGTTAGCATTCGATGATTCTTCTTTGGTTTTCTTATCTAAAAAGTCAGAATTGTGTGAATTCTTTCTTCAGAATACTTTCAAAAAGATTAAAGAAAACTTTCATAATTCATACATCGTTAATACGTCTTTACAAATGTAATTTTTTAAATGTACTTCAAATTGTAATCAATAGTTTATTTGGAAGTGAAGTAACTTAGGCATCAAATTCATGTCTAAAATTTATTTTGAACAATAAGTCAAAGAAAAGAGGAAAAACTACAATGGATTTTACGATAATGTTTACAATTGTATTTACGAGGTCAGTATTCAGCTAAAAATATCTAACATAAATTTCCAATTCAAGCAACCAGTTTCTATTTGACATTCAGCTAATAACTTTGACATTTCTCTGAGTGATTTAATTATCGTCGCAAAAACAATTTTTTTGTGAGGTTGAATACTTTTTCTACCATTACTAATGGAGATTTTCTAAAAACGTTTTTGTCAAGTAAAACCAAAACAGCCAAAAACCCATTACAGCAGAGAGAGATTCAAGTGCAAATAGTAGTTTAGGAGGAAATTTCGGTTAAAGTATCACGTGAAGCGATCGTTAGGCAGTGAAATGGAAAAACTTGTACAAGATGGCGGTACGTTTTATTATATAACATGTCAACACAATATTGATTTGTATGTCTTCTGAAAAATGTCAACTAACCCCATCTACTTTAATGAGTTTCTATATTTAGTTGAAAAGTTAAAGCAGTACATTATACAGATATATAGACTATAATGGACCATTTGATCAGACATTTGCTCAATCTGTTTAATATAGCACAATTAAATAAATACTTAAACATTGGAATGTAATTTAAAATAATTTTTTGTTTACTAATCCCATTTCTCGCAATTGGCTTCTTCTCTAGTATTTGTTAAATTACTTATGAATGAAAAATAGGAGAGTCGTATTTCGCACAGCTTTTAATTGTATCGTCTAGTTGCAAAACCTCCCATGTCCAAACAATAAAATTTTCGGGGAAATCTAATTTTCTGCCACACGTAGCCAAAATGAGATAGGAACTAAAACTTTTTGGTTTTAGAGGCATTAAAGCACCATGTTTTAAAATACAATATAAAGTAGCAGGGGCACGTGCAGGAAAGGGGTTATTCAATTTTAATTTTGGATTTGGCCACTTGTGCAACATAAATTTTGCTAAATTTAATGTAAATACTGAGTTTTAGAATTGTAAGATAGCCAAAAATATTTCGTTCAGCTAAATTTTATCACAACAAAAATAACATCAGAATTTAAGTGAACTATATTTGAACCTAAGACTTCAAGAAAGTGACTAATCACAAATGACTTTAAAACTGACTGGTGAATCACCAAACTCATAATATTGAATGATACGACTTAAAAATTATTGAATAACTTAAAAATAATAATCTTAAAAGACTTAAAAAATAAAAAATAAATAAAAAAACCTATACAAATTTTAGACTGTTGTGGCGACATCTTCTTCCACAGTTTCACATATTTCTTCATGACGGTTCATCCATTTATCTTCTTAGACATGTCTTCTTCTCCATCACCTATGCTTCCTTTTCTTAAACAGCTGATGCCATGATATTTTTGTAAAAAATTAAACGTTCGTCAGTATCCAAATAGGTCAGAATTTTTTTGTCAGTAAGTTTTGGACATCTCGAAGTTTTAGAGGCTTCACCACGGTACCCGGATCCACTGCCTCAAGCATGCTGTTCATAATCTCTTATTCTTGACAACCGGCTTTCTGACTCCTATCTCAGATCTGTAAAAGATCTCCCTTTGCACCAACAACTTATTCCTATCTTTCGTTATGAAAATGCTCCTATGACGAATCTGAAATGCCACTGTGCAAGTGATTTTAGAAAGGCATTGCTGCTTTTCTTCCAATCATAAGCGGTGTAATATCTTCCCGACTTGAAGATTTTATTTTTGACTCCCGTATGCAATGATTTCATTTATCTTGTTAACATATGAGCAATTGAAAGTATTAAACTGGCAAAATTGTTTTATCTGTGATCATGTTACTATTTACATAAACTGAACACGATTGATTTTTCCCCAAACAGAATTATTTTAACTTTATCCTATTAAAGTTATATTCTGTGCAAATACTTACTAAATAAAAATATCTGTTAAGAACCACTACCAAATATATATTTAGGTAAACAGATTTATTTAGAAGTATCTGAAAGGTAAATAAGTACTCTTAATTTATATTCATTTTTATACAATCTTGCTAATTTATCTGCAAACAAGAAAGAAACTAATTCCGATTAAATATAATACTTCGAAATTTTCGATAGGAATGTTCTAATATTGGCATTAGTATCTCTTCTATGTAAACTTATTATTTCTTTTGTAGAAAACTAAGGAATCTTGAACCTTCTTTAAAATTTAAATATCAAATTTAGTCAAATTTCTGAAAAGTAGTTGATATGACTATGATTGATCATAACGTGAAAACATTCAGTAACATTCAAACCTATTGCTACCCAACATGCAAAGGACACACTAAAATTTGGATTTAGCAAAAGCTTTTTCTTTTTTAAATTAAATTTTTTTTTTAATTTAAAATTATTATTATTATTTTTTTTTTTTTTTTTTTTTTTTTAAACGGTTTTGGGCAAACGAATTATTTAAATTTATTTATTTAAAAACTCACTACATTTTTTAAATTTATTTTTAACCAATATCAATGTTTAAGCTATTTTTTTTAATAACAATTCAATTTGATGAAATTCTTAGAAATCTAAAACACGCTAGTAAATTTAAATATATTTTGTGAAGTGAAGTTATAAGGATAGTATGTATTATATTAATGCGTCATATGCATTTTTGTTGGTTATTTAATATGAAAAGATTTTATGAATCTTAAAAGTGCCTAACAATTACAACAGTTGTGGTTTTAAAATTTTCACTACTTGTGCTTTTAGAAAAACAAAGGTTGCCCGGTTTCCCTTGCCGACGTTAATATCTCTAAATAATTACTTTTTGAGGAAGAGTTTCAAAATTAGTAGGAAATGGTATACTCACAGGTACTTATTCTTAAGGGTTCTAATCATGAAAAGGATTGAATAATATTTGTACGAGTTTAAAGCCTTAAAAATATTTTGAATGAATTTAGAGTTAGAAAAAAAAAAAAAAAAACCCAGTAAAAAATGTCTACAGCTTTTTAAAGCTAAAATAAAAGAATATATAATAAATAATCAGCATGTACTTTAAATGAAACATCATAACAGTTTTACTCTATTTCCTTTACACGTTATAGTGTTATTTGTTTCACGAAACAACTTATATTAAAAAAAAAAAATTATGATAAAAAGCTCTAATTATTAACAATTACTAAAATACAAAAATATCATTCTTTATTTTATGTCTAATCTATATTACATCACACCACTGAATTAGCCAAAACTTTTATTAAAACAAAAAGGACACAGATTTCCTCAGAAAAAAAGATTTTTCCCCCAACTATCTATTATATCATCGATTTCAGTATGTAAGCTTAAATGAATTGAAAATGCCGTGTTCCATACAACACATCACCATGTTTAACTATTAATAATATCATCAGTGGAAAAAGATCCCTAGACATATGATACTTCTACACGTCAACTCCTATTCCTTGCGTGTGTTTCAAAATGAGTTCATATTAAATAAAAAGAGAAGAATACGAATTATACGTGAAACGGAAGCTATCGTGTACTTAAGGTAGCATTGCTGTCACTTTTGATTCGACAGAAGAGGCCGATGACGTCACGCAATGTAGTGGTTTGAGTAAAAAAAAAATGCGTTTACAGTATGCAACTAAACCTGTATTGTGATGAAATTTTCCATGTAATTAAAAACATTATCAAAATGAATGCCACAGAGTTTTCCAACATTTTATGTTACCTTGGATAAGTGTAGGTTTTATAACTGTTATATTAGTTAAAATATAATTCGCAGTGAATGAACGAATGGTGGTAAACCATTTAAGATAGAGTCAAACTGAATACAATTTATTAGTGAAGATATGAGAGTTATTATAGGAAACTTTTATGAATCTCCAAATGGTCATAGTTAGTGAGATGCAATTTCGTGAAAGTCAATTTAAAAAATCTGAAACTTGGAGAAGTGATATTTCTTATCTTTGAAAATTCTTACAGTTCTGGAGAAGTAGTACTTGATTGTTACAGGATTTTTAACCGGGGTCTAAAATGAAATGCGAGAAATTATTAATCAGCTAGTATAAATTTTTTTTGGTGAAAATTCTGTTTCCACTACTGTTTACTGCGTTAAGGCACTCTCAATATTACTCAGTTTTAATTCTCCTAGATTAACAGTGATAATATAGAATTACAAACGATAATTTTTAAATAATTATACGTTATGTAAATATTTGACAAATTCTTATTCTGCTTTAGTTCTGCAATTACTTTTAATTATAGCTTTTTATTAATGTAAATATTGTAAATAGCATCGGAAGAGAATGTTTTAAAGTAGTGGAAACGGTTAGGTTTATCTGGATATTTCTAGAATTTTGAAGAATATATTGCCCACCTATAAAAGTCTAGCGTGAGAAATAATCAAGGTCAGTCTAGTCCAGTTCCGACAGTGGATGATCTGGAAATGAACTGCTGTGGATTCAGTTCAGTTCTGTTTTTTTTTTTTTTTTTTTTTTTTTTTTTTTTTTTTTTTTTTTTTTTTTTTTTTTTTTTTTTTTTTTTTGTGGAAGGTAGGAAGCTTTTATTTTTGCTGATTTTGAGTCAGGACGACACTGGAATCTCTGGTTTGAACTTGAATGTATTTTGTTGCTGCCGATTAAATATTTGTACATTTCTTTGTGAAGAATAAAATAATATAAGAACAATTCTTCATTCATCATATTTTCCTTTCTTTTACCTTCTTTTCTTCAAAATAATAAAATTTATGAGAAGAAATTTGGCATAAAACTTTGAAATTTGTATATAAAATGCTGTTTTCTAACTATAAGAAAGAGAATTTATAAAATAGCATATTATTTTAGAAATATGAGTGTTACAATAGTGTGTATCTCCGTTAGTAATTTAATTATTTTTTGACTGAGGAAATAGGCTTAGAACCATCACAATTCCGCGATCTTATTTTTTATTCAGAAAACCATAACACGATTAGGGTTGAGAAACGAAACTCTAAAATTTTAACACAGCAGTGACATAATTTTTTTTATATCTAGTGTATAGTAAAACGGTATGTACTAACCTTTTTAACTCCCACATCCTTTTTTTGTTTTCATATATTTTTCTATTGGTTACATGTTTAAATATCAAAAATAAAGCATCACATTCGCAATCTTATGAAGAGGCTTTTCTAGAACTAACATAAAAAATAATAGGTTAAAATAAATTACAGTAGTACTTCGTGGAAGTATTATTTATAAATGTAGCTAGCTTTTTTATATATTTATTAAAAGAGAATAAAACTAATGGCAACTTCATTAAACTATTCTATATTTGAATTCAGAATGATAAAACTTCGAAATACTTTTTTAATTTTTCAGTGAGTGGTTGTTGATTTAAAATGATAACAAGGAAATAATTGACTAATGATAAAAAGCGGAACTAGGTTTTTTCAAACGTAAATGTTAAAATACTCAAGATATCTTATTTATTTTACTTCAAACGATACTTAGTTCAATAATAAATATAAAACCTTTATTTTAGTATCACACAGTTTTTAATAGATTAATAATTAACTAATAAATCAATTTTAAAATATAAATATGGAATTTTTTACCTCCATTGGATTTACCATAGTCTAAAAACTCCCATATTTATTATGTATCTATTCTGTTTGATAAAATATTATAGAATATGTAAAAAACGTCAATTTATGGAGGGATATATATATCTAACAAGAAAAGTGTCAAAACAAGTTAAGTGATCTGTCATTCATTTTCTTCATTCCTGTAAAGTTCGTTTTTAATATTGATGCTAAACGTCAAATGTTTTCTTCAATACATGACGTATTTTGTAGAATATACAGTAATGAAATTTTGTATCTATTTTATATGAAGTGAAAAAGTAATAAAAGTAGGAAAGTGTAAAGGGAAAAAAAATTTGCATTAAGATTTCACATAATTGAACGTGCAGGAGATCCCGTAGGAAATACTTTTTTATGAAGTTCTTTAGAAAATCGTAAACGTGACCACATTGGTTCAAGTAACTTTATTCGAAGACATTTAGAACCAAAAAATATAGAAATTGATCTTATTGTTTTGTCTGTTGTATTTACAAATTATGACACAGAATTTAATAATCAATTAAACAACTTAAAATAATATGAAATGCTTTTTCAAGGGATAGTTCAATTTATTCTGTAACTCAATATATTTTAAAAAAAAAAAATAGTTTAGACAGTTAAAAAAATTTTAGCACACTTCTCCGTTTTTTTTTTTTTTTTTTTTTTCTTCCCCCACATGTATTTTATGACAGTTCTTAAAGTTAAAAAATAAAACTTTGCTGACAAGACATTTATTTGAATATTCTTAGAAAATATCTGCATTATTTTCAATTATTTTTATTCCAATCAATAATTAAGTAACTATTTATGATATAATCCTTAAAAATAAAGTTTTTCATATAAATCCCTTATAGACATTGCCAATTTTTTTATTCATAAACATTGCGCCGTTTCTGTACCAGCGTGTGTTTGTTTTTTACATTTAAAATTAGATGCAAACACCATCTCTATCAATAAAATATGCGATAAACAACTTTTCAAAATTTATTCCTTAAAAATGAATAAGAATTTATGCACTCACATCCAAATATCTTTTATTTGTTCTGATTAAAAAATTTCATTATTTGTGAAAACAATTTTGGCAGCAGGAAAGACTTTCCCCGATGATTGGTTAAATGCTATTTCCGAGCGATTAGAAGACGGCAAGTTGTTTTATTAGTATCCCGTAAAAGCGACCTTTTAGTGACAGTGGCAGCCACGAAAATTTGTTAGAAACACTCTTCGAAAAAAAAAAATAGGAAAATTTTAATTAGAACTATAAAACATCCGGAAAAAATATTCATAAAATATATTGTTTAGATTTACAGATGTGTGAAAAATAAATTTCAAAATAGAAAAGAAATGTTATGCATTAGCAAATAGATAAATTTTTGAAACTTTTTATGCAAATAAATTAATATATAAAAAAATCTGAATATCATTCATTATAATAAATAACATATAGGCAAAGCATATATTCTGCAATAATCAGTGGTGTTCTTATATAATTTTTTTCTTCTTAATTATTCTAGACGTTTTTAATTTTTAGTTGTTGTTTGAACTAGTGTGCAAGAATAGATGTTTTAACTTATTGTCTTGAAATGGATTATTTTCATTTTGAAACCTTTAAAACCAGTGCAGAATTTAACACTGCTTATCGGGTTTTAAATCTGACGAAAATGTTGTTGCTTAATTTGATTGATAGATTGCTTTCATATATTGATTTGCAATTTTAAAACAATTGGTGAAATCTTTATCTCTTTTACTTTTGCAGAAAGAGGGAATTTGTAGCATTTATAATATTTACTGTTGTACTGGATTATGTTTTACTTTCTATTACTTATATGTTAACATAGAGTAATAAAAGTATGGCATTCGACAAAAAAAAATTAGCGATTTTTTTGCATTTCTACATGTTTTGGAACGTACTGAATTCAAAAAAGTTGGTAGAGAAAAAATATATGTGTGCCAGTCTATCGTCAGTATGACTCCCGAACGGATAAACCTACGATGCTCAAATTTTGTATACGGGTTAATGTTGACCATTAAACTTGTCACTAAGGTTTACTCTAAAATTGCGCATGCGTATAAGGTACTTGCCATGGAAAAATTCATGTTTTTCAGCAATTGTCAAAAAATTATTCGAATGATTTTGTCAAAAACACTTTGTTAATGCCTCTTAAAGTACTTTAATTTTCCCGATCTCCGAAATTTCCTTAAAAACGGGAAAAAGACTGTAAAAAGGGAAAATGTTTTAACACAGTTCCCTTTCCTTGAGCATTACCCATTAATGACTGTTTCTTTTCTGTTTGACTTAAAAGAAAGGATTATGTAATAGTTATCGAAAAACATATCACCAAGTTCACCATTTTGGCAGTGTTTTGTTTTTTTTTTGTCAATGTAAAAATTATCGCCAAAAATACAGCCTAACTGGCTATTTTATTAAAATAATGAAAACGAAAAAGGTAAATTACACCAATCCATGGAAAATTTAAATGCAGTGACCACCAGTATTGAGTGTAATTGAAAGTTGTGCGATGTTCCATACTCCTAGTTATAACACTATTTTTTAAATTTAAACCACAAAATATAATTTCACACTTTAATGCCGTCACAGACTGAACATAAAATTAAATTGTGTAATAGCTTAAATTTAATAAACACACATTCAATGATTCATTATTGGTTCTTTTTCACTGCAAACGCGTTTTCCTAACTTTCCTATCATATACTTAACTTAAATGAGTACCAAGTGATACCTATAAAGACACAAACTCATTGCAGCAACTAAAGCGGAAAAATATTGCTAAATAAGCAATACCATCATTAAAAATTGAAATAGGTGGACATGCTGTGGATCCACCACGCGACATAAAATTCAAATGCGAATCCATCAAGCCTCCTCCATACTGACAGAGCATTCTCAAATAATTACACAAATGCTAGAGTGTGCCGAAGGTTAACAAGTGAGCCTCTCCTCGCCCCAAGAGTGAAAAGTTTCTATGGCGATAGGGCGCCCCACCCAGTCTGCATTCACATTCCACACGCGATCCATACAAGTTCCGGGTTTGGGGTTTTTATTTAAAAGTCTCTATCACAAAGGTCACTACTAAGTTAAGGATGGGTATTTGAAAATGAATTGCAATTAATGACGAGAAATTTAATTACCTTAAAATGTATTTGATGATTGACTAACTAAATATGAGGGTTTTGCGTTCAAAATAAGACAGATTCATTTCAGAAATACTGATCAAAATTATAAATTTTTTGGGTACTTACGAGTTATCCCGACTACCGTTGGCGACACAAAAAGTTCGTCAAACGTATTTCCTTAGTCCGTCTAAACGTCGGTCGGGACGGATGCTCAGTCAAACTTGAAACTGAGGCCTTCCATCCAAAGATTGTTGGTCCGAGCTAGGCCGAACCTTCAAGGAGACCAAACGGTTTAAACATTTTGTTACAAACAAAGTTTGCCGACGATCGAAGGGATAATAGTTAATTTCCATACATTGTTGCACACACGATTTTCAACAATATTTGAAAATATTGTTGCAGAACTACTTTTATCGATAATATTTTCATAAAAATCTAAGGTAAAGTGTGTAACAAATATCTAACAAATTTTTCAAATTTTTTTGAAAACATATGGCCTGTTTCTAACGCAAGATTCTTGTATGTAAATATACTATAAAATCAATAAAGGAGAGCGAGAGAGATTATGATATAATTCCTAAACATGTTGTTGTTTTCAGATTATCTGGCGACGGCAGCAACACGAGGTCTATAATACACCGAAACATTCATCATTTGACAAGCCAACATTCATTTGCAAACACCCATGCCTTACACGGGACTCGAACCCGCAACCTCGCTGTCTAGAAGCTAGCACGCTAACCACTATACCGTTTGGTCGGCTATTCCTAAACATAAAATACTAATTTGTAATACTAAATTTGTTAAGTTGAAGGCATAACTATTATTGCATCAACTGATAGTGTTTAGAAATTTGGCTATGTGAGGAGGTGAAGTATATCAATAAATTAGTAACAGCATTAACAGATAAAAGATTACAAGATCAGAAGTAGTTTTTTATTCTCCCTTGAAGATAAATTTGCAAGTTGTTTTTTATTAACTGATTATTGACAATACTAATAACTAAAAATAAATATTTAAATTTTTTTTATTCCATCACTGGCGATAGTTAGAAATAATTTATTTTTTTAATAAAAAGTACAAACTTTTAGTATGGATCTTATTTAAAAACGTGGTTGTGAAGAAAAGGATCCATATGTTTCATGGTAATTGGATTTTATACTTTGTTGTAAGCTTTTAGTTACAATATATGATATAAATGTCATACGCAATGTAGTGTGATTATACAATGTACTTAATTGTATTGTATTTAACTTCAAAATTGATTAATTGTATGTAGCTTAACTTCGAAAAATAAAAATATTAAATTAGTCTAATGTTAATAGGAAAAAAATTAAAAGAAAATGTTTAAATAGCTACAATTAAAATATAACCTATTTAAGAAGCTCTGAAATTCATTACAGATGTGCATCATTTTCTAAAAAACCTTTTGAAATAAGGTTTGTGGCAATCAATTTAGGGCATAACATAGTCAATAACTCCGTATGGATTTTTGTAAGCCACGTATATTTTGGTCTATAGAAACAAACACATACTTTTTGTTAAAATAATAGCATACTATTAATACTTACAGAATAAAAGCTATTTGTAATTTTCAAGAAATCATATTTTATAGATATATGATTCAACAATTTTCGCACATTTTAACAGCATTGTTTGAGAACTACTATTTATTATATTTTGCATATTTCTATAAGAAAAATCATCACCAAACTTCAGGGTAATTTTGTAATTTTTTATAAAGTGAATGTGGTAAAGGTTTAAAGGGGAAGTATATATTAGATTTTTAAAAAGTTCATATTATTTTCGATATAATTTTTTATTAATATGTCACCTATATTAAAATTCAATCAATACGAACGAATTCCGTTTTAAAAGTTTGTTTCGAAACCAAAATATAAAACGTGGAATGAAATGTTTATCAATAGAAATAAAAGTTCAAGAAGCATTTAAAGATTAAATTTTATAATGAACAAAGTATTTATTTCATTAAATTACTTTATATTATTTTAAACAAATTGAGTTTTCCCAAAAATTCTAATTGAATATATAATCAAAATGTTGTTTGAAAATTCTGGATTTTTAAGTTATAAAGTCTCTTTATTATGTAACAATAAACAGCTGAATCGTAGATCATTATTTTTAAGTAATTTGATTGTTCTCAGAAATACACAACTTGAAAAACTTCCTTTCCAAAATTTTGTAAAATGATATCCGAATTGAGTATTTTATTCGTTAATTGGAAGAAAATGAGAAAGATCTTAACATTAAAAAATAAATTACAATGTAGAAGTGGATTTTATTTCACGTAAGCTTTTATTCATGTAACTAGTTTTATAATGCGCTCATTAAATTTTTAAATTAATGGAATTGACTTCTACATAAAAAACTTAATTTTTTTAAAGACTAAAAACAAAATATTAACTTAAATAACATGAAATATTCTAGAAAAATATCGTTTTACTTGGTATCATTTTCTATTTACAAAATATTGTATCTAATATAATTTTATTACTACAATTCATTAATTGAAGTCAAATAAGTTAAAAATTTTAAAGATTTTAAACAATGTGCTTTCTTTGTAATTAGATAAGATCACAAATAGTATGTTCCGTTATTTTTTTTTAAATTTGTAATGCAATAGAAATATTTTCTAAACTGTCATGAAAAAACTGGTAAGTACGAATACAACAATTACTTTTGTAAAGATATTCTTTAAATTAAGAAAATAGTGAAATTATAGTACCTGCACTTTAAAATATAAGCTTTTAAATACACTTTAAAATGGAATCACTAAGTTGGTAATTCCTTTAAGAATTTATTTTATTATGTAATGATTTAACGAAGAGGGATACAAGTTGAGAAAATTATTAAAAAATAACTGACAACTTTATATTTACCACCAAATCATTCCAGCTATCAAATTAATATTTTAACTTTTAATATTGATTAATATACAATGAAGGAAAAATTAATCCTATTAATTAATATCAATATAACAATTACCTAATATATATACAGAATAATATAGGATATTTACTGATATTATAGTATATTACTGCCAAAAATATATCTAAAAGGTATTATCGTGAATAACTATTGCAATACCACCACGGTGTAAAATGGATAGTAATATGACCTAACCATAAATTAAGGCTTATTGATTAATTATAGGCAATGTCACATGCAAGCGTAGGTTATTTATAATTTTAAAGCATTGAAGCATAATAACCACAACACACTTGTTACTATTAATTTATTCTTACTATTTGTTTAAACTATTTTTTTTATCGAATATCGCGTAACAGTTTGGATACTTACATTGCAGTAGCTTGCATTTTGTTGCTATCTACTCATAAGATGTTTATAAAATTTTTTTTATGAAAGATCATAGGAAAATGATATCAAAACAATTCAAAATTTAATATAATAAAACAGTTAATTTTTTTAATGACTCTTCATGGTTTATTTTCGGTAATCCTGTATGAAAAAAAAATTTACTTCTTGCAAAAGAAATTATTCCAACAAGCGTAATATTGCTTCACTGAAATAAAAACTAAGAAATTAGTTAAATTCTTTTGACAAAACTTCGGTTATTACTTTTTTTGTACCACATTTTACTATCTATTTTACTAAATACCTTTTTATCTTTTTTACTATAAAATTCCAATTAAAGAATATTTTTATTTGAAAGTATATTAATAGATTTTACCAAACTGATCATTTTTTCTAAATATTCTTATTTATTCACGTTAGGAGTCATTTTCTTTTTTATTCAACCACAAAGAAAAAAATTCTTTAAATTAATACTTACTACTATTTTAATTGTAAATTTCTAGCTAAATTGATATTTCTAGAACGAATAGAAGAAGAATATACAAATAAACAAACTTTCAAGTCTCCAAAGCTATAACTTATCACTGCAGTTTGTATTTATTACAACTGTTATTTACAACTATTTAATAACCATTTATGCAGCATATAGGAATAAATGAGATTATATTAATATGCTTTTGACAAATGTTAATTTTGCTTTGTGACCGACATATAATTATTTATCGGGGAAGTTAAAATTATTTTTTACTTTTTAAAAAGGCGAGATTGTTTTAATCTTATATATATATAATAATTATCAATGTAAAAATAACTTACAAATTATGGTTTGCTTATTGAAGTGTTTGAAAATTGATAAATGTATGAAGACTAAAATAACCTTTTGGGGTTATCTAGAATCAAAATATTATACAGATGGATAATATTTTTATATCATCTCATTTCTTATTCTTCAATCAAGTTTTTCTTTTCTTTGTAAAGTAGATCGTTTATAAATTTAATAGTTATATTTTTTGTTGTATAGGACATTAAGTAATCCAAACTGAGTGATTTTTTTCAAACCATTTCAAATTTTCCTCATAATCTCAAAGTTTGATAATAAAAAAAAAAATGGTGCTCAAGTTGTGCCAAAATGAGCCAATAACTACACTACAAAAGGTACATGCAGTTTTGACTCACAGCAGTAGTTTGGTGTTATAGTCAGCATCATATTTTGCTTCGGATCAACACACAGAAGGTTTTTTAGGTCAGAAGTTAATGTATGGATACATTGAGACAGAGAAATATCAAGATTCGAAGTGAAAAACATGAGGCCAAATATATTAGGATCGTTTTATCATATAGATAGTGTATTATAATTTCCAAGTAGGGATATCCTCCATAAAAGAATCTAACTTTGAAATGACATAGATTAGATAAGATCTCAGCGATAAAGCCAAACGTGCTTAAGTCGGATGAGCCTATTGTACCTTTCATACTAAGAAAATGTCAACCGCCTATGGTGTGCAATACAGTGCGATGGCCTCACTTGAAATGATATAACTGCTAAATAATGAAAGAAAAAAGAGACATATGTTGGATTGACTGGCATGTAATTAGATAATATGAATTGCAAAATTGATTGGTGGGAATAAATTTGATTACGAATGCACATGGTTTACAGATGACGCCCATCTTCATATAAACGTATTTGTCATTAGGGGTCTGGTACCAAAAAAAAAAAAAAAACTTTATAATTTTTTTCCCCAAATTAAAAGCTCTCTGTAATACATAATTACATAAAGAAAATTTTGTCTTCACGGAATTTTGATGGGTGTTTTAGAAAAAATTCAAAAAATTCTCAAAGTTAAAATATTGAAATTTTCAATTTTTTTTAATGTTATTTTTTACGCTAAATGTCATATTTTAAAAAGTAAAATTCTGTGAGGATAAAATGTTTAAAACTATATTTATTAAATGCTCCAAAAATTTTAATAGCCAATTGTTAATGGTTTTGGAGTTATGTCGATTCGAATTTGCAACATCTGTGAAAAACACTAGTGGCCCAAAAACGCACTTTAAGCAGGCGCTTCAAGGCGTTGCGCCCATTAGTGATGTTTAAATAACAGATAATTTCGTAGTGTTCTAATTACTAGAGGAATAAAATAGAATCATCATTCTTTTCAGGAAGATCTGAACTAATTTTTAAAAGTAAATAATAATAATAAAAATGCGATTTTTGACGAAATTTCGGTTCTTAACCCCCTTAACTATATAGAATTGGTGAATATGGTATTGAAAACCCGTCTGTGTGTCTCGCAAAATCACTAATTTCTTCAAAAGTTACCGTTTTGACAGCAATACTCAACACAACAAACAGATCATATGGCTTTTTTTCATGAGTGAAACCAAATACTCATTCGTCCATAATCTGATTTTACAGCAATTTGTTGCCATAATTCAATTTTGCAACTAATTTTGGAAACCTAAAAATTACATTCCTGTCTATACATCATATCATTTGTCTCTTCTTTCTGTCTCTCACGGTTTCGTAGTAATTTCATTTCAATGTCAGGTAAAATCCTGTAGAATTATTATATTAATAATCCAAGAAAATGTTCAAATGGAGGTTTGACTTTTTCATTATAAAAAAATGAGTTTAAAAAATATATATTTGTAAGAAACTCTAGAATCAGAGCATTACAAAATTATCACATGTATCTTCAAAATGTCAAACCAACCAATTAAGACTCTCATTTCCTCTCAAAGCATAACAGCGGCACTAAAAAAGTTCTCAACATGTTTTTCCTCGTAGAGGCCCATCATTAAATTTAACCCTTGTCCACACACATCAGCCTATTGATTGCTGAGTCCACACAAAATGGATCTGATCCATCGTCAGATCTTCCGTCATCAAACAAAAGGTCGAAGAAGAACTGAGGGGAGAGTGGGTGGCACGAAGAATCGCATTAGTAGAGAAGCGATAAAGCAATCGGAGTTGCCTTGGGAACCAAGAAAACCACAGATAAATAAAGAAAATAATATATTTTTTATATTTTCTACAAAGTAATAATCGTTAATGAACTGGAAGGTAAATATATTTAGCCTTGATTGTGCGTATGGTTTCTGTAAGTTTTGCTTACGATTCAGTAATTTTATTGATTGTGTTTTATGGATTAGATGCTAATTTAAGTCCAATTGAAGCATCATGTAACCATATTGTCAAGGTTCGCCTTTTGGTAAAGAAATTAATTGTAAGTGAACTCATAATTATCACAAAATCACGCTTGGAAAGTAATGATAATTCAAATTATAAATTTTGGATTTTTTGTTTAAAGACTTTCTGCTAAAAAAATTAAAAATCGAATGAAAACAATAGTATGGTTTTGAAGAATATATGAATTTTAAGTTACTATTTATTATACATACGCAATCAGAAAATATTCTTCTAGTTTTATATATATTAAAAAGGAGAACATTTCAAAAATTACTATTTGTTAGTAAAGAACAAGCTTTCGAAAATGAGATTTGATTAGATTATGCTTGTTCGATCTAAAATTTAAAGAAAATTTATTTGATTGACATATAAAACTCTAAATTTTCTTAGGGGCAGAAATGTTTTTTCTTAAAAAAAAAAAAAAATCTCATACCGTAAGTAGCTAACTAAAATTAATACCCCCACAATTCCGATTAGCAAAGCTTATATCTAATTAAGAAAATTTAATTTTTTAAATATTAGTTGTTACTTAACCTAAAGGTAAATGTTACGAAAATCTAAGATCGAATTCTTTATTTCAAATTTATAAGCTGATGTATGAACTATTAATAGGGGATTTTCATATCATCAAAGGAACCTTAAAAATAATATGTTATGTTAGATAAAAGGACGTTATTGAATTTATGTTTTACTTCTGAAGAAAGGTACGCAATTTAAACCTTAAAAATGTTCTACAAATCGTAGATATTACAAGAAAAAATTGCACATTGACAAAAAAAAAAAAAAAAAAAAAAAAAAAAAAAAAAAATCAGATGAACATTTTAAAACATTATATGCCTTCCCAGAATAAAATTAGTTCATTTTTTTTTTTTTTTTTTAAATCTTGAAAATGTTTTTTTTTGCAACTACTTGCTTTAGAATCTTAATTTGTCATTTAAAAAAATGCCCAATTTATTTGCATTGAAACCAACTTGGATGCTTGGTTGAAAATCAAGTGTATCATAATGTAAAAGAAAAAAAAATGTGATTGGCAGGAAATTGAGATTTGGTAATTGATTCGTTGATCAAGAAGCGTAACTGCAAGAAGCCGATATTTTATAACGGAGAGCCATGTGTTCAATTTTGTAAATAGTTTATAATTCTTATATTTTTGAAATTTAGGATTATACCTCTTGACTTGCTCTTATCTATATTTTTATTATTAGTTTATAATTAATTTATTTTTATTAACATTTCCTTCAAATTTACATTCTGAACCCATTTGAAATAAAACATATGCATTAACTTCTTCGATAAATCAAGAGAAGTATTGAAAGGTTGTAAAAATAATGATAACAAAAGGAAGTCCGAAAGAAATTGATGTTTAGTTTTAAAACTAATAAATTGATATCAAGTGCTAATGCTAGTATTATTTATACTCGACTGATTGAAAAATATCTAAAATGTATCGATACAATTACTTTGTAAGATTTTTAATAGCATATTATTTATGAAAAATTTGTGTATTCATAAAAGTATTTCATGAAACAATTTGGCTAAGTGATGTTATAGATCCAAATAGGAGATTTTCCAATCATTCAAGTAGAATTATAGTGAAATGAGTTTTATAATAAATTGGCCGAAATTTATTTATGAGGTAAGGGCAAGAAATGTCAATCTCAAGTTTAAAATTTTTTATTATGAAACCCTTCAATTAATCTACCTCCAAACTTATCATGCACTGAAGTTGACTATTAAACTACACGAAAAAATATTATCCGTGAAATATTTATTAATTTTGGAACAGTTTAAATTAAATTTTCTAAAATTCTTTTACTCGCCCACTTTACTGACATTTGGACATCATTAGGGATGCATAAGATAAAAAAAAAAATGCAAATAGATTTCGAAACAAAATTAAAAATATTTCAAGGATGGTAAGAATAAAGTTTACGAGTTCTCTCATTTATATAATAACACCGTACAAGAAGTCTGAATCTTGGGGAAGCATACGTTCTTGTTTGCTAGATAGCTTACTTTGCTAACAGCTCTATTACAAGAATACCACTCTATAATATACAAGTACTATTAATTAATAGAGTTAATAATCAGTTTTTGCTACAGAAAGTGGTTAAATGAGAACTTTATATTCGGTGCATCTACTTTACTATTAATCAACATTCCACCCAACAAGCGAACATAGACGCTATGCTATCTTAAAACTATCGTCTAAACTCATTCTCTCATCTTCTAATTACTTGTATTCTTGTCTTCCTTTTGATGCCCCAATTCCAATCTTACGATAATCAGTTCGCTCGTAAAATGAACTAAATAAAAAAAATCCCTACACAATTATTGTAATTATTGCTTAGTTTTTTAGTAAAATCATGTATCAATTTTACCTCCCAACCTTCAACCACAATCCAATTACAGCAATGTCACTGAACTAAAGTATCAAATATGAAGCCATACACAATCCTAACCCAATCACCCCTTTTTCCAGTTGTTATACCTGTTCGAATAATCATTCAACCGCTCCGTCCTTTTTCTCAAAACCACCTGAAGGATTTGCGGAAGTTCTGTGAACAACCATTTGGCAGTGTTTCAAAACGTGCAGTTCCAGAGGTTCCGACACAGCAAAAATATGCGCGAGGTTTCTTGGCAGAGGTATACTAACGGTGGACTCAAGCCAAATGATAGTAAAAGAGGAGAGCCTTGGCCTTGTGATTATACTAGGGCCATTTTTCAAGAGCTGGTTTTACTATGGGGTACAGCAACTGGTGGCTGGGTAGTTTCATTCATAAATTTGAAGTGGGATCTGTAGGTTTCTAATATAATTTTATAATAGTTATTTTTATCTGAAATATGATTTTTTTGAATGTTGAAGAGAGTGGTACTATGCTTGGTATAAGTAATGAGTATTTTTTTTTAAATGTGACTTAGATACGTTTTTTGTATTATTTCACAATTGAAAATGTATTGCATAATGTGAAAATTATATGGAAAACTAATAAAAGCATTGCTGTAATAAATTAAAGTAATTTACTTAGAGAAAAGTTCACAGTGATCCTAGTGTCTATCCTTTCAAAACTCTTGGGATGTACTCTAGTTATAGTATAATGTTGTTAAAGCATGATATTGTATTCCAGAATTCCCTTGGATATATGTTTAATTATTTATGTGCACACACTGTATCAGAAATAGTGAAATGAATAAATTAAGAAATAATGATTTCAATTTGCTCAATAAAGCTTACACTAGCTAGTTAATGATTCCAGTAATTAATAATTATTTTTATTAAGTCATTAACGAATTTGCATTGAATCACTGATTTATATTAAAATAATAAAAATCTATGTTGATTCCTTACGATTAACATTGAATTAAATTGAATTGAATTAGATCAGTAATGTATCAAGAAATTGACCATTACTATTCATTAATGATTTTTTATTACATCATTAATATTGATTTATTCAGGCCCAATATTGATTTATATAGTTTCATCAACGATTTGAGTTCTTGCAGTGGAATCAATAAGGAATCAAATTTGGCTTAGATTGAGATGCATATTTAAAAATAAATGCAAACATTTCATTAAAAAATTACCTCATACACTTTCACGATTTCATGCTTTTCAAAGAATATATATTAACTATAGATGTATAAATTAGTGTTAATTTATTCTTAATATCAATTAGTGAAACCATCATACATATAATAATTAAACATAAAACAGATAAATAATAGGAATTTTTCATTATTTATTACAAATATTTTATACTTAAAAATGTATAAAGTTGAAGTAAATATATACATAAAGATTAGATAATTATGTAATACATTTGAGGCTTAAAATCATTAATTTATAGGTGATTCTTTGGTAAATGATATCTGGCTTCAATAATTTTGAAAAGCTACTTTTTTATATCAAACGTTATTTTAAAAAGGAGTACTGGTTTCTAATAAATAAAATATTGTATTTTTTTCATTTTAAATTGCTACAAAATATTTCTCAAAGACAAAAGATTATAATGGTATCTGTACCAAATTTTATAATTAGCAAAAATGAGAGCCTAAGTTTCGCAAATTAAGTCAACATAATGATACATGTATACATTAAGAAGTATCTAAAAAGCATTGGAACATCAAGCAGTTATATAGAGTAATAAATTTCTTTACTAAGTTTATTATAACTTATTTAATAATCAAAACTAATATAGTAAATAGGTTTCAGTAATATAGTTAAGCAGTTCAGGATAAAAGCAGTAATCATGAACTGTATGACTTAAATACTTAAAAAAAATATATAAAAAAAATGCATAAAATAGAAAATTTATGCAAGCAAGTGATTTAAATTGATTTTTCAAAGCAGAAATTAACTTACCTCAGTTTGAAAGGTGTCAAATCTCATACATCATGAGCGTTCGCAACACAGGGGTAGGGATCCCATAGTGGAAAAGCAGTCAATCTTTTTACAATTTTTCATGATTGAATAAGTGAATAAATGACAAGAAATATTCGATTCTCAGAGAAATACCGAGCCGAAAACTTGGATCGGATGGATCAGGCAGGATTGAGAAGAGAGGATAAAAAAAAAAAAATAGCAAATTCGAAGAAGAAATTTGCACTACTCTACACACCACACTATTCCCCACCTACAAAGACTAACTGCTTGGGGACACAAAAATTCGAAGATCAAGAATGAAACAGCATGGAGCCTAAAGCTCGGTTATATATCTCTTATGTACAGACCTTAATTGTATATCCTAAACTGTGCGAAGAACACCAAAGTACGGCCCAGTCCGCCATCTTGCTTTCGCTGGACCAAAACACATCGCGAATCGTTCGAAACTAGCAGGCGAATTTGCAGGGTGTGAGTTCCAGATTCACATTATCCTCATACTCCAAACATGGACGAGATCCACTAGATCCCCACCCCTTTTAAGCGACGCCTTCAAACTCAAAAGATGAGTCCTTAGGTCCGCGAACCACAGTGATGAGGGTCATATCAAAACAACAACTTGACTGATTTGCGTGCGCTTGCACTCGCTGGACATCTAGATGATGGATGCTTTTTCACGGCGAGAGGACGTTCCTCGGCTCTCCTGGAGGACTCTTTAGAAGGTCCTCATTCTACGAGAGGGTGAGTTGCGAGGGTTGGGTGGAGTGAGTGACCTAGCGTACGGCTATCAAACAAGTGCAGCCAGTCCCTCTTTGGGCTGTTGTGGGATGGTGGATCCGAGCTGCAGATGAGAAGTTTGTCGTAAAAGGCAGCATCAGAGGGAAGGTCGGGTCGGAGTGGATCGATTGTGTTGGGGCAGGCGTCATCTGTGGGTTGCGCGGGTTTGGATGCGCGCTGGTTCTTGGTGGTCCAGGACGGAAGACTTCTCTGGTACTGACGCCCTTCTTTCAACCACCCCCTACTCCCCCGACGTGTTCGTTCACCTCTCTTTTTGTTCTTTTTAGGGGTGAGGTGAAGGAATCCTTTTTGTGAATAGTAGGTTTGGTGGTCTTGTTTTCACTCACCTCGAAGAGATGACGTGTGAACGAAAAGCCACAAAAGCCACTTCAGTTGTGATATAACGAGACGAGGAATTTTTAATGTTTGTGGGTTAAGGGTGAATGTCATAAGTCATCCCGGATATAACGTTTTAAGTCCAATGGGAAGAATATTTCAATGTTATCGTCATTTATGAATGATTGTCACAAAGCAGGTCAGATATCTCAGTTTAGCTCAAACCGGAAGAATGTTTTTTTTAGTAGGATTGCGTGTAATTTCAGTGAGTCATCCTAGATATCTACTTTAGGTCAACCAAAAAGAATTTGAGTTGCATTTTGCTTGTTAGCGTTTTAAACCTGTGTATACTACTATTATTGCAAAATACTCACAGTATAGCATCAATAATTTCAGGCATTTAAATTTATTTAAAAGGTCATGCTCTAAGGTAGGTTGGTTGTTTTCAGATTATCTGGCGCCGTCAGCAACACGAGGGCTATAATGCGCCGAAACATTCGTCATTAGATAAGCCAACATACATTTACAAACATCCATGCCAACACGGGACTCGAACCCGCAACCTCGCGGTCTAGAAGCCAGCACGCTAACCACTATACCGTTCGCTCTAAGGTAGGAGATAATAGTTTAGCAAAGAATTTTTTTTTGTCTGTTTAACATCCATATTAATTATTAAAATAGCAATTATGCAGTTTCTTTTTTAAAATCATTCAACATAGTGTAAAAACTTTGAGTTCAAAGAGAAATCGCTTATACAATTTCAATGTCCCATATATATTTCCCTTTTTTGGAGAAATTCCACGTTTTTAAATAATATATTTATATAGATATTAATGCTACATATTAACGATACTATCGATTTCTTTTTGTCGAATATATACCAAAGATAATTTAAAATAAAACTTATCTTTGTAACATAATGTATAACGATAAATAACGTATAATCTACTGAACTAAGTTTTAAATATATTTTTTGGTGGACAGTACTAACCTAGTCAGAATTTTACCACATCCTTTGAATCTCACTGAAATGATTAAAACATGCTTTCATCGATACTTAAATGCATAGAATAAAACATAATTAAAAGGTATTTTTAACCCAAAATGTACTATCTAAAGCAAAATTTTTTGTTATCCTAATGTACTTAAGAAGACTAATATAATTTAAATGTATAATTCTTTTTTTTTTAACGATAAGTATCTTTAAAGTAGAATAAATTACAAAAGCGTTCAACAAAAAGAAGACGCCCAATTTTTTTTCAACTGTAATTTGTTCCAGTTCTGGCACAGTGCCTGCAATCCAAATCGAGAGGTTCCTTCCAATTCATAAAAAGAATAATAATACCAGTTGACTATTTTAACCTTTGCGATTATTTTGTTTATTTACTCGTAAAAGTGCCTCTTTAAAAAAAAAATTTTTTTTTTAAATCTTTGTTTCTCTATTTTTAGGCATTCGAAGATGAGTAGTACTATCCGCTTTTTTAAGTACTAGAATTTATACCTTCTTCTGATTATTGTATAGGTTTCTTATCATAGGTTTACTGGATTTCATATTAATATGTTTCTCTATACATATTGACTATGTAACAAATCAACTTAAATAAATGGGAATATTTAAGATTTTTAAAAAAAATAGTGTATTTTGAGACCTTTGACTTTAGCAATGTAATATGAAGGTACTCATTATTATTTTTTTTATTGAAATACTTGATTGTTTCGGCCAAGTCAATCCCCACTATCTTAGTAACTTACCAAAAGAGCTTAAAATTAAAAACAAATGATAATGGCTTGATAAAGTGAAGCAGTGTTTTGTAAATTTGAAAAATATAGTATTTTTAAATCTGTAGATTTATTTTTAATAGCCAATTTTGGAACTTCACTAAATTACACATTTAGAAAACATTCTTTTTTGTGTCTGCAATTAATATAAATTATGAAAAACAGCAAAATTTTTTAATTGCCTGCGAATAACTGAATTCATAGACGCTCTAAAAGTGTAACTAATGGAAAAGGTAAAGATTAAAATTCAGTTGTCTTTAAAAATATTCGACTTATCAGTCACCATATTTGCGCTGTTGGTCTTCAATGCATTCAACAATATTTCAAGTTTAAAAATACTGTTTAATATGTAAATATTTATAGATAGCGTCTTACTTTTATGGCAAATTAGGTACTATTAAAGTAAAAGTGATCTTCTGTAGTTTGTGAAATATAATAACTGTACTTACACAGCTTTAAGTATCCTCTCCAATCTTCAATACAAATGTATTGTACATTTGTATTGAAGAATGGAGAAGTTGTTAGGAGTAACCTAACAACTTTTAAAACAAATTATTGGTAGTTGAAAATTGCATTGCGTTTGGAGTCTGAGACCCTTCGTTACGATCTCGCATTAAGGCAAAGTACATAAAAATATGTAGGATAACCAGGCCTGCTTCTTTTAATTGGCTCATGTTTATAATTACATATTTTTCCTTTTCTTCATATGAATTTTCCTATATTACTTTCTCTGCCAATTCGTTACAATTACAATGCAAATACGAGAAACTGGTTAAGAATTTGTGGTTAGTATGCATGTAAATACAGCAGCCCAATCAGCTTGGAATGCTATATATTCATCTTTAATTTGTCTTACTTGACACCATTCTGCTTGCAAGAATCAAATTGAGATAGAAACTCTAGAAAACGAATCTGACAATCCTACATATGGCATTTTCAGACAATCACACACAAAAAAAGCCCCTTTCGCTGGCTGGATAGGACTTTACAAAAGTTCACTGGTTGATTGGAAACAGGTGGGTATGTTAGTCGATTTTTTTAAAAGGAGGGGGGGGGGGGGGAAATAATGTTATTTTTCATTTTAATTATTTTTTTATTTTTTTTAAAGGGTCACCACGGGTTACCGACCGCTGTCATGGTGAGAAGTGACAAAAAAAAAAAAAGAACATTTTCAAATTCTATAAATATAAAAGAAAAACATTTGAAATTCTTACCCAATATAAGAAAAGGTGCTCAATAAGCTCAAAGGCAAAGAACGTCAACAAAACATTCCTTGACTTTAGCATATTTAACACTATTACTCGTATTGACTAAGAATTTCCTTTTGTATCTTTTATATTTTTAGAATTTAAAATTATTCTTATTTTGTCGTTATCTACCATCAGGTTTTCGGAAGATGTCAGGTTCAGAGATATACTTTAGGGCAGTGGTTCCCAGGCCGCGGCCCACAAGAGGGCTTCGAATAGCATGATACTGGGCCGTGGATGCTAGTCTAGAATCTAATCCTTGATAAATATTATAGGAGATTCAAGGATTGAGAGGGAAACAATCGAGTCACTCGATTGTTAGACTCGAATCAAATTATTCGATTCACTCAAATATTCACTCGAATCAAATTATTCGATTGTATTCTTCAATGGTGTAACAATTGAATAATGCGTAAATTCAACAGCATTGCTAAAACTATCCAGTTTTAATCTAGGTATTTACTCTCTTATGGGAACAAACATGTTAAAAAGCCCATTTTTTTTTTTTTTTTTTTTTTTTACTATGACCACTTGATTTTTAGTTTACAATTGTTAATTAAGTTACTTTCTTTTTAAAAAAATAATTGTTTATTCCTTATTGTACATTATGTTTTACTAATTACTGAAGCACGTACACTAGGGTGGTTCGAAAGATTTTTTTTTTTTAATTTTTGAAACGCATGAGGTGAAAAAAGTTGATACACATCTTAATAAGAAAAACTCTAAAAAAAAATTTGAAAAAAAAAATAATATCTTCCGATCGCGCATTCACCTCAAAGTTTGAAGAAAATACAAAAAATAACTATTTTTCCTAAATTTTTTTATAATTCTAAACGTTATATATTTGAAAGGCAATAGTTTGCGATGTATTGTGAAAGGGTGGTTTAACACAGGAAAACACTATTTCATGCATTTTTAAAACATATATTAATAATTAAAAACATTCAAAAATACATTTTTTTTGTTTAAAAAATGATTTTTTTATAAAATGGATACTAACGTTACTTTTTACATATATTTTTTAAAATTGTTTTATTTACTTCAAGCATTCACTTCAAAGTTTGGAATAAATATAAAAAATACCCTTTTTCAATCAATTTGTAGAATACACCAATCACTAAATTATCGAGGTACATTAGTTTATATTGTGTGGAATGAAGTAGATAGAATTTGGGAAAAAAAGATCAAATTAGTAATTATTCAATAATAATCGTTCGCGCATAACCTTTGAAACATTGATAAAAATTGTGTTTTGGCGGGTTTAAATCTGGGTGGCCTTTCTCGTGGTGCCTTCTCTTCCTTTGAAGCTCATAAATTTACTTGGATCAAAACTCATCCTAACTTTTTTATTGGATCATAACGCACGTGGCTCTGATTGAATCTGCCATGAATACTGACTGGAAATAATCTGACAGACCAAATTGCACGGTGGGAGACCACTACATTGGGATATATGCCTTCTATTCTCCAATGAACTACCATTCAGACACATATTTAAACACGTAGATAGTATTACAACTGGACAACATCTTTCAGTGAGATAAAAAAATTGAAGAACCTTGAAAAATTTCCCCTGACTGATTTTTTACGTATTGAATGTTTAATTCCTCAACTTGAGATGAAAGTACTGAACACAACTCAGTTATATCTTCCTGATATTATTACATTAAAAAAAAATTCTGAAGGACCTAAGAACATATATGTGGCAATTCGATTGTCTCGATACCTCCCTGAATATTTACTGCAAGTTTTAAACTCAGTTACTGGACGAAATGCTCTTCCCTCACTAAAAAAAAATTGATTTCGGCAATGATTTTGTACGCAAGGAGATATGTAAGAGAACTGAGGCGTCATGTTCTGAAATCGCGAGAACTTTCCTAGAGAAAGACTATCAGACATTTCAAGACAACTAAACTTAACTTTATTGTATTTATCCCGTCTGCATTGAGTGGGCATAATTAATTGGAATGCTCGTAATAGTACCCCTCCTTTGTTAAGAGAAACAAACGGACATTAGTTAGTAAAGACTGGCGCATCAGAGTTAGCACAGCTGTATTGGTGGAAACAGGGAAGACTGGAAAATTGACTAGTCTGACCGAGCATAGTTCCAAAATACACGATTTTTTAACAAGCAAGTCAAAACCACCACTTAGTTTTGTTTCTCATAAATATAATATCCCAAGTTTAAAACTGTACATCGGCGTATCAAAACCTCTTGTATATTTTATCCAGAATTGGGCGAGATTGGCTAATATTGTTTCCAACGACCGATTCACAACGTTTCACATCGGGATTGGCCTATGTCTGGGGAAATTGGCCAGCGTATCTGTGTTACTATGGACCATTGAAATCAGACTTCAACTCGTTTCCTTGTCACTCACAAGCTGTGGAACGCTTATGTAGGAGACAAGACAAAAGTGGGTGGCGCTGACTCAAAAGACGTCAGGACAGCACTTTTTTTTTTAAAGATCCATAATGCCCGACTTTTCAACAAAAATTTCCTTCAAAGTGCATCACTGGGATAGAAAGCTCGAGAAAAAAGTGAACCAAATGAATAATAGCATGTTTAAAAAAAAAAATTAAGAAATAACATTAGTACCCATTTTACAGAAAAATCATTATTTCTTACACAAAATTTTACTTTTGAGTATTTTTTATTATTAATATATGTTATAAAAATGCATAAAATAGTGTTTTCCTGTGCTATACCACCCTTTCAGTACACATTGCAAACTATTGTCTTTCAAATATATTACGTTTAGAAATTTTAAAAAATTTAGGAAAAATAGTTATTTTTTGTATTTTCTCCAAACTTTGAGGTGAATGCGCGATCGGAAGATATTATTTTTTTTCAAATTTTTTTTTACAGTTTTTCTTATCAAGATGTGTATCAACTTTTTTCACCTCATGCGTTTCAAAAATTAAATTTTTTTTTTCGAACCACCCTAACGTACACGCACATATTCTGTTAGCTAGTGGGCCTCAAAGTCTTTTTTTATAAAATTGGTGGTCCACCCAACTAAAAAGGTTGGGAACCGATGCTTTAGGAAATATTCCCGCAATCGCTTAGGAAATACCTCATTTGTGGTCCTGGACCTGTGAAAACCATTGATGAGAGGCAGATAGAAATTTCTTGTTATTTGAAGATTCCCTCTTTTATTTGTAATTGCAATAGTTAAATTGAAGCTTGTTTGAATGAAATAATGCATCAAAGCGAATATAGGGACGTTTATCTAAAAATTTCAAAACAGGCAAAAATGGTAATTGACAGTTTGGTGTTTTTAAAATAACTGTTTTTTAATCTTTATAAGTTGAGTGAATTACACTTTTGTTATGTCTGAGATGTCACTTAGGGTAACCCGGAGTTGAAAAACATGAAAGAAGTCGATTTTGAGATTTCAATTGTTTCAAATAGGGGCTTCTGTGATGTTTACAGTAATACAAAATACTTCACACTACCTATATTGGAAGTATCAGCAGCAAACACAAATATGGTGCAAGTACACTCTGAATTAAAGGGGTGTTGTATACTTTAGTGTTATTTACTCAGTACTGTTTTTGATGTTTGATGTACCTTTTCTCGAGAACTATTACAGCTAGAAACAAAATTTCAACACTGAAATATTCCTAAATTATCGCTATTTACTTTAACATGGGCTTTTGGAAATCTTTACATTACAGAAAAAGTTTTAAATTTCAAACAATAAAAAAGATGTTTTTCATTTTTTTGGTAATGTATTAGTAAAAAATTATTGTTAATTAAAAATCCATAAATTAGCATTGTAAACTATAAGAGCTCAGCGGTATTACGGGTTACCTTATATAACAAATCAATCGCTTATCATATGTGTTCAGAGCTTAGTGTTTTTTGTGAGTTTCCTCCGTCAAGGATACGCAAATGAGGAATATTTTTATCTTCTAAGTTCTTTCTTGAAAATGACCCTTTGTTATATTCTACAGTTTCAACGATGTGTCGAAGCAGCATAGATCTAGTGTAGGTTTTGCACTTAGTGACGTCTAAATAAACCAACCAGGAAAAAATTTCCATTTACAATGGTTGCGGATTCATATTGGAAAAGATATTTTGAATTTGTAAGATTCAACATCAGTGCATAAATAATGATTACATATATTTAGCACACTTAATTCCGGAGTTTCTGACAAAAATGTTTACATTAAAAAAAAAAAAAAAAAAAAAAATGGCGCAGATTTATTTTTAACTTAAATTTTAATTACACATTTCACTTTTATTATTATTTAGGTATGTAAAACATCGCGCAATTTCCAATTACGCTTTATAATGGTCACTGTATTGAAATGTTCCATGGGTGGGTGCAATTATCCACTTTTGTTTGCATATTTTCATTAATTAAAGAAAATACCCGATTAAAGATATCAGTAAATATTACTACTGGTAAATATTAATAATTACAATATCCTATCTTGCAGGTGAAACAGAAGAGGAACAGTTGTTTATTGGTGGTGCTTAATAGAAGATACCTCTGTGTTTAAGACCCTCATTTCTCAACTTTTTTTTCCTCTACTAATAATTACGAAATTTAATCTCTTTAATTTCTACTAAAATTTCAGAGGGAGATGTTTAGGACACTTTAAAAGACATTATCACAGAGATTTTGATGAAAATCGTTGGAGTCGTTTTTTATCCAAAATATCATATTTTGTAATTTTTTATTTTCAAATAATGATATTTTTCGTAATTTTTTGTACATAGTATTTATACTTTTAACATAAACTTATTGGAAAGTTTAAAACGCTTTGCTTTTCAGTAATTGGCTTTGGTGGCAAAAATATTATTAATACTAATAATACACAAAAATTTGTAACGGTAATGTGTAAATGATAGATTTCATAACGTTATTAGCTTCATTCACACAAAGCAAAATTCAATTAGTTACCAACAATCCACGATATGTTTTTACATTCTCGTGTAGCCATTTTTTATTTTTAATAAATAGTTTTTTATAACAACGTGCAAAAAATTAAACTTTTCTTAATTAGAAATTGAGGTGACAATGTGCGGGAAAAAAACTTTCTCGCACAAGTGTGAAAGAGTACTTTTTAGCGCGCCTAGTGTTCAAATATTATATAGTCTTGGTATTGAAATGACATATTTTCAGAAGAAATTTATTGACTTGAGTTGACATTAATTAATAATTATATACATCGAAAATATTTTTTGCACGTGACTATAAAAATTACTGTAAGTAACACTTGGGAAAAAACTTTTCAAACCCGATAAATTATTTGACTCTTGCTAAAGCACTCGTCATATAAGCATGCTACCTCGCGTTTGAAAAAGTATTATTTTCCCAACTAGTTGCATAAATAAATATTTTATAATATTGTGCAAAATATTAAGCTTTTTTACTTTCAATTACCCATATGTATACACAGGGTAATGAAACTATAGCATTCGGTATTTTTTTTTTTTTTTTTTTTTTTTTTTTTGCAATTCTCCACGATTTGGAACACCCTGAGTTTAAAAAAAAGCTTACCAAACGGTATAGTGGTTAGCGTGATAGCTTCTAGACCCCGAGGTTGTGGGTTCGAGTCCCGTGGTTAGGCATGGGTGTTGGTAAATGTATGTTGGCTTGTCTAATGACGAATGTTTCGGCGCATTATAGTCCTCGTGTTGCTAACGGCGCCAGATAATCTGAAAACAACCAACCTGATTTTAAAAAAGTGATCTAGAAAAATCCCTGTATGTGTGTTTGTGTGTACGTGGTCAGCGGAAAATATCCACGTATTCATAAATGTTAAAATGCCTCATTTAAAGATTTATTTCATAAAGAGTCTCTTTCTAAAGATATCCGTCAACAATTGATGAAATAAGTCATATTTCAATTGGAAAGCCCCTATAAGTTTGAATAAAATTCAATGGAAAGATTTTACCAAAGGGGATTTAAAGATCAACCCGGACAGTTTTTATATTGAAACGTCATGTTAAATTAACATCTTGGATGTAAATTGAGATTGGATTAGAACTTGGATATTTGTTGACAAGTTTTCTCGCAATTAGATACATTTGAAAAAACTCTTCAACATTGGCAGATTTTTTATATTGGTTGTTTTATCGTGTCTTGTCCAATTGAACCTGGTTAGAGATTTTAGTAATTAATGCCTGCCAAATTGTATATTCATCGTATCAAGACCTTATGCACTGCAATCAAGATTAGTGTAGAAGCGTCCTTTTATTGCCAGTTACTATTACAATTAAATTTGCTATAATCCTCAAATAAAAATGCCATGGAAGTATATATAGAAATCAAATATCAATATAGAAAAAATTAAATATTTTAAATGTTATTAGTACTTTACTAGAAAAATTTAAGCTATCTTTTGAAAACAGTACACAATTTTTTTTTTATTTGGTAGTTTGAAAGAATGAGGACTAGAAATCCCCAGTTTTATATAGGAGAGTTCAACGCCAAAAATGATACAGTATACGTATATATTTTAAAGTCATATGTTTGTTGACATTATATAATTGTCTATAGAGTGAGTGTATCTTTTATTCTTTAGATAATAATTTAATGAGAATATGCATCTTAGTTTTGAATAATGTTATTTTGCCCTCTATTTTCAAACAAAAATATATTCTTCTGAACGTTGTCTAATTACAATCCCCGTTTAACAATGCATAAATTAATTGGTAGATCTAAGTTATTGAGCCAAAAGTAACTTAACTCTGTTCTTAATCATAATTTTTATAAAACGCAACGTACAGGAAAAATATTCATTAAAGAACAAATTGGTCAGTTCATGAAACTTGGCAAAAACGTTTCATTTGTTACGAAAATGAATAATCAGAAGAGTCCATAAAAATATCTAGCAAAGAAGTGGGGTTTTTTTGTGGGGGGAGGGGGGAGGTAACAGGGGGTTTTATACCTGAAAAATTAATTTTGGAACAATCTAAGCATGTGACACATGTTTGAGTAATTTTTAGGGTCAATCGAATGAAAAAAAAAGCAAGACGACATAACTAATTTAAAAAAGTTAGACTTTTTTATAAACACGTAAAAACAGAGGGAAGGTAAAATACGACATAAAAAAAATTGGTCCGTGAATGAAAGTCAGTAAAAAAGCTTTATTCGTCATGGGGGGGGGGGGAAGTCCATAACAATATCTAGCTTGGAAGGGTGTTTTTGAGGGGGTGGGGGTGAGGTAGGGGGTTAAACTAAAATTAATTTTAGTATAATCCAGGCATGTGTCACGTGTGTGGTGTATTTCTTACGCTTATTCGTATGAAATAAAAACAAGACGATATAATTGTCCTATAATAAGTTATAGTCATTTTTACAGTCTAAAACACGTGTAAAGGTGTTCTTTATTTCATTACTTTTTCTTTATATCTTACACTTTTTTTACTTACTATTTCAATTATTCACTACTTCTTAATTATTTTGTTACTAATTTTAACTTTTTCTATTAAATTTTGATTTTTATTAACCTCTTCTACTTAGTTTTATATTACAAGTATTTTAGTCTATAAAATAGAGGTTTTTTATGCTATTTTATCTGTTCTATTAGCTATATAGTCAAAATAAAAAGCATACCCCTTGTTTATAATGTGCCTAAAATGATTATTTCTCCTAACACCATAACGCAAAAAACAGTATTTTGTGGTGATTAAATTAGCATTCATTTTGGAAAATTCTTAAGACATTTTCAGTTAATATGCTAGTGTCATCTATGTTTACATTACGGTTAAGAATATTCAAGCAATGGTTATTGTTAATTATCAGTATTTCATGTTTCAACTTTGGAAACTAAACATTTGTAAATATTTCCCCATTTTTCTCATATTTAACGATATATTTTTTGTTTATTATACTTTCAAATATTATACATCTATAAAAAATATGTAACAAGCAAAAAGTTTATTTAATACACATGTTAACACGCGAATACATTTTTATTTTTATCTCAAGAATACATTTTCATTCAAAGCCCTTGAGAGAAAAATAAAATAAAAAAATAAAGTGAATTTGAAATATGTATAATCATTCTTTTAAAATTACAAATAAATTCTTCGATAAAATATTTTATTCAAAAAGGATATTTACCTGCAATTTACTTAAACCATTTTCAAAACAATCAAACTGTATTAAAATAACGAACAAAAGCTATTATTTCTCACTTACAATTGAAATTATGTGGTTTCGATCCCAGCTATCATATTTAGAATTACTTTTCTAGTTACCAATCTATGATTAAATTATGAGTTTATGGAGTCTTTCATTTCGACAATTGATTGAATCAATCTCAATGGAATGAAAATGTAGAATTTAAAACTTATATATTTTATTTTGATTAACTTCCAACGGTTCATTAGTTCAAAGTAGTTATAGCTAATAAATTTTTCATTTTGTCTTTCCCAGAAATAAGTTAGTTACACGTGAGAAATAGCTTTTTATTACAAAATGGGATAGTATTTGTTTTGTCTTCAATCAAATTTATAAGCTTTATTAAACACCTTTTAATCAAACATCCGTAATTTAGTAGCAAAATTGGAGTATCTGAAATTTGACTCAAATTATTGAAATATTTTTTTTTCACCTTTTGGTAATTATTACTTTCAATTACCCATATGTACATAGGGTAATGAAAGTATAAGATTCAATAAAAAAAATAAAAAAAAAATCCGATTTTTTTTTTGCATTTCTCCACGTTTTGGAACATCCTGATCTCAAAAAAGTGATCTAGAAAAAGTGTATGTCTGTGTGTACGTGGTCAGCATAACTCCCGAACAAATTGACCTACGATGTTCAAATTTGGTGAGCAGGTTGGTGATGGCTCAAGGACCTACCATTAAGGTTTTCGTCAAAATCGTGCATGCTCATAAGGTAGCTGCCATTGAAAAAATCATGTTTTTCAATGATTGCTAATAAACGGCTCTAATGATTTTGATAAAAAATCATTGTGCTAATACCTCTTAAGGTGTTCTAAACATCTCCACCTCCGAAATTCCCGTAAAAATGCTTTAATGGCGTAAAGAGTTGAAAAACGAATGCTTTCAACACAGAGTCCTCTTTGATTGAACATAGCCCATCAACGATCGTTTTTCTCCTCTCCTGAGTGTCACTTATAACAAAGGATAATATAGGAGTTTTCGAAAAGTATTTCGCCAAAAACACCATTTTGGCAAAGGTTTAAAAAAAAAAAAAAAAAAAAAAAAAAAAAAAAAAGACCCATATAAGAATTATCGCCAAATTGGTCATTTTTCCTAACCAAATTATGAAAATATAAAAAAGAATAAATTACACAAATCCACATCAGTAATATAATGTAATTGAAAGTTGTGCGATGTTTCACACCCCTAGTTTTGTTATAGAAATACATAGATGACTTAAGTGTAATAAGTTAATTAATTAAATAAGCTTCATGTTAATTTTTTGCAAATGCAAATTAGTACTTAGCATATAAGTACCCATATTACACAATTTTGCAATTTTATTTTTCTGATTTTTATTCATATTATATATTTTCTATATAATATGATAAATTAATTTGTATTAGATATTAAAAAGAAATGAAATAAAAGTAATCTGGTTATTATAACAAATTGTTCACTATTGTTGTTTTCTTTAAAAATTTTGCCAATTTTAAGAGAAAGTTAAAGATACCAAACTGTTACTAAGATTTTCACTATAAGTGTAATATACGTATGTAAATATATATAGTTGACTTGAAAGAGTCGTTACTTTTTCTAAATGTCTCTTTAAAAAAAAAAAAATATCAGTAATAGGTGTAGTTTAAAAATGAACACTATAAACTTCTCAAAATAATCACACATCTTTTGTACACAAAATCATAAGTTTTTTCTCAAAATGTTTGAATTTTAACTAATTATCCTAAAAATTCAAATAGCGATGCTCTTTATCTCAATATTGTATGTTTAAAAAGTGACGGTAAAATAAACGAGAAAAAAGATAAATTCATAAATTTAAAAGTAATAAAATTTATTCCTGAAATTAAACCAGCCTTCCCATTATTATTTAGTAACTATCTTGATTAAAATTTAATCTAATGCATAAAACTTATTAGATTAACTGCTATTGACTACTTATTGGGTTCATTAAACATTAAGTATTATATTATTAAAAAGAGTCTTATGTATATATTCAAATCTACATCTGTATCCCAATCGTTAATATTTCATTATTTATCAAGGTTTACATACAGCATCTTAATTTATATCTGCTCTATTTAAAATGACATTTAAGTAGCAGCCCATACATTAGACAGTCATAAAATTTTCCATTAAACTAAAAAAAAAAAAAAAAAAAAAAAAAGTAGCAATTTGAGCATTTGTATTCTTTTGCACAAAAATGCTCCTTAAATAAGATGTCATTTTAATAATAAATAAGAACTTGCGCACTCAGTTAAATCAATATTGATTGTATCAATACAAAGCCAACTAGTTAACGTAGGGTAAATTGATGCGAAATTATTACTGCAACAAAATTATTAAACTTTTAAACAATTAAAAAAAATAAACATTGATGGACATTAAATGACCGTATCTCTTTTATTTGGAATTGTCATATTTGATAATTTTGTTAAGCATGGGATAGTGCTCTATGTATTCAATTTAAAACTATTAAAGCACGATAATTAAATTTATTGGCATTTTAATGAATTTACGTAGTTTTATAAAGACCACAACTATGATATTGTTGCGTGGATGGGTTCGAAAGATTTGAAGCCAAAGCAGATCAAAACTTGCAGAAATTTATTCCGATATAACTCTTCGCAGATTCTCTTACAACTCAAGAACTTCTCGTTCTAATAGACTCAATACAGCTCTTTACACGACAATAGAGCACAACAGCAGTTACAAACTTTATACACAACTGCTAAAATCGCCGCAAAAGGCAATGCAATACAGTTCGCTTTTAGAACTACTCTGAATGCTCACTGAGAGACCACTAAATCAGTAACTCCAGTCAACTAACGGACTTAACTAACTCCATCATCCGCTCTCTTGGGCTTACATAGGAAAGGTGAATCTTCACGAAACTTCCAGATATAGAAATTTGGAGAACTTACCAGATCGTAGTCGAAAAGCCCTATACATGTGCATGGGGACCAAAATGGTCGCCAAGTTTTGCTTTGGCGATTTCTCGCCAAATTTTGTGACCAAATTTAGTCGCCAAAACCTTTGCCAACTTGGCTCTATCTCGCCAATTTGGCGAGATTGCCATTACCATAATGTTAAATGGCCTGCTCTTTGTAAAACTCGCTTCCAGCATTATCTCTGTAAAACTCGTTTTCAAGCATTAAGAGACAGAAAAGTCTCTGCAGGAAAGCAAAGTAAACTATTGCACTGCCTTATGCGAAATGTACATAATTTTTTCTATTTACATAATTAATACCATGAAATATTTACAAATATACAGAAATTCGTAACAGTATATTAATAGAGAGGTACAGAAATAGTTGCACAATTAACTTGACGGATTGTTTTTTTAGCATGTGGGTGATAAAAAATTATTAAAAAAAGAAGATATAAATTAGAAAATATTCCTTAGTTGGGCCAAGAATAAACGTTAATATGGATGAATAAAAATGCTTTCTTATAGACTATGAGGCAAATGCAAGTATAGCTACCCCATCGTACATCATTCTGCATTTTCTATAACATGTAGAGAAATGGTAGTTGATTATGCGTACACTGGTCTGCCGGGTAAAAAATGACCAAAGCTGTTAAAAAAAATCGACTTTGAAATAGTTGAATTAAATCCGATTGCCAAATATGTCATAACTTTCCAAATAATGAGCCTTCTTTTTTATTTGGTAACCCACCACATTATAATTTTCAATGAGGATGGGGGCATATGATGAATCTTTCCTGCCTCCAAATACTTATGTCTTATAAAAAAATTATCCAAGTTTACAAAAAATATGACGTCACTGATCAAGCAATATTTATTGACAATTTGGTTCACTTTTAAAAGTAATTAGTATTTGGCATCAGGAAAGACAAGTCATTTGAAACTTTCTTAAATAAAATATAAAAGTACTTTAATGAATTTCAACTACACTCTATATGTAATATAAGGCAATGAAAGAATTGTATTCGGTCAAATTTTATTTTTGATTTTTTGGTAATTTTATACGTTTCGTAATGTCTTGAGTTCAAAAAGTGATCTACAAAACATTTCAGCGCGTCCGTCTGTGTGTCTATCTGTGTCTCTGTTTGTGGCCAGCATAACTCCCAAATGGATTGACCTACGATGTTCAAGTTTTGTAAATTGATTTGTGGTGGCCATGGGACCTGTCATAAGGTAAGGTTTTCCGCAAGATAAAGCATGCTCGTAAGGTAGCTACCATTAAAAATTTATGTTTTTCAGAAATTGGCAAAAAGCAACAACACCTGTAATGAATTTGATAAAAATAGTTGTGGTAATTTCTTTTAAGATTTTCTAAACGTCCCCAACTCCAAAATTTCTGTAAAAATTCTATAATGGTGTAAAAAGTTGAAAAACGAATGTTTATTAACATAGTTATCGTCCTTTGCATCAATGAATCTTTCTTTTTTTGTTTCACTTTCAGGAAATAAATAATGTAATAATAATCGCCAAACATATCGCCAATTTGGTGATATTTCCTCCCAATGTAATAATCTCCAATAATATCGTCAACCTGGCTATTTTGTAAGATTACGCAAATATGAAAACGATACATTAAAATAATCCTTGTCAAATTTAAATGCAGTGATCAATATTAAAGTATAATTGAGTACGACATTCTACACCTCTAGTTTTTAGTACAATTCATGAAAAATTCATCAACTCTTTTAAGCAAAATTATTATAATACTAACTATATAAAGTTTTTGATCTAGTACGTGGCAACGTTTTACATATGAACAATTAATATTCTCAGAGTTATAATTAACTTTAATTTTATCACTTATTTGTTATATGGCACTTTTTTACACATGGTGGTAAAATAGATGCCGTAACATGTTGTTAAAATTATAGATATTATTTTTCTCCTTCCATTGACAGAAAATTGAAAATTATGTTTAATTCAAAGATGTTCAACTGCAGAAACTTTAGTAAAAGATTCTACTACAATTGAGTGAGTTACTTCGGTTGTGAGCGTATAAATTGTACATTCATTAAATTATGTTGTTTCAGAGAAGGAAGTGAAAAAGACTATTATAAGAAAACGTTTCGGTAAATATTGATCAAGTAACTTAATTTAACGCAGCTTTCTAAATCGATTCCTATATTGTAAGATATGGATTTCCTATGAATAAATATCAACATCTTTTATATTTTAAAGACTACATGGAGCAGCTAAAATAAGTTATAACTTCAACTTAAATCAATGCAGGATATATAAATAATGCCAAGGTGGAAGTATAGTATACACCGAGGGAAAAAAAAAGAGAATATTTAATAATTATTTTGACTTATATTACTGTTTACAATTAAGTCTTTAGAAATCTTGTTTACTTTACTGTAATACAAATTGAAGGAAAATAAAAATTATTTTACTATCATTTAAAGATTTGTTTTGCGAACATGGACTGTTCTCCATTAGGGATGTATTATTAACAAGGCTATCCAAAAGTAACTGAGCACTTAAAGAATCGATAATTCTCATATATTGGAGAATATAACAATAAGGTTTTAACACAAATGCTCAGAAAAAAGTAGGTTATTCTACATAAATATAAAAAGTAGTTTGTTTTTTATCGATAGGTAGTCATTTTTGGGTAAAGATGCCGCTTTACATAAAAATATTAATCTTAAGTAGTCTTAAATCTACTTGAATAAAACTGGTCAGTAGCAACAAAGATACATGAAGCTTCAAAAGTGGGGAAAAAACTTCTTTTTTTTCTGTAGAAAACAAAAGAAAAGAAAAAGATTTTCTGGACATTTAATGTCAATTCCTAATTCTTAAATACTTGTGAATTATCAAAGAATTCATTAATTTGAATTCTGTAATATTTTAAAAATATTTTACATTTAATGATACAACACATGATGGAAAGTTAAGTTTATACTTGAAATTTGTCATGGACCACACATTCACATTCTTTTTCCTAAAACTTCTTAGGAAAAAATCATTTAATAAATTAAAACCTCACTATATGTATTTTATATATTATTTATATCAAATACGTGCATAAAATGAAATAATTTCTTACCTCTTTCACACAAAAATTGAATATGTGCCTCACATTGTGTCGAAAACATATTCCAAATATTTTCAGCATAATACCTACAGAAAAAATACAAATAATAAGATATTAAAATTACCTCAAAACTGTAATCATGTTAAAGATAAATTGTCACTTACGAAAGGAATTTGTTTTATTTATTCTTTTGCAACTTCAATGACGTTGTATTTAGGTTTTATGCCTTCCCATCTTGATAATTTAAAAAAGATTAAAATATTTATCGAAAACGTTCAAGGAAGGCTCTAGCAAAGGCAGTAAAGAAGTTGTATATTACATAAAATTTCTTTCTGGCAAGGATAAAAACGGCTATTTTCTGTCGTTTTCAATTGAAAACAGTTGAAAATACAAGTTGTAGTGAATTTCGATGACAATATCCGGATTTTACGGGTTAAATGTTCGCAATAAACGATTGGTGATTGTAATTCATGTTGACTGTAAAGTATTTTTCCAATATTTTATCCCCTATCATCTAGCAAACTTGTATAGAGTTTAAAATGTTTAAAATCAATAAAATTATCGTTCATATCTTACTAAATACCAATAATAAATCTGACATTTGAATGGACAATGTTTCTGTAGCAGCTATAGTCAAAATCCACGTAGCATGAAAAAATATTATTTTGGAATCGATTCACATATTAAATATACAATTCATCGGACGTGATGTTGAATAAAAAATGAAAAATTTCCTAAATATTCTAAGTTTATTGCTCTTATAAAGGATATTTTAACCTGAAAAAAAAAAAAAAAATGAACATTGAACTGTGATATAAGAATTTTTTTTCTTAAAAAATGATTTTTTTACACTGGTGTGAATTGTTAAGGTCACAAGTCATTAAATTATCAACTCGTACAACGGGGCAAATATTTTTTTCTATGTATTTGGAGTTTATTAAAGAATGAATCTGGAATGCTGTCTTATTTTTCTCGTAGTACATTCTTCGAATCGCATTTGAAACTGTAGGTGTTTAACATCTCACAGCTTTCAATTGCTACTGGCCACTAAACACTGTTTTGAAATGGATTGGTGTAATTTTCCACTTTAGTTTTCATATTTTCATTAATTAAAAAAAAAAAAATGGTCTGTTTGGAAATCTGTTTGGTGATACTTATTATATTGACTAAAAAAAAATTACCTCCGAAATGGCGAAATATTTTTCGATAAATATTACATGATCTTTTCAGGAATGAAAACAGAAAAGAAATAATTGATGATGTGCGATGCTTAATGAAAGAGAGCTCTGTGTTAAATACATTCGTTTTAAACTTTTAAAATCTTTATCACATTTCTACGGAAATTTCGGTGGAGATGTTTAAAAGATACTGTCACAGCGATTTTGATGAAAATCGTTTGAGCCATTTTCTGGAAATTGCCGAAAAACATAATTTTTTTTATAGCAGTTACCTTATATACATGGGCAATTTTCACGAAAACCTTAATGACAAGTACTTGTTATCAAGGTTTTCGTGAAAATTGCGCATGGACGTAAGGTAGCTGCTATAAAATATGGCCACCACTAAATTTGAGCATCGTAGTTGGTCAATCCGTTCTGGAGTTATGCTAACCATAGAAAAACATGCACACATATATTTTTTCTTGATCACTTTTATGAACTCAGCACATTCCAAAGCGTGTAACGGAAAAAAATCTTTTTTTTTTTTCTTTTTTTTTTTGTGACCTAGTGCCAACACTTTTATTATCTTATTTTTACACATGGGTAATTGAAAATAAAAGTAATGCGCATTTTCTTGATATGGATTAGTTTGAAATATATTCATTTGGTTTTGTGGATCTCAGAAGGAATCTGGAGATTTTCATTCATCACTAAATTCAGTTATCTTATTGTACATACTTTAAATTCCATTTTCTCACAAAAAGAATTATTATGGTTTATTGGAATTCATTAGGTTTCAATTAAAAATACCAAATACAAGATTTTCTAGCGAAAATATTGAAATTAGCTCCTGAATCTAAGGAATGGTTTTGTTTAGAAGCTTTCTTACATTCCTATCGTCGAAATATATGTTGATGCTTTAGAAAACATTCACACTACTTTCAATTAATTGAGTTTTAAATATTAAACTTCAAATGTATCTAAACTCCAGTTTAGTTAAATATTAATAAGTTCTTATAAAGACTAAAACTAAATATACATGTTTATTCAAATTAAAGATATGTAATTGAATATCTTTTACTTTATTGAATTTACAAACTTTAAAAATATAGAAATAAGCATGGTATAAAAGACTATTCATTCAATACTCTTTTGAATTATCTCCAATCTCCATGAAATTGTTGGCATCAATTAGGATATATCTAAGAAGTATGATATAGCTTTTAATGAACTTAGATTTTTATGTAAAGTTAAAATTCTCAATTGAAGCTATTTGGTTATTTAATAATTAATAATTTTTAAATGTCTTTAATTTACAAAGAAATAGGGAGGGAATTTTATTTTAATATGATACTGAAAGGTAATATAATTAATCTTTGAAGTGCTTATTTGATTTTTAAGAACTCTCTCTGTATAAAAGCAGAATGTTAAATATGTACTTCAGAACTAATCGAGCTTAAGCCCCATTTAGAAAAATTTACAAAAGAGTATAAAAACAGTATTCTGCTCTAATCAGACTCTTTATATAATGATCTATTATATAAATGTTTGGAGATTTTTTTATGAGCTGCCATGTTATAGTTAAAAAATATATTTATAGTTCAATACATTAAGCCTTTTAAACCTTAATCTTCAATAAAACAAAAATTAATGAATTCGGTCTTTGGCTTGTTTAGACCATCGAAATAGATAAGCAACTGGATAGACTGCTCCGACGCCAATGTAAAGAGAAAAACGCGCCGGTGGTTGATGACACTGGGTGGATGATTAACCAATCACAGTTACCTTTTACAGTTGGATGGGAATGCGAGAAACCTTGTTAAGTACTAGAGAAGATAGTTTTTTTACACATTATACCTAATTAAGGTCTACTATTGACATTTCTGCTGTGCACAACCCCAAATTTTATTTTCAATCCTCGGCAATCCTTACTTTTGTCCACCAAACGGAATCTGGCAACGGCTTCATTTTCCCAGCGTTAAGCAGTCTATCTAGTTGTTTACCTATATCGATGGTTTAGACTAGCGTTAGCCACTAGGCGGCCCGAGGGCCGGATCCGGCCCGCGAGAGCTTTTACTCCGGCCCGTCGGCAGTAGAGCAAAAATCCAATTTTGCGAGCCGACCAAACGGTATAGTAGTTAGCTTCTAGACCACGAGGTTGCGAGTTCGAGTCTCGTGTAAGGCATGGGTATTTGTAAATGTAAGTTGGCTTGTCAAATGACTAATGTTTCGGCGCATTATACCCCTCGTGTTGCTGACGGCGCCATATAATCTGAAAACAACAACCAACCAAACCAAATTTTGACCAATAGTAGACAAATAGTGACAAAATAGTGACTAATAGTGACAAAATAGTAGACAAATTTTAATTTGTCTACTATAGTATGTGTTTACTATTAAAAACCGCTTTTTTCCATTAGGTGGCCCGCGTCAGTATGTCTGAAAATCCTTTTTTTTTCTTTCTGAGACTGCCAACGAGAAAAAAATAAAAAAAGCAATAGTTTGAATTATTCCCAATGACGCATTGCTTAGTTTTGTACTTATGATGCCCTACCCCCTGGATTCGTGAATGGCACATTTCGATTTCTGCTTTTCTGAATGTGATGGGTAGGAGTTGAGTGTTTTAACGCATAAAGAAGTACCACGATCTTTATGACTCCAGTGCAATAATGACGTCGAAGACTAGTTTTAAACGCTAAGTAGATAGTGAAAAGCGGACCGGCCGTCAGCGACTCGCAATTAACATGGACTAAAATGTAAGATTTAGGATATGGTTTAAATATCTTTATTGATTATGAGTTTATATCAAATCACATGGTAATTTTGTCACAAAAGATTAACTTATTTTATGACTTTGATTTACGATGTAAAGTAAATTATTTTTTTAAATATTTGAAACAAGAATCTAATATCAATTGTTATTTTATTAATATAAAAAGTTAAATTGTTTCAGTTTTCAAAATTGTTTTATATTGTTGAATCTTTAGTAATTATCACATTTCTAACATTAAACGTATATAGTAAAGCAATATATTTACTGAGCTATTCGGTAAAATCTGCGGCTCGCGGAAAGTTCTAACATAAGTCATGCGGCCCGTCTCTAAAAGTTAGTGGCGAACGCTGGCTTAGACACAAAAACTATGATTTAACAGAAATGCAATATTATTATACATAGCTTAGAGTACATTTAATAATGTTAAAAGATAAACTATGATAATTTTAAAACTTTTAGTGTGTAATCGAAAGTAATATAATGCAAAATAAGATTTCTTCTCGTATAAAAGTTATATGACCAAACTTATTAACTAATTGGACTATTTACATGCCAAGTGTCCCTTGCTGCGTCATCTATAAACAACCCAGTTTAAAATTACAGGGCAGATTCATCGTTTTTTTATTAGTTAACATGAGCATAGCCGCATAAATTTAAAGGTTATAAGAAGAAGAAAAAGAAAAAAAAAAAAGAAAAAAAAAAGGGGGGGGGGGGAAGGAAAAAAACCCCGCTTTTTATACGATAGCATTTTATAACGCCCATTTACGGCTTGTAAAGAAATAAATAGGCATTTCCAGACATTATTTTATAAATGTAAGAATATAATGGAATTGGACAAACTGGTTTAGCATTGAAAAAAATCAAACAAGTTCACATTTTCCCTCAAGCTTAATATTTTTTAATTATACCGAATTTTTTCTGCAAACACGTATGGTATTTTAAATTCTTGAATTTTGTTGAAATTTTCGCCTGTTGGTTTTATAACTAGAAAAATTAGAAAATATTTACAAAAGTTTATATGAAGGATTTTTTTTGTTTTATCAAATTAAATATATGTGTTGAAGTAATCCTATTAATGAGATCTTTTAAATGATAGCCATTAAAAATCATAGACATTAATTAAAAACTCATATAAAATGTGAAAAAGGTTTTTAGAGATAAAAAATCATGTCTGGTTTTTTATGCATTTGTGGTTACTCAATATTTTTCTCTTTGATCTACTTATTTGGAAAATGATGGACCTACTAACAGACAACCGGAAATTGAGATAGTATTTAATTTATGAGACACTGAACTTTCGATGTATGGTTATAATAAATTGCCCGATATTTATATAGCATACGCTTAAAAGATTACTATACAAATCAACTGAAGTTTTAAGTAAAAACATTATGCATTAATTCAAGTATAAATGAATAATTCAACAGATATTCATAAAATGTAAAGAAAAAGATATTGTTGCAGAATATCTTAAAAAATTTCAACCTTTATGTAAAAAACACGCATTATTAAAATAATATTGCAATAATTTGTAGATTACTCAGTCTATAAAAGAAGATAATAGCAATTGTCACTTTTCGTGGTCAAATCACCAACTTTTACTTAACTAAAGACGTAATTAAATTAATAGTACTCAGTATGAAATATATACTTATATAATTATAACAGAAATGTGTCTGCAATTAAAAACAAACATAGCTGAAAGAAATATCTAGAAAATAGTTGGGTGATATTACGAGTTTCATTTAAAAGATTATTAAACTATTAAATATAATCAACCAAAAATAGAGGAAATTCCAACGCATCTTTCCCTCTGTTGATTCTGTGCCAAGTTTTATGGAATGATAGGCGACCAGCATGTACAAGATTCTTGAGAAAGTGAATATCTATTATGTTACTCTTAATTATTCACGCTAAAATATTAGATAATAAATAAATTTACTGAAAATAATTGAAAGAAATGTGTTTTCTAATGGTATATATTAAAATTAATCTTTAAACTTAAATTCATATAGAATTATCTCATCATTAAAATTTCACAATAAGGTATATTTCATTACGATTTGTATTAAGTTTAACTATACATTAAGAAAACAATTTAACAGTTTGTGCATTTTATTTTCTTAAGAAGATTTGATCAACAACAATATTGTACTAGGTGTTTGCCAAACCCTTAAGGACCAAAATCTTAAACCCTTCAAAGAATATCTGCAATTCAATGGGATTCGAATACAATATTCTTGTAATGAACATGGTTAAGGAAATACATACAAAGTAATTGGATTGTCTCAAAAGTTTATTTTAAAAATTATCCGTCTAGTATAATAATCTACGAATTGTTTTCTACGCATTATTTTATGAATTATTTTACGTCACTATTCTGATGGAGGATTACCCCTCAATGATATTCCAAAACATAAACATGATAATTTGAGCATAACCTCTTCAATTCTATTAGAATAAATAAATTAAATTTCCAGTATTTAAAGTTCTGTATCAAATTATCGATAAAAGGTAGTAATAATCCTTAAAAAAAATTACCTATCCAGATTAAAAGTGTTTGTATAACAAACACTTTTACCACTTGTCCATTTTGGAAACATAATTGTTATGTTGAGACATTAGAAGGTCTCAACATTAATAACTTCAAATTAAATCTACGACTTCAATCCTGAAAATGTAATTAAAAGGTAATAATTATAAAACTTGGATCTAGATTCTTGTCCCATTCAGTTTCATATATTTTCTCCTTTCATGTGCAATCCTACAATTTGTAATATATCACATCGCTATTGATTATGCGATCATTATCATCATATTATCATCATTCTGAATCTAATAATCTATGCTGCAGTTTTTGCTTAGAAAGCACAAAAAGATGGAAAGAGCTAGTTTTTGCTGATGCGATACAGATAACACTCGGAATAAGATGAAGATTGGAAGTGAGACTGCGATGGCAATGAAAACATCAAAACACTTTTTAATGAAGTAATTTAGGGAAAGAAAGTAAGTTAATGTATTGAGAACATTGTTTCAAATTAATAAAAATCTTATGATTTAATATATTTATGAGGATAATTGGGTTTTATCATTGAATATGTATGCTTTCCTATTACGAGTAATATATTTTAATATGTCAGAATAGTTTTTGATGAAAACAATATAAAATTCGACTTAGATTTATTTAATACAATATTTATCTTGAAATGAAATAAAATAAAATATAATCTTTATGTAAGTGTTTGATATTTCTTTAGGCTAAATTTCTTTAAAGACTTCTTTTATGAATTCTGGCAGAATGCGTCTCAACAGTAAATTAAAAAAAAAAAAAAAAAAAAAAAAAAAAAAAAAAAAAAAAAAAAACTGGGCATATTAAGATAAATTAAACAAAGTGGTGGATAAATAAACAAGGAATTTCTTAACAGGGTAAAAATATCATTGTTTTCTTGCCAGAATTACCTTAACTTTTCAATTACATTAAGAGTCTAAATACGCCATAAAAATCAAGAAAATTATTACTATGGGAAAATCTAACTCTGCATTAGGGTGGTCTAAAAAAGGTCGATTTTGTTTTTTGGAGATTTTTAATGGTGCTACCCGCTTATTTGTTCTTTTTATATAGAAAATAAATATTATAAAGTTTGATCCCATGATTTTAATATTTAGGGGTAGTTCAATACCCCAAAAGTTTTGTGTTTGGATATTTTATACTGCAGAAAGTAATAAAATTCAAGAAAAGATTAAATTTTATTTTGTAGAAATCTCTAGCATTTTTCAAGATAAAAATAATTATAAAACAATATAAAAATAATATATCAATGGTATTTAAATAGCAGCAGATGTGCCAGTGGCTGTTGAAGTCTGTTTTTTGCAGTCAGGATAAGTTTGACGATGTTTTTTTCCACCACGAGTAGCAAGAATCGTAGTTAGTTATCGTAAGAATCGTTGTTGTGTGCTATTTTCCCATTCAACTCTTTAATGAGAGCGCTACACCTCCTTCAGCCTGATCATTGATTTTAATTGTTTGCATAATTTGTAATGCTTTACTATAACTCTCCTGAACCTCCTAGATTTCTAGATCTACTTGAAGAAATGTGTATGTTGTTACCGGAAGGATATTGGGTTGTGATGGGCATGATTTTACTCATGTACTACTCATGATTTACTCATTTGTTGAGGAAAATGAAAACCGATCTAATACGTTTGAGCAGCTCAAAACTGAATTTCGAGAACAGGGTACTAAATTAACAGGACAGTAAACTGTTGCAAGACTTAACTGGAAAGGAAAACGTCCTTGTTATCAGGTCTGGAAAGAGTCCATCAATTACTTTCATTTGCAAATTTGCCATTATCAACCAGACAAAATCAAGATAACTGTAATTAATGCAGCGTCGCATGAATTGGAGCTAATCCTTCAATGACAAAGTATGTGCTTTGATACAAAAAGTGTTAATAATGGCCAAAGAAATGGTTTTTGTCTCTTACTTGAACAAAACATGAACTAGAAGCTACTTTACGTGACTTGATGACTCTATATTATGGAGTTTGTTATTGATACAGATTTGAATAAGTCCATTCCGGACCACAGGTACTTCTCTTAAAAAGATTCCAGGCCTAAAGGAAGCTCATTGATAAAGAAAAATGTAAGACCGTAATTGATAGTAAGGAAGTTTTGACTCAAGTGGCTCATATAAAGACAATTATAGTTCGATTTGATGAAAACTTATTGGAAGCTGATTTTAATATTTCTAGGTAAAACCTTATCTTGTGGAATCATTTTTATGTAAGCACTATGCTCCGATGGATATCAAAAATATTACACTCTTAATACATGGATATTTAGCTGTCAGTTCATCATTAGTCCAAGAGATGAAATGGGATATGTGTATTTACTGAACAAGTATACCTAAAGGCTTGGAGGAGAGCTTCTTCACCTAAAAATGCACTATACAATGATTTTAATTTGATAAAATCTCCATTTATAACAATTTTGATGACGAATTTTCCAAAGATGCACTATAAAAGCTAGTTAATCGTCTTTTATGTTTGTCAGAGAATCTTTTAACTTTATCTCTTTTTGAAGACTTACGATCATAAACTTAAGTTTCATCTAAAGCTCTTTTGCCGATATACTTCTCTTGAGGTATTTACTGGTCCAATTGAAAAAGTTACAGTTAAAAATATATTTCATAAAATATTAGTTTATACAAAAACTTGCATTTCAGTTTCTGTTAATTGCAACTACAACTACAATCTCAATTGTGTTTAGTTTGCACCTTCGAAAATGACATCCCTATTAGACAATGGTGTGAGCTTCATCTGCATTGAGCTCTACCTCTGAGTATCACTGAAATGTTCTCAAATCTGGTCTGGTTTATTTTTTACAACATTGGAACAAAATAAGAGAGTAGGACTCAAAACATTTTGACCATCGATATTTTGGACCACCCTACTATGCATGTTTTTAACATGACCACTCATAATTGTTTTTAAAGTATGCACGTTTCTCTTCTCTGAAACATGCCCTGAATTTCCCAGAAATATTAAGAATTTAATAATATTTATATTTTGATAGAGCCTCTCTTTATAAAGAGTATTAGAAACAACTTATATTTATAAAAGCAAATACCCCCCCCCCCCCCAGCCCTTCTGATTTCTTAACTTTTTGCTAACTTTCCTAATTCCAATATAAAATCCTAAAACCCTTTGGTTTCAACGTTCCTAAAGTCATACATAATTATACTAATTCTACATTCATTGAAATACACTAACTAGAAAAGGAAAGGTATTCAAATTTGAAACATACAATTGCTTTACTTTCTCCATTCAATACACTGAAACTTAGTATTCAGGTTTGGAAGATAGGAATAAATTGTAAAATAATGCAATTTTATTTTAAGCTTTTTTTTTTCCCCTTTGCAATAGTAAAGTAAATGGGTTTTTAGTATAAAATATCCAAATCTTGGATGATGAAATTGAACTGATTCACTACCTCATTTGAGTAAAGTATAAATGTTATCGAGATATCTGAGCCACCCTCAAGAGAATTCAGAAGAGTGCGACTCATCGTAATATTGATTGGCCGGAATTTCCCTTTTCTCATGTTTTCAAGTTATTGAAATTTGTTGTAATTGTTAAATCGATTTTGCATGCAAAATAAAATTTATCGTGATTTTTATTAAACTATTCGTAAAAGGACGCAAAGAAATTGGATTATTTAAATAGTTATATTACAACTCATATAACTAAAAAAGAAAAATTTGCCAAAACACTTTCCTTAAAATGTACCAACAGAAACATCTCTACAAAAAGGCGCCAAGTTCTTCACGCAATGATTACGGCCGTGAAAAGTACCGAGATTTAAAGTAAAGCCAAGTTTAAAGTTGCTGTAAATTACGGGCAATGAAAATTAATAATTTTTTTTCTCAAAGTTGAAATTCTCTTGCATAGGCCTAAATAACTAGCTGTAAAAATATTTGTGGTACTTGGCCATTACGTATTCTGACTCGTAATGGTCAAGTTACCTTATTATTAAGAAATAATTTCCTGGGACTAAGCATACTTAAAATAAAATGATTTTCTGATTTTTATTTTATCTCTTACCTTCCCATTGATGTTTTACTTTAATTTCTACTCAAATTAGTATTTAATTTTTTTTTTTTTTTTTTTTTAAAGCAAACTATCAATTATAACCGATAAAAGACATCTTTATTTTTGATTATCTCTGATAAGGATATTTCAAACTTCAATGCGCCTTTTCAAACTAACATAACAAGTATAAATGTAGCATTAACTTATTTTTTTTATCGATTGTAGTACAGAACCTGCAGATTAAACTGAGATAAAAAATTTCTTGTTATTTTCATAATTATTATTTTGATAAAAATCTTTCTAAAAAAAGAGGTTTTTCTAAAAAATAAAATTGAGATTGATTAAAATTGAAAAAAAAAAAAAATTAATACTTTTTTTTTTTTTTTTACCAAACTTTAACCTCAGTATCTTGTAAATTTTCTGCTTAACTTATATAAAAAAAAAAAAATTCAACTTTCCAGGAAAAGGTAATCAAGAATAGTTAATTTAACATTACGGTTGTAGCGAGTATTGAGTTCCCATAGCTCTATTTTGTTTTTGCTTGATTTATTAAAAAAGTTTTAACTTGAATCGCATATTTGTTTTATCTTAATTTTAAGATACTTGTATACATATTCCAATTAAGTGAACTTTTCTAACCAAACTAATTTGTATTATATTACAAATTCTTGATATAAATCGTAGTTTTAATTGGCACACATATAATAACTTGTCTTGAATGAAGTTCCGATTCGTAAGTCACATTCACAGAAATATAACTAAGCATATAGAAAATATCCACACTAAATAATAAATTTATTATTTACATAATAAAGACTCTATGTGATAAAGTCATTATTCTAATTATGGAATGTATTGGAATTGATAATTCAAAGATAATATAGGTGCCTTCCAATTACTAACAATTTATGGTCGGTATTGAAGATAAATCTCTTGAGGTTCAGAATAGTTTCAAAATTAGCATTACTCAACTGTGAATTTGGTTAAAAGGTTGCAAATAAGATAAACTAATGCTTTATATCATTATTTTTTTAGGTTTAAGGAAGCCAAAGTGCTTACGTATTTTGTGTTTCATCCTTTCAGATTGTTTAAAATTTCAGCCATTTTCAACTCATTTATCGAGACATACCGGTTTTCATGAAATGGGCACTTAAGAGATTAAATCCCAAACGCCTTTTATCATTACCGAGATAATAGGTTATTGGAAAGTTAAGTTGGTAATTAAATTATTTAATGCATTGCTAATCTGAAATATATAATAAAAGAAAAAAAAAGAAAAAAGATTAAAAAAACCATTAAAAGTAGCTATGCAAGTTAACAATTCAAAATACTTTGGAAAAAGACATACTACGTTATTCATCGCAAGAGAAAAATACAAAAGGTTTAGAATTGTACGCATTTTATTTTATTTAATATTATAATTACAAGCTTTCGACTGAGATATAACACAAAGAAATCAAACCACGCAGACAAATTTTAGTAGAAATAAGTATTGCTAGTTTCATCTCTCCTATTCTCGACATATTTTTATTTATAATTCAAAAATTTGCAAGCAATAAGCATTTAAAGCTCGTATAATTAATCCGCATTTTTAAAGACGTAAAAATCTCTATTGAATTTTTATATAAAGTATATTAAGCAAAATAAAATCTCATACAAGTTTATTAATAAATTTTGAATACAGAAATCTTTTTATTAATAGATTACTCATTTTGTCTTTAATGTAAAGAGAAGTGTCCCTTTAATAAAACTATTTGCAGTAAACTATTCCTTTACATAGGCGTACAGTAACTATACATAATTTAGTAATGAGGAAGAAATTAAGTATGGGAAATTTTTATCTTAGGATTTCATTTCCAAAACAAACATCTTATGTTTATCGTGGCTCTCTTCTTCTTTATTTAGTTTTAAAAAAAACATGTTTTTTTACCTTGTTGCTGTCTCAAGATTAAGTTTAAAAATGACGATAAATACTCCTATTCATGAAATGTTGATCCTTTTAAGTTCAGAGTAAACATCTTGAATTCAATCAAAATTAAACTTTCACCCTTTTAAATGGGTTCCACTTGAGGACGTTTATTCGATATTTTACAACGAACTCAAGCTAATAGGTTTTAAACATCACTATAATTACTGCAGCTGAATAGCAACATTTTCATTTAAACAAAGTTAAACATAGAAATGTCATGTAAGTGACACCACATACTGAAAAATAAAGTCATTTTGCTGAAACCAAATGAGTTTCTTTGTTTCGAAGTATTAAGTGTTGATGTAAAACTGTTAAGAAATTATAATTAAATCTTACAAATTTTATCACCTTTCGTTATCGATAGTTGTATGTCTGAAATATTGATACGCCAACAAAAGTGATATAATTAACAAAATATAAGCAAATTTAGTCACCAAATAATAATAATATTCACAGTTATTGATTTATACTTTTTAATTTCAATTTTATCTATACGTTAACATGGGGTTGTGAAAGGATTTTTTGCATTTCTACACCGTTTCAAACGTACAGAGATAAAAAAAAGTTAAATTTTTCCTATGTAAGTGTTTCTGTATGATCATTTGTCAGAGCATAACTCCCGAACTGATTGATATACAGTATTCAATTTTTGTATATGGTTTAGTGGGGAGAGGGGTATGGAAATTGTAATTAAGGTTTTCGCCACAATTGCATATACGTATAAGGTAGCTGCTATTGAAACATGTATGTTTACGGCTCTAACGATTTTTATCAAAATTGCTATGGTAAAGCTTTTTAAGGCGATCTTGGGTGGTATTCCCACCTACGAAATTCTCGTAGAAATGTGACAAAAGCGTAAAAAGTTGAAAACGAACGTCTTTCATACAAAGTTCTCTTTCCTTGAGCATCTCTCATCAACGACTGTTTCTCCTCTGTTTCACTTATAAAAAGGAATAACGTAACATTTCTCGAAAAACATATCGCCAATTCCATCATTTTAAATTTTTTTTTTTTTTTTTGGAAAATGTAATAATTATCATTCAACGTTGTTCGTTTTTAAATTAATGTAAATATTAAAAAATAAAACCGTAAATTACATCAACCTACCTTAAATTTAAATGCAGCGATGAGTATTTAGTGCAACTGAAAGTTTTGCGATGTTTCACAACCCTAGTTGCTTAAACAAACACATTTGAAAGATGGTTTTTGCTCAAATGCTGCAGTTTTCAATTTCTGCTCCCAATCAAAATCCCTCTCGCAAAATTTCCAATGTAGCTTGAATTTTGTTTTTAATCATATATAAGTACAAAATTATTGATGTTTTTATAGAAGGAATAATTATTCCGAAAATAGATATAGTTGTTACTTGAACCCAAAATTCCTATTAAAGCCTTTATGGTTTCTAAATTTTTTTATTTTTTTCTTAAGTTTTATAACTGATATTTATTCGGTATATATTTTAAATAAAAAAATATCATAATTAATAATATGGAAACGTTTTATATAGTTTGTTATCTGACATTAAATATAGAACAAAATCCGGAAGTTATGTGTACAAGATTTCATGTTGGTAAACAACTTTCCATTATCTTTTTCTTATAATCGACATTTTAATTACTTTTTTTTTTTTTTTTTTTTTTTTTGGAAAAATAGGATTTTTGCAAAACTGTTACTTTAAATTGTGAAAATTGTAAGACATTTTGTATTCCTTTGTAATGAACAAAAATCACATCGACGTATTAAACGCATAAGGATTTATGAGGTTATAAGGTATGTTTTCAGAATTGTTTTTGAATTTCCAATTTTGACAGCTGATCAAATTCCTAAATACTAAAATATCCGTTTATGTTTAGTTCATGACAAAATCTTTAATGTCTTTTTTTTATTCAGTTTTTCAGCATTAAAAAGCTTGGTAAATTTTCATCTTATTTTAAAATACGGAATGGTTACATCTATGGCATTTTTATTAGTTTACTGCAATGAAAACCATTAAAAATAATTTTTTTAAATGTTTTTTTTTTTTTTTTTTTTTTAATAATATTTTACACTTAATAGAAATTTGAAATAGATTTCAAATAATCAATTCCGAAGGTGACTTAATTTTGATAAAAGTAGATAATAAAAGATTTCTTCAGAAAAATATATTTGTCAAAACATATCAAGATAGCTGGAATTAGCCTATAGGTTGTTTCTTCTCCTGATACTAAATGTCCTGTTTTTAGCTTTTAAGAAGAGTTCTTCATGCTCATTAAAACAGAGTGGTCATTAAACCATTTAATGATAGCTCGACCTGATTAAACGTTAAAGAGCAAAAGGTTTCGATCGATAAATACATCCTTTCTTTGTCGTTGTCTAGTTTAAAACAAATCTTCGGTTTGTAATACAAGATGAGTGTTTTTTAAAGTGCGTGGATTTAAACAAACGGGAAAAATTGCAAAATTTTACATTAATATATTAATGAAAATTCGCAATTTAAAAGCTGCTTATGAATTCAGAGTAAAATGTTTTTACTTCATTCATGTAAAAATCAGTCAATAAGAAACTTTGTGTCAACCAAACGTAATATGAAACTTAAAAGAAAGCAAAATAAAGCCACAAAAATAATAAAAACAGTAGAAAAATTTACCATTAAAAATGGTAACTAAATAAAAAACATTCAACAATCCCCATATGCAAAAACCATAAATTTATATATTTTACAAATCAATCAGAAAGGAAAACACGACAATTTTCTAATTAATAATATTTACTTTGCAAAAATAGTGACTATTTTCCTGTTTCCAAATAATGACGTGGCATCCCTGAATTGTTTGTGTCGTTTCCTGTCACCGTAACCATGGTTACTGAAGTATCCGATTGATCTGTTATCGGAGATATACCAATTATCATATGAAAGTCAATATTTAGTCTATTTATTTAAAGTAGATAATTTTTTTATATTTTTACAAATATTAAATTGTCGAATTTTTTACTAGAAATATCGTTTATAAACACACTATAACGTAAAGCGCTTGCATTCAAAGTTGAGCAGACATATCTTAAGAAAGCAGTAAAAATTTGTTATACTTTTTCATATACTTTACTCTGTAATATTTGTCAACTATACATCTCGCATAGAAATAAAAGTTTTAGGCAAATTTTACCAGGTGATTGTGTAAACAAATTAATAATAATATTATTAAGTTTATTAATAAATATCCATATTTAAATCAAGCATAAAAAGTTTACAATGAATATGAGACAAGCCACTTTTATATTTTTCGTGTTCTCATTTTAAATTGAAAAACGGTGATTTAAACACAAAAACTAAGTATTTATTTAAAAGACACCGAAAGGTATCCTACACTTTTTTTTTTTTGTATAATTTCAAGAAAAGAAATTGCGCTGTAAAACGAACTTTTCCTTCAATGTAAACCTAGCACTGGAAAACACTGAACGGAAGAATTTCCAATTCATGCATAAAATGGTTCCGAAATTATTCAAGGATCTACTTTAATGTATCTAGCATAGTTGTTCTATGCTCTTGGCAACGATAAACAAAGAGTATCTAAACTAATTGATATATAGAGGGCACATATCCAAAGTGCAGTGGCAAAAATTTTTTGGTAGAATTTCGTTCTTGAGAGATATCTTCTAATTGGAAATTTCACAAAGTAAACGAAACTGAACACTCAGATACGTTTAAGTATCTGATTTTCTTTATTCTGATGATTGACTTTGATTTTTTCAGTATTCTGATTTTCTTTTTATAACATAGGGAAACCAATTAAATATCAACGCAATTTGAAAATATGGAAAGAAAACCACCCCGGTTTGAAAAAGTCATTAAATGATTATTTAGCAAAATGCTCTAAGTGAAAATGGTTCAAGTTGATACTTTTTAATTGAAACTGTAAATCTTAAAATATATTGTTACGAATTTTTGTATGTTTGCAAATATTTCGTAGTGTTAATTTTGTAAATAGGAAAATTTATGTACATTTTGCATAAGGCAGTGCAATAGTTCGTCTTTAGTTTGCTTCCCCGCAATGTATGTCTTAATGCTTGATAACGAGTTTTACAGAGATAACGCTGGGAAGCGAGTTTTACAAGGAGCAGGGCATTTAACATTATGGTAATGGCAATCTCGTTAAATTGGCGAGATAAAGCCAAGTTTGCGACGGTTTTGGCGACTAATTTTTGTCGCCAAGCTTGGCGACCATTTGGCGACATTTTCGGTCCCCATGTACCTGTATAGGACTTTTCGACTACGATCTGGAAAGTTCTCCAAATGTCTATCTCTGGAAGATTCACGAAAGTTCGCCTCCCCTATATAAGACCGAGAGGTAGTGTGATCGGGTTGGTTAGTCAGTTAGTTGACTGAAATTACTGAGTGAGTGGACTGGAATTACTGAGTTGAGGCTGTCTCAGTGAGCATTCAGAGTAGTTCTAAAGCAAACTGTATTGCATTGTCTTTTGCAGCGATTTTAGCAGTTGTGTTGTCAAGTTTTTAACTGCTGTTTTGTGCTCTATTGAGGTGAAAAAGAGCTGTATTGTGTCTACTAGAACGAGAAGTTCTGGAGTTGTAAAAGAATCTGCGAAGCGTTATATCGGAATAAATTTCTGCAAGTTTTGATCTGCTTTGGCTTCAAATCTTTCGAACCCATCCACGCAACAATAATTTCAAAGTTTTTATTGCAATAATTAGAAAAAAGTATCACATCAGTCTTAAAAATGGAGAAAATTTTAAATTATTACTAAACATAGCTAAAAGTTAGGGTACATGGTTTCCATGGGATTGAAGATCATTTATAATAAAGTTAGTTGAGCTACTAGATTGTCACAGCCGTCAGTTGACAATTTTGTCATCCATCAAAAATGTTAGATTATATTTAAGCGCAGTTCATTGTTATGAGCTACAACTTAAAGTATTGTTACGAATTTTTGTATATTTGTAAATATTTCGTAGTGTTAATTTTGTAAATAGTAAAATTTATGTTCATCTCGCGTAAGGCAGTGCAATGGTTCGTCTTGGTTTGTTTCCCAGCAATGAATCTCTCAATGCTTGATAACGAGTTTTACAGAGGTAACTCTGGGAAGCGAGTTTCAAGGGGCAAGGCATTTAACGTTATGGTAATGGGAATCTCGCCAAATTGGCGAGATAGAGCCAAGTTGGCGATGAGTTTGGTGACTAATTTTTGTCGCCAAACTTGGCGACCATTTGGCGACATTTTCGGTACATGTATCCCATGTATGTACATGTATAGGATTTTTCGACTACTGTCTGGAAAGTTCTCCAAATGTCCATCTCTGGAAGGTTCAAGTATGTTCGCAGCCACTCCTATATAAGCGCGACCTGAGTTGGTTAGTAGTGAGTTGACTGATTTTGAGTCACGGAGCTAGTTGTTAACCGAGTCCGATAGTTGATTTTGAATCACTGAGTGAGTTGTCTCTCAACGTTCATTGTGAGAGCTGTATTCCTGACTTGAGATACTGAGCATTCTAAAGCGAACTGTTTTGCATTGTCTTTTGCGGCGCTTTAGCAGTTGGATTGTCAAGTTTTTAACTGCTGTTTTGTGCTCTATTGAGGTGAAAAGAGCTGTATTGTGTCTACTAGAACGAGAAGTTCTGGAACTGTAAGAGAACTGTGAAGATTTATTTTGGAATAAATTTCTGCAAGTTTTGATCAGCTTTGGCGTCAAATCTTTCGAACCCATCCACGCAACAGTATTATATTTACCTTTTTGTGAATATTTTGGACAATAACTCTTACTTTTTCACATTCCAATACCAAATGCAAACTGCTTCGAAATTGCAACTTTAGGACGTGGAAACAAACAGAAAATATAAAAGGTAAAACTGTAAGTTAATAAATTGCAACTATTTGCAAGTCTTGACAGATAAGTATATTCCGAATTTGATTTTAAATTATTTAACTTTACATTGTGCAACTACTGACTAAAAGACAAATAAGTTAGCGGTGATCGAATCACCCAAGGTTAACATTTTTAGACAGCATCACACATAACTGGACAATGCAAGACTCACAGAATGATAGAATCACATTACTACATTAAAGTCCCAGAAAACTTTTCAACATTGTGATAGACTTGATGATGCGACTGACCTTAAAAGGCTAAAGTACTGGAATTAGATGGAGCTTCAGAGATTTTTTTTAAAAGATCTTAAATATGCTTATAGCATTATACTAGTGTCTTCTGGTTTGAAAGACCGTATGAAAAAGGCACCTAGATTTGAAGACATCGCAGAGCTAATTGGACTGCACATCAAACAAAATTATCTAAACTCAATAGCAATAAAAATTAAAATATATATCAAAAGAAAACAAATTGAACAATGGACAAGTTTTAGTTACCTTGGAGTGAATGTTACCAGTTAGTAAAAAGTTAATGAGGATATTCAGACAATGATAAAAAAAAAAAGACACAGTATGCCTCCAGAACATTCCAAAAGGTTTGGATTTCCACAAACTTTAAAATAGAACTTAAACTGCACATTTTTAATGTAATAGTTAAATCTATCCTACTTTTTGGTAGTGAACCATGGAACTAACTAAACAACAAGAAATACGACTCGACATCTCTCAAACCAAATGCCTTTGAAGAATTTTAAGGATATATTGACGAAATAAAGTCTTTAACTATGGATCATATGATCTAACAAACACCAAACCCCTCACAACTGGAATAAGAAAACACAAATAAATCTGCATTTGGGCATGTTTTGAGGATGCCGAAATCGGATCCCACTCGAACTGCTTTGACATGGGCACCCAATGCTAAATGCAATCAAAATCGACGTGGTGACAAATGACCATCAAAGAACGAAATCTTTTTGGATGGTCAAGGTGTTGAAACGCAACAGAAGCTGTACTGGATCGACGAGGAGGACATGCTAAACTTGTGAACTTCTGTGCCACTGAAGGATAAAGCGAAATAAATCTCAAGCAAGACGAGAAAAACCCTGGTAAAGTAGTACAATACTTCAATGCTTATCATGGATTATAATGAATTCTGTGGCATGTTTAAATTTTTGTCAAATTTCTGGTAAGTGGGTATTTGAAAAATAGTACCGAAACTTGCGAGATACCAATATTGAGAAATATCTGGATACTACCGTGTTATACCATCGACCATTGGTAAACTTTTCTTCAGTGACAAAATTTTCGAACCACTTGGGTTCATCGGAAGTCTGGTTTGGATAGGACCAACGCGGGTGTCTTATCGTGGAATGATTCTGCTGCACGGAGGATCGAGCATCTATCTAGACCGACCGTTTCGGTGGGTTGAGGGAATCCGTTTGGCAAAAATCTTTATCTCAGCCAAGGCAACAGGATTAGCTTGTAAGTACCGAAATCTGAAACCCTCTAAGATACTTTACTTCCCCATCTTTACAACTCCAACTATTCTACCACGTTAAAAATAACGGAAATCTTTTTACCTGGACATTCTAATTGAAGAACCAGTTCAGGAAGCTTCCTCTGAAGTCTATTGCTTTACACGTACACTGGTTGATGCAAAGGATGACGTACATGTAGTATAATATTTTATTTGAATAAGCCAGACTTTTCCAGTTTTCTCGGATACCAGTGTATTTTTTATACAATTTACATACGATTAACTAAAAGGACTAACCTACAACATACTAATGCTAGTTTCTTGAAACAAAACGTGTAGGATCTAAACAATGTTTCTTCCATACTAAAATAGGCTTTCACATGGGAGAGAGAAACGTTTTGGGGTGAAAACTAAATTTCGTAAAAAGATCTTACGTGCTCTGAAAGCTCAAATGAATAAATAAGTTCATTGACTCAGGAAAATACATGTTAAGACAAGGCTTTGTAGTTCTTTTGTTTCAAGATAAATTTTCCTTTTTACAATGGTGAGATTGGGATTAATGGAACAAAGGCTGTATACGCAGATGGAGTGTTTATTAATCTTTTATTTATCTGATATCAAAAGTGCTGGGCTCGTGTAGAGTTTGGAGTAAGCTCAAAAGTTTAACACTGGCCGCATTTCACAATAACAAAAAAGTTTAATATATTCAAGATAGTTTGATTTAAATGTTTAGATAAATTTAAAAGATGTGAAATAATGCATGAAATTGATTGGTATATATTCAATTAGTTAAAAATAAATGATTATCTTTTAACTTGAATATGCTGCTTGTTTCATAAAAATGCAAACAAAAATCTTTGAATTTAAAAGAAGAAAAAAATTATAAGTGCTCTACATAGGCGAAATATAGTTCTAATTTATTTTATTAATAAAAAAAAATTCTTTCATTCTAAATTATTAGGTAAGTCTATTTTAAAACTTTTATCACACACTTGTTTCTATGTAAATTATGTACTAACTCGTATTTTAACAAAAATCAACACAATTAACTTTATTTTTCTTTTCAGAATTAAAAAGAATAAATAATATAAATAATATGAATGGTTATTCGAATAGTTTTCCCTGCTGCATTTAAACAAAAAGGGTGAGGGGCATTAAAATAATTAGTATTTGTTTTTGTTTGTTGCTGTGTTTTGTAAATGCAACTGTCATGAGAATTTCTAAATTAAAGTGAAAGAAAGTACACAGCAAAACATTGCATAACGCAATTAAAAAGTTATTTAAGAAATGGGCTGTTATATTATAAAACATTAAAGTCTAAATCTAACCATGAATTAAATATAATTCAATCAAACTTTAAGTAGTAATTTATAAGTATGTTATTTCTCACTTTTATTCGAATATTATTAAGTGCGAATAATCAATCACTTTCTGAGAATAATCGCTTGAATACTCGATCTCTGTACGTACAACAAACAATAATGACCTCATTTTGGAATTTTTTTTGGATTTTTAACAATTTGCAATCATTTCATAGGCAAGCTATTTCCCGCGTTGACTATTTCCGCATCGAAACTATTTGGATACTAGTTAATTTATCATTGAATATTTAAAAAAAAATATAATGCTGCGATGGAAACCAATAATTTGTTTGCTTATTCCCCAAATTAGTGTTTTTTTTTTTTTTTTTTTTTTTTTTTTTAAGAAATGAAAAATACATATAGGAAAAATTTATGGAAATTTGGATAATGCCTCTGGTTTTACAACAAATTAAATGTGATTCAAGTTCAGTCGGTAACCGCTAACATTAACCGATAAAATTAAACCGCTTCGCACCTAAGCAAGTATGTATAGAGAGAGAGAGCTTAAAAGTCAGACACTAAAATAAAATGGAAACATCTTATTTAAAGTTTAATAAATGATTATCCTGCAAACATCTAGTATATTTAGCAGACATATAAATCCTGTAAGAAAAACTTGAAAATTACTTTAATGTTTATGTACAAAGTAACATCTTTACTAGACCGATAAATTTAAAAACCACTTTGGCAACCAACAATTAGATATAAAACAAAATTCTTTACTCAAAAATATGTAACTGTAGGAACTTCTGTTTAAAAATTTGTTTTAAAACAGAAATATTTTAACACGAAACAATACAATTTTTCAAATTCCACACCTTCCCCAAATTGATTTAACGGCTTCGAAAAAAATAAAAAGTCAGAGAAAACCAATTTATAAATTGAAGTGATGTTTTTCCAAACCCTCTTTCTTCTCCCACATTACGTTTATTTAATTAGAATGAATATTTGATTAAGTATGACCTTCTGGATAAGAAAAAATAAATATCTTAAGTGTTAAAAGAAATACTGTTATCGGGCTATTTACAGCTGACATTATTATATGGATGAATATATTTAAACCACGTGCATACTTCAAATTAAAAAAGCTACAGAGGATATTCATGAACGCAAAACATTTATTTTTTTAAATAATTTGTATATTGTAGTTCTCCAAGTGTATTAATGTAAGCATTTGGGACAATGTTTCGTTGCAATAAAATCAAAATTTCGTAACATTTCTGAATACATTTGACTTCCCGTATATTTTGTTGGATGCGTTGGAGCTTGAGGGCAGTTGATAAAATTTGTCAATTGCTCTTTAGAAACTTATGCACTGAAATCCAGACTGGGTTTAAGGCTACTGACGAATAAACCCAGGCGGGAAGTCATATTTAATATTTCACACTAACTTCTGGTTCTGGCTTTTAATATTTTTCAATTGTAACTTTTTTGGGACTGTATACATTATACTTTTTAAAATACAAAATTCCCTCTAATATTACAATATAATTTCAAAGTCTGTAAACACTTTGATGATTGTGATATGTATCAGGTTTCATGGCTGGAATTTTCCAGATTTTTTCTGTCCTTGACCCTCGAATGCCTTCTGGTAGGTCTTTAAAAGAGAAATTGGTCTACATTTTTGTAGCAAAAGAAAATTTGCATTACAGTGGAAAAACTCGCAATAGATAACCCATCGATATAAATAAACAACGCTATAAACTGCCCGATGGCAATACAAGGGGAACTAGAGGTGTGGAACATCGCATGACTTTCAATTACACTATAATACTGACGTGGATTTGTGTCATTTACCGTTTTGATAATTTCATCCTTCATTTAGAGGAAATGGTCAGTTTGGCAATATTTTTTGCGATATTACTCGTATGGATCTTAAAAAAAAAAAAACAAAAAAAAAAAAACACTTCGTCAGAATGGGGTTTTGGCGATAATCCTTCTATTAACCTTTGTTATAAGCGAAACTGAGGTGAGAAGAAAAAACGATCCTTGATGAGGTATGATCAAGGCAAGAAAAATCTGTGTTGAAAGCATTCGTTTTTTAACTTTTTACGCCACTAAAACATTTTTAAGGGGATTTCGGAGGTGGGGATGTTTAAAACACCTTATGAAGCATTACCACAGCGATTTTTATCAAAATCGTTGGAGCCGGGTTTTTTTGCAATAATTGAAAAACATGATTTTTTCAATGGCTCGATTTTGACGAAAACCTTAATGGTAGGTCTCATGGCCACCACTAATTCTCATCCCAAATCTGAACATCGTAAGTCAATTTGTTCGGGAGTTATGCTGACCACAGACACACATACATACACACACACAAACAGACTTTTTTTCTAGATCACTCTTTTGGTTGGTTGTTTTCAGATTATCTGGCGCCGTCAGCAACACGAGGGCTATAATGCGCCGAAACATTCGTCATTAGACAAGCCAACATACATTTACAAACACCCATGCTAACACGGGACTCGAACCTGCAACCTCGCGGTCTAGAAGCTAGCACGCTAACCACTATACTGTTAGGTCGGCTTTTTGAAATTAGGATGTTCCAAAACGTGGATAAATGCGAAAAAATCTTTTTTTTTTTTTTTTTGGACCGAATGCTATATTTTTATTACCCTATTTATACATATAGGTAATTGAAAGTAAAAAACGAGCTGATGGGTTGATGATGGGTGGATGATTATCAAATCACCTTTCACTTCTATAGTTGGTGGTAATGCGGGAAACCTTGGAAAGAGGTAGAGTTGATACTTTTTTGCACATTATTACTAATTAAGGTCTACCATTCACAGTTCTGCAGTGTACAATCCAGGTTTTTATTTTTAATCCACCGTAATAGGTATTTTTCGTCCACCCAACAATCTGACAACGGCTTCATTTTCCCAGCGTTAAGCAGTCTATCCAGTTGTTTATATAAATGCAGATAACTCGACAAGACTACGCTAAACTATTTGTTACCTTTCTATGCTTTGAAACCTAAAGTATTTTAAAACTTATTTGATCAGAATATTTTTGACGCTTAGCAAGGATAACAAAGCGTAGTACGGTGAAATTTCATAGATGCAAAAAGTACTGAATTTTAAATTTTATAAAATAAGCAAATATCTTTAGTGATCGATACTTATTGATAGGATATCTGACTAGGTATTTGCTGTAGTTCCAGACAAAGAGAATGAAGCTTGCACTAATAACTTACTTTAACAGATGAGGGAATTGCTCAATCTTAAATTGACTTTCTAAATAAATGTATTAGTCTATCATCAATCAGTTAATTTTTTAAGTAAGTTTTGCATATTTTCTATACAATAATAGCAACAACTAAATTTATATCATCTTCATTTAGCAGTCCACCTGCTTTAAAGGACACAAGTCGGTGCAAACAAACGTCTAGAATTAAAACAAAATTATGCGCATAATTTGTCGACAGCTTTGTATAAATTATTTACCTCATTTCTGAAAATTTTCAGTTTTGTTTTGTTTGCTCTTCTCAACTCCAAACGCTGCATCGTATCCATGAATAAACAAATAAATATTATCCAGGGAGACATGAAACCATGAATTTCTACTGTGCAACAACTCTGAATGAGTTATTTGATGCTCAATTAAGTGAAGAAACTTAAGGAAACGTACTCTTAGCGAGAACATTTATTTTTTAAATGTTAGAAATTCTCAAGAGATGTGGTATAGAGTAATTATCATTGCATCTCATTCAATTTCAAATGATATTTTTATTGTAGTTATTATGCTTTCCATAAAAAAATTAATTTTTTTAATTCAAAAGAATTCTTTTTAAAAAATATTAACTGTTGAAAACGTATCCAGCTATTGTGTTTTTTGTGTGCAAATATTTGTTTTAGGTAAGATTTACAATTTAAAAACAATTTCTACAATATATTAACAATTATCATTGTGGCGTTTGCTGAAAATGTTTAAAAAAGTGTGAAGGGATTAAAAACAATAAAAATTAATTTTTATATGAAGAATGAAGTGCTCAATGAATGTATTAATTCCTTTATATAAAGGGGAAAAACGGGATTTTGGACTAATTGATGAAGAAAATACCAGAAAAGTACCTCAATAATTTTTTTTATAAATATAAATGTGTTAGATAAATTTTCCCACTGGTCTCTAATAGCTGTAACCCAGTACAATCCGGTTTAAACTAGTTTGTTCATTTGAAATTGTGAACACAACCTCCATTTACCCCCATCCTTCATTTTTATCAAATTAACCTAAAAACTATGGAACTAAGTTGTGCTACTATTTTATGGATTTAGCCAGTTACCTATAGGAAGAAACTAGTTCAAATTGGTTCACTACATTCCATGGTTTTTAAGTAATATCTCTTTAAGAAAGGGGGATGGAGGGGATTTTCAGAAATCTCATGCTGACAAAGACCTTCATCTTGTTTTGATTGTCAAGTGAGCTAAACTTAGTCAAGCTTGGAATATAAATGTAATATTTGTATTTAAAGAGCATACATACTCTTCTTTTTACATATAGATTTGGAGTTTTTTGTTACAAAGGGTTATCCATATATTAAAACTGGATAAAACTTTGTCAACCCCATAATATATTTATGCATTACTATTATTATGTATTACATTAAATTAACAACTTAACAAGCTCCACGTGAAAAGTGAATACTCAAAAATCGAATGTTCCTTAATCGATCGTTATATTTATTTACTAGTGCCTATTTTAGAAATAATCAAATAACTAGTGATAGAAAGTAACACTTTATTTTTCAAAGTAGTTTTCAAAACTTATTCTAATTTTTAAACAATTTAGGTATGAAGTTTTTTACAAAAAATTGCAGACTTGCTCTGACACCGAAAGAGGTAAGCAAATAAGGAGAGATTCTTATTGAGGAACTTGCACAAGTGAGGAAAATAAATATTTTTTGTATTTTCTAGTGCTATCTAACGAATATATTTGAGCAGTGCAATTATTTTTTATCTTTATGCTTTTAATTAATCAAAAGTCGAGTTTGAAATCAAAGCAAAGGTCACGTAACCAAAAGCGCATTTAAAAAAACCGTGACGTAGTTAAGCATAGATTCCGTCGAAAATCCAAGGAGGAACCTGGTCTAAAACAGGTTTTAGACTGGTTCATCCTCTGGACGTTGACGTCACACGCAAAAGTAGCTTTTTCCCGCCAAATCGCAAAATGAAAAACTAAATTTTTTTTTTAACTATCTATCCGAGCTCAAATTTTTGAAACAATGGTATTGTTTTTCGTGATTTTTTCTCTACTTTTATTTAAAAATAAAACCAAAAAAACGTGAAAGTTCCTCATTGTAGTTTAAAAAGGCATAATAAACCAATAATCCATAATACACTAATCCAAAAATTAATACATTAATGCAAAAAGTGGTAAATAAAAAAAAAATTAGATTCAAGGATATAATGGCTACATTCTAAGATATTTTGAGGAACTAAAATAATGTTTCTTGAAACTGTTCATAGTCATGTATTTTTCTCATTTTTCTGCCTATAACTTAGTACATAAGAGTGGAGGGGTATATATTTTTTGTCAGTCAATTTCTTAAAAATATAATTATTACAATTTACACTTGTTATATATTTTTTAAATTATTTGTTATCAACTGCAACGTTACTAAAATGAAATTTTTCTTCATACTTGAAAGAAAAAGTAAAAATGAAACAAGTCATTTGTCTATATAGTTGGTATGTATCCCATCATGCAGCTCAAAAATCAAGAATAGTCTTTTTATTGCAATCATCCTCATGTGTGTTTTATAAATTTGAAATTGTTAACTTTTCAGAACGGGGCATGGAATCCAAAAAATTTTACATTATACACGATTGTTCTGATTGTTCTGCCTCTGACTAATAAGAACTGCATTGGAAATAAAAGAAAAATTACATATTTGATGAATTTACTTGCAAAAAATGAACAGGACACATAAAAAATGACGAAAAGATAACACTGTATGTTCATTTTCAGTTTCATATTAGTAAGTAATAATTTAAGTTAATATAAATTTAAGAAATATAGTTACTAAATGATGTGAAATAGATATCTACTGTAAAATTACCTATATCAAACTATTTATTTGGCTCGAATGAACATATATGACATATGTCGGAAATAAACGAACATGTAAACTTATTTTTATTTTAATGTTACCCTAGAAAAGCGTATGACGTCACTTTTACTATGAATATAAATTTGTATAATTTTAGTTTTTTCGTTTGGTTTAGTTTAAGTGGCAAAAATGCTTCATTTTCTGTTATTCTTGTTTAACTGTTTAGAAGCCATTTTTTAGTTGCCTTTGTGAGAGTTTGGGAGATTTGTAATATTTAATAGAAATGTCGAATATTAAACTCGTTAATAGTTTTTCTTGAGTCTGATCTTGATTTTGACATAATAGACTATGACACAGAAGTAGTGAAAATTAGTCGGAATTTAGAACAACATATTTGGTTTTGATTTGGTAAGATATGATTTTATTGTTGCATTGATTTTAACTAATGAAATACAGATTTATTTTACATTTAAGAAAAAAAAACTTTAGTCATGTATATGGTGTTAGATTAAAAATTATAACTACTAATGAGGAATATTTCAGAAACCCAATTCATCTGTGACTCGTTAATTATCAGACTTGTCATATCCCCTGCCGACCGCTTACAGTAAAATTTTTACGAGTTTCTAACATCCACTGATGATCTTATAAAAATAAAATTACAAAGAGATTTTTATGGGTTTTTATTTCCACTACCTATCGCATGAATACGAGCTTACTTGGGTCCTGTCGGCAATATATAAAAATAATAGGAAAAATAGAAAAAAAAATAGTTTTATTTAAAAAAATTATTTTGTTTTACCATGGTACTCTTGATTTAAAGATGTTAATTTAAATGTGAAAAATATTATGGCGTACAATCGGGGAAAGGGGGGGGGGGGAGTATTAACACTGACACCCTTTTTTAACAGCATTTTTTTTTTTTTTTAATCTAACAATAACTTAATATAACTTAGTTTATTTTTTTAAATATTTCAGCACCTTATAGTGCCTGCCTTATTTATTAATTTACAAATTTAAATTGATTTATGGAATTAACACTTTGCATGAGAAATGACTCACTCATGTTTGATTTCATACAAGTTGCTGTTTTATAAATACTCTTAATTAGACACGACAAAGACCATAAAAATTGGATTCAACGATTTCTACACTGATTGAAGAGATTTTATTAAAAAAATTCTGGCTCATAAGATACACTAAAATCACAATGAGTGATAACACATTGTAACCTCAAATATCTGCAATTACACTTCGTATATTTGCGCTAGGTGAGTTGACGAGATTTCGATCTAGGACCTTTTTCCACATTCACCCCACATCAACGAGAGAACATTGAAGCCTCGATGGAAAAAGCCGGTCAGCTTCGTACCTTTCGAACCACAAATTAAAGAGAACCCTTGAAAGTCCTTTAGGAAGTCATTCACCTCAATTGAAAAAATATAACTACTCTCCGTGAGTTTATTAGTTGTTTTGGCGTAGCATAGCGTTGTCAGACGTAGTATATTTTAAATCCTTATATTAACTTCGATTTTGTGGGTATGTTTGTCGATGAAGGATAAATCTGTGGAAGCCTAATTAACCTAATTGTGTCATCCATCCGGCTGAAACTTGGCAGATAGATTCAATGTCGATGACAATACATTCTATCAAATGTTGGCAGCTGTGACTAAAAGGTACCTTCTTTTTAGGAATATTAATAAACTAACTTGCCGTCATCCAATGACACTGAAATAGTATTTAACCGATTATTCTTTTCTAAGAAATGTTGCCCAAATTGTTTTCGTAAATAAATGATAAAATTGTTTTAATCAGAATAAAAAAAAGATATTTGGATGCGAGTGCATAAATTTCCCATTCATTTTTAATGAATAAATTTTTAAAAGTAGTTTACCGGATATTTTGTTGATAGAGATGTTTTTAATATTTAACCCTTTGCACTCCAGGCCTTTTTCGCGAGGAGGAATCAGCATCTCGAAACATTTTAGGTTCGGCTGGTGTTTATGGATTTGCTTCATAGAAACTAAACACAGTCATTGGCCTTGCATCGAATTTCCGCATCACACCTAATGGTCTTCTCGTGGTTTGGCATCCAATTGTGTGGCGCCTGAGAGGCGCCACTGGAGTGCAAAGGGTTAAACTTAGAAGCCAACACCAAGTACACGCTGGCAACAGAAACGTTGTTTTGTTAATGAATATAAAAATTGGCGATTCACACATCGGATTTATATTAAAAACTTTGTTTTTATGGGTTATATTATGAATACTACGATTTTGTTTTTCCCATGCCTATATTTTGAGATAGTGTTTTTCTTAGTACTTTTTAAAATGCAGGAAGTCTTAAGTTTTGAAGAACTATTCAGACTTAAATGGGTACAAATATTATTAAATATGTTATGCCTAAAATGCACAGTGAAAAATTGCCTACCTATGAATTTTAAATTCGAGGTCTGATACCGCTGCATAGCATTCATATAGTTCTTGTTCCAGAAACAACACTGCATATAACATGGTTGTTGAAAATTTTGTTTACCTTGTATAACGTAAGCTTGAATTTAAACAAATCAAAAAACACACATCAATCTTGGCACGTTACAGTGAATCAATTCCTTCAGCAAGAATTTTTTTATCCTCCCTCCACTTTCCCCAAATAGAGAATCTATCCCGATTCGGCGTGTAACCCCAAAACTAATTTTCATTTTTTCCTCTTACTGTCTACAGTTATTTCTTATCAGTAGTTTCTGGCATTCCTTTCTTCAAGACTGAGGAGATCTTTTTCTGCATAATTCAGTACCAGGTGTAATCGACATTTCCAAGTGGATTTCTAGGAAGCGAAGATGTTCTCTTTTTATAGCTGGTTTCGGGAAATTCTTTATTTATGAGTACTAGTTGGGATTTGGAAGGAAAGTTTGTACACGTTCTAAATTATCCACAATCCATCGTTAATTAAAAAGGAAAAATTCTGTTTATTAAGTTTATGAAATATTTTCGACGCATTTACTGCAACATTTTAACATATCTCCTGCCACTGCTATCATTTTTCTTTGTGGAATTACCCAATGAATAAAGATAGACTAATTTTCATTTTGTTAAAGGAAATTATTAATCACATAAAAAGAAAGGAGAAACTTACGCTGTGTGATACTGACGGTTATAGTTGTAAATTAGTAAATATAAAAAGCAGTTTTCAAATAAATTCGCAAATTTTATCGAGGAAAAAGTGTTTTGTAAATTTCGATTCAAGTAAGAAAATTATTTAAATTATGCAAGACCCCTGAAGCATTGTGAATACAAATACTTACTATTCGTTTTGTTCACTTAAGTTTCTGGTAACTACTTATGAAAATGCACCAAATCAGTGCTTTTGTTCCTTTCTTAATTGTTGACGGTTTTCGCAAGTAGGTGGCTCAATTATACATGTTGTAATTGAATAGCATTATCTGGGTGAAGATCATTCAACTTTATTTGAAAAATTGGTATTTAATGTATAAGAATAATCAAGTTATTTGGAAAAGATTTATTTTTAATTTGAAAAAGGTGTTCACTTGAAGTGTTAAAATATTGTTTTATAATAATTTATTTTGACCAAAATCTGAAGTCATTTATGCAAACATATGACTATGATCGTTAATTTTATATAGTTTTTTAGGACTGGTTATTTACAATTTTTAGTCTTACATTTATGTGACCTGGTTACTTCAATTTTTGTTTGTTAGGAAAAAATATCATAATGCAATCATTTCAAGAAATTACTTCTTGGTATTTTACCAGATAATTCTTTGAACTGCCGTTTTTTCTTGCATAACTGTAGTGAAATTTCCGTGTTTGTGTACTGAATAGTTAGCTTTAATACCTTCAAATAATATAAGAAGTAACATCTTCGATGACTTGACACAGCCATATCAGCAAAGAACTTCAGTAGTTCAGTACTAGACTTTAGCGATCGTTAAACTATAAAAAAAAAATTGTGAAGCAATTGTGCACTAGGCAATACAATTGTTTCCACAACTTCGTCTTATTTCGTAAAAAAAAAAAAAAAAAAAAAAAAAAAAAAAAAAAAAAAAAGCTAATTCAACTTCTTATAAAGGCAACAGCTTTACAACTAAAAAAGAAGCATTTTTTTTATCCACAATCAGATGAAAAACAGTAGTCTATAATAATTTGTTATAAAATATTTATCCATATTGTAATAACAATCCACAATGCCTGATACTTTTACAACATTTTCTAGAAATATAACTGGCGTTTAGTACATTATTGTAGTACATTATAAAAATGTACGCTTAAGTTTGTTATATAACAGAATTGCATTGAGCACGGTTAGAAAATTTTAGAATTTGTTTCTTATTAGAACTTCTGTATTAGCAGCTTGAAAACGAAGATAAATATTGTTTCATTGATACTCTGCCATTCCCGTTGGGTCAATTGACATTTTATGGTTTCTTAACCGCTTAACCATTGGTGAGTCACGTGTTGACGTATGTGTCCAACAAAAACTGTTTTGTCAATTTCTCAATAGATAGTAGCCCATGATCAATGCCCGTCCCAGTAACTTTCTATCTAACCTTAACGTTTTCCTACGTGTATTCATTCAGTTCCATGAGTGTACTCAGAAGACATAGAACCTATTTAGATGACGTTCGTCCCCCACGCGACCAAACCTGTATTCTAATTCTGGTAAATATTCTAAAAGTTTTTTGTTTTTTTTTTAATTATATTTTTATAGTTTTTATGTTTTGTGAGGGGGCATCTTATTTTTTATGATATGATTTCAGTGACACATTATTTCACAGCAATAAAAAAAATCATGCAATTTTTTTTACATGAATTAATTTTATTTTTTGGATTTCAAGTATTACTGAAAATGTGACAAATGGGTCTGCAAGGACCATTTAATTCAGACTGAAATATGTACAAATTTTGCAAGTGTTGAAGAGGACACTGAATGTGTGATGTCACGATGCGAAATCCATTTCATCACTAATTGAAGGAAATGACTTTTCTAGGCGTGGAAACAAGAAAATTATTGTCTGACTTTTTATTCTTTTTTAGACAATTTCAGTTTTCCAAGAATATTTGTTGCGGAATAAAGTTGAGCAGTTAAGTTTACGTCAGAATTCGCTCTCTTATTTATATAAACATTTTAGAACTGGGTGAGCTTTGGGCTCTAGTTGAAAAGATAAACTAATTCGTATCAAAATAGATGTGTTTCTGCAGTGTAAGAAGTTCGTAATGTTATTTTATAGTAAACCAATTCCACACATCGTGACTTTTGATGATAAAATCAATTTCTCTGTCTTATATAATTGTTTTTATACTATTTCAGATATAAATTTATATTTTAACAATAATTTTATCAACAATGTTTAATGTGATTATGCTTATTGTGTTTAAAAACTATTTTAAAAATAATTTGAAATCTTCACAAAGTTAATTTCAACAACAATGTGTTTTTTATTCTTAGGGGTTTTTTTTGGTTTTTTTTTCCAAGTTATTTTAAAAATATTTTTTTTCAATTTTACTTCATTCTGTTCAATAACGTTGTGTTTTTGATTAAAATACCCACTTTGATATTTGGTTACAAATTTAACCCTTTGCACTCGAGGCTTTTTTCGCGCGGAGGTACCAGAAACTTGAGACGTTTCGCGGGATTTTTGGTTCAATCCGTGGTTATGGATTCGCTTGATACAAACTAAACATAGTCATTGGCCTTGCATCGAATTTCCACATCAAACCTAGTAGTCTTCACGAGTTGCGGCATCCAATCATGTGGCTCCCAAGAGGCTCCGTTCGAGCGGAAAGGGTTAATGGTATGCTCGAAAATTTGAATTTGGGGGACATTTGTCCCCCATGCGACTAACCAAGGGTTAAACCGGAAGAAAGCTTACTAAAAGATTTTCTCTCTTGATCTAGCCCATCTGATGGCTGTGGGATTAGCGCCCTGGCCTCTCATGCCAAAAATGGCGGGTTCGAATCTCGGGTTAGGCATGAATGATCGTTGCGGTTCGGAATTCAAGTTAAGATGTAGGTCCCGGCATGATTAGCCGTCACTGAACACAAAAATAGTTCGTTGAGCGTACAAACTAACTAACTCTCTCCCGATCTAAGATTTTTTTTTTGTCCTCGCATGTAAGATTATATCTCATTTTTCTCGGAAAAAATTATCTTAAAGACAAATAGGAGAAAATCTCATTTGAGTTCTCTACTGCTAGTTAAATTAATTGAAAAATCTCATAATAGTTCTCCAGGGTTTATAGAACAGAGAAAAAGTTATACATTGGAAACAGTGTGATTGGACATAGCACGTCCTGTTTATAATGACTTTTATATGGGTATGTCCCTTTCCCTGCCGGCCGCATATACCGAGATATCGAAATACATCTTTAATTTGAGGGACTGAGAAACAAAGGGGTCTAAGTGACTTTTCTTAACTTTTGAGAAAATACACTTCGAAGTTTCTTATTTATATTAAATTCCATGAAAACTAGTGATATCTTCATCCCAGAGGTTAATATTTGAACAAATAATTTTCATAAAAATTTAATATAAATAAAAAACTTTAAAGTGTATTTTCTGAAAAGTTAAGAAAAGTCACTTGGACCCCTTTGCTTCTCACGCTCACATTTGTAAAGATATATTAATCCGCGCGAGAAAGCGGGCTGGTGTGTTGCTAGGGAAATATGTATTATGACCGGTACTCGGAGACCCAACGCACGAGCTTGCGGGTTAAAGGCATGTGACTGAACAAAAAGTCACAGGCTGTTCTACAAATCGTGTACATAAAATGAGCCGCAAAGAAAAATAAAAGTGCATACACTGAGCAAAATTAGTTTTGTTACCACGTCTTCGTTTTATACTGTAAAAATGAACAATAAACAAAACACGCAAGATGCATCCTATTAACAACAGAAATCTTTTTTTTTTTTCTAAGAACAAACCTTTTACACGTACATTGCTGAAAATTTTACCAATTTTATGCATTTAATCTTTACGGAAAATAGGACATTGAAATAATCCATATTTTGAAAGTTTTATCCCAATTCATCCCCTAAAAGATAGTTAGTCGAAGTCGTGATAGATTAGTTTAGCTAGATACCCCATCAAGGCAGCTTATTTCAGCATGATTCTTTTCTGAAAAATTTGTCATGGAACGTTTTTCTTCTTAACAACCTTTTAAGGCTGGGTCGTTGAAATTTAGGTACTTATTTTTGCTAAGCACAGTTTCTAAAGCATTTATAACAACTTTCAGTATGTATATCTAGAAAATATCTCACATTTATATATGTAAAACGTTTTAACTCTTTAAATCATGGTTGGTTGGTTTATACGCTCAACGACCTATTTTTTTGCACAATAAAGGCTAATCCCTTTAAATCATGAAAGTACGGTTTTCATTTTTATGGCTTTAAAAATATATACATTCGTTTGAGGCGTAATGGATTTATAGGAAATAAAGCATAGAAGAATACCACATTTGGAACATGAGATCAATATTTGATCCCTTAAACTTGAATTCAAACTAAAAATATCTTACTTTTTCTGTATTCGTCCTTGTTGACATTTGTATAGAATTATAGAGTTGCGGCTATATGGGAAAACGGAGAATCAGTGATTACTCGCTGCTTTTATATTGAGAGATTAGAAACTTTACAAACAAAAAGTACATTGACTAAATACTAAAAAAAACATAATGATTAGGTAGCATACCCAAAGGAGCTAAAATACCTAAACCATGGCCTTTTATTGTTCCTCATTTCAAGAGTTTGTGCCCAAGCCTCCATTTTATTTCCAGCTTCCTGTTCACTGATTCGATTAAATACGAGCGCAAAGAGGAGGTGAATTTAAAAGGGTTTTTGTAGCGTTTTCTGCCTTTTCAAAGCGCAAGGAAATTATTTGCCACATGAGCGCGGATCTCAAGAATATAATGTGGTAACTAGCACGCGGTGCGAGGAAATGCAATTGTTTCCGATGCGACGAAGTTAGAAACTAAAACAATGCAATTTTATTTTTTCATTTTTTCGTGTGTTGAATTTAGGCAAGATCAAAGAAAAATGAAGCTTGTATCTTGTGAATGGTTTTGTGTATTGTATTTGTTTCGCGTTTGAGTGCTTTTACAAACAACCTCGGATACGTAACATAGTATTGAATTGGATAACATGTACTTTAAAAGAAAATAACTTTGATTCCTAAATACAAGATAGAAAAAAATTCACAAGCTATTTTTTTAATAAAAAACTTCCATAAAAGGCACATGTTATCAAATTTAATCGCAAGACTATCTATATAAAATCTAAATCATACGTTCTCTCAGCTATTACGATATCGATTACCTTTAAAAGTTTGAAAAAAGTTAAAACTTTCTAAACGTGGCGTTACCCTATGCTCTACATCCTATAAAACTAGGACAAGGGAAAATGGTGCTCATTACATCCTAAGGTAATCATAGTTAAACAAAGTTATCATAATTACAACTTACTGATGTGAAGGGTTAAAGAGGTGTTAAACGTTCCAATTGTGTGATATCTAATTTTCTAATTTCCAATATAGGCCAATTCAAAAACCTAGCATCTGATAACACTATAAAAATAATTTGTTTTCCTCTGTCAACTCTTTTATTATTTACTGCATGCCTGGAAATATTAAGAAAAATCAATACGTTTTTGCTAGCTCCATCAAAAATCGACTGATCTTCAGATTCTAGGTTTTTAATTGGACAGCCGATAAGTAGCTCACTTGATGACTGTGTGGTTAGAGACCTCTCATGCTACAGGTGAAAGGTTCGAATCCTAGTTTAGGCTCGGAAATTTATTGCTGTCCAAAATTTTATTTAAACAGTAGGTCCAGTCTATATGTGCAGAAAGTAGGTTGTTGAGTTGACAAACAAACCTTTATAAGCAGAAAGCTGAAAATTGGAATTCATGTTCCCATATTTTAACATACTAAATTAAAGATATAAACTTATCACCCTTTAAGGATACGAAGATTGATTAAAAGTTTCATAAGTGAAATATCCTAATGTCGTAATATCGATGACGCTAAAAATTAAACAAATATATATATAAATCCAAAGATGAACTTAATACAAAAAACTAGCCCAATTAATTTTAAAGAAAGAATTTTAAGATTGAAGAACAAAATTTTTTCGACTACTTTCAAGCAGTCGGAAAAAAATATAACAGATCTAAATGTAGAATATCCCAATTTGTCATTTCCCATTAAGCCAGAACGGTGAAAATGAGTATGCCTGTTTCCAAAACCACACAAATTAAAATGTCACTAATGATTTTGACTAACCACCCTTAAACCCAATTTACACTCTACCAGTCGGCGTTCCAGTTGAGATCCCTAGTCGTGTGACGTCACCGCTGGCAGCGTGTAAACGCATCATTCCAGTCTCAGGATAAGCCAGTTTGTCACGTGATCGCCTCTGGCTGGTGATTCCAGTAGATAAAACATTTTCTATTTACTGGAGCGTCAACTCCCCTCCCCCACCACTCTTCCTACCCTCATACTCTCGTGAACCGTGTAAAACACCTGCAGTAGTTTTATTTTTCTGTAAGTTGAATGATTATTGAAACTTGAAACGATGCCAAATCGTTGGAATGATAAGGATTATTTAATGAAAACAACAACTGTCAAGGCAAACTGTCATTCTCCTAACATCTAGCTTTGGGTTAGTACAATTATTAGTATTTTTTATTGTGTTAAAACATACAAATATATTTTTAAGTAATTTTCGTCATATTTTGAAAGGCAACCCTAGTAAGCTTGGCGACGGCAGATGAAATCCTTCGCTGAATTGAAACGGCACTGTGTTGCACAATCATATTATAATATGCCTAACTACAATGTTTTTGGTTGTACTTATAGAGATAGTAGGAAAATAATGCCTGTTAAAACCACTCGTATGTAAGCCTAACTCTTCCTTTTTACTTATTGATTTTTAAAATATTTTAAATTATAATGTAACTTTTAATAAAAGATAAGAATTATCTAATCCCATATTGATTGTGTCTGAGGGAAGCATCTGTGACATTTGGCATTCATATAATTTCCAGAAATAGTTCCTTAATTACTTTTGAAGTACTTCTGCGATAATCTGATAATCAAAAGCAGTTGAAAATTAGCGGTTGTTTACATTTATGTGTTCTAATTGAATTAAAATACTTATAAATTATACGTATATCTAGTGTAGTATATTATATTCAAAAGTAGTATGTCTTAAATAATGGCTACTAGAATGAATTATGTGTGCCAACGTTAAGAATGTCAACAATAAGATGTTTGTTTACATTTGGGTATTTGAATTTAGTTAAAATTCTTGTGAATATATAGAGTCAGATAATGGTAGTTTTAAAGCTGTTATAGTTTGGAATTATACTTTAAGCTTAAATGTTTTGGTACAAATTTCAGTCACAAATTTACTCAGTTATTACACAACGTAAGGAGGACCCAACATGAGATGGATTTCACAGATGGATAATTTATGCAGTTTTTTTTATCAGCAAATTTTGTAGATATGTGTATTTTGTTTAAAGATTAACATTTTAATTTCAATATTTGTTTGCTCTTCTAGGTTGTGAAAGAAAACTAACAAGCAGAGTGCCACTTGTCTTCATCAACTGTTAGACTTGAAGTAATTGGCTGTCGAATGTTATCACAATTGACTCTTTTTATCTCTGAATGCATGTTGAGTGTTTTTGTAAATTAAGTTCTACTGCTTGTGCGAAATTTGAATAGGTTAATTGCATCGGAAAGTTTTACCCTGAATGTGAAAGAAACTAATTCGTAACTAAAAATTGTTTGTTTTTGAATGTCATTTAATGGAAAATTTATGCCATCAATAACAAATGTTTTTTAGTCTGAATCAGAGATAGGATAGTAAGTCAAAAAATTCTTTGAAAACAATGCTAATCCAATTAAAATTTCTTTTCTAGATTGTGAAAGAAAGCTAACAAGCAGAGTGCAACTTGTCTTTATCAGCTGTTTGACTTGAAGTAATTGGCTGTTGGATGTTATCATAATTACAATAAAACATTGAACCACTTAAAGCAGAGAGTTAAAATGTAATGAAAGTTAGTAGAAATGTGTTGTAAAAAAAACTTGCAGCAAAGTATAAGGTGAATGGGGGAAATTTTTTTTTTTAAACACTTGGCTGAAATTATCAACGTTGTTATTTTGGCTGAAATTATTAACGCTAAGGAAACAACTTTATTTGTGGAAATGTTTCTGAAATTTTTGTATTTTTGAATGTATTTTGGGAACTGACAAAAAGAGTGCTGATGAATAACAAGAAAAGGTATAAAGGCATTTAAATTTTACTCCTCTACAAGAGTGTACAAGTATGCAAGAGATGTTTTCGAATTGGATTTTCCTGATTTGTCTGCCACTCGAATATGCTGCAATGGCTTAGACTGCAAACCAAGATTTTCATCCAACGCATTTAAACTATTATAGAAAAAAGTTGCTTTTTCTTACTGGCTGACCTTTAAAAATTTCTATTTGTGTTTACATCCAACTTTTTTGTTTCTGTGAAATTAATTATATGAAAATAATAAAAATTAAAACATGCAAGCTGCAACTTCTCACTAATACTGCATAATGTGTTATAGTTAATTTGTTATGCTACTCAAATATTTTAATATGTAACAATATGCTTTTATTTAAAATTACCAGCAACATCAAGTCTTTAAATGCATCTCGACTGAAATCCTCTCTGACACTTTTCCCATTTTTATTTTCTAGTCAGCTTCATGTAATTATTTTCATGGTACAGCATTAGTCAGCACTTTTTTAAACCTTCCCAGAATTGCAAACCATTTAGTATTCACTATTGCATCATGGAACTAGTTTTAACGTCAGGGGTGCAACCAGAAAATTTCTGTGGGAGGGGTCTTTCCATCAAGTTAACTTCTGTATTTCTGTTACAAAAACAAATTCTACATAAAAATTCCTCATCTTATATTTTTCACAAAGCAATATTTTTGCAGTTTCTTAATGTGTCACATATGCCAAAATATTAAAATGGTTTTTGTCCAGTATTCAAGTTATACATAAAAACCTAATATGGCATTTTTTTTCTATATCCTGTATTATCCATGTAATCGATGCAAAAATTCTCTTGTTTATTTAATTAGAGAAGGAGCAATATTTTTAGGTGAATGGACACAAACACCAATATCAGAATCATTTTACATATCTGTTTGATATTTTTTTTTTACATCAACTTCAGTGCATTTCGTAGTGCACTGAACTACCATTTTGAGATATTTTGATTTTAAATGTGTTTTTTTGGAGGATTTTATGTAATGACACTTGTTGTTTTCTCGAAGAAAGTAAGGTTATGTACACCAACATCCATACCTCAGTTAAAATTTGGAATATACCTATTTCATAGTTCAAGGCCCTAAAGTATAGTTCAAACAACATGTTAGTCAAAGAAAATTTCATAAAATGTAAGTGGAATTTGTTTTTACGTTGTTAACGTTTATATAAAAATTAGTCTAAAAATGTTTCAAATTTTGAAAAATATTCAATATTTAAAAATATTTTTTTAGTCCATACCTTTATTCTAAGATATGTTTTACCTTAAAATGCAAAAATTATGCCAACTAAAAGGAAATTTAAAAAAAAAAGTCTCCGAACCTAGTCGGATACCTTAATAGTGTTTGAAATAAAAGGCATGAAGCACTGAAACACAAGAACAACATTTGGAAAATAGACATCCATGTTTATAAAATTTTTAAACAATACTTTTTATTAGACCCAAAAAGTCAAAAGGCAATCTACAATGATTTTTTGATAGTATGAGATTTACAAATATGTCATTTATTTCAGTTTTGGAGTCTAATACCTACTTTAGTGCGATACATTAACTTACTCTGTCTGAATGACGGTAGATTAAAAATGTATACTTTGAAATTATTTTCGGTTGCCAATTGTTTCTTATTCATTCATAACAAAACACTGGGAATGTTGGGGGTTCTAGGGGGGTGTTCTAACCCTAAAAACCTTTCCCCTGGTTGCACGCCTGTTTAAAGTTCCTGCAATCTTTGTATTTTTGGTTTGTACGTTTAACAACCTATTTTTGTGCCTGATAACGGTTTCTCATTCCAGGATATACAACTTGACATGGATTCTGAACCCCAAAGAACATTGTCGCCTAATACAGGGTTCAAACATGGCACTTTTGATAGGCGAGATCAGAATCGAGATGGGAATTGCTTTAATCACAGGCTTTTGTTTCCAATGAATTCTATTATTAGCAATACTTTTAAAATCGGCTTCTGAATCTTGACCAACTCGGACCTGTCGTGAATCGCTCCTCTTCCTTGTTCATAAACCTTCAACTGCAATAAGGATCTGGGATGATTCTTTTCAAAATTTAAAAAAATGGATTATTTTATTTAAATATACACTCAGGATTCTTTTTTTTTTTTTTTTTTTTTTTTTTTTGTAAAAACTTATACTGGTGGTATTTAATTACAAATTTAAATGTTTTTAGCTATTGATTTTTAGACTTTTCCAATTTTATTGTAAGAATAAAACATCTATATGAAATTTATTTGTCTGACTCATTCACTGGTGTTATTTCATTTATATGAATAAAATTCCAAAGAAGATTCAAGTGCAAATTATGAACTTGATTAAAGTACAAAATCTTTTTTAATGAAAAGATAAATTAAGTCATTTTTTTTAAATCCAAATTCTTTAGTTCCAGTATACTTACAAATTGCTTAACTAATGATATTTAATTTGCTAACATTTTTAAGATGAAATTTTAATCTTAAAGAATTATCAATCAAAGAAAGAATATGTATCAAAACCCTAGTCCACAGAAAAGCGAATATTTAGTTTTTAATTCAACATTAAAATAAGTTGGGGGGGGGGGGGAGATTACATTTAACTTTCTTTGTTGGACAGGCTTTTTTTTTAAGTAATATGTATTTCGTATAAAAGCATTTTCTAAGATTTCCACCTTTTGTCCTGCAAATTTACATTTAACTCAATATTATAAACAAAATAGAGAACTGTTTTAATAACAAAAAGAAACCATAAGTTTTATTCCAAATTTTATGTATATGAAGATTTTAGGAAGTGCAAGGGAGTAGAAAATTGTACTAAGTTATTTAAAACATTTATGAAACACAATGATAACTCAGAAGTTCTAATTAGAGATCAGTGACTGTAAAATGTTCAAATACTAGAGTCAATTACAAAACAACGAAATTCTATTACAATATACCCAAAAAAGGCAATTTTACAAGTATCTGGTAACCCGTTGTCGCCAAACTAGTAAAATTACGATTTTGTTACAGATATTCAATGGGAAATATAAAAAAAAAATGTGCAAAGAGTCTATAACAGCCTTAAAAATGGGCATGATTGAGAAAAATTGTATATTTAAACATTTTAAGATTAGATTTTATATATTTTAGATTTTACTTTATTTAAAAAAATCAACAGCTGCCGCTAGTCAAAGAAGAAAACCAAATCGTCAGCAAATTATGCTCGCGCAATTCTCGTATTCTTCCAGTCGGTTGGCACCGTGTAAACATGAAACACCAGTAAACTAGAATTCCAGCCAACTGGTTCCAATGATCTTCCAGCCAATTGGCCGGCTGTCGCGGTAGTTACTGGTAGCGTGTAAATCAGGCATTAGAGGATTAAAAAGGGATTTAAAGTTACAATTGTGTTATCTGTGATAATTTCAAATATTTAATAGCAAAGCTAGCTAGTATTTTATGTAAATCAAATTGTAACATCATATCCGATTAAATAAATAAGATAAATCCTTCTAAACATGTGGCCGACTAAACGGTATAGTGGTTAGCGTGCTAGCTTCTAGACCGCGAGGTTGCGGGTTCGAGTCCCGTGTTGGCATGGGTGTTTGTAAATGTATGTTGGCTTGTCTAATGATGAATGTTTCGGCGCATTATAGCCCTCGTGTTGCTGACGGTGCCAGATAATCTGAAAACAACCAATCAATCTAAACATGCGAGTTTCATGATTTTGATTCCCAGTTAAATTCAAATTTAAATTTCAACATTATAGCTATCTTTGTTTCTACGCAGAACGACCTATTTTTGTGCACAATAACGGCTAATCAGGCCGAGACCTACAGCTTAACGTGGATTTCGAACCACAACGAACAGCCCTGCCTAACCCAGGATTCGAAACCGGCACCTTTTGCCTACAAGGCCAAAGCGCTAACTCCACAGTCATGAGATTGGCTCTAACATTATAGCAATTATCATTTTATTAACTAATTATTTTATTAAGATTAAACCATCTCTTTAATTGCAATCATTTTTGATAATCATAGTATAAGCCAAACAAACATCCCCATTAACAATTTAAAAAATAGTAAATTGATAATAAGTAAAATCGCGAATTATCAATTGGTGTTTTAGGTAGGGCAAGAGGTTTAAAAAAAATCTAAACTTATTACTGTTACCAGACAATGAAAAGTTTTTATTTAACCCTTGAAATCACTTTTCGTGTTGAATATAGTAACACTAGTAGGCGCCTGCGTATTTAAGATTTGAGCGGAATTATTTTTTTAATGTCGGATATTGTATTCTATTGCTGAGAGATATAAGATTCCTCAACGTGCTTAACGCGGTTTTCTCTCTTCCATTGTGCTCCCTCTACTGCATACTATCAAAATTTCTAAATAGTTTTGGGTTATTTCTGATTTTTCAACTTCGATTTTTCAAACAAATAACAAAAAAATGTTTATGCATTTAATATAATTTTTTTTTAAATAAAAAGCTGTACATGCTGGATTCTTGTAAATATTTTGTACTTAATATGAAGGCTTATTTCCACAAAAAGTAGGTCTGTAAAAGTAGCTTCCTTTCTCCGAGACTAGACCAGCCAGTAAGCTATCAAATCAGTGTTGAACATCTTTTCACTATCTGAGACATTGAGCCGATAAATTAATGCGATGTCTTTCTTATCAGAGAAAAAAGAAAACATTATGTCTCATAATTCCAATCTATTTGATACAAATTCTTACATTGTATCTTACACAAAGTTTAAAAAAAAAAAAAAAAAAAAAAAAAAAAAAAAAAAAAAAAAAAAAAACAGCTGCAGAATCTTACAAAATAGCGGATTACAACTTTTAAGACAGTAGTGAGTTATAGGTCAATCGATACTGCAGTTATGGCAGTCGTTCTGTAAATTGACTTGCTACTATAAAAATGAAATACTTCCGAGAAAAATGGTGGTTTTCATCTTTTAGTTAAATTTTAGTTTGATCAAAAACGAATTAATCTGTTAAAACCTGATTATCAAAACTTATATTGACAATGATACTGTATATTACTCATCATGATAGATAGTTTAAGAACTCGTAATAGTTCCTCTGTCAGCTAATTACAGATATTAAATATTTTCTACGATTTCCATAAAAGAAAAATTCACTGAAAGATATTATCATAAAGAAATAGCTTAAATCAAAGTATACGATAATAAGGTCAAGTTAATAATTTAATCAACCAAATATTGAAGAAAAAAAAGATCACTTGAAAATATGTTCTCGTTAATGTTAATTTTTTCTTTATAGACTCCCCTCCCCCTACCAACCAATTGGTTCTTGGCAAAAAACTATACAATGTTTTTACCACAAAATTGACTAATTCAGCACGAGCTCATATGCGCTTATAAAGCAAAGAACACTCCATAGAAACCAAACAGTGTTTTTCCAACAAGTAGGCAGCTGGTGATTAAAGTGTAATCAAAACTACCTTTAAAATAATACATTGTATAATAAGCTAGTCCGGAAATTGATTTTAAATACACAAAGTCCAGTCCAAGACTTTGAAAGAAGGCAAAAACGATAAGATGTTTTAGATAATTAGTGAATAAAATTCAGAAGTATTGAATGAGTAGGTAGCATAACAATATAGAATTTTTGCATGAATTCTTTTAAAATATCTAAAGTATGTCTTAAAAAGTTATTTAGAGATAACAAATATTTACCTAAATCGTTTGACAGTTAAGTAACCATTTTAAGGTAAATTGATGCAAGAAATAAATTTAAATGTTAAACTCTACTGTAGGAATTTTGTGTTTGCAAACTTTATTCAAAGAAAACTAAGTAAATATATTTTTTAATTGCCGTCATCATGTCATCAATGATGAAGATCTTCAATTCTATCAAGAATCACGAAGGCTAAAAATTAGCCATATCACTTAGCTATCCTCAACGTGTTATCCATTGACTGAATGTACCAATTATTAGTATGACACCCATATGTGTACATTATAAATTCCAAAGACAAATGATACAGAAGGGATTGACAAAATACCACATTTTGATGATTGAAATCTCAGTTTTAAATATGTTAGAACAAAAATCAACTTTATTTTTAAAAGTATTTTTTTTTTCATTATAACATTATGTTAAATAGAACTAAAAGATACTGACACTAGAAAATATTCACTTGAATGAATATATCTGTAGTGTTTTCATTTTAATATTGCCAATATATAATATTTTTACATTGAAGATTCAATATAAATTGTCTGCCTATAGATTCGCGAAATATTCCTTCTCAAATTCATTCCTCGTAAGAAATTGTTGAATAACATTGATATTTGAGAATATTTTTTTATAAATATATCTTTACCATATAGCTTAAGGCTGGTAGACGAACATTTTTCAACTTCTGATATTAAATTTTATTTTTAGACATTATGTTACATCATTTCAGTAACTTTACGTGGATTCGGCAATGCTTATATCAAGTAGTTTTTGCAATAGGGTAATTTCGTATCAAATCAACAAAGCTCCCAACCCGACCCCTTCAGAATTTAATAAAATTTTGCTCACTTGTTGGGTTTATAGAGAAAAGAAAAAATGACCAATATTATGTTTAAATATCGTTTGATTTTTGAAATATGGAGCTTCAAAAATGGACCAAAAGGTCAAAATTTTGCATTTCTTACTTTACAAATTTGCACATAATTTTGCCCCTAATTATCATAGAACTTCGATTTTGGTGTAAAAAAAAACACTGAATATTTTGGCTTTCTTATTATGTATCACTTGGACTTATTTTTACAAATTTTAATTTCAAGGCCAAACAGTTTGACCTTTGACCTTCAATATCTTTAAATAAATAAAAAAAACTTTTAATATTTTCTTCATGCATTAATTCTCTACAAAAATATGTTGGTTTCATTCCGGGACTGCTATGGGATGGCAAGTTATAAATATAAATGCAAATGCTTATACTTAACACAGTGATCGCCTTTGGGTGCGAAGTAAGGATTCCCATATTCGCGATGCGTGTTGCAAAAGAATGTACAAGAAACTGAATGTAAATTTTCTAGTTTTTAAAAAAAATTAAATATTTAAATTTAATTCTTGGATCTCTTGTTACTTATGTGGGAGAGTTGCCATATTTTGTAGTTAGGATTTCCAAGTTTGCTGATGTACGACCAAATAAGTGCTGTTACAAGTGGAAGTGGAACACTTACCTTTCTTTTGTATCATATTCATAAAAATGTGAAATTATTGCTGATGAGATGTCATTCGAAGGAATTAATTAAAGAAAGTGAAACTCCATTTGATTCCTGTTAAACCTGCGTATCTGCAATTGTTAGAAATTATCCTTAAACAATATGTTACCTGTGAGATTGTAAAAATTGTCTAAAATTCGAGAAATTTAGGAAATGTATAGAACAAATTTCTGATATAAATAAGATTATAAGAGTAAAATACAAGCAGTGAAATAATTTTTACCGGTTTATCTTTCAAACTTTTTAGACCCTTTGTCATGACTTATTCATTTATTTATGGAGAAACTTGCTACACTTGAACGGCTTTAATGTTAAGAGTAGTCATTTTTTCCTTTAGGGTTAGTAAAAAATTTTAAATCAGATTCTTAGCAATTTTTTTTAAATTACATCTTTATTATTCAAGATGCACTTCAAGGATATAATCTATTTCAGCATATAATAAATGAAGTAAAATAGAAAAATAATGTAAATACGTTGAAATAGTATACATCTGATAAACTAATTTCGACGATATTTCAATAGTAATACGATTAATAAAAAAACGTGTTTCTATTTTTAGGATATTCCTTTTGCTAAATAGTATGAATTAACAAATTATTATGATTGTTTGTAACATTCTTTAAAATATTCTCAAAATTCTATTAATGATCATGTTTCTAATTTTATAGGAAAAAACGTTTACATAATTAATATGTGATAGGCAGACACTAATCATAATAATTTTTAGACAATAAATTAGGTTAAAATTTACTCCTCTGATACATATTTATAAGAAGATCGTAAAAGGAGAAGACATATATGATAAGAGTGGACTGTACAGTTTCAATTTAAATTTATAACATTACATAATAACCATTTAATTAAAAAAATAGACAATACTCATTTAATTCCTTGCACATTTTTTGTATTGAGTTTTGAGAATATGATAATCTTCATTTAGCTAAAGTTGAATTTTGGGCGAAATTAAGGATAATGTTTTATATTTAAATTTATTACTTGGTATCCCATTAGCTAAATGAAACCAACAGATTTTCGTAGGAAATTAATCTAGTAACCATACACTTACTAAATCTCTTTAATTTCGGACAATCGTTACAGTCTCAACAGGTAGCCTATTGTTTGAGAAGAATTACAAACAATTGTATACATGCAAGTTTAACAGGAATCTAATGAAGTTTCAATTTATTTAATTAATTCGTTCGAATGTCATCTTATCAGTATTAATTTCACATGTTTTGGAATATGACAAACACAAACGATAAGTGTTTTACTCTCCCTGTAAATGCACTTATTTAATCGCATATCGGTAAACTTTTAAATCCTAATTATAAAATATAGTCTCTCCCACACCATTTAACAAAAGAACAAAAATTAAATTTTCATCATTTCATTCTTTTAAAAAACTAGATAATTTAAATTCAGTTCACTGTAAATATTTTTGCATTAGGTTGGTTGGCTGCTTTGCACGCTCAACGACCTGTTTTTTGCACAATAACGGCTAATCAGGCCGGGACCAACAGCTTAACGTTGATTTTGAACCACAACGAAGATCAATGTTTAACACATGATTCTAACGCATCACCTTTGGCATGAGAGGTCAGAGCTCTAACAACCATAGCCATCAGGTAAATCTTATGCATAAGGTATCGCGAATAGGGGAATCTTCACTTCGCACCCATCACTGGCGATTATGGTGCGAATTTAAGAATAAGGGTTTGCATTTAAATGTATTACTTGTCATCCTATTGCGGTCTCAAAATGAAACCAACAGATTTTTGTAGAGAATTAATGTATGAAGAAAATATATTTTTTGAAAAGAAAAAAAAAACTTTTTTGAAATATCGGAGGTCAAATGTCAAATTGTTTGACCTTAAAATTAAATAAAAAAAATAAAAAAATGGTGCAAATGATACATTATAAGAAAGCCCAAATATTCAGCTTTGTTGTGGCTTCAAAAACAATGTTATATGATAATTAGGGACAAAATTATGTACAAATCTGTAAAGCAAGAAATGCAAACATTGACATTTTGGCCTATTTTTGAAGCACCGTACTTCAGAAACCAAACAATATTCAAACCAAATATTAGCCATTTTTTCTTTTCACTATGAATCCAACAAGTGAGCAAAATTTTATTAAATTTTAAAGGGGTCCGGGTTGAAAATGCACTTTTTTTGTGTTGATGTGACATGGAATGACCCTATAACTTTTTTTTTTTTTATGTAATAATAGGGCGGCTGACATTTTCGGAATTATTATACCAAATTATAAATTAGAACAATATGTCTTTTAGAAAAAAGGAGAGCAAGTAATAGTTTATTTTTAGAAAATGATTTATACATTATGTGCGAGGTTTTTTTTTATAGAATTTTGGTTTCACTTCTCAACACTGACAAATATAAAAGGGACATGTCATTTCATGTTGTAAATGTGTTTATTTGTAATTTAGGTTACGGATGACCGTCACAATCAACTGTTATTTTTGCGTGAAAATGAAACAAGTATTGTCAATAAATAATGGGATGTTAAATTTTTATTTTGCTTTTAAAGCTGTTTTGCAATTGAACATAAGCATTAGTGTGGACCGAAAAAATTAAAATTTGAATTTCCAAATATATGGACGGTGGGAAGTTGCCCTTTATTGTTCGATTGAATTACACAAAAATTCAAATCTCTAGTTCAATTGTTCTGCTGCCCCTATTACCTAGAAATATTGATTTTTGTATGAAAACATTCTTCCATTTCATTAACACTTTCTTATTTAGATATATTTGGTTAAAGAAATTTATTGAAATGTAAAAATTGATATTAAAAAAAAACATTGTCATTTTTTGACATCGTATTATGTCCCAAAGACCTTGAATTAAGATAATGTCTTTAGAAAACGTACAGTATGCACCGTGCTGAGCTTATAGTGGGGCTACACTTAAAATAACGACTTGCATAAAGTCCGTTAATTTTAAAATATTCATAATTTGAAAAAAAATCATACCTTCTCCACGACCAATTCTAATAGAAGGTTTGCTTATATTTTTATACTGGGACTTAAATAAACAGAACCTGATAAACTCTTAAGTCTGGAAAAAGCCAACATATGGCTGAAAAATAAGAAATCATTTTGCATATTATTTATTTTTTGTTTTTTTATATGAAACCAAAATTAATCAATGACTTAAACCAATTTATAGGCTTAAACCTCCAATTCTGACCGAATAGCTTACTTAGAATTGCACATTTTGTTATTTATTTTAAAATAGAAATTTAAAAAAAAAATTTTAAAAAATAGTAATAGTCAGAACATTTTGCGAAGTTGTGATAGAAAACAGTAGATGGCAGCACTATAGAAAAGATAAAACCGTAAGCAAGTTGAGGAAACCTAAGGAATCTTATATCTCAGCTTTAGAATACAATATTTAATTCTGGAGAACTTCCAAACAAGTAATTCTTCTAAGCAATCTTAAATTCGTAGGCTGTTCACGATTCAACTAACTTTCCGAGTAAACAAACTACCATTCCACTTAGCAATATACATCGCTTATTGAAAGTACTTAATGAAAACTTATTCTACAAACAACTATTCGTTAATTTTAAGATAATCCCCCAAAACAGCCATCTCCCATCCGATTCCAAGTCACGTTATCCTCTTAATGACGTCACGACAGTCATTCGTGGATGGAGATAACGAGAGAAAATTGCAATCACCTCGTTCATTTTCGGATCATTAGAACCACCTCCCGAAGAACTAAAAACCATGTTCAGTAAGATGGGCCCATCCCGGAGAAGCCTTTTCTTTAACACCTTCTTAAAATTTCAGACGTCATTGATAAATAATAAACGATTCGGTTCAAATTATTTAATCTTTTACCTTGGCTTGTGAAGATAGTTTTTGAGGATGTGCTGAAATAACCCTACTGAAATAGTATCATTAACTACATTGTATGTTGTAGAAATGTTTTGTTTTTCCAATTTGATATTGCTGTTAGCCACATTGCTAGTGCTTGTCAGTCTTTCCCAGCCCAATGCTACGCTTCTATGAACAATATCGGTCAAAGTATTACTGAAAAACGTATAAAATTTTCCCCAGTTGTACACTAGTTGGGCATTTAGTTACTATACCAACTTAATGACAGTTTTAACATCTTTAATAAGAAAGTTGAATTGCAACCACCCCTAAAAGATATGCTCTAGATACGTTCTTAGTGTTATGGTGAATCAGATCATAACATCCGTATGATCTTACGTACGAATAACACATTAATGAGAGTTATTTAGACTTTTGCTGCTTGAAACGTGTGTAATTTTTTTTTTTTTTTTTTTTAATTTTTTTTTGTATAATTTGGTGACATTTAATGACTCAAATATTACCTTGGAAAAAAAAAATCATCAAATTTGTAAATTTCGAAAAACTTGCAGGACAAATTTACTTGTGTTCTACATAAGTTCTTTTTCACAATAACATTTCAGCTGGTTAAACACCAACTGGTTGCTGTTCAGAAAAAGGGGAGGGGTAAGGGGGTATCAATAGAGTTACTATAGAATGACTCTTTCAAAATGCAAACTTTAAAGCACTTTAGATTGGAATTTCCAGAAAAATGTTTGATAATCCTGATAGTATTCTCACGACCTTCAAAACTTGTATTTTTGACGGATATAAAATTTAGATTTTAGATTTAGCGAATTTCAGTTTGACTACCTGTCGCCATTTCCGGTATTTCTCGTTGCATGATAGGATTTGAGCAATTTAGTTGGGAAAAATCCATTTTCAAAAATTGATGATTGTGTAATAAAATTAAAGAGTTGTCGCATCCAATGGCCCAAACATTTTCACTTTAGCGCCCCCTGGGGGCCCTTATCAGTTGAAATTAAGTACTTTTAGTCAGTGCCTGTGTTGGTTTTATGAGCTGAATTATGAAATAAAATTAAAACACTTAATTTAGCCGAAGATTAACAATTTTTTAGACATGGATTCTTCTAAAAGGGTTAAGTGGAATTATATTTGATGATATTCTTATAATTTGCTTAAATTTAATTTAGCAATAGCTCTATTAAAGAACATTATTTTTTTAGAGTTTTTTAAAACCAGTTTCTGAAAAGTCGAAGGGTTTTGAAATATTTTCCTGCTTTTCCCGATACTCAATTTGTATCATTACATAAGGATAGACTGAAAGAAACCACGCATAACTTTTCTGTGTCTTCCAGAAATTTAAATTTTCTTTCTAATTTAAAATTTCTTTATAAAATTATTTCCTCAAATAATTTTGTCCATTTAGAAATTGAATTTTCTACGAATATATATTCAACAAAAATATTTGTAAAATGCAACATTTCTAAAAGCAGCTAATCAAAAATTAAACTAAGTATATAGTAATTGAGTAAAAGTATAATACTTCCACTAAAATACATGTTTCTTTACTAAAAAAGTATATTTTAGCTGTCTAACAATCTTAAACTACCTTTTAAAAACAAACAAATATGCGACTCTTATCAGGAATTTATCCTGAAGAGAGAAAAAATAAAATTACTCTTGAATTAAAATATCTTTATGGATAATTCATCTCATTGAAGCTTTCTTCAATAAAGATATCATTGATATGAACACTTTTGAAAGAAGGGTGAAGACCTTATTTATTTTGAAAGAAGGATAAGGATCGGTACCTTATTGGTAGCATTTCCTTTATGCAATATAACTTGTTGAAACGGCATGTGCAACAGCTTATTAAAATTAGTTTTAGAAAATAATAAATATAAAATAATATATTTTTTGTTTACAAGTTATATATTACAAGTTTTAAAAAAAACAAAAAAAACTTAGTATCGTGTCTTAGAGCAAAATTAGTTGTTTAGCCTTGTCAAAATATATTTTTCATTGTGCCGGGTATCAGCCTTTCTTAATATTCATTGCGATTTTGCAGCGTTTTATAATTTTCAACTGCAGCCATTTCATTTATTGTTCAAAAAATTTTAAACCATTTTGCCTTTAATTTTCTTTAATTTGGTACAGTTAAATCTAATTCAAATTCATATTTTGCAACAAATTTATAGTAAAGTCTAAAAATAACATTTCATATTGTAATCTGTTCAGCAGTATTTTAATAATATCACAAATTTCAGCAATCAATTAATTACAAAGCAAGTATTTTTTTTTAAATTATAAAGCAATAACACCAATAAAAAGTTCTTGATCTCCACGTTACCATTCATAAATTCATACGTTCCCTCAAGGCACACTGTCTCATGTAACTGTTACAGCATTTTTTCGCTACAACCCATGCGAAATGTAAATCAGTCCCGCTTTAGAACGAACCACTCCAGAAATGATTCGATTTGCTGGAGACATTATGTTTAAGAAACGTTTGCTGAAGATCCAACAGTGTTCCTCATGCTTCCATGGCAGTCCTAACCGAAAACAGAGCTGTGCGTTCCCCACGTTCCTGAAGTTTCTCTTTTTTTTTTTTTTTTTTTTCCTTTTTTTTTTTTTTTTACTTTTGACTCTTTTTGAGAGTCAAAGAAGCACGTTTTTCTTTTAGAGTGTAAAATATTGATGTTAGCTCTTTTGATTCGGTGGGTCTTGTTCCCTGAAAAGAAGAAATGTCGATGTTTTGGAATTTGATAAGGGAAAAGTTCTTGTGTTAGCGTTCATATTAACTTTTTTCGTGTGTGCATTAAATTGTGAAGTTCCCGTTCTTAAAGTAATTTAGGCAACGTAAGTTTACGTTTTTTAACGTAAGTTTTTAAAAAATATTCTAAAGGGTTCTTTTATTTATATAATTTGGAAATATTTGAAGTATTTGAAGTATATGTTCCATTTTGTGTGATTTAGCATGATAATTTTAGATTACGATTTTATATTATGTAAAAAGATAGACTTTACACGATTATACAAAGCGGAAGGATATATACAATACTGTACTTTGTAAAACCACATTTTCTATAGATAACTTGGATCTCTGATTACTTCCACTAACTTTCAAAACCAAGCAAAAAATGTTGTTAGTAATAATTGCTTAATTTTTTTTTAATTAAGATGAACGTCCAAATAACTTTATAATGTAATTCTAAAACATTTCTATTCTGTAACTGCATTATAATTCTTTTCACATCCAATATCAATACAATATTTTCTAACTTGATGGAAATAGAATTAAAAAAAAAAAAATTACAATAAAAAACCAGCATCAGCATGTGAATTTCTTGTGCTCACGTGTCAGCATTCGCTACAAATGCTAATGTACCTTGCCCTTGTAGCTTTCACAATTAGATGGTGCATGAAAACTTGAATAGCTCTCACCGGTGTCTTTTGAATGCAGTATCATGCCCTATTCCAGATGAACCAATTCAGAAGCTATATACAATTTGTTGCCTTTTTTACCCTTTTCATTTTTCCATCAGAAGCCTGCGTTGGGGCTATTTTATTTGTACCATCACGACCATAATCTGTCTTATCTAGATTTCTCTTCGCTTCTTTAAGTTTTTCGTTATTGAAAATGTCTTGGCTCTATTGCATAGAACAAAAATAGATACTTTGTTTAGCAAATAACTTTCAGTAATGTTCCATCATCAGTACTTACATCTAGAACAATAATTTAGTTTCTTCTTTTAGTCTTTCTTCATTTATCTTGAGACCAATTTTCTTCTTTATTTTGCGTAGAAGATCTTCATGCTATAGTTGAAATGAGTGCAATGTCATCAGCATGATCTAAATTTTTTAGATATATTTCAAAACACCAACTAATTTCAATATGTTATATGCAGTGTTTGTCCTATAAATCTAGTAAAGGAAAATAATGAGCAACATATCTAAAATGTAAATCTTAATTTGTCACCTGTTTTAATGCTAAAGGTTTCTGATGCAACTTCATTTACAATTACTTCATCTTCTCTCATATTTGAGTAGAATATTGTTCCTTTGTATTCCTATGTGTGTATTTACTAGAAATGTATACTGCATAAATTGACTTTATAACTACAACTCCTGGATAGTGCATGTTTGGCTATTGACTTAAAGCCTTAACAATAACCACCGAGATCTATATTACAACTTATACCCAAACTAGTTAGATTCTGTTTTTAACCATGGGCAATTTATTACATAGAATAGATGGGGAGGGAGCAGTTCAGTAGACTTCATTTGCTTTTCAGAGAAGAAACCGCTCATAAGCTATCCAGAAGTTGTAGTCCGTGATTACGTATGGAATATAATATCTTACTGAGATTTGTTACAAATATGTTTAAGTAATATTTCTGTTTATAAAAACAAATTTCGTTTGTAACAGAAGTTACTCGAATGTATTTTGTAAAACAACAACGTATGCAGTTTATTGTATCAAAATTCAGTAGGTCATTGTACAAAATGTAAAGTAAGCTCTTATTACTTAAATTGTTATATATTGCTCAGCTGGTCCTGTAAAATGTGGCCTAAGCTCTTATTATTTATATGCATTTTAGTGACAGCAGCTGTCACAATACAACTTTTAGTATAAATTGACATATTATTAAAAATGAATTTTCAAAATTTAAATGCCTAATAGTAAGTATTTAAAATAATATCGTTTCCTAACTTTTTTTGTGTGAAAGAAAACATTCACGATCGCACTTTGTATGCATGCTCGTTCAAACATACCATCGCTATTTCGTCCGTATGATCCATCGATATAGATAAATAACTGAATAGACTGTTCCATTGTCAATTCAGAGAGAAAAACGCGCCGGGGATTGCGAAGCTGGTAGGAGGATTAACCAATCACAGTTCGCTTTTATAGTTGGATGGGAATGCGAAAAACCTAGTAAAGTGTTAGAGTATATGTATTTTTTGCACATTATTACTAATTAAGGTCTACTATTGACATTTCTGCTGTGTACAACCCACAATTTTATTTTCAATTCTCGGCAATCCATATTTTTTATCCCACCAATTGCATCTGGCAATGCCTTCATTTTACCAGCGTTAACCAGTTTATCCAGTTGTTTATATCGATGGTATGATCACGAATCGAGACCTGAAAAATTACTAGGCGGATCTAGCAATGAAAAGCATAATTAATTTCAGTTAGATATATAAATAGCCGAAATCTTAAAAATAATCATATGGGCATCTTCCATTGATATTCAGCATATGCAGAAAACTTTTCAGCTTTGTTTTTGAGTACTGAGGATTGCAGCCCCAAATTTCGCTCTCGGGGTCTCAGAGATACTTTCACACTTCTCACAACTGTTTAATTTACAAAATAAAAATTAAAGCTTAATTTAAAGAAGAGTAAGTGTGTCAGTTATATTTGTTAAAAGTTCATAATTGAATACATAGCATTTAAAATACCGACACTTTTTCAAAACGAGGAATCGATAGTCTACTATCCTTTTAATTCAAGAGTTCTCCAAATGAGTTATTTTTTTCTTTTTCCCTCGAAGACTTTCTACTTAAACTAAACTTAAAAGCTTTTGACTTGAAACCTATTTTTCTCTCTTTTAATGGCTTAGATCTTCACCTATTATTTTATATCTATTCCTTTCTTTCAATTAGAATACATTTACATGTTAAGTTTAAATACTTGAAATCTGAAATATGATTTGTCAAACTAAAAATGAGTTGTAAGGAGTTTCTTGAAGAATTTAAGAAAATATAGTTACTGGAGAATCTTGTAAAATTATCGAAAACTTAATAACTTTATAAACTACAGAGATGTATTTGACAGATAACACGTCAATTTATTTATGTTAAGTACATTGCTTTCAATATGAATCATGCTAGTCAAGTAAACAATTAACTCTTAAGTAAAATCCTTTAAACCTTACCCTAGGCAGATTGAAATCATAATACAATAGATAACAATCGCGAATGTCAGGCCTACGGTGGTAAGGGAAAGTGTAGGTGTAGAAGACTGCAGTAGGGGACACGGAACCTCACTCGGGGGCGCAAGTCACAGGACTAGGTTGCGGCCAGCATCAAGGTGGAACATCTCCGATTGCATACGTTAGACACCAAAACCGTCTGTCACTTCTCGCGTCGGTTTTATAGCAGCTAGGTCGTATAGCAACCCACATTGGTTTAAGTGGAGCGGTGGAAAAACCCGCCCCTTTGGTTTACATATTTGTGTGAACAACACAATCTCGACGTGTGGGGTGTCGCAACGTCCTACTGGAATAGTCCAAGTCTGGCTAAATGTACCCTGTACATGAACTGGTATAGGTGATTGAACATGATGATAACGTACCTCTCACCTAACAGAGTCGTCTCTAGACGTATCAGAGGTCCCATATCACGCCAACTACACACGCCCCTTACCATCAGAAAGGATTCACCAGCTTGAGCAGTACCCTGTAGACATGTAGGGTCCAGTTTATCTCCATACCCGTGCACGTCCATCTGTCTAATACAACTGAAAACGAGACTCATTAGACCAGGCCACAACAGTCTAATGGCGGGACCAGGCGAGGAGGAAAGCTTTGGGCCGTGTAGTCAACAACGGTGCACGAGTGGGCATCCTTTGATGTGATGATGATCCTTTGAGGATCATCTGATGATGATCCTTTGAGGTGTTTACACGCTGACACTTGTTGATGCACTAGTATTTGTGGAAGCGTTGCACGTCTAATTTGTTAAAGGATTCTCTTTTAGTCGACCATGTCCCTTCTTAAGAACTTTTCCCGGCAGTACTGATGTTTGAAATTTGATGTTTTACCCGATTATTGATATTCACGGTACATACGTGAAATGGTCGTAAGCGAAAATCCAAAATTCTTGGTTACTTCTGATTGGAATCATAAAACTTATTTTTAAAAAAAATTTATTCGTAGATGTATTTAATATATGAAAAAGAAGTACTTAAATCAAAATAAGAAAGACATTTAACACACTCGGATACGCACATCAACGTAAAAAAAATTATACCTAAAAATTATTCTATACTTAATATTATTTCTATACTACTTTTAATACTTTAAAAAGTTAAAGTTTGAATAGAATTTTTATGAAAATTTCAAACAATTTCAAATGTAACATGAAAATTATCAGTCATTCTCGTATAATTAAGACAAAGATTTGCATGAAATATCCCTATATTGCGAAAAGTAAGTACAATTTTACCCACATGTAGTTGAAAGCTCACTAGTGAAAAATCGAATTTCAAGGATTTAATACCCGATTTCACTAATTTCTAGGACTAATAATATTAAATAAGACGTAATTAAATTCGTTTCGAGTCATTCAGAACTTAGATATTAAAAGAATGCAAGTTACACTATCACACAAAATACAACAGCCTCAATTAAGGTCTCCATTGCTAGACAGCAAACACCACTACTGTGTTTCTTAGAGCAGTTTCAAAATAAATTATTGTAACCAAATTAATATTAAATTGAAAATGGGAATAAAAATGCTCAACAACAATTATTGTAACCAAATTAATATTAAATTGGAAATGGGAATAAAAATGCTCAACAACATTTGTCGATAAATTTAAAAGAAAATAATTGATAAAAAGATAATAATTCACACAGATTTAAAGTTATGATTCAAGGCACAGATAATATTTCCTCAAGGAACAAAATAATATTTCCACATTGTATTCTCTTTAGTATCCATGTACAACTAAATATTACTTTTATTAAAGCTTATTAAATACCTGCTAATTACCTTCAAATAAATAAAAGTAAAACAATTTTTTTTATCTAACCATTATTTTATATTAAACTAGCTGTCTGGATTCGAGTTACTAAGTTACCAGTTAATGCATGTGTCTTTAAATTTGAAAAAATTGTGATTCACTGACAACCTAATGGCGTCTTCTTTGCTTATCGCTTTCTTGTAGTCGCCAAGCAATAAAGTCTCCAATGGGATAATGTTGCCGAAAACGTTTCCTTTCCAAAGAAACTGTCTTGACATAAATAATGAATACAACAAAAATATACTAGTGTATAATTATTATTTTGTGTATGCTTAAAATGTGCGAAAAGTGAACTTAAAACCATTTGCAGTAATAAAAATATGAATTGGTACAAACTTGATACGAATTCATTTATTAGATTGAGTTAAGGACGTATTTTTTTGACATTAAAGGTTTGCATTCAAATGTTGACAATTTACAAATCAATTGCACATTTCATCAATATCAGGAAGTAAAAGTTATTTGCATAGATTGGACTTTGACTAATTGCCACTGTTCAATGAAGTTTTGATTAGTTTTTATCATGTTCTTGTCCATGGTAGGAAGAATTATCGCCTACCGTGCGCATGAACTCGTGTTCGAATCCCACTATGGGAACTTAGCAATGTCAGAATTAATAAAAATCAACTGTTGTGAAAAAGATTGTTAAATATAGAGGAATAGTTTAAAATGACCTTGGGACGTTTCCTTGCCTTCTATATTGGGACCTATATTCAACATTCCGTATCTTGCTATCTTGTTACAACAATGTTTCAACGTATTATATCACTAGAATTTCTATTTGTACTTACAGATCCAAAATAAACAATAATTTTGTTATTTGTTGTAGTTCATATATTAGTGCAAATTATTAAAAATATTGCCTCTCTAATACTCTATTTGCGGACTTTCTTTTCAACAATGTATACGAAAACACACGTTCTTTGTTTGCTTTCTACATTTTTAGGATTGCATTTTTAAGTCACATTACTGAGTGATAACACAGGAAGTTATACATTGAGTCCGATTTGAAAAATCACAGTTGCGATATATATCTCGAAGGAAAAAAAACTAATTGTAATCAGAAAGTACACATCGTTTGACTTAATGTACTACCAAAAATTGTCTACTAAAAATCCGGTTCTATTATTTAAACAAATAAAATACTTCCCACGCACAAGAATAACAAATGTGAAACTCAATCAGATAGCAACACTAACCAAAAGACATACAGCATTGACTGACAAGCAAGCTATAACACAACAAGTTTCTTTTGCTTTTATTCCATTGTCCTCGATGTCAGTCTGCATGCAATAAATATTTATGTGAGAAAACGCATCAGTTTGGAAACAAATATTTCAGTATGAGTAACAAGAAACCAAAACCCTAGGTATGAATGTATAGATTTTTTTATTTCGTATTTGAATAAAACTGTTATATATTCCCTACTGTTCCCCACTCATAGTATTTGTATTCGTCTTTAATATCCAAATCGAATATTTCTTTAGGAGGAACTTGAATTTTCTGCTCCATCCATTTCACGTTAGATACGAAAGTATAATAAAATATTTTCGCATTGCAGAGTTTTTGTATTCTATAGATGAGTAAAATAACATACATTGTGATTGTGTCAATTTTTTTATTAGAGCTTTCTTTCCACATTTTACATTCCACGGAAGAATATTTCTTTTAAACTTTGTTCAAAGGAAAGTTTTATTTAGTTATGAACTGTCAGAACAAAGATGTAAGTTTTGTTGTGTTGTTTATGAAAGAACCAATTTCTTGATAATCAATGTTCTTGCTTTACCATATGTTTAACAAAGTTAAAATAAAAATAAAAAATTAATAATTATCTTATTACCATTTGTTGTTGTTTTAAAATGAGAAAAACGTAAAAAATAAAGTCACTAAGCCCTTTAAATTTTAAACTCCAGCAGCATTTATTAGAGTCAAGAAAGTAATCTACACACTTGAAGTAAAGTGAGCACGCTAAATATTTTAAGACAGCTTACCCAGCCCCTAGCGGTGTTGAAGTTACAAAAATAACTAAAAAACTAAAGGAGATAAGCAAAAAAGTCCAAATAAAAATAAATTCACAAAATGACAAAACTACAGGAAAAAAGTTTTATAAAGTTATCCGTAAAATTGGCAGAGATATTCGTGGTTGAAAATATGTACTAATCGCAATTTCAAAAAGGGGCCGTCTTCAAATTGAGAAACGTGTTCTCTGATGAAAAGCTCAAAATATTTAGCATAGTCTCTTTACTATGGTATACGTTACTCCGTGACTCTACGAGACGCGGTAAAGCGTAATGCTAGCTTTCATGTGCGGGCGACGGGTCTCGATCCAGGGACCATGGTGTCTCGAAGCAGATGCTTTACCACTGTGCAAAAGAGTACTCCAGTGCACAGAAGTTTTATCTGTTATTTGATGTTTCAAATTTAAAGAGCTTAAAAGGATATTAGGAATCACCCTGTGCACATCAAGGTTCAAAAATATATTCTAAGAATACTTTAATTTTACCAATATAATTGATAGTAACATTGCAAAAATGGCTTTGGAAATATGAAGCACTAAATTCGAGGTTTCTGCCATATAGTAGAGAGGTCAAGTCGCCGGATGATGATAGAAGGAGACTACTGCGCAGACTACCTCATTCAACTTCAATTTCGCTCTTCTCCGCTAAAGTTAGTTGTTTTCAGATTATCTCGCGCCGTCAGCAACACGAGGTCTATAATGCGCCGAAACATTCGTCATTAGACAAGCCAACATACATTTACAAACACCCATGCCTAACACGGGACTCGAACCCGCAACCTCGCGGTCTAGAAGCAAGCACGCTAACCCCTACACCGTTTGGTCGGCCTTCTCCGCTAAAGAACGTAGCTTTTTATCACTTCCATGTATCACATGGCTCAAATACGAAATATGTAATTATATTCTCTTAAACACTTACTCAGTAAGTTGCTTATACTCACTTTTTCAAAAAATTATCTATTTGTATAGTAAAATATTTATTTTTGTCCAGTCAGATAAAAAGAACTGATTAGCATCTAGTTTTAGACTTTCATGTATAAAACAGGGATCAAGAAGTATTCCTTTCTAAACTAATTATTAGCACGATTACAAAATTTATAATTCCAATCACAAGCGGATCCAATTATCATAATTAACCTAGACGGTTGCTCAGTCTGCCAATCAGTAAGACAAAACGAAAAAGTTCTATTTAAAAAAAAAAAAGTCCGTATGAAAAAAAGGAAGAATCCTAATCATCAAATGATGTTAAAAATGTCAATTCTTAATCATTAAAAGTGTTAATTCCCCTCAAACAAAAGAATTTCATCCCTGAGAAAACTGAGAATTATTTCCCATAAAAATTTCCACTCGATTTCCCTCCCGGAACCATGTATTCCCATTTATCGATTCTTGCCCCATTAACTTGAGAGTGGATCAAAATCGGAGAACATTGAATCGATTCAACTGCTGTTGCCAGAACCCTAGCTCTATTATTAAGCAACGCGACGAGTGTATTCTGGAACATCTTGCGTCTCCCCGCACCAATGGAATTCGATTCGAATTATTCAAAGACACCCGGCGGCATTTCTGGACGATAATTTGTTTGATGTAGTGGTCCAGAAACACGCTCTAAATATTATTTACCGACTGGCAAACCTTTTAAAGTGTTCTCGTTCATATATATACTTTACAAATTGCAACAACGGATTGAAACTCAAATCGAATGTCGTGTTAGTTTACAGTTTTAAGTGTGAAATTTCACGTGTAGTTTTAGTTTAAACCCCTTACGTACAACTAATGAATTAAATCATGCCTTAAACATTTTTAATTTCGCTCAAAAACTATTGGCCCACTTCTAAAATATGTCAACTAATGCATTAATATAAAACGTGAATGTTCCATTGTTTAAAGGAATTCCAAATGTTACATACGTATTTTAAAGTTCAACAATTAAATTTGCCCTACATCAACTGAGTATAACATCAATGAACTTCACTTTTTTAATATATATTACTTTATAAAACTGTTTAAGGATAATAGGATAAAATTAATCGAGATAACGATAAAGTTATAATACGAGACCGACTTGTAACTCGTTAGAGATAATATGTGATATAAAGGTGATCTTATTAGTGTCTAGAGCATAAAGCCAATGTAATGTTAATCGTCAAAATTTATGTAAGAAAATTTCACTCTTCTGTTTCTAACATTGTTAAATCAAAATATATTTTGCGTTTATTTTAAACGACATGTTAGCTAAAATACTTTTTTTTTTTTTTTTTTTTTTTTGAACCATAAGCAATTATACAACTTTATGCACAGCCTATTGAAAACACATACTATCTCATATTAGGAACACAGTGTAATTTTTTTTTTACTTTATCTTAATTTATTTTCTTCGTTTAAATTGATACGAAAAACATTACGAATTTTCATCGTATAACTGGGTACATGCGTTACTAAAAAAAAAATGCACCAGCAATATAAAAATTTATATAACTAACATTTAAATATTTATTTTTATGTAAAATTTAATAGTGAAACGTATTATCATTATTTTTGGTTCTAATACTCAAACGATAAATAATGATAATCCATTTTACAAACTTTTACATCATTAACACTATAAAATTATTTCTTAACTACTAATTATAACTTAACTAAATTTTTTAAATTCAAATTTTTACTTTTAACTTTAAATTTTTTATAAAATTAAAAAAGTGAACACAAGTGTATTATAATAAAAATTGTGTGATGTTCCACACCCGTAGTTAATTCAGAAAATCTTTTGTTAAACATATTTTGTACGCTTTTCTTTAATCACCTGGGTCATTTTTATTTTTATCCGACAAAGAATTTGATGCCTCTAGGTGTAAAGAACTTGATTTTTATTATTTTTATGTATATTTTTTTGTACATCTAAAGACAACAAAGAAATCTATTTTATTTTATAATTAGTAGTAGAGTTTGTAATTGGGAGAAAAATAAATTATCCTTTTGTTAATTAAGGCATAGATGAAACATGAATAGGAACATCAAAGATAACATTCGTTTGATAATTTATACCCTGAATATATATACATACTTAATTGAGAGTTAAACAAAGTTTATTTTGGATCTTTTACCTCTTTGGTTTATATTTTTTAGTATAATGTTAGTAAAATTATTTGCCTGTAAGAAATGTAATTCCAAATAAAAAGTACAGGAATTAAAGTTTACTTTTATTATATCTTTTCGGTATTGAAATGCCTGTGCTCTCCGAAATTAGTGTGGCTTTTGACTAAAGTTTATCATGTGTCTATTTTGTCCCCCCCCCCCCATATGCATATATTAACTCTTACAATACAATACAATTATTTAGCCCTAGAAATTGGGTTCCTAATTTCTAAGCAGAGCTGGTAAAGTTTAAGAATGTCCATTCTCCTTTTGATATCTCCTTCTTTTAAAAAATAATTTCTCTAATATAATGCTTTGTGTGAAAAAAATTTATATATCTTTAGAAAGAACATGAATTACATACTATCATAAGTGAAAATCATAATGATCATAAATTAAAGACTGAAAACAATGGAAATAATAACCTTTACCGGTGGGATACAAAATTATATGCGTTATACAATTCTACCTCTCTATAAATAAAATATTCATTTCTATTTAAAATATATTTGTTGAAGTAACATCAGCTAAAAATGGTGAATTATGTTAATTTTTACTTTAATACTACAGAATACAAATGTTGTTTTATAAAATACATTAGAATTTCTATATTTCTGTCGTATCAAAATAAATATTCATTAAAACTATAACATCGGAAAATATAATTAAAAACATTTTTAAATATCAGTAATTTTCTTCCATTTAAATTCAAATTTATGTATTGAATTAAACTAATTTATATGAAAATTGAACACAATCATTTAAATAAACTAATAGTCAAGTCAACAATCTTACCAAACAACCAGTAAGAAGATAACGCTTAAGTATTCGATTTCCTTTTTAAAAATATTGATTTTAAAATTATACACCAGAGTTCACTAAAACAACGTAACTCCATTCATCTCAACTTATTTGATTCTGATATTGAAATGGAAAGCTTAGTTCAATGAATGAAATTTAAGAACCTAAATTTGTCAACACTCTTAATCATGCATAAAGTTTTGATTTGAAAGATAAACACAATTTCACTTCTTACGATGTTGTCTTTAATGAAACGAATCAAATAAAAAGCTATCAATTAGAGTCTAACGTCATAACTTAATTGCATGATATAATTAATCTCCAACGCAAAATGTACTAAATTGTAGTTTATATTTCTCCAACAAAGTAAAATGATATTTATAAATCAAAAACAGGCATAAACTTAAAAGTTTGCATTTCATTAACTTAATATACAAATGCTCTAGAATCCATTAGTATGTAGTTGCTAAAATGAAAGCATTTTTGTTTCTCAATCCATTAAATGGCCTTTCGTCTTAAGGAAGTTTTCTATATTAAGTGTTGCACTTTTGTGATAACGACTTTCGTCAACATTTCAAAACTGTAATTAACAAGATTAATCCTCTCTGAAGTTGATTTTATTTTAATCTTTATTTAACAGTTGCTAATGGGGATAGAGTTAGGTTTTTGTCAAAAACAGCTTATATATTTCAGTTCTAATAACCTACATATATTTGTGCTCTTTTTTAAATCCTTTATATTAACTTCTATTTTGTGTGTGTGTCGCTGGAGAACAAATATGCGGATGCCTAATTAATCCTCTCGACGTCATCCAATCGGGCTGAAACTTGGCAGATAGAGTCGACGTAGATGACAATTCACAAAATCAAATTTTGGGGCTGTTGCTGTCACTAAAAGATCACTTTTACAGAATAGTAATAAACCAACTTGCCATCATCCATTCACGTTTAAATAGCATTGAACCGACCATTGTTGAAACTCTTTCCTGTTGCCAAAATTTTTTTAATAAATAATAAAATTGTTTTAATCAGAAAAATATAAACATATTTGGATTTGAGTGTGACGTTCATTTTCAATTAATACATTTTGAAACGTAGTTTGAGGCACATTTTGCTGATATAAATGTTTTTGATATTTAAAATTAGATGCAAACACCAAGTTAATAAATAAAAAAATTGGCGATGCATATAAATGATTTATATTTAAAAAAAATTGTTTTTATGGGTTTTATTATTTTCTTTACGCTAAAGTAAGGCATGTTAGAGACCGGAAGCATTCTTTGTAAAACGAGTAATTTGTAAACATGCACACGCAGTTTAAATGTTTGTACAATTAGCTCTAAAATCGGCATCCTGAAGTCTATCTTTTCAAAGTAAGTGGACATGGTGAAGATCGTGACACACAGTCTCGAGTAGGTTTCTGGAAGGGGTGGTTTGAATTTTCCTGATTTTCTCCCATTCGAAGTGGAAATGCTGGTATTTCCCTCTTTAAGCAGATGTTGATCTAGAGAAATTATGACGCGGCATATCCTTTGTTAAGATACGATTCAAAATTTATATATTTGAGAAACTTTAACTGAACATTCATCATTTACAGTTTAAAAATCCGGTTAGGTGCTTGAACTGCTACCTAAGTGTGGGAAAAGCTCATTTTAATAAGATGAATAGTTTGTGTATGTAGAGAGAAATTTATTAAATAAGGCAATATTATTTTAATTCTTTTCGTTTATCGAGAGATTACTTTATACTAGTTTACTAAATACTGGGACATATAGACAACTTACCCAGAAATGTTATATTTTAGAAGCGTTATGTATTTATCAAGGGTAGATAGTGATGGGCTTAGTGGTGAAGTAATTTCGGTGGTGGCAAAATTTTAAATTGACAGATGGTGATTAAAGAATAATAAAGCGTCCCTTTAGTGACAGTTCCAGACCCCAAAATTTGATTGAATGCATTATCATGAAAATCGAATCTATCTGCTAAGTTTCAATCCGATTGGATGAGTCAATTATGTCTCTGCAGATTTTCCCGGAAAGCGCGCACACACACACACAAAATCGAAGTTAATAAAAATAATTTAAAAAATAGCCGTTTCAGACAATTTACTTAGAAAAACTTTAATTTTGACCTTAAATTAACTCTTGCACTTCTCGTCCTTTTCTTTTTTTTGAGTATTCACGACTAGTTTTTTGGGACCATCAGACCATCTTGATGTACTTTTATTTGTCTTGTACTCCACGGTCATTTTGCTTCTTAGCCCTATTTCAAATAGCAAACCCGACAAAGATGGCGTCTGAAGGTGATAGAATTTCCGAAGCCCGTTTCTTTTCTTATTTACTCCTTGTTACATTCGATTCTTTAGCTTTTATGAGATGTCCATCTAAGAGCACTTCTCTTGCTACATCACTGATTTGGAGTTCACAGTTTCGTACTTTGGGACTCAGAATAGAATTATTTCTAGAAATAAGTCTGTTAGTACATTTTAAACTTAAGCTGTTGCAAGAAAAATGCAATATATATAACATATTGAATGGCCGTCAACTTCTTTTAATGTTAGGAACTCCAAATTAAGTTTGAAGCTACGTATTTTTTCTTACCATTGTTTCCTCGCCTCTGTTAGTTAAGAATAAGATATTGTTAAATATATTTTCTGTGAACTTGAAAAATTTTGTCTCTAAAAGCTGAAAAAATTTCGACCGCTAAGTCTGTCATAAATAGGTAAATTATGTACATTATTAACAATAAAAGGCCATTATTATAAAGGTATTTTATTAATAATTATAGGTTATTTTTTTATCTTATATGCCACTGAATTTTTAGATTATTTTTTATTAATTTGCTAGCTGTTTGTATCTAATATATTTCTTGGCCTATGAAAAGGTAAACTTTTTCTTAGTTAGGAGATATACTTCTCATCGTTTTTAAGAAATTAATTGCTACGTGTAAAAGTGTTGTAGCAAAGTATCAAAATTTGGCTTCCCAAAAAGTGTAAAACACCCTTGAAAAAGTTTGAAATGGTTTAATTACAAAATGTACGATTAAATCTAATAATAACCGTATTAAATCGTAAACAATAATATTTTAAGTGTATTTAGCAATTTTTAATATGGATATTATGTTAAAATTTATAAAAAAATCGACAAAATTTGTTGAGGCCTTAAAATTGCTCATACAAGCAATAGTAAGTAATTTCAGATTCAGTAATATAAACTCTAAATAGAGTTTAAATTATTGAATTTAACTAAACTATTGCATAATTAGAGGTTTTAGTAGTATCGTATCGAACTAAAAAGTATAATTATCTATTAAAATTTAATTTTAGATTTTGTTATAAAATTTGTCTCTAAGTATTTTTAAAATAGAAAGTAAATAAAGCGTAACGATACACAATAATAGGTATAACCTGATTTCCAATTTTAAAATAACAATCATCATATTCCATACCATTTTTAAGTATTAAGATTATCAAACAATACCTGCTAAATCTTTAAAATGTGCTTTCATCCAGTATTCATGAAGTATATTTTGGAAAATTCAATTGTAGATTCTATTCCAGATGATGTCACAGATTAGTCACAGGTGACATTTCGCACTCTAAAACGAAGCTTTTCTAAAGAAAAAGGGCTACCGGATGCTATCTAACAGTAATCTTATGAAAAAATTTGGGTGTGATACTTAAACTAGGCAATAGATTCTCTGTCATTCCATGGGCCTCATTCCTACACTATTTCAATCAATTTGATAAATGTGCCCAACAAACTTTCATTTTGCCAAACAAATTGTAAGGAGAAATAATGTTTCAGTGAGGGTTGTAATGAGTAATATTTAATTATGGCAAAATTCATAACCATGTACAATATTTTGCATTGTAAATACTTATTTAAAATGATTTAAATGTCTTTCGACGAAGCTTTTTGCACTTTTTACTTTTTTGTGATTCAAAGTTTTCAATGTATAAAAGCGAATTCAATCTGCCAATGCTTTTTTAGCCTTTTGTGCCTCCATCAAAGTATTCTTTTTATCTGTTCTCCAATTTCGATTTTTTTTTACCATTTTTTTTCTTGTCATTCTATTTTTTATTAGTTCCTGGAATTTGTATCCATGCATGTTTTTTTTTAAAAAGAAGACTATCCTTTCAAACTGAAAACTTATGTTGTAGTAAAGTCAATGGGCTATTCATTGGCAAAATTAAAAATTCTAACCAGCGTTTTTGTTCTTGCTTTCTTACTTATTATCAATTCTTGGCTGTAATTTATAAACCTAAAGAATCACTTCCGAAACATTACTTTTTTTTTTATTTATATACTTACAAAAAAAAAAAAAAAAAAAAACGATAAAACCTTATTGACTTGGAAACAATAGCTAAAGACTTTTTAGACATTTTTAGCCAAACGCAATAGTAGTTTTAAACGCCATAAGTTCTGTCATTACGGTAAACTCGCATTTATTATAACAAAAGCTACTTTTTCTTATTATATTGAGTAAAAACATTTATAACAGAACGCTGATTTTAGAAAACTATGTAATTTTTGACGTAAGTGAATTGTAAATTTTACTTTTACAAAAATACTTAAATACTATTCTTTCATAAAATAATTGCATAATTAAGTATATATATAATGAAAATGTACGTATCTTAAAAAAAAAAAAATTTTTAAATTAAAAATTAAAATAAAAAAATAAAAAATTGGTGTACTTGAAACCTCACTGTATTGAGAAAGCATGCATGTACAAAGGCAAACAAACCCGACCCCTGTTTCTATGTTTTATTCTAATTAATGAGGAAAAAAAATAACCCATAAAAACTAAGTTTTTTAATATAAATCCAAAGGCAATTTATGTATGTGCAATTGCAAGTTATTTAAGCTATTTTGATCTTCAATCGACTTTAGTGTTTGACCACTACGAAGAAAACCATAGATTCCGCGTTTTGTACTAGTTCCGTTTTGTTCCTAAAATTTAATAGAATGCATTGTCATCAACAACGAGTCTTCCTACTCTATTAGATGAAGACGAGTTACTTAGTCCTCAGAAACGGCAATAAAAGCGCGTGTTGAAGAGGTCTTTTAGTGATAGTCCCAAAACGTGATATATACCGTCATATATACGTCAATATACCGTCATCGACAACAAGTCTTCGACGATTTTCGCCCAAACACACAAATACACAAATCGAAGTTAATATTAAATAAAAAAGAAATTACCATCGTAATTAAAGGAAAGTTTTTAATTATTGTTTAATGTTGTTGTTTTTTTTTTTGGGGGGGGGGATGGTGTCATAAAAGGTCATCTACATAATAAAATTGAACCAGACTTTTAAAAAAAAATCAATGAAAAATCCATAATATTTTTTGTATTTGCAATTAGCATCTATACAACCGTTTGAAATGCCAAGTTCCATAATTTTTCAAGAGTATTTATTCATTTAAATAACGAAAAGGAAATTAGGAATAAATTTTATATTTAAGATAATCCGTTCAACTTTCTAAAATAAATTCCTTCCAACTATTTCCCAATTCGACTCCTTTAGTTAAAGTTTCACAGTAAAATGAAACGAAGTTGAACATCAAGATCTTGACTTATTCCCACCTTAACAAGTGAAAAACCATTCTTAAATTCTGAAAAACACCCACAAAAATCGCATTGTTTGTTGCAGAATCACGAGTATTTGTTCTCAGAAAGAAAGAGACATTTCCCCCACTTTAATCCATTAACAAAGTCCTGAATTGAATGAAGAAGAAAATAGAGTTGGAGGAGACATTTTGAAACTGAAAGAACGCAAATAAGTATGAATGGGTATGTTCTTGGAAAATCAACAATGGCCGAATCTTTTGATGGTAGAATTGGATGTTGTTGCGTCATAACGGAGCAGGAATTTCCGGAGAATAACTCCACCTCTTAATTAGACAAATGGGTGTTTGCTGAATTATTAATTAATTGTAATGTTTAGTCGTTTGTGTTTGCTGGGATGATAACTTTTTGTATGAATGCATTTATTTTTTAATGGAAGGAGAATATAGGTGTAAATGATAAATAAATGAACATTTTATTTTAGTTCTAATTGTGATTGGGTTAAAACTTGTTAAATAACTTGGATGTTATCAACTTACATTTAAGTGTATTGTTTATTTTCGACGGTGACATACAATTCAATTTATAGTTCATACTTCCCATAATAATGTAAGTAAATAAGATCTGCTTTAAAACTGTATATATTTTTCATGATAAATATTGAAAAATGTGCAGCAAAATAAAGGTTAGTTTTTAATATAACATAAAAAGCAAAGCTAACTTTTTACGGATTTTTACGGTTTTAGAGATGTTCTTTGAAAACTACGGAAAAGAGGAAAGCAAAATATCTTTTTTTCATTCTTTTTCCAATATTCTTGAAATTCACCAATTCTTTCACTATTGGCGAGATTTATGTTGTTTTCGCTGAGTGTTACGCTGATATAATAGTCTCTACTGTATCTCGTATTGATGTATCGAAAGGTAAGAATATTGGCTTTATATGAACTGAATCGTAAAAGATTAAATTCAGTAAAAACTGAAAAGAAAAATATGTAGAAAGTTGTCATCTATGGAAAAGCGGAAAAAAAGGGAAATTCAATCACTAGGTGTGATATTTTGTACTAATAGATATTATTTTAAGTTAAAATGTTAATGGTTGCTTTAAGATTTTTTAGGAATATTTTTATACTTTTTAAATCAGAATCGACATAAACCTATTAACTTTAGTTCCACGATTCCGAAAAAAAAATGTTTTTCCAACGCAAGAAGACATTAAAAAGGAGTAACTTTTCAAACTATTTTTGCTATTTATAGAAGCTATCCGAAGTCCAATCAGAATTTATCTAAATTACTCAAAGAATCCTCGTATACAAACCTATAAATAGAATCCCTTTAAAGTTTTCTTAATGGAGCAGAAATAAATGAAGGAACTTTCTGGAATTCACGTGATTCTCTCGGAGGCAAAACGAAAAAGAATAAATTCTTTGGACTCGAGCCAACTGGCCCCATGTTTTATTGGATTGAAAGGAAAAACGTGATGGATTATCAACATTTTCGTTTCGACCTTTTTACTTTTTGGGAGGATTCATATACAAAATTTTAAATTAAACATAGAGAGATATCTGTTGGGTTTTAAAATCCATTCAGTAGCTAGAGATTACTTTACCAAAGACTAGTGTGTGAGAATGAATACTTTTACGAGTGCGGTATATTCTTCTAAATACACCCAATCCTATCTTACAGCTGATTTTTGGCAATATAACTGACTTTGGCACTATAACCGACTTTGGCACTATAACTCTGTATCCCGGAGGATTGGTTGTATTCAGATTATCTGGCGCCGTCAGCAACACGAGGGCTATAATACGCCGAAACATTCGTCATTAGACAAGCCAACATACATTTACAAACACCCATGCCTAACACGGGGTATCCCGGAGGAAAAGCACACTATGTCAAAAATTTTTGAATTTGAGGTTTTGGCAACATCTTACATAGCACTTTCCACTCTTTCCATGGGCGCCCCCAGGAGGACGCAAGGAGGTGCACTTGCATTCCCCTGGCTCTTGAAAAATTAAAAAAAAAAAAAAAAAGAGGGAAAAGATGTAAATTCCAAGATAAAAAAAAAGTACATGTGCCCTTTATAGTTTTATGTTACAATGCGCATTTTTTTTTTGCTATTAATTTAGTCTTTTGTTTCTTTTCTATGTCGTTTTTATAGCTACTTGAGTGGCGATTTTCTGGCACTTACTATCTATGATTATTAGAAGCTGATGAGTTGAAGTATTTATTCTTTTTTTTTTTTTTTCTTGTATAATCATTTCCTGTGTAATTCTCAAAAATTGAAAAATGTACCTTGAAATTTAATTTTAGAATTCAATTGAACATATTCCAATACTGCCTTCGTGTTTTTTTGTTTGTTTTTTCATTATATCCGAAACTTGGAAGAAATAAAATTTTACTCTTCTGAAATTTTGCATCTTTGAGTTTCTCTGTTCAAAACACTGTCTCTTGAAGCCGAGAGATCTAGTTGAATGATAAAAAAATCGTTGAAAATATATATTTTAATATTTTTACTATTTTGTATTTTTTCTTTTTTTTTTTTTTCTTTAGCAGGATTGTGCTTTCAAAAATATATACCATGATTTTTAAGAATTCTCAAAGAGTATGATTCATAATGCATAATTATTAATTAACATTTCTAAAAAAATTAATGATTTTAATAAAAATCTAGTCTTGCACCCCCTTGCAAATATTCCTGAGGGCGCCCATGGTTCTTTTTAATGTAATGAAGCTTTATGTTCTAGGTTAAATAATAACGATTTAGGCATTTTTGAAAAGCACTATGTTTCATCGCAACAAAAGAGAGAAAAGATTGAAAGTGTAACATTAATTTGGCTCTCCTGTAAAATTTGCTTTTTGTGACATAGGGCGTTTTCCTACCGAGCTACATAACTGACTTTGGCAGTACGACTGGCTCTGGCAGCATGACTGACTGACTCTGGCAGCATGACTGACTGACTCTGGCAGCATGACTGACTGACTATGGCAGCATGACTGACTGACTATGGCAGCATGACTGACTGACTCTGGCAGCATGACTGACTGACTCTGGCAGCATGACTGACTGACTCTGGCAGCATGACTGACTGACTCTGGCAGCATGACTGACTGACTCTGGCAGCATGACTGACTGGCTCTGGCAGCATGACTGACTGGCTCTGGCAGCATGACTGACTGGCTTTGGCAGCATGACTGGCTTTGGCATAGTGAAATGACCAGCATTCTATTGACGAAAATCTTTTAATTGAAACATGTTAGTTTTATTTAAAGTATAAAAACTGAAGTCATTCAGTATAACAAAGCAAAGACGGACTGCGAGCAGTGCCGACCACGAAGTCCTTTCCTATGCCGTTTCCTAGACATTATCTATCCAAGACCTAATTAGATCGCATAAGGCTTTTCTTTACTAACGCTTAGAGCAAAATAACTACATCAAATGAAAGTAAAAATGACAAATCTGACAGAATATTTACTAACAGCGCTAACCAGAAAATATGATACTGTTTTATTACCAAGCAAACTTAATTAAATAATTTGTGAATATTTTAAAGATTAAAATTAACTAGAAATGAAACAGACTCTGAACTCTATTTCTATCTTTCTCCTCCTCTTTCCCTGCTTCCTCCCCTCTCATAGCTTCGTGCATTTTTTTTTTTTCTAATCCTCTTCTGAATTCTCGTCTTTCCACTCTTAGTTTTATAAACTGCCTTTTCTTAAAACTTATGATTATGAAGATGAGGACACATTTCGCAAGCGAGGACACATTTCGCGAAAGAAATTTTAAATTATAAATTTCTCAATTTTACATCCTTTCCAGCTCTTTCATTATTTCCACTACATTCTACTAACACTGAAACTCATAAAACATTCAAGACGGACACGCTCTTTATCTGAACTCCCGTCTGAAGAATACCTTATTTTATGTAACTATTTTCCCTCTTTTCCTCTAAAGGATCAAAATTCCTTTGTACCTGGAAAAGCACGAAGAAAATTCAACCCTAATCTTCTTTTGGAAAAGAAAACTAGTGCGCTGGATATTTGTTTTCCCATAGATCGTCCTCTGCTCTGCAAAGGCATCATTTTTCTTTGAACGTTTTGATTTGTTTTGAAACAGATTACGACGCGAGGAAGTGTATTTTGGAAAAGAAATTCTTTTTTTTTTCCGTTGTATGAAATCAACTTGGTGTACCGATCAAATAATGAATTTCTTCATTGGAACAATACGCAAAAAAAAAAAAAAAAAAAAAAAAAAACAGAACGATGGCTATATCTTGTATTATAATTGATGAAATAACAAAAGTCAAGCACCGTTGTAAGTTTTGGAAGGTCTTTATTAATTGTATATAATTTTTTTTTTTTGATCATGAGAAGTCATCTACATATTAAAACTAAACCAAACTTTAAAAAGTTCAATGGCAACCCCATAATATTATACCATATTTAGAATCCAAAAAAAAAAACCAGTCTAAATACCAATCATAATTTTCCAGTGAGTGGTTAGCAATTTAAATGATGTCAAAAAAATGGCAAATTAATGTTAAAATGAAAATTTGTTTTTTTAGTCTTAAATTCTTAAATACTTAATATATTTTAGCAATTATGGTTTTAAACTATAATTTGTAAGAGGCCACACGTAAATAACAAGCAACTTTTATATTAAACAGTTTTTTATTAATTAATAAAACAAGTTTTAAATTTTTTTTAAATAGAAACTTACTTTTTTTGCTTTCATTAGAACTATCATAGTCGAAAACTCCTCCGGAATTTTTTTTCATTCCATTTGGACTTTTGGTTTTCAATATTTTAACGAAAATGTAAAAAAGCTGACTTTAAGGGACCGTGTAATAGATTACGTCTTGAAGCACGCAAGGGCGTGCTTCTTCCACCCTTTAAAGAAATTTGCCCTCAAGATCGGCCAAAACATTTTCGCTGACGTGTTTCTCAACATAATGAACTGAAATTTGTTATCTAGGGTAAGCGAAATATTTTAAATCGAATAAAAACATAAAAAATAGAGGTTTTTATTAAAGTTTTTAAAGATAGAGTTCAATTTACTCAGTATACAGCCCCCTAAGAAAAAAATTTACACCAGACATATAGAAAATTGCAAACAAAACAGTTTGGTGCAAACAGCAAGATTCCACGATAATTAGAATCGAAGATAGAGCCATCGTTCGTTCGTGGGTGTTTTTTTTTTTTTTTTTTTACTGTATATTATTTCAAAGAGAGTTATCAAAGTACAGTACATTAAAAAAAATCCGCAGAATAGCTTTACTTTTTGGCTCTAAAGGTCATAGGATTAACTACAGTACTGGGGTACAAGATTTATTTAAGAAAAAATCTAAAATCAATTTTTTTAGCTAAATGTTAAAATGGTTGTGCGTCACAGAGCTATCAATGTTTATTCTAAAAGATTTTTTTATCATTGAAAACTTTTTATAATAAAATTATTATAAACCTTAAAAAAGTCATTTAATGTAAGAAAAAACAAAAAAACTCAAGACAAGTACTTTTACAATTCCAATTCGTAATTTCTATTATGCAAATGACTAATCTTCGGATCATACAATTACTTTAACTAAATGTTTCATCAGCTAGGGGTGTGGAACATCGCACAATTTTCAATTGCACTGAATACTGATCACTTCACTTGTGCTTGTCAAGAATTAGTGTAAAGTTAGCGTTTTCGTTTTGATATGTTCCTTAATAAAAAAATAATGATCGGTTTGGCGAAATTTTTGGTGATAGATTTTACATTTGCAAAACAAACCCCGCAAAAATTATGTACTGGCGACTTTCTTTTTCGATAAATATTACACTATCCTTTCTTGAAAGAGAAACAGAGGAGATGCAGTCGTTGATGAGCAATGCTTAATGGAAGAGAAGTCTGTGTTAAGGACATTCAGTTTTCTACTTTTTACGCCTTTTGCGCATTTCTAAGGTAAATTCGGATACAGGGATATTTAAAGCATTTTAAAAGGCATTACCACAGCAATTTTGATCAAAACCGTTACATATATTTAATTTTTTTCTTTTTTTTTTTGTGCAATTATTGAAAAACATAAAATTTTTAATGGCAGCTACCTTTTCACGCATGAGCAATTTTTGCGATAACCTTAATCACAGGTCCATGGATCGTTATGCTGACCACGTAAATATATAGATATTTTTCTAGACCACTTTTTTGAACTCGGCATGTCCAAAACGTGTGGAAATGCAAAAAAAAAATCGAAATTGTTTTTGACCGAATGCAACACTTTCATTACCTTATGTTAAAATATGGCTAGTTGAAAGTAGCAAAATTAAATCACATTTTTAATTGTGACATTCAAGGTTGGTTGGTTGGTTGTTTTCAGATTATCTGGCGCCGTCAGCAACACGAGGGCTATAATGCGCCGAAACATTCGTCATTAGACAAGCCAAAATACATTTACAAACACCCATGCCTAACACGGGACTCGAACCCGCAACCTCGCGGTCTAGAAGCTAGCACGCTAACCACTATACCGTTTGGTCGGCAATGTGACATTCAAAAGATTCCTTTAGCATTACGCTAAAAACGCAACTACAGCTTTATCTCTTATCAACAAGCTGTTTACAATCATGTGCCCGCTTTATGATTTTTATAGCTTTATTCCAAAATTAAAATTCCTTAAGTGGTCGTCGACTAGTTTGAAAAATCATTGAAAACTTCATTACAAACCGCTATTTCTAACTGCATCATTCATTGTAGAATGCTACATGCACTCTAAATCCGAAATTTCATTAGTATTATTGTATCTTGAAAAGCATGTCATAGATAAACGAAAACATATTTGTGGTTTGTATGACTGGCTTAAATCGTTTTTATGCTTCTTGTTTATTCGTATAAATCCCCCATTATATGACCTTTTAACAACTATGTTTCGCCTCCACTTAACTCAACATGGCCTAATAAACCCCAGAAATAATTTTCTTGCAATTTTGACGTTTAGTTCCTGTAATATTAGCAAATATGTATAAACGTTGTTTTATCGGGGTCTTATAATAAATGCGAAACGCATAATCTAAAATTTGTTCCGTGTCCTTAGGTTTTCTCCATTCCTATTCATGCAATCTGTAAAATACATTTTCGCTCATATTTTTGGTCAATTAAACCCTTAATAAATGTACTTTTATGCCAGAACTATTGAAAAGGAAAAAACAAAACATATGGATGCAAACATCTCCATCTTAAGATTTTAGAACTGAAGATATTGCCATCGGCATTGTTCAGATTTTGTTCCCCTTCTTTTTTTTATATTTTTTTAAAGTTACAAGAGTAAGACATCCCTTGTGTCACTACACTACATTATGTCTTTTCATAAAAGGAAACTCCATTTTTTCCTGTATTAAAATGCACTGTTGATGTTTCCTATTCGATTGTTAGTAATATTTTGTTCGTAATAATATTAGAAACCTCTGGCGTAGCTTTTGCGACATAAAATACAGTACAATCCAACAAGTTTTAACTTGTACTGTTTTTCATTAAACTTTTTTACAAAGGAATTGGAAACATATGGTTAAAATTGAGCTGTAATAAAAACACATTTAGATTCTGTTTTGACTAATCCATTTAAATTACGTCTTCGTGACTGTGATTATGCAATTATGCATCGGAGTCCACGAACGTCACAGAAATGAACAAATATATTTAGGTGAAAATTTTAAAGTAATGATAAATTAATTTCAAGTTTAATAGTCTGATTAATATAAAAAACAATTTTAGTGATAGTTAGGTAATCTTATTTGTTTATCTCTTTCTCTTTTTTTTTTGCTTATGTTTCTAGAAAAAGGCAGTTAGCTTAATTTAATACCATATATTACATAAATATAAAACTTAAACTTTAATTTTTCGAAATCCTGCTTGATTTCTGAATGACCAAGAATGTTTATTTTCTTCTAAATGATAAGAGCCCTGAAAATAGTCATTTAGACAATGTCAGTTGTAATAAAATGTCATTCAAGCGAAAATTTAGCTTTCAACCAACGATAACTTCGGAAACACGTATGTGTTACTATTTAAATGAAATCTGCATTCGTTTAAGTGAACTCTAAATGAAGTTGCAGCTGGCCTGAAGCATCAATTTAATAAACTTAAAACCTTCAGAATAATTAGTTTATGATTTAATTTAAACTAATTTATAGGCATGCCTAAGGGGTTCAATTAATTATTGATAAGGAATTCATTGCGTGTAAAAGAGGTTAATGGTATATGGAATTTTTTATAAGTGGTATTTTATTAATGAAAGCATAATTTCTATGTATGTATTATGCAAGTTAACTTCAAATGCAAACTAGAATATAATCTGTGTCTTGATTGATATGTATAATTCAAATGTCACGTTTTACTTAAAAGTTGGGGGGGGGGGGGCATTGCATGCATAATCTTTTCCAATAGGTTTACTGCATTAAAATTCAGAATTAATTTTATTTCTAGTTTGTAATTTACAACATTTGGTTACAAAACTATCAGAAATGCAGTTTCAAGCGAATTTAACCCATTATTTCAGTGTAATGTCTAGATATGAATTTTTCATACATTTGAGAAGCCACTGTTTCAATTAAAGTAATAAAGATTCATGTGGAGGTTTAGTATATGACCTATATCAAGAGTTTCAATTTGATACGATATACATCTACATCTTCTGTGGTTTAGGTGACGTAGCTTAATTTGTTGACGATGATGTTAAGAAGAATTTCAAAATGCAAGTGAAGAGAAACCAACAAAATAAAACACCAAACCACTAAATAAAGGTACAGTAGTGTCATAACCAACAAGAAATCGTCTGCAACAGACATATCAGTGGCGTGTCTCCCCAAGGGCGTGGTCCCTGCCCTTTCTTCCACAAAAGGGAGTGGCGTACTAGTACCAGTGCCCGCTGTGAAATAAACAAGATCGTGAATTATCCTTTCACGGAGATGATGCTTTTATGTCTTGTTGGGATGAAAGGGATCTGGAAGAATAGATTAATAATTGTGACTTCTGAGAGGTATAATGGCTGCTGTAAATGGTCATTCACCACTTATTAGTTAATTGCTATGAGTTATGGTGTTGGTTACAGGAGGATTTGAAAGGGTCGTTTGTGGGATAAACGAAGTGAACAAGAATGATTTAAATTAATGCTTCATAAATTGTATAATGTATACAAAGAAAAACATCGAAATGTAATTCGAATTTCTATAAAAAAAACCTGTTTAAATTGGTTCAGTAGATCTCAAATTCTGATCACGACCCATTAGGGGTGGAATAGGAAGATGGAGGTATATTTTCGTAACAAAATGTCATTCTACTTGATTCGAAAGGCAACACACACTATTTCCTTAAGATTCAGAGTTAAAACTGTAGATTTTCATAAAAATAAACACATACGGACACTTTGCTTGATAGTAATTTCAATAAGATTTCATTGAAATTCCAGAAAAACTTATACCGTCGAGCAAATGACCATGCTATAACACAAATGCACGTCATCTTTAACATTAATTACTGTGCATATACAGTGGTAGACACCTTTTGAAGTTTTAGAAACCACTTTCTGCAATAAAATATACATTTTTCATGTTTTATAAGGGTTACCAATAATTTATTTACACATTATATTAGCTCATAATGAATATTATAAATGTAATCAATCAGATTAGCGCCCTAAACTGATCCTTAAGATAACCTCGGTTACGTATCAAATTCTCTGTTCAAATTTATATAAAAAAATTAATCTATAAAAACAATGTTTTCACTATAAATCCTGTGTATGTATTACGAACATTTATTTGGTTGGTTGGTTGTATTCAGATTATCTGGCGCCGTCAGCAACACGAGGGCTATAATGGGCCGAAAACATTCGTCATTAGACAAGCCAACATACATTTACAAACACCCAAGCCAACACGGGACTCGAACCCGCAACCTCGCGGTCTAGAAGCTAGCACGCTAACCACTATACCGTTTGGTCAGCAACATTTATTTGAAATTGAAGAGATTTTCAGCATAGATTTCATAATGTTTGTTCACTATGAAGAAAACATCCCGTGCTAACTTTTTCTGTCCCCAAAATTTTATAGATTTTTTTTGTATTCAATATCATCGACAACGAGTCTATCCGCCAAGTTTCAGATCGACTAAATAACAACATGCTATTTAGTTTTTTCTCCTGAGATTTTGTCCACCATAAACGCATAAAGTCGAAGTTAGGATTTAAAAAAAAAAAGGATTAAAAAGGGAAAAAGGATTTAAAATTTTACTAAGATCCCTCCAGTATACGTGCACCAGAACAGAAACATTTTACAACTGCATTCTTCAAAGCTTTCTTTCTCCAAACGTTTCAAAACAAAAAATTCTTCAAAAGTTACGTCATTTTTATGTGAAATTCCATCTTATTTCTAAAGATCAACTCAGCATCAGACCCCGCAACCAAATCACCCATATCTTATTCAACTCACCAACCTTCCGAATTTCTAATCCATCTTGAATCCGCCTCTAAATATATTGATCTTCCTTTAAGCCCACCTTGGAATGTCCGTCCCCATCCTAGTACGAATGATCTCGGAACCTATTAGTGGTCAGTGAAGCAGCTCTTGCTGTCCATACTACACCGACATCAAGAAAAGACGAAAACTTCGAGAGGCACGATTTGTCAATAAGTCCAAAGTGGTCATGGATCTATTTGTGATGTATACTTTTAACCTTTCGTAGTCAGACACTCCTTACCCCCGATCAATCCATCGACGATTTTTTTCCCTTGTATTTGTTGGGTATGTTTCGAAAAACCTTCTAAATTAAAAAGAATTTAGAAGGTTTTATTACACTTCATAAAAACCGAAATAAAGGTGAATATATTAAAAAAAAAAAAATTAAAGATTGTCATGTCCTTTTGCAAGCCACGTTGTTGTCAAATTGACATTCCTTGTCCCAATTACAGAAGAATCCATAAAAATTTACTATTTAAATTTATATTTACAAATTGACTTTTCAAAGACATTAAATTCATTGTTCATATTTAGAAGTTGCAAAAATTTCGAACATTACATTGATTAATGAAAATTAAATATATATATATATATATATATATATATATATATATATATAAATTGAACATAGATATAATAGAATAAGATTTATTTAACATCATTAACATAGTCTATTTTCCCAAAGAGTACGATTTTAACTCATTATTTAAAAATAATGCTTGTTTTCTATATTACACTTATAACATTAATTTTGGAATATTTTTTAACGAACTTATTAGAATTATTTTTTATGGATTAATCGCATTTAAAAATTAATTCACGGCTTATCATTATTCATTCAGCATTCTATCCATTTAGAAATTTTACACACATTTGATTATATGTTTTTATTTAAGCCTTACAATTTGATTAGTATTTGTATATTAGGCATTTAACTTAATTAAAAGCTTTTAAAACAAAAATTTAAATTGTGTTGTTCTATTTTTAAAAATTTTAATAACCTCGTTGATCGTATTACCAAAAAAATCTATAGCAGTTTGAGTTTGTTGTGAATATTTCATAAATAATTATCGATCCGAGTATAATTGGGACAACCCTTCCATTATATTATAGTTTTATTTTATAAAGAGTAATTTTATCTTGAATTTGTCAGTGGCAATACTTAAGATATGACAAAAATAAACTTGCATATATCTATGTATTAAAAGTACAAGTTACTTCGAAACAAGCAACAGTTCCATTATAGTAAGGCATTATTTTAATGCAATCATTGCATTCGCAAAGAAAAAAACAACTCAACACGTCCATAATGTAATCCACAAATGTAATCTACAAAGTATGGTAATCCACAAAGTAACATCCATTTCAATAACGACCTTTTAAGATGAAAGGAATGTGAAAAAAATTTCTTGATTTTTGAACCACTATATTGCTTTTAAAATCTCTTATCTGGATCGTAAAAACATTTTTAATAAAATTGTGCGTTCCAAAGTTTCGTCCAAAATATTCAATATGTTTCTAGAAATTCGCATTTCAATTCAAAAGTAAAGTTTTCTTCATGTCTTAATGAAGAATATTTATGTATTTCTCAACAGAAATGTCAAAGAAACGTGTTTTCAATTTCCTCTATGAGAAATAAGCTTACTTTAGATTTAATTAGAAAACTTTTACTAATTCCCATGCTGTCTAGTTGTGTCATTCATATATGGTACAGAAGGACTGGATGTGTATAGCTGCAAATTAAAGGTACTTGTATTCTATAACATAAAGTCAAAGCCATGACTAGAATTTAAATCTTAATTGTTGAGCAATCCTAAAGATTACTTTTCTTAAACTTTTGCAACAGGGTTAATGACTCTGCAAGATGTTCATTAAATTCATTTAAATTTGAGTAACTATTTGTGTTCTGATACTAAAATTATTCTAATATTTTAAAGACCTAGCCTTTTTATCATGAGCTTTGGTGAACAGAATATTTTTTCGCCTATTAATATACATATGTTTCCATAGAGTAACGAAAGTAAGCATTCAGGCCAATTTTTTTTTCTGCATTTTTCCCCGTTTCAGAATAACTTGATTTCAAAAAGTGGTCTACAAAAAAATTTCTGACTGTATGTACGTGTGGTCAGCATTAATTCCCAAACTAATTGACCTCAGATGTTCAAATTTGATGTACGGGTTAGTGGTAGCCATGGGACCTACCTTTAAGGTTTTCGTCAAAATTGCGTATGCTCATAAGGTTGAAATCATAAAAAATCATGTTTTTCAGTAATTGCTAGAAAACGGCTCTAACTATTTTGATTAAAATCGCTGTCTAATACCTCTAAAGGTGTTCTAAATATCTCCATCTCCGAAAATCCCGTAGAAATACAATAAAAGCTTACGATAAAATATTTCTCATAGTTCTCTGCCCTTGAGCATCATTGATCTACCTGTTTCACGCACAAGATAATGTAATGTTTATCGAATAACATCGCCAATTTCAATTATTTATTTTTTTGGCCCATGTAAAAATTATTTGCAGGAAAAATATGAAAATGGTAAATAACACCATTCCGTAAGAAATTCGAATGCAATGATCGCCATTATATTGTAATTGAAAGTTAAGCGATGTTTTATATTTTATTGTACTATTTTGCTATAGGAATCCTGACTAATCTAGATAATCGGAAACACAATTTCATTTCAATGTTCTGTAATTAAAATGTATAAATTGAGGATTAGTGAGAGTGACCATAATTGAAGATCTACTGAACTAATGTGAAATGACTGAAACCATTAGACTGGTTTTTTTCCCCATATTTCATTCTGATTTTTTTCTCTTTTTTTTGTATAGGTAATGGAACGTGAAACTGCAATATACTGAACCATTATGAACCGAGTTACAACGGACCACAGCCGGTTTGTTTTTATATTAAACTGTATAGTTTTTTCCAACCTTTATGAAGTTTTGCAAACTTGATTTTCGGAACAAGTGAAAGATAAATGGCAACATGAGATTTTTTTAAAACTACCCCCATTCTTTTTTCAATCAACCAACTAATAATTTTTGATCTACTAAACCAATTTCAGCCAATATATTTTTTTCTACGGATATCTTGACTAATTCAGATTATCGGGAACACAATTTCATTTCGTTGGTTTGTACAATCAACGGCCTATTTTTATGCACAATAACGGCGAATCAGGAAGGGACTTAAGAGATTAACGTGGACCATCAATATCTAAACTAGGATTCGAATTCAGATCCTTTGGCATGCGAGGCCAGACCTCTAACCACACAGACATCAGGTGAGTGATGTTCTAGTTGCTAAGTTGGTGAAATTGAGGTTAGGATGTTAAGAGTACACTCATAACTTGTAATCGACAGAACCAGATTAAACAGAGTAACGCCACGCACTTCAGCTAGATATACAAGTATAAATGAGAAACCCTCGATTCACTAATTATCACACTTTCCGCAGAGCTGCTGCGGTGAAATTATCAGAAGTGAATCAGAAGTTTCTTATCAGCTAATTAAGAAAGTAAATATGTTTATTTGGGTATAAGGAGGGTGTGAAATATGAGACAGAAATTAAAGGGGCTATGTTCGTAACTCAAAATTCACTGAACCCATTATAACCTGGTTACATGCATTTTTACTATTCCAGATTATCAGGAACAACACTTTTTAGGTTCAGCACAAACTTATAATGTGTGTCTTTACAAAACGGGTTTTTATTAGCAAATAAAGTGGAGATAAGTAAAACTTCTGTTATTTCCCAAAGATGACATGTCCCGTTTAGAATTAAATATTTTTCAAGTACATTAAAACTTTCTAATATTTAACCACTAACATATGCCTTAAGATGTAGTTCTCTTCGTTTTTTATATTTGATGCAAATTATTTTAAAAATTCAATTCAGATTTTACTTGTCTTACATGTGATGACTATGTATTACGATGTATGCCATTTTAAATATATCATTTATAATTCAATGGCGCAGTATGGCCCACGTGTTGCCCTTGCGCCATTAAACTGCTACCAACCAACCATTTATTATTCAAAAATAAATTATAACTATACTTCTTAAAGAGAAAAGTAACAAGACTTAAAATACATTTCGTTTAAATTATCTGGGAATTCTGTATTGATCTCAATGTTCGATTTATTAGTCCTCTTCTTAACAAGTAAAGACGGGTATATATGTGTGATGTAACAATGTTAGACTGAAAATTAACAAAATATTTTAATTGTCAAGGCACAAGTCATTTTAACAACTGCTACTATGTTCAAACCTTAAAGCAACATAATATTTATAATTTCTGTAGAGCTTTAATTAGAATTTAACCTTTCATCTAACTGTTGTGTACAGCCTGACAGACCGCGAGTAATTTTTCGTAAAACGCTTCCTCTCCTTAAAATATTTAATTTTTGACTTTTATATAAATTTTAACTATATTTTTTTCCCTTTTTTTTTTTTTTAATTCTAAACCGATGTTCATCAATTTGTTTGGCGCTTGCTGCCCTTTTCCTCCATAAATTTTAAACCAACCACAGCAGTTAAAAGGTAAGGTTGATTGAGCTTCAAAAATAAAGTATATTTGTGTCTGTCACTTTTAAAAAAAATAACTTTAAAAAATTGTACACGTAACAAATTTGAAAATTGGAATTTATAAATGCCAATCGACATATTTAGTTTATCTTATGAAAATATTGGACACATTAAACCCATATTTTGAAACTTACCTTCAGAAAATTTAAAATGTGTATTAAAATATAGTAATTATTAAATATAGTTAATTTTCAGGAAGAGTATTTAGGTTGACATAATTACCAAAGAATTGAAAAAATCAAATGGTCCTAAACCTTTTATACATAGACAATACAATATGTTTTAAGTGCACAATCCTGAACGTCCGAGTACTCGTACTTTAGTCTACATGCTTAACTAATACTACTTTTTCATGGACCCCTAAACACATGCACTTTACTTGATTAATTTAAATTTCTAGTTGATAATTGATTCCCAATACATTCACGTTGAATTTATATCTGCCGAATTTGAACTTTTATAAATATATATATTTTAAATAAATGTAAAACATGTCATTATTCCTTTCTCTAAAGTCACGATCTGATGTTTATTTACAGTCTAAATTGCTGTCTACATTACTGTCTACACGGCAAATGTCTGGCTACGCGGCGCTCAGAGATCGAACACCACAAATGTACTTCCGTAAAATTAGAGCTGAAACGTTGACTAAACCAAGCGTAAAGCGTCAGTGTGATTTTCCGTCGAATCGTAAATCAGATTGGGAAAGTTGTAAGCCCTATGTCCTTCGCTAGTTGAGTCCCCTATCAATCACCTTGCCGTTAAAACACTCGATTCAATGCTACAATCTCAATCTATTCGACGCTTTATATTAATCGATTCTTTATCCGTCAAGTGTCGTTTACATTTATTGATTTTCACTTTTATCATTCGATAAATTTATAATAATAAAGATAGCAGGAGAATTTAAAACACTAGATTAATCTCGCGCTTACGAATTTAATTTAATGTTAATAAATTGTTTTAAATAACTTGTTTTTCGCTCGGAAGGAAACTTTTAAAATATTTTATTTGCGTTTTGTCCCAAGTCTGAAAAGCTGTTTTAAGCACTCAACTTAAGATAAAATTCGCTGTTTCCTGCGGAGACGAAACACTCAAGAAGCCTTTCGATAGTAAAATAGCAGAATATATGTTTAAAATATAAATTTACTAGACATAAAGAATGAAGAATGATTGTCTTCCTCTCTTGAAAGATTTTTTCAGGTAAGAGAACTTACTATCTATAATTTATAGAAGCCTTAGGTTCATTCAAAATAGAAAACTAATGGATTTTGTAACCTGTACGGTTTTTGTAACCTGGGACCGCGCAGACGGCGGTCCCAGGTTACAAAAAAAACTCGTCCAGTGAAATCTGACATTCGCTATTGTTTAAAATTTTACTATGACATTAACAAGTTATATTGTGACAATCACTGTCACTAAATAGCTTCCTATACATAATTTAGGGCTAGTTAAGGTACTAAGCGTGTACAATTTCGGTGGCACTTAATGACTGCATTCTGAGGTCGATGGCAAATGTTAACAAAAAGGCCTGTTAAAATAAATGAGATGTTTAAGAAATGTCAGAGGAGGTAGACCTCACTGTTTGAGAGAAGAACACTAAAAGATAGTTAATGGAGTGTCGGAGTCAATAGATATTTGTAAGCCTTTTCTTTCATGCATATTCTGATGATATTTAGAATATAATCTTTAAAAGATTTGGAATGAAGAAATTCAAGTCAATCGCACTTAATTTTCGCTACAGTCAGATGTGTCGCGTATTTTCATGTGCAGACAAATATGGACAGCAATGTATGTATCTAGAATATTTTACGTTCCATTCAATAAGGTTCCTGCTTCAATGTTTAGAAAAGGTACACTGTACAAATTTCATAAAACAGGGAAATTTAACCAAAAAAAATACGTTTTTAAAAATATAGCTTTTTTTTTAAGCGTTTCTATTACTAATCACATCATGGTAGGTATTAAGTAATAGAACGCATTTTTATGATTTCAACCGTATGCGCATGCGCGATTTTGAAGAAACCTTAATGATATGTCCCATGGCCATCACTAACCCGCACACCAAATTTGAACATCGTAGGGTTCGGGAGTTATGCTGACCACAGATACACAGATATATTTTCTATACCCCTTTTTTGAAATCAGGATGTTCCAAAACGTGGAGAAAAACATAAAAAATCGAAATGGTTTTTTTTTTTGTTTTTTTTTTTAAAAAACGAATGCTTTACTTTCATTACCTATGTAATACATATGGGTAATTGAAAGTAAAAAATTCCCTCAAAGTGAGGGATCGAATATCATTCAACGCCGGTACTACACTTAACAAAATCACTGACAATTTGAAGTCTCCTTTTACAGAAAAATTTGTGTAAAGTTGGTGATTAGTTTGATGACAAGCTTGATGTGAAAACTAGTCACTAAATGTCCATGTCCCAAACCTATGTTTCTATTTGAGTTTACAATGTAAAATTTCCGCATTGTTACCATGGAAGAACTCTTCCGGTTGAAATGTTGGATGGAAATTTGTCTCGGCAAGATGTTTCGTTTAACAAATCGTTGCCATATTGTAGATGTGCCTCAGAATGTTGTCATCATATAGGTGGACAAAGCCTTTGTATAAGTTTCTCGTTACAGTCAGTGTACAAGATGAATTCGAACCATTATATTTTAACTAATGTATATCTATACTATAATACAGCTATCTAATAGATGTATTATATTGTAACAATGTGATGTATTATGTTGCAACCACGGTCGGTATATTATATATAATTATGCAACAATAGTGCTCTTCAATATTGTAATAACATGTGATGCAATATGGTATCTAAAGGGATCTAGTGTAATACACCACAATCAAATTATTTCATATTTTAACTGAGGAAAGAAAAAAATACAGTGGTTTTAATAAACTTGGGGGGGGGGGGGTGTAATGCAAACTAGTGCGAAATGTAATAATGTAGCAATGTCACTATATTTCAGTTGTAATGATATGCAAATTCGTTGAAATAATATATAGTTCTTCTAACTGAATTATTTTTGGCTGTGAAAAATACTTTGGTATTGCAGAGAGCTTTTAAAATTTGAAAAATGAATCCTTTTTATTAATAAACGCTAATTTGACAAGTTGGAAACGTGGTGACAAATTTATTTACAAAAAGTCAAAAACCAGCATGATAAAATGCGTGATAAATTAGAGTGAAGCAAGACATTTTTTATTAAAACAAATTGCACCCTTGAAAAAGTATAGAACAAAAAGAACTATAGATTTCGAAAGCCCTTTCTTCAAAATATTTTTTTTCTGTAATTGCAATAAATGTCGTATGTAAGCACAGACATAATCATACTAAAAATCCTTTCTAAATCGTTTTGGATAACTTAAAAGAGAAGGAATCGAAAGACGGAGAAACACATTGAGCTAAAATAATAAAATCCTTCCTAGTTCTAAGTGTGAAAAAGAAATAAAATCGCGTTGAAAGCTATTTTTCAACCAATTATGCGTAACCTAAAAAGCCCTCCTAGAAACTCCTCTTCATGAGAGTATATTTTTCAAGGGGTCGTTTGCTTGTTGCCGAAAGCATGTGACAAATTTAATTTGCAGCTAAAGTCATGCAAATTTTCTTGAATAGTAAAAAGTATAGAAGTCAAGTTTATGGAATAGGAAATTCGTAACTAACTCCAACTTGATGTAAGAAATTAAGGAAGTCTGTACCGATCAGACTGGATAGATTAAATTTTATTTTTCAGTAACCAAGGAAAATGATATTAGTTGGTTGGCTTGAATGCTCAAAGACGTATTTTTTGTGCACTGTAAAAACTAATCAGGACGGGACCTATAGTTTAGAGGGAATTCTGAACCATAAGAAACATCCATGACTAACCCATTATTTGAACCAGACACATTTACCATTCGTGGACAGAGCGCTACTACAAAACTGGAATTAAAATTTGTACAAAAAGTACATATAATACTTTTTGTATCAATATTGCTTTCTTTTGGAATTTATTAACAATTTCAAAGGAATGTCTTTTTTTTTTTAACACAATACTGTTCTGATCTTTCGGTTCTAAGTTATTGGAATCATCCAGGAATCTGGACTTGTTAGTATATTAAGGGTTAAATTAAAGTCCTAGTTTCAAAATGGACTCTTTGTGAAATTTGTTCAAGAATTATTGACGAAACTGAAATTCAAATATGTTGCTCGATTGGAGAAAAAACCAGTATCTTAAGCATTGCATTCGTGAAATTAGTCAAAATACATTGAAATTATCACATAAATCTTGTTTTAATCATTGTTTTGAAATAGAGTTACAAGCGCTTGAAGTTAAGAGTCGTTGTACAGTACCCGAAAAATAATCAGAACGATGGCTATATCTTGTGATCTAATTGTTGAAATGACAAACAAAAGGTACCGTTGTAAATCGTGGAAGGTTTTTAATAATTGCATGTAGTTTTTTTTTGTCACGAAGGGTCATCTACATATTTAAACAGAACCAAACTTTAAAAAGTTCAATAGCAACCTCATTATATTATCCCATATTTGGATTCAGCATCCAAAAAATGTCGAAATACAAAAATTCATAATTTTCTAATGAATGGTTTGTAATTTAAATGATAAAAAGAAAATGATAAATTAATGTTAAATAAAAAAGTTGGTTTTTTGGCCATAAATACTTAAATAATTAATATATTTCAGTATTTTTTTTTTCTTTTTTCAAAAGATAGTTTGTAAATTGCCAAACATAAATAGCAATCAACCTTTGCATCCATTTCTTTTTTAATAATTAATTATTAATTAATAAAACAATTTTTAAAAAAAATTTAATAGAAACAACTTTTTTTTTTTTTTTTTTTTTTTTTTGTATTCATTAGATTTATCATGGTCTAAAACCCTCACACAATTTTTTTTTTCTTTCCATTTTGACTTTTAGTTCTCGATTTTTTAGCGAAAATGTAAAAAAAGCTCACTTTAAGGGACCGTATAGTAGACGACCTTTGAAAACTATCAAAGATTAATTCAAAGTAAACTAGAGGTGTGGAAAATCGCACAGCGTTCAAATGGGGTGAATAGGAACAGAGGGGTGAATCGGAACAGAATTTCTTGAAATTACAAAAAGAAATATTTTATACAAACAAAGCAGTTTTATTTTTATATATATATATATATATTTAATCGGTCTAACGTGTTTGGAATCGTGGAACATATGTTTTGTGTGGTTTTCAACAGTGTTTTTTTTTTTTTTTTTTTTTTTTTTTTTAATTACTTTTTTAAATTGCATTTATTTAAAACAGCATTTTTTAAGCAATTTCAATAAGTTATCAAGTAAAAATTTTACTGAATCAAGTGACTTTTTTATTTTATAAATAATTTCAACGATCAAGTTACATTTGTGTTTACAGTGAAATGTTTCTGTAAAATAATCACGATTTGCTGAATACTGTTTACTAATGCCTACATTTTATATTTATTAATTTTCTAATCATCAGTAGTATACGTTATACTTCTGCAATTACAGTTTTCAATATTTATTTATTTCGTGTGAAGAATGCACATCTTTAAAGTTGTAAATAAATTATGTTACTTTTGCGTTTATTTTCTATTTTTGTATTAACCTTAAACATGACACTATAAATCCAAGTAGTTTCTATGCAGATTTAGACTAATATTTGTATTTTTTAACGTCGTGAAACGCCGCACTGACCATTCGATTTCTCCCGCTGTGAAGTAGAACCTTAAAAATACCTTTCGTTTTATGGAAATTCTCCCTGAAGATCGGTCAAAAAATGGTCGAAATATTTTTGCTCATAAGTGACGTGTTATTCAAAATAATGCATTGAAATTTGGAATATAGGGTAAATGATGTATTCTAAATCGAATGAAATGATAAAAAATAGCGGTTCGTATTGAAATTTTCGAAGATAGCATTACCTTTACTTTGTAAAAGGTCCCTTAAGAAAAAACAACTGCATTAGATGTATAGAAAATCGTAAGCAAAACATTTTGGTATAAACAGTAAGATTCTACGATAATTAGAACCGAAGATAGAGCCATCGTTCTGATTTTGATTTTTTTTTTTGGGGGGGGGGGGTACTGTACCTCCACCATCTCATTAAAACAAAACGTCTTTAGCTTTATTCAGCCAACAAACAAATACATTTAAAGATATACTGCGTTTTACGGAGAAAGAAAATGGTTGTAATTTATACTCGAGAATTAATTTTACTATGTAGTCTTTTCCATCTCATAGCCAGACATTTTCTATTTATATCCAAATCGCACTTTGTTTTGAAGGAAATAAGAAACATTTTCATGTTGAATAACTATAAAAATTGTAATTAAATCTAAAAATGTATTTTAATGAATTCTTATTGAAAAATAATTGGAATGTATTTTCTTTGGGGAAATACATTAAATTTAATGGCTTAAATAACAATGAAGCTAACGAAATGAAAAGTTGATGGTCTAAAGTTGAACAAAGAAAAATACTCATTCACAAAAAAATTTATGCTTTATATAAATAAATAGTAATAGATAAAAATTAAGTAATTTCTTGGTACCTTTTATAAAAAAAACTCAGTCATAGCCTTTAAAAGTTAATAATAAACATGATTGAGTAATTAACTAAAAATGGGCTTGATTTTTAGCTAAACATATGAAACATTCTTTAATTGTGGTATAAATTAAGATTTTTAAATTACAAAAATTCCAGTTCAATCTCATTAAGAAAATTTGTATGATATACAACTTTCTTTGTTCCCTATAATAGGAAATTAATCCTTCTGGTATCACTTAAATGACTGTTTCTCCTAAACAAAAAGACAGTGTATAACTATGAAATCGGGATATATTAATAAATTTAAAATGCAATGTGTAAATTATATGTTGCACATTACTTTTCAAACTAAACCAAATATCAAAACAGAAGTTTAAAACAGTTTTAAAAATGTGACCACTTTTTTAACAAATAAAAAAAATATTAGAATTGTTACGCGACGTTGCATATAATTAGTTGAGTGGCACCGCGTGGCGGGAATCCGTCATTAGTGAGTAGGTCCCAGCTTTTGGCGCTTCGCTCGCTAAAAGGTTTATTGCTACGCAAAACCAATCGCTTCGCTCTCTAAAAGTTTCATTGCTATTCAAACACAGCTCGCATCGCTCGCTGAAAAGTTCATTAACACATAAGAACAGGCTTGCCTCGTTCGTTGAAAGGTTCATTGCTACGAAAGCCCAAGCTTGCTTTACTTACTGAAAAATTCATTACTGCGCAAGAACAGGCTCGCTTCTCTGGCTGAAAGGTTCATTGCTGTGCAAGCATAAGCTCGCTTCACCCGCTATAAAATTCATTGCTAAGTAAACCCTTAGAGAAACAAAAAAAAGTTATCTGTTAATACAATAACACAACCCCTTTCACCCCTCTGAGAATATTTCAACATTGTGTTTGTCAAAAGTCCAATAAGATGGTCAAAATTACTTATAATAAAAATTACAGAGCTGTAAATCAATTAAAAAAAAGCTTTGTATAAAAGTTAATAAAATTTTAACATTATGTTTTCAAATGTCCAGTTAGAAGGCCAAAACTACTTATATTGAAGATTTCATAATAAGATATTTAATACCAGTTGGCATAATTACCTCAGTTTTAAGCGATAACTGGGCTCACCGACATAAAATGTATTAATTTTATTTATTACTAGTAATGGCAGCATCAAATAAAATCTCATATTTAAATACCATCAATTTAAGCTTATGTTACAAATCTTACAATTTAGTAAAAGTTTAAAATATCTCTCAGATAGATATTAAGGTCAGAAATGCTTAAACTCGTTAAAACATGGCCTAGTTATCCCAACTGAACTTATAGTCAACATTATTTTTATACTTGTACAAATTTAGGTAATATTTAGACGTCCATTTGCAAAATCATGAATATACGCTAAAAAGAATCGAAACGGTTGAGACTATTTTACTCTTCATTTAATCCACTAATAATGTAACCCATAAAAGCAAAGTTTTTAATTTAAGTCCTGTATATGCATAGCCAATTTTTATAGTCATTAAAATAACACCAACTCTTTTGTCAGCGTGTTCTTGGTGTTTGCATCTAATTTTAAATAGTATTAAAAACATCGCCATCGAGAAAATATACGTCAAACTACGTTTAAAAATTAATAAAAAATGAATGTAAATTTATGCATTTACGTCCAAATATCTTTTATTTATTCTAATTAAAACAATTTTGGCAACAGAAAAAAGTTTCAACAATGATCGGTTAAAAGAGATTTATTAGTATTCTGTAAAGATTACAGAAGTGTATAAAAGCAACCTTTTAGTGACAGTGGCATCCCCCAAAATTTGATAGAATACATTTTCCTCGACTTTGAGCCCATCTGCCAAGTTTCAACCCGATTAGATTACGGTAAGTGGGTTAATTAAGTCTCCGCAAATTTGCCCGGCAGGTACAAACATACACAGCCCCAAATATGAGCTTAATATAAAGGATTTTAAAATGTTTAATTGAAAAAAAAAATTTATGAATTATTAAATGTAGTAAGTTTCTGAGAATCCACTTGTAAAAGATCAGGTTTCGTTTTTCCGGAAAAATAACTTTAAATGTATACAAGGGGAAGTCTTACTTTCGAAAGAGTTAATTTTTGGGGGATACTCTCTCATTGTGTTCCATTTGATGAAAAAAAATTCAAATTATTTTATTTAAAATCAAATGATATTACCAGCTCTGAAAAATCTGACCAATTTAGCATTACTCAAGCATTGCAATTAATATGTTTCAGGTATTTATTAGAATATTTAATTGTTCAGACAGTAGTTATTAAATCATTATATAAATTACGCTTCAAGTAGATTATATTGATTTTAGTTCAAGTAACCCATATCAATTTAGTAGTAGCATATCAATTTTAACTAAATAACTAAAATTTTAAAAAGTACTAAAGTTTATCTTTTGAAAATATTTCTTTAATTGATGGGCTTTAACAATCATTACCTTCATTGTTTTCGTCTCTTTATTTATAATTGCCGACCTTGTTTATGAAATAAAAATAAAAAAACTACATCATACTCGGTAAAATAGCATTAACTGTAACCTTTTAACTGTTTCTGAACTGTAAACGCAACCATTTAATTGTTTATGTTTACTTTCTTCTGATGATTTAGATCACCAATTCTGTGACGTCAGATAAGTGACTACAGCGCCGGCTGTCGGTGATCACGGAAGAGCGCACATGATCGGTTGTCGCTGGCGCCAATAAATAGAAAATGTTTGGTTTACTGGAACCAGTAGCCAGGGGATGTCACATGACGTTACAGATTGGCTATCTAAGTGGAACCTAGACTGGTAGCCTGTAAATCCGACTATAGATAAACCACTGGATAAACTGCTTAACGCTGAGAAAATAAAGCCATTGCCAGATCTTGGGGTGGAAAAAAAAATATGGATTGCGAGGATTTAAAATAAAATCTTCAGTTGTACACAGCAGAACTATCAGTAGTAGACCTTAATTAGTAATAATGTGCAAAAAGATATCTACTCTAGCACTTTACAAGGTTTCTCGCATTCTTACCCAACTACAAAAATGAACTGTGATTGGTTAATCGTCCACCCGTCATCATCAACCAGTGGCGCGTTTTTTCCCCCTTGCATTGCCATCGGAGCAGTCTATCCAGTTGTTTATCTATATTGATGGGTGTAACTACAAGTGATTTTTCTTTGCTTATTTATGATTTTAATCATCTGCTGTTCATTGAAAATGGTGTCGTACTGATGTACTTGAATCTATCTCACTATTTGTGAAAAGAGTTTAAATTATTTACAAATTTTATAAATCATCAATTTCATCATAACACTTCAGTTTCTTCAATGATAAAACCTATTACAAGAAAACAAACCATCTCGGGTATGTGGTGGGGTCGGAGTGAAGGGTTTATAATAAAAGATTTAAATCTCGTATTCTTCTAGATGCTCAAAATTACGAGACGTATTTAGCTGTGTTAAGCACTTTATAAGTGGCAGAAATAGACAGTCGGAAGTTCCAAACAAAACTAAAAACAAACCATGATTTGACTCATAGGCCAAATATCATCCTCATTGAATCATAGAAAACTTCCATACAAAAGAGAAACCCATGTCTCTATGTTTTTATTTTAAGCAGATTTTGAAGCAAAACATTAAAAATGCTTGTTATTCAACAGCTATACATGTCGTGGAGTTGAGGGCTAAAGCCCGAATACTAACAAAATTAAAACAAAATGTAGGACCTGAAATTGAAAAATTGTTTCGTGACTGTGAGTGGGCAAACTTGAAGAAGTTGAGTAGTTTGTGTGTACAGGTACATCAAGGTTCGTACTCTTTGAGCGAAAAAAATTGATGAATTTTCAATGACAAGTTTTTTTTTTAAACAAAAATTCACGACCTCAGATTTTTTATTATTGACATTTCAAAATAAAATAAATATACATAATTTATTAATGATTATATGTTATAAAAAAATAGCTGACAATGGAAATTTTTCTTTTTCTCACATTTGTACACTTTAAAGTGAAAAAAATTGATTTTTTCCGTGAAAGTGGTAATTTCAATTGCCGATAGTAAACCCTAAATTTTATTTAAATTATCCAACATTTTTACACTTGTGTTTTCTCAGCAGAAGTAATCATTTGAAAGGGTGTCCAGTTAAAAATTAAAAAAAGTTATTTTTAGTGGCATATAAAACGCACTCTAATTTATACATCTATTACTGCAATTTATTGGATCCACTAATTTAAACTACCAACTGTTTCCCCTCAAAATTAAAAGAAAAATTGGATACAACCACCATTTAAAGAAATTGCAAAGTAAAAGTTAAAGAAACCTACTCCAAAAATTACATTAATGTACCTTAACTAAACAATCCAACTTAACTATTTCATTTTCAATAAATGTCTTGCATATCTAACTTTTATATCAACAAAACAAAGTATCAGCACCTCAAGGCTTTTTCTATTGTCTTAACTTCCGCAGGTATTTTTAGTCCGATCCCCTCTAAAGCGTATTTCTCTGTAACTGCTGTTCACGTAGTGTCTGACGTCACTTTCGTGGCTGATGACGTGGGGATTCTGGTCGCCATAGCAACTCGTTTAAATGACCACTAGCAAGCTTCGTAAAGAGAAAGGACCCTATGAAATGACAGGAAGAACTTGAAAAGAGGGTTGGAGAAAAAAAAACTAAAAACTAAAAGCCAAATTCTTTTTTAAATGCCTTTTTAGGGATGATTTGTAAAATTGTTTTATTGGTATCATAAGGAATTTGAAATATATAGAACTATTTATAAATGCGTTGTAAGTTTACTAATGGATCAAAAAGAAAGCTTCATACAACAGTAATTATAATAACAGTTCTTATGATTACACATGAAAATTACAGATTGGAAATATATAGTAGAAATCCGTTGAATTATAAAATGTATATATATATATACTTAAAAACCTAAAAAGAAAATATTTCGATATAGTAAGAAAAGATTTAAATTTGTCTTTTTCTCCCCTAAAAACAAAAACTCCCCCCCCCCCCTCCCCGCTTCTTATTTTTGGTCAATTATTTTTAAGTCTGAAAATTAGCGCAAAATATTCTTAGCATTTGAACTCTTAGAATATTCGTATAAAATATGCGTTTTTTATTTAAGTTAAGTCAGCGTCAAAGTATTTTGTTTAGAATCAAAAATTTGTATATAATTTGACATTATTACAATTTTATTTTAGATCAACACCAATTTATGTAAGAATTTCCAGGTATTACCAGTGTTACCAAGTTATCCCACTCGAGCACTTTTCTTCCATTCCTTCTTCCTAACCTTATATACACGACAACTAAAAAGCTTTATATCCAAACAAATTAAATTGTATTTTTTTGACATTCTCTGATTAATCCATAGAAAATAATCTATATTTCATTGAATGGCGTGAGTTCGTTGGTCATACAAACCTATACAACAATGAAAAAAAAATATGTAATTTTAAAGGACTAGTGCAAATTGCCAAAATATACATTTTTTTTTTTTTTTTTTTTTTTGAGGTTTTTAACTTGTAAGGGGGACAATATTATCATAGTCGTTTTATCTATGTATAGTAAGTGACTAAGCGCTAATAAGACTGCGAAAATTCTAGCTGGCACGTCGCAATCTGGACTTGGCGCATCATCTTAAAAACTACGCAATATTCATGAAGTTAGTCAACTACAAAACTTTATAACAGCGACAATTTAGAACGAAAATCCACCTCATGTACATAAATGCTTTGAATGCATCGCATATATTAAAATTTACCAATACCGTGTTACTTCACAAAAAGTTTAATTACTAAAGTGTCTCATAAATGATCAATTAGTCGTTTATAAATAAGTACATCGCAACAACTCGTGAACTCGTTTTATGTTGTAATTGGTAACGTACTCTTTAAAAGTTAACTAATTGAGTTGTATTTTCCTACACAAAAGATGCTTATCTACAATATAATGTAATTTCATGCCTCTTGTGTAACTTTTGAGATCGTAACGCTAACTTCTGACTGTTAGAGGTAGATATAAACATTATTATAGAATTACATTTGATCAATTTATTATATTTAGACACAAATGTAATGACAATAGCAGTCGGCACATAAGTCAACAGGTTGGTAAAGTGCCTTAAAAGCACTTTGCATTAAATAATAATAATTATTCAATTAACGTGTTTAATACCTAAACTCATTTCTATTTGAGTCGTGCATATTCCCACTCAGATTACATTCAGATTAAAATCATTGCATAATTTTACATATAAATTAAGGATCAGGGTTAACTTCTTGAAATGGTGAAATGAATTTGAAAAATAAACTCATTTAAAATACTCTATTAAAAATAATACTTAAAACATGGAGTGAAAAAAAAACTACATTGCTCAGTTTGTTTAACAATATTTTTATAATACAAAGTATTTATAAGTACATATAACTAATACAAATAAAGAAACGAATATTTATGAATTGGTTCAATTCAATACACGAGACAGGTAATTAGAATTCTCATGTGGAGATATTACACGATCTTTATAACAATGAGTCGTCCATATGTCAAGGGGAAGGGGGGGGGGGGATGCCTTCTGAGGGGCCTTTCAAAAGAGAACTCCCCCGGGTTTACTTTGAGATTGTATTCTTTTAGACACATAAAAGATATGTATATGCATCTCCAAATACTCCACGTTTTGACATTTAAGAAATTACTTGCAATTCAAATTTCTTAAATTGCATCGGTAGACACGAATGAATTATAATTGAATTTTAAAACAACAAATAGTGGCACATCTTTGAGAAATGCTATTTACTATAAAAACGCAATATTTTTTTTCTTTTTCTTTTCTTTTCTTTAAAGCATAGGAAAACTCAAACAGAACAATGCAAAATGGAAAAACTAATATTTAAAGTAGGTTTTACCTCCCACCTCACCCGTATGAGTAGATTGGAATGGGAAGCTTTAAAATATTGCTTTCGATAATCTGCAGTAGTCAAGATGCCCGCAGAAGCAGGGCCGTGCGATGGATTTTCTCAATACGAACCAAGTCTTATAAATGCCACCCCTTAAGCATTTTTCTTTAAAATAACCATCAATTGGGATTAAACAAACTCCGCAAAACATATTAATATTGAGCTTATTTTGAAAACATAAACTACTCAAAAATAACGATATCCACTACAAAAATCTACTGCTCCCTTCAACTTTAACTTTAGCAAATTTGTCAATTAAGGATGAATAGTCTAGAATGGCAGCCAAAATAGACTCAATAGAAATTAACAACGCATTTTTAAGTTTTGTTTGGCATATTGAACTTCTCAAGTGTTTATTAATTTTGATTAATATTAATTCTTAAGTGTATTATTAATTTTAATTCTTTAGTGTTTTATTAATTAATTTTAATAGTCCCACTAGATACTGAGACAGGTAGTGTAGAAGTCTCAGATATACAGAAGTATTCGGATACAACGTAATTAGGTTACTTTGGTATAAATAATCTAAAATATCCAAAGGTTTCGTAGATTATGGTAGTGGTCGGGATACATCATGTAATTCTTCTTGAAGATCTCTTGCGTTTAAATATGATTAACTTTCAACCAAAAGTAAGGATTGAAGCGAGGTATAATAATGTTCTAGTGTTTTGTCATCTAATATCCTTGAATTTTAAAATTTTATAAGAACTGAACATTTTTGTTACGGTTTTTTAAAAGAATGAATTATTCATTCAGAGAATCAAGGGAAATGTCCAGAATATAGTTGAAAAAATCTATTTTAAAATTATTTTCCTCTGTTAAGGGTTCATTTCCAGCTTTATAGTCCAATTGACGCTTTTCCCTGCTCAATGGTTTTAGAGTTAACTGTGAAAAAATAAGAAGGGGGAAAAAATGACACTTCCCAACGCTTTGTTGAACCAGAAAAGAGTTCAAAATTCTTGTTTCATAGAAAAAAAAGTTTCTCTGTAGAAGATGCTGCATCAATCACAACTATGTTCAAAGAATAACATGCGCACTGTGCAGAGAATATAAAACGTCCTTGCATATTTTTCAAGTATTCTTTTCTGTTTACCCTATATTTTAGCCCAAGAGACGACTGCAAATTTACGTACCTCATCGAACATCATTCTAATTTTTTTTTTTTATAGAATGTAGAGAAATACTTATAGATCATGAGCCACTGGTCTGTAGATCATGAGCCACTGGTCTGTCATCACAAATATGGCCGAAACCTTACAAAAATCGAATTTGAATGAGTTAAACTAAATCCGATTGCCAAATATATCATAACTTGCCAAATAAGGAGCATTCTTTACGTGGTAATCCACTATTCTTTAATCTTCATTGGGTAAAAGTGCAGACGATATTTATTCTCTGCTAAAAAAAAAATACTTCCATTTTTTAAAAGTGAGCCAAATTGGCGATTTATATACATCACTGAGGACGTAATACAGTGGCGGATCCAGGATTTTCCTGAGGGAGGGGCGCAACAATTTGTCGTGCCTTAGTCAGGACGAAATTGAATATTTAAAAAAAGTTTTTTTTAAAGAAATCCAAGTAGTGTTAAAAAAATGTATTTCAAGATCATCCATATCCATTGATTGACCCCCCCCCCCCCTCTCACTTCATTCGTCACATCTGCGACTTGATAGCTTAGCGTAGGGTGGTTAACATTGTCCTTTTGTTTGTTCATTAACTATTTTATTCAATAAAAAAATTGTATTCAAAATGTACCGTACGTATTAAACATTTTAGAAAGCTACATTTCCGGAGATATCGATTATACTGAAGAAACTACAATGAAAGCGGGAATTTACTACTTTTATTTGTGACTAACTGACTAAGTATGAACCTTACATTATACTTACATCAAACTGGGAAATCAGTAATTGTACATCAAAATGTAACCTATTCATAAAATATTAATGCAGTGAGCTTAATAAGTAAAAATACGTAGTTTTACTGGATAATCCATATATAGCTACTCGAGTATTCTAAAGTATGTAGGGAAAAATTGTTTTCCAAAGAGAATGTATTACTAATAATTATAAGTAATATTTTTAATAAGGCAGATAATACTTTTTACAAAACTGTTTGCAAGTCTTTTTCTTGTAAAAAATTGGCATACCTTTCCACTGTGGTGTGGCAAAGGAGGATTTTTAATCTTAATTCAAACATGGCGCTTATTTACAAGCTGAAACACAAGCACGAGCTAGAGCTGGACGAGTACTTATGCAGTTTATAAACAACCTTATTCTTCCTTTCTATCAAAACTTTAAAGTTTAGCCAATTACCATGTCCAGCTGAATGAAGGTAGCTATTTCCGAGGAGAGAGATTAACCCAAATGGTCAACCTCTCATCCTTTTCCCCCCGTAGTTGGCGTTGAACATTACCCATGTGAGAGTCAAAATCTCTTCCTCCCAGCCGACAGAAAAAGGTATCTTTGGTCCTGGAGGACGGGAAGAATATTTATTGATAATTCGATCCCAGGGTACTTTTAACAGAAAGGGATGTGTTTTGAAGTGTCGTGAAGATGTCTTGAAGATCAAGGGGGTGGAGGTTTGAATGCTTGTACAGTCTTTCAACGTCCGTTTGAATGAGAAGGGAGAAGGCTATAAAAAGAACTTTGATCCAAAAATAAGCTCTTTTTTTTGTTTTTCTGTTTTTTTCGGCAATTAGATGAAGGTCGAAATATGTTTGTTACGTGAACTTATTTAAAAAAAAATATATAGACTCAAGCTGAGGGAGGGGCGCGCGCCCCCCGCGCCCCCTGGCTGGATCCGCCATTGACGTAATATCTATTGCTAACTTGACCGACTCTTAAAAAAGGAAACATTTTGGTGCTAGAAAAGACAAATCGTAAGCAACCTTCTTAATTGAAAATTAAAGAGTGATAATAACCGGAAAATAAAGAATGTTCATAGTTTGGTAGATTATGACGCATTTGGAAATAAGACTTAGTTCAACTCATTTAAAGTTGATTTTTGAAAAGTTTCAACCAATTTTGCCCCAGTAGACCAGTGGATAAGTGTGATCTATCGCCATTTCTCAATGTTCTATAAAAAAAAAAAAAATTCAGAATAATGTTTGAACCTAACATTTTCAAACGTGTCAGAATAAATTATGTAAAACACTCTCCGGTTAAATCACTATCTTAAAAAATCTTCTTAAAAGATTCTTTAATTTTATGTATGTTTATTTTTAATGGAGTTAAAAGCAACAATTTGTATTGTTAATGAGAGCTGTTCAGTATGACTTGTATCTGTAGCGCTTACTTAGAGTCGTGCGATAAATCATACATATCAACAGCGAAAAAACATAGACCAATATAGAAAAGCGTTGCGCAAATATTGAATAATTCAAATTCCGATTTCACTGCTTATGCCGGCTCCCTTAAAGCTGCCACCTGATGCGACCCCCTTTCTGCAGCATAGCATGAAACGCCCTACGTAAGAGGAAAATATTATCAAATTTAGTGCGGTAGATTTAAAGGTGTTAGCTTAATATATCCAAACAGGCATAAGATTTTATATATTAGTAGGAATTATCCATATATATATTCATGGGCGCCCGCAGAAATATTTTCAGGGGGGTAAAAGACTAGATTTATATCAAACTCATTAATTTTTTAGAAATTTTAATTAATAGTTATACATTTTAAATTATACTCTTTGAGAAAAGTTTAAAAAAATTCATGGTATATATTTTTGAAAGCGCAACCCTGTTAAAGAGAAGAAAAAAAAAAGTAAAAATATTTAAAAAATATATTTGTAACGAATTTTATCATCCAATCACGGCATTCAAGAGACAGTGTTTAGAACAGAGGAACACGAAGATGCAAAGATACAGAAGAGTAACATTATATTTCTTCCAAGTTTTGGAAATAATTAGAAAAATGAAATACAAAGGCAGTATTGGATATGTTTAATTGAATTCTAAAAATAGATTTCAAGATAGTATATCTGATGAAGCAAAATATTTTTCCTAGAATTTTGAGAACTACACAGGAAATGATTATACAATAAAAGAAATAAATATTTCTACTCAGCCTCCAATAATCGTAGACAATAGGTGTCAGTAGCTATGAAAAACGACATAGAAAACAAACAAAAGACTAAATAATTGAAAAACAAATGCTTATTGTAACAAACAAACAAAAAAACAAAAAAAACAGCATATGTGCTTTTCTTTTTATCTCGGAATTTACACCTTTTCTCTCGTATATATTTTTTAATTTTCAAGAGCTAGGGATGTGCAAGTGCACCTTTTTGCACCCTCCTGGGGGCGCCCATGTCTGTATTAATCTATTAAATATGGATAACATAAATCCATTTCATTAAGAACTGAAGAATCAATGATAATATTAAAAGAAAACAAGGAATGTTCGTTTTTGTCAAAGCAGAATGATTATTAATTCTTGGGAAAATATAATGGTCGCTATCGTTCAAAATTGGAAACATTGAAATCTCCTCACTTCTATTCTGTAAAAAATTGTCAACGCTCTTCAATCTTATTTCCTGCTAGTCTGAGAATTGGATGCCCAGTTCGAAAACTTTATTCTGAGCGTGGCGCCATCTTTAGAAACTTACAAAAACTATTAAAGGAAAATGAATTTCATTTTAAGAAGCCGTTACTTGTATTGCCTAATTTTAAAAGTGCAATTGATACATTCTATGGATAAACAGTCTTTATTGCACTTTTAACTACAGTTTATTAAACAACTGAAAGGATATAACCATTTCAAACTAGTCCCAAAATTAAATTTATTAAAAAATATTTCAATAAATAATTTAATTTTACAAATTATTTATTAAAAATTTACAATTTAATCGAAAAGTATTTCATTTGCATGTCATAAAATTCATTCAATCTAGAAAATAAAATTATCTTCTTATTACAGTAAGCGAAAAAATCGACTGCTATCTCAAAAGTGATAAAAATTATGTATGCTTGAAAATTAAATGTTGTAATTTAAAGCCACTGCATTTAGAAAAGTTGTTTTACATTTCATTTAAATAGTAAGTTTTTGATTGAAAATTCAAAGGGGCCTTAACGTTTTTGCATTCCAAACCCCAAGGTCAAAAACTGAACGATTAAATAACTTATATGGTTCTTTGTTTATTAAGTTTAAAAAAAAAGGATATTTTTCTTTTAATAACGTTTCTTTAGTCTCATGTAAAACTACACCAAGATAATAAAAATAAAAGCAACCTATATGGCGTTTCATATTTTTTTAATGACATTTATCTAACTAAACAAAATAACTCCCCCCCCCCCCACACCTTCTCCACCTCAACTCCAAATTTTACAAGCATATAAATAAAATCTCAAATAATTCAAGAAATTAGTTAATGTTTAATATTTGATCTAAACGTAAAAGATTATATTTAAGAATATAACTTGTAAACACATGAGCAAGAATATAACGTGTAACCACTGTAAACACATGATCGTATTAGCTTAGTTGGCCGCTTATTCAACTATCGTTAGGAGGACCGAATTTAAATCCCACTTTCATCTCTTAGCTCTTTCATTCGTTTCATCTAAATTTGCAAATTTTTCACTTCGCTTTTTTTCTAACTTCGCACAACTTTAAAAACTTCACACATGTTTTAAAAACTAAAATAAGTAAATTGTCGATTTGTTTCACTAGAGACATCATTCATTGATTTTTTTTTTTTATACAAAGTAATCACCGATTAATGAACCTCCGTCCAAATAGCCTTGGAGCTGAAAGCTTTAACGCTGAAAAAAGCTTCTGTTTGCGAATCGGAGGTTAAATTGAACTAAAAAAGATATAGAAAGGCTAGTGGATATTTGATTTTTTTTTTTTTTTTTTTTTTTTTGATTTTTTTTTTTAGCCTCTTGATTGTCAGTCTTTTTGCCACAAACATTAACTAATCTTTTCCCTGAAATTTAAAATAATCAATCAGGAAGTGACCGTTAAATTAATTGATAAAACACGAAATTTGTAACGCACGGCAAATTTTCTAACTCTTACAAGTTAAGTATATTTTTAATATGCAAAAGTGTGTTATAACTTTAGAGTTGTAATAACTAATTTTTTTTTCTTGTACAATCTGTTTGGATTTTGTGCCGGGTAATTTTTTAAATAATTAGATTAAATTGTACACAAAACCACATTTATGATAATTTTTCTAAACATTGCAACTTAGTATGTTTTATTCATACGTCAAAAGTTTGCAATACACATTTAAATGGAGCCACCGAACGCAAAACTTTTGTTTCTACGCTACGGTAATGTACTAAAAACCTTATACAAACACATTGACAGTTTGTACGTTCTTCTGTCTGAAGTTAATATCCCCATACAAATCTATAAATGCCACAGACACGTGCATTATATCAAATGTAAGGTCTCGTCGATATGAGTTTCCATATCAAAATTCAACAATCAAAAGTTACTAGCGAAAATGACGATGGAAATTTACTTTGTAATTCCTAAGGCCTCAACTTGAAAAAATACACATATGCGTCTGTTAAATTTGAAAGAATCTATAAGATTAATATAATTATCAAAATTTCAAAAGGTCTTTTAATATTTGATCGAAAGAGTTCTTCCATATTAAATGCATAAAAATTTCTTCTTTTTTTTTCTTTTTTTTCCCGGCCACAAATAGAGATACTGCATTAGAACTTAGATATTCGCTGATCAATTTTTCGTCCAGTTTATCGCCAAGTGACATTTTCTTAACGTTTAGTGTACCAAAGTGACATTTTTCTTTAACTCCAAATTGGTTGGCGTTCTGTCATACCATCGACCATACGAGGAGATTATAACTATTAATTGTAAAACAAATTGTACATACTTGTTATCTGGACCTGCTGCACCATAACAACAACAAAAAATGAAAAGTGGTATTTTAGTGATAGCTACAGTCAAGGTACAATTTCAACTAGTTTGTTTCCTAAATAGAAAATAAAAATTAACCCATAAAAACAAAGCTTTTAATATAAATCTTATAAATGCACTAGCTGAATACCCGTGCTGCGCTACGAAATTTTACCATTAGCATTTTAGCGATCAAAAGACATTCATGTATTCTACACTTCAGACGTTTGCTCCCTTTTCGATCCCGACAAATTGATTTATCAAAATAGGAACTTTCCTTTGTTGACGTTTTAAACGAAATTTATAATTGTGAATTGTAAACTGGAATAGTTTATTGTGTTTATGTTTGCTCTTAGTTCTAAATTTCAAAGTAGTAGCTGTATTGGAATTAAGTTAATTAGACATTAAGTTAATCCTCTTATAGTTTCAATGTTGCGTCGTCTTTTCATCCCTTAAAAATTCGTTAATCGTTATTGGAATGACTTATTTTTTTAACATTTGCAAAAAAATATCAGAAAAATGACTACATTGGAAGAGGAACATTCGGATATCCCTCGTTTGGAACATTTAACCCCTTTTCGACCCCTTAAAGTTGGTTAATCGAGAACAGAATAGCTTACTTTTTCTATGTTTAATCTTTTTTGACATTTGTACCAAATTTCCGAGTTGTGACCATATGGGAAGTGGTACATTCGAATATTCCTCGTTTGGAACGTTTAACCCCTTTTCCACCCCTTGATCCACCGGAGATCGGAATAGTTTACTTTTTCTGCGTTTGTCTTTATTGATATTCACACCAGTTTTCAGAATTGTGAAAATATGAGAAGTAGGACATTCGAATATATCGCTCGTTTGGAACGTTTAACCCCTTTTTGACCTCTTAAAGTGGGTTAATCGAGATCGGAATAGCTTACTTTTTCTATGTTTACCATTGTTGATATTTGTGCCGATTTTCAGAGTTGTGACTATGTGGGAAGTAGGATTTTCGAATGTCCCCCGTTTGGAACGTTTAACCCCTTTTCGACCCCTTAAAGTGGGTTAATCGAGATCGGAATAGTTTACTTTTTCTATTTTTACCATTGTTGATATTTGTGCCGATTTTCAGAGTTGTGACTATGTGGGAAGTAGGATTTTCGAATGTCCCCCGTTTGGAACGTTTAACCCCTTTTCGACCCCTTAAAGTGTGTTAATCGAGATCGGAATAGTTTACTTTTTCTATTTTTACCATTGTTGATATTTGTGCCGATTTTCAGAGTTGTGACTATGTGGGAAGTAGGATTTTCGAATGTCCCCCGTTTGGAACGTTTAACCCCTTTTCGACCCCTTAAAGTGGGTTAATCGAGATCGGAATAGTTTACTTTTTCTATTTTTACCATTGTTGATATTTGTGCCGATTTTCAGAGTTGTGACTATGTGGGAAGTAGGATTTTCGAATGTCCCCCGTTTGGAACGTTTAACCCCTTTTCGACCCCTTAAAGTGTGTTAATCGAGATCGGAATAGTTTACTTTTTCTATTTTTACCATTGTTGATATTCGTGCCGATTTTCAGAGTTGTGACTATGTGGGAAGTAGGATTTTCGAATGTCCCCCGTTTGGAACGTTTAACCCCTTTTCGACCCCTTAAAGTGGGTTAATCGAGATCGGAATAGTTTACTTTTTCTATTTTTACCATTGTTGATATTTGTGCCGATTTTCAGAGTTGTGACTATGTGGGAAGTGGGATATTCGAATGTCCCCCGTTTGGAACGTTTAACCCCTTTTCGACCCCTTAAAGTGGGTTAATCGAGATCGGAATAGTTTACTTTTTCTATTTTTACCATTGTTGATATTTGTGCCGATTTTCAGAGTTGTGACTATGTGGGAAGTGGGATATTCGAATGTCCCCCGTTTGGAACGTTTAACCCCTTTTCGACCCCTTAAAGTGGGTTAATCGAGATCGGAATAGTTTACTTTTTCTATTTTTACCATTGTTGATATTTGTGCCGATTTTCAGAGTTGTGACTATGTGGGAAGTGGGATATTCGAATGTCCCCCGTTTGGAACGTTTAACCCCTTTTCAACCCCTTAAAGTGGGTTAATCGAGATCGGAATAGTTTACTTTTTCTATTTTTACCATTGTTGATATTTGTGCCGATTTTCAGAGTTGTGACTATGTGGGAAGTGGGAGAATTAGTGATGAGTGAGTCAGTGAGTGAGTGAGTGAGTGAGTGAGTGAATCAGTGAGTGAGGGCTTTGCCTTATATATATAGAGATTGCCAACAGCTCCACCGAAAGAAGACTAGTGGGTTTATTAGCCCACTGAAATGATCAATAGCAGTATGTATCAAAGCAGCCTTAAAAAAAAAAAAAAAAAAAAAAAAAAAAAAAAAAAAAAAAAAAAAAAAAAAATGATACAATTTATTCACGGCGACAACGAATCTATCTGTCAAATTTCATCTTGATTGGATAACGATAAATTGAGTTGATTAGTCATCATAAACAGTCAGAGAAGCGTTACTTTCGTAAAAGCGAATGACAGCCACCAAAACTTGATAGAATGCATTCTCATCGGCACCTAGTCTATCTGTCAAATTTCAGGTCTATCAGATGACAGTGTTTAGTAACTTTCTTCATACAGTCCACTAGCCCTACTCCATGTGCAATTGTTTTTATATTTTTTCTTTTCTACTTCAATGTAACCGTCAGTAGTAGACATGTGAATGTTCTTGTTACCATGTACCTTTCAAGCTGAGATGACGGTTCCAATAAAATGTACCAGAAACCTGCAAGTAATTCTTCACTGTCATGAGTAAAATACGAAACTGAACGAGTTAATTAAGTATAAACAGACAGCAAGTGGGTAAATTAGTCCTCCGAAACAGTAAATAGGGTTAATTAGTCATCCTAACACAGCGTGAGTAAAAGCGGTCTTTTAATAGCAGATCCAAAATTTAACAGAATGCATTCTCATTGGTAACGAATCTGTGTCAAATTTCAGCTCGATTGGATAACGGCAAAAGTGGGTTAATTAATCCTTCACAGATTTGACTGTAACAAGTAAACAAATAAAATCAAAGTTAAAAATAAAGGATTTTTTTTTTTTTTTTTTAAAGCTGGAATGTTTAATTTCTTAAGTACAACGCTTGATTGTAGAAAAAATTGTAGCAAGTTTTTGATCTTTAAATATTCTGCAGAATTTTTTAATTGCCGAAACTCATTAACTAACATTTTACTTAACTTAGCAGAAATAAAATATTCATAAGCATATATTTTGATTTAAATTATTTTAAAAATGTATAATATTTAATCAGTTTAGTGAAAAGATTCGTTGTACTTTCAAATACTGTTTTGAATAAGGAAAAGTTGAGAAAGCTAGATGGGTACAAGAATTTAAAAAAAAAAAAAAAAAAAAGATAATCATAAATCTCATTTTATTTTTAAAAAATATTGGATAAGGATGTTGGTTAAGAAACAAGGCTAAAAATAAGTTAACTCAAAAATCTGAATTCATATTTATGAAAACAAAAATCATATCAGAATGTTTTCACTATATGAAATTCCATACAACAGGGCTAAAATAAAAAAATCCTAATCATTAATAACGTCAATAAAAATGCTTTAACAATACTGAATTTGAGAGAAGTTTAATAATATAAGGCTATTTTTTAAAAATACACTGAATTATAAATACTGAAAACCACAAATGTTTGGCATGTTTACAGAATAATAATTTTTTTCCTTGCTGTTTGTTTTTGATCATAAAATAATTTTAAATATTTCATTTAATTTATTGCAAATTATACAAATAGTTCCATTTATTAGCATTATCACTAAGAAACTAAAATGGAGATAATATACAAAATGTACAAATAGTAGAGCTAGATAAGTACAGAGGATAAAGGAGCATATACACTGTCTACCAATAAGTATTTGGACACCCATTCAAATGAGGATATCTTCTCAGTGGAGAAGCATAGACACATGAAATTCACATTGCAAAGACATCTTTATGTAACATATCTATAAGTAAAACAACTCAGTCGCAAATTGAAATGCAAAGTGTACTGTAGGGGCATAAGCAAAAGAATGGAGTACCATTAGTGTGCAGTTGTACAGATGCATTTACTTTAAAAATCGAGCAAGTCATGGGGTTGACTTTTAGTGTGAGATATAATCTTCCCTGTCATCAGTGTCTACTTGGCACTGTATTCTCATACTTAACATGAGTTTCTTAATGAATTCTAGTGACTAAATGGTTCGTAACATGTTTTGGACAGTTTGCAGGTCGTAGAAAGTTAACAATACATTAAATCTTTACACAATGCATATCGTAGAAGCGTCCCACACATGCTTGCTGAAATTTAGATTAGAGGAGTAATCTGGCTTACTTATAGTCGAAATATTGATATTTTTTAATAGTTTATACAAGGCAAAAGTGGAGTAAAATTTACCATAAGTATCAATAAACATGGTTTAAAAACCGACATTTCACCATTAACGACTTGTCTAGATCAAGTTAACATAATTTCAGTGAAAGAGTCGAATTTAATTATCTTTTGAGCTCTTGGGGAACTTATTAAACCAATTCAACATATGGCACCCAAAGACCAAGTCTTTTAAACATCAGATATTGTTTACAGAAAATAATTTTTTCAGTCTTATGAGTGATATTGGACATCAGATGATCTGCAGAAACGATGGGAACATGATATTTCATGGTAAATGCCAATTCAAGTTAACGGTTTGGTGGGAAAAGAGTTTTGGTCTTTAGGTTCAATATGTTGAAATTGTTTAATAAGCTTCCCAACAGGGCAAAACATAATTAAATCCCACTTTTTCACTGTAAATGAGTTATCTTGATCTAGACAAGTCTTTAATTGTGAAATATCAGTTTTTAAATCGTGTTTATTGAAGGTTATGGAAAATTTAATTCCACTTTTGCTTTGGACAAATGATTACAAAATATTAATATCACCCCTATAAGTAAACCAGATCACTCCTCTAATCCAAATTTCATCAAGCATATGTGGGACGCTTCTACGATATGCATTGTGTAAAAATTTAATGTATTGGGAACTTTCCATCACTTGCAAACAGTTCAAAAGGTGGGAAGAACAATTTATCCACTAGAATTCATCAAGAAACTAATGTTAAGTATAAGAATACAGTGCCAAGTAAACTCTAATGACAGGGGAGATCATATCTCACACTAAAAGTCAACTCCATGAGTTGCGTGATTTTTAATGTCAATGCTGCACACTAATGGTACTCCATTCTTTTGCATATACTCACAGTGAACACTTTGCATTTCAATATGCGACTGATTTGTTTTATTTATAGATATGCTGTATAAAGATGTCCTCTTGATGTAAATTTCAGATGTCTATGCTGCTCCCCTGAGAAGATTGGGTGTCCAAATACTTATTGGTAGATAGTGTATATATATATTTGTCAAAACTGATTCGTACACGATCTAATAGCATACGAAGGAACTATTAGTCTGTATTTCCATTTTGGAATTTGGAAATGTGGATGATCCGTAACAAATAGTACTTGGGAAAGGATCGGCTTAGATCAAAAGAATTTTTTTAAACATAGATATTTAGTTAACATGTGCCTTTATCCATACTACCCTTCAAATATTTTCCTTCTACGTCAAGTAAAATTAATGAAAACCCAAAGCAATTTCCCTTATCTCCTGTATTAAAGTTATTATTTAAATAACACAATTTTATGAATTTATTATTTAATTTGTAGTTTAAAATTAATGCATTAATATTTTTATAATAGTTAAGTGTTTTAATATGCACATTTATGATGAAGAATACGTTTCTTTTGCAAAGCCATGAAAATAAGAAATGAGATTAACATATAATAATAACTAATGCCTTTTGATATTTTCAATGGATCTAAATAAAAAAAATAAAAATTATGTTCCGCCAAATGACATTTTAAAACAGGTAATACAAAAGAAAAATATCAACATTCCTTTGTTATAAAAAGCTGTTTATTTCTCCCCTTATTAAATTATTCAATGTTTCAATAAGACACGTTACCTTTGCCTTTTTTTAAATTAATAGCTTTTCTTCGATTTAATTATATATTCTATACATAATCACAAATCTTATTCTAGTTCATTTTACTCGACATTAACATTAATAATATAACCCATTAAAAAGTATTTCATAAAAATCCTTTATATGCATTGCCAATTTTTATATTCATTAACAAAGCGCCGTTTCTGTTGCCAGCGTGTACTTGGTATTGGCATATAATTTTAAATATTAAATACATCTTTATCAGCAAAACATCCGGTAAACTACTTTTCAAAATTTATTCATTAAAAATGAATGTGAGTTTATGCAATCACATCCAAATATCCTTCATTTATTCATTAAAACAATTTTGGCAACCAGAAAGATTTTCTTCAATGATAGGTTAAAGGCTTTTTCAGTGCTATTGGATGATGGTATGTTGGTTTTTTAGTATTCCGTAAAAACGACCTTTTAGTGACAGTGACAGCCGCCAAAATTCGATAGAATGCATTGCCATCTACATCGAATCTATCTGCCAAGTTTCAGGCCGATTGGATGACGGCAAGACGGTTAATTAGGACTCCGTAAATTTGTCCACGATCATACAAAATCGAAGTTAATATAAAGTATTTAAAAAGAACTGTAATTCTCTTTTATAAAAACTAAACATTTACATGAGTTTAAAAACATCGTGAAAGTACTATATTCAAAATAATTTGTTCATTTAATAAATTACTTATGAATATTTTCTAAATAAGTCGTCATTTTCAAATGAAATATTTCTTTTTAAGACACAAATTCGCGTAAAAAATTTTAGATTTTAATTATAAACGCGTTCACGTTTAATAAAACATATTATAGCCTTATCTATTTAGGGTCATAATATATTTCAAAATATCACAAAGAATATTGAATTCTCCTAAATTCTTCGTGAACACTGTACTTACTTAAAATTGCTCATTCTAATATTTTTCCATTAACTATTTTTATTTCTAGATTGTTAATGAAAATAATGATAAAGTTTTTACCTAAGAAGCTTTTTAACGTTTGATTTATTTAAATTTTACTCGTTTCGTATTTATTAAGTATTTTTTTTTTTTTTTACCTTAAAAGTTTTGAAGAAAGAAAAACTACTCTATTTTTATTTGATCAAAATGAAATAATTCTCAATAAGTTATAATAACGTTCAATATTTATGAATTAAAATAAGAAAAAAAAAATAACCCAGTATCGCTGAAGAAAATCCACTTAAATCCCTTTCATTGTTTTCACGGCGAATTCATTTAGAATATCCCATATCAAATCTCAACTAAATTAAACATTTCATTTAAAACCCAACACAAGAGAATTTAAAATCATCTTTTCAAACAATAGAAAGTTACCTTAAAAAAGATATTTGCTTAAGAGCTATTCAAGCTTTCCTTTTTTATGGTTGATTTTTATACTTATTTCTCAAAGCTTTTTTTTTTACTTCCGTTGTAATCCTACTCATAAAAAAATAGAAAATATTTATTTTTCTGCTTCTAAAAAATATCTTGCCATTTTTCTAGTCCTTTCTCTCGATGTAGATAATGCATTTTTTTACCCTCATTCAATGTCTGAAACAGAAATAGACTGATTTCCTTCTGGTTAATTGATTCTGGTTCATATGGAGTGACACAAAATTTTGATGGTTTACATTTTTCGTTTAAGTATCCGTGAGAAGTTTAAAATATTCTCGCATTTGTCATATTTCAGTTTTTCTTTGTTGTAAAACTATTGCGCATAATAGAAAATAGCATTTTCAAAGCAAATGAAAGAATTTACCTCGATACTGGATTTTCTCATGTCTTAGATTTATTTTTATTATATTTTTACTTAATGACAGATTTAAAAAATTTTAATTTTTTTTTATTTCTTACGAATTTACTACCAGAAATGATATTACTAATTCTTACCATATTTTTTTTCACATAATTTACATCACTTTTAAATCCTTTATATTACCTTCAATTTTGTGTATTTGTGGTGATGTACCTGGTGGATAAATATGCGGAGGTTTAATTAACCCGCTTACCGTCTTCTAATCAGGATGAAAGATGGTTTCGATGTTAATTACATTATATCAAGTTTTAGGTGGTGTTACTGTCAATAAAAAGCAGCTTATACACACGCTACTATTATCACTTCATAGTACTAAGAAACCAACTTGCCATAATCCAATCCATCTGAAACTTGTCAGATAGATTCGATATCCATGACCATGCATTCTATTAAGTTTTGAGGTTTGTCACTAATAGGGTGTTTTTACACAAGCTTCATTTGGGGCTTCAAATTACTAATAAACCAACTTCCAGTCATTCTATCGAACTGAAACTTGGCAGGAACAGAGGAGTCAATGTAGAGGACAATGCTTTCTATTAAGTTTTGGGACGGTCACGTAAAGGTCGCTATTACACGCATTTCTATTGCCTTACGTCAGACTTATCAGTTTTTTCGAACGTTTTTTTTTTATCCAGCTATCAAGTTTAATTAACCCACTTGTCGTCATCCAATGAAGCTGAATCTTGGCAGATAGACTGGTCGTTTGCAAAAATGTATTCAATCAAGGTTTGGGGCCGAAAAGAAGTTAGTAAATAATTCGAAATGGATCTTTTGTTCATAGTAGTCAAACACTATGAAAACTCAATAGCGGATTAAGTTGCAACTGCACATAAAAATTGGCAATGCATATAAAGGTTTATACTACAAACATTTTTTGGGCTTATATTATAACACATAGTTTTATGCAAATATCAAGTAATCAACTTTTTTTTCTTTTTTTTTAAATTTTTTTTATCGTTAGATTCAGCTTGTAAATATCTATAGTGATTTTGCTTCAATATATTAATTATTACAGGAATAAATTTACACAACAGTTAAGTGACTTTATCGACTATCCGACACTTCGAAAAGCCTCTTAACGTATTTTCCCGAAAATCAGACGATCGTCTGGTAATTGCACGAAGTCCACTTATGAAGTTCAGAATAAAAGGAACTTATCACTGATAATTCAGTAATAAGTAAACGGATTATTTCTTGCATAAATACGTCTGTCATTTCATATAGATAACGCGTACTTATTGCATGTATGATTCTATAACAAGTGGTTGATTTGGTCTTAGGAAAAGGTGTAAAATTTTCAGCTAATTTTCCTCATGCTCTCTACAGTAATAGATAGACGACACATTTCTTTTCCTAGAATTAAACAAAGACTGATACTTGATACTATATTCACCTTCTGTAGAAAATTTATTTGTAGAATATTTTTCTGTACCTAGAAAAGGGATCAGTGGTAGTCACGAGTATTTTCAGACAAAAATACTTCCAACTTAAAATATCAAACTTATTTTAGTTCTTAACTAGAGCCCCTATAAAAGGAAGGCCGGATCGAACGCCATTTTGTGTCGTAAGGGTTGCCGCAATTCATGTTTCGACGTGGTTTTGAGTTGGATGAATGTGCGCTTTCCTCGTTTGGTATTTGTAAAAAGTGATCGTTTTTCTATAATATTTTTTGTAAAATGGGTTGTTGTTTGTCCTCTAATTGCTCAAGTGCGACTAAATACAAAGATTTTGAAAAGAAAAGGAGATTATTTCAATTTCCAACACAAGCAAACAGACGCCAATGATGGATTCAAAATTGTCGCCGAGACAAGTGAATCACATCACTAAGTGTTGATATGCAGCGGAAGTTATATTTTAATATTTATTACGATTAACTGTCTATGATTTTGCGTTGATTATTATTTTGAAGTAATTTTGATTTCCTTATACCACTTTCCTATTCCAATGTTCTTTGCAAACTTCTGCGTGTTACTGAACTATATTTTTATATTGTAAACACGAAAGCATTCCTTTTCCTTGTTTTCCAAATTAAACCATCATAGTTTTTGGAATGTTGCAGTTTACATTGATTATAAAAAAGTTTTTTATTCTTTTTTATTTTTATTAGTTTTGCAACAGTACTGTCGTGCCAAATACTTTTGTTGCCAATTCGGAACGAGTCTGACATTTACGTTCTGAATGAAGGTTACCTTCTGTTTATTATTAAGGTTAGAAGAAAGTAATTTTTTCAAAAAGAATGGCAATTTAATATTATGCTAAAAATTTATAATTGTTTTTCAACTTAAATAATATATAAAATAATCCCATCCCCAATTAAGGAAGAGCTTTTTTTTTTTTTTCTGTTTCTTTATGATTGTATTTTAATATACCTTGTTAAATGTTGTTCTCCACCACAAGGAAGTTGTTGAAACATTTCTCTGAATTAGAAGTAACACTTTCTAATGAGATTTTTTTTAATATTATTCATGGATAAAAATCACTTCATCCATTTTAAAAAGTGCAATGATATGCAATGGTTTCACTGTAATACATCAGATAAAGCTATTAGGAAAATGGAATATATACTTGTATAAGTTAAGAAGCAGTAAAATTATTAAGTCATGAAGTTAGCAAATTGAGTAATCAGAACGTTTTCTAATGAATTATCAGTGGATTGCCTCTCTGTTAAAGATGATTTGCATTTTATTTTCAATGTAGGAAATATGAATTTAAAAAACATCCTAAAACTTATTATTTTCATATATATACAACATTTTCATATAAAGGCTATATACAGCAAAATTATAGATAAGGAATTTTCCAAATTCTAAACATGATGAAGGGCCTATTTGAAGAAAAGGTCCTTATCTGAACCATATTTACCTTTTTCATAAAGAAACTGTGCTGGTTAAATTAAGAAATAAAATTTTGAAACATCTTTAAAATATTTAAAATACGGGTTTCATGAAATATAGTTTTGAAGTAATTAATATTTTTTGGTTTTCAAAAATGTATCAAATAAGATAAAAGCAAACACTATGAAGCAGTATTGGAAAATTTGATTTAAAAGAAACTGCTAAATAATTAAAAAGGTTTTCCTAATTTCTTGACAAAAAAATCGTGTTAATATAATTCATTTTTATATCATATCCGGTAAAAAATAGTTTTTTTAAAAAAAAGCTGTGAATACAAGCAATAAAATTAACAAATGAGAACGATATCGTCAACGCCGAAAATCCACTAACGATAGGGAGAATCAAAACATATTCTTTTTTAAGTCGCCAAGTAGCGCTAACTCTCCAAAATTGAAACCCACTTCAGCAATATCTTGTTTAAATACGACATAATGAGTGTAAAATACAACTTCTCTGATTTTACACATTATAGGAAAGGGATATACAAGTATTCCAAGCAGTTTTTCTGAAAATTCTCAGCTTAATTTTAAATACCGTGCAATGGAAGTTGACGAAGTTTTATATTGCTTTCAATGGTACAGCGCCAAGCTGAGCCAACCTTTAGACACAAAATGGCGTTCGCGCCGGCTCGCCTAATATAGGGGCCTTATTCTTAACCTATCAAAATGTTCATAAGTGCAGTAAATAACAAAGATTGAGAGATTTGTGAAAGTTTTTATTTTTCGGATTTTTTTTTTCTTAAAAAAAAATGTCCTTAAATTCTCTCTTCCCCCCCTCCCCCTCTTCTTTCTAAATATAAGCTTGTAACTTTTCTTGATGAAAATCAAGTGCTTAGGAGTTAGTAATTTTGTCATGTGATATGACAAAATAATTAACTTCTAATGACATAATAATGTGAAGCATGACTCTCTTTGCAAATATAGCAGCTGAACATATCTCTTCAACTGTAAAAGGATAATTGAAGAATTTTATACTTCATACTCAAATTCATTTAAATTTTCTTTTAAACTTTCTTGCAGGTTTTACAATATGTATTTAGCATTTATGATTTAACTGAAAACTCCTGTTCGCTGACGTTTTTGTTTCGCAATAACAAGCAGCCTGCTTGTTACACTTAAAGATTACCAACGCAATCCCTATGGTTTACTTCTACCAGGAGTCGGGTAGAAAAAAAGATATTTCACTTGGAAAAAATCTAAGTTCTGATTTTTTAAATCCAATTCTGACAGTTTGGTACAAGTCGTCGTATAATTTATAAAAAAGAACATATTTTTTTTTTGATAACTCTCCACTATTTTACAAAAAAAAACATCAATCGCGTGAACTTAAAATAAAAAATAAGATATTTAATAACTCCAATAATACATGCACTTTTCTAAAAAGAGGCACAATAGTTATTGAATACGACATACAAAATAGGTTTCTACAATGGTTAGTTTTCCTGGAAAGGACGGCGGATGCAAAAATAATAATAATAAGTCTTTCCTTTTTACAAAAAATAACTCAAACTAAAATTTCACAACTTTAACTTCTATTTATCAACTGTTTGACCAAACGACTGTTGAACAACGATCAACTATTTGTTCGGCTGCTCAACAAATGTTCTAAACTTTGTACTTTTAAATCCAATGGTCTTCAAGTTGCGAGACACAGAAGCGGAAGAATTCTGATACAGCGGAGAAAGCTAGTTTTTTAATACAGAGAGATGCATCAAGAATAAACACCCGTTGCGATATCAATTTCCCCTCGTCAGTGTGATAGGAATGAATAGTTTTTGTTCAGGTACCGACACGTTTTCTGATCAAGGTTAGGAATCTGTAATTGGCTAGGTTAAGCACTTAAATGTGACAGGAAATGCAGCCCGAATTGGCTGTGAAAAAATAAAATAAATTTTAAAAAATACGTGACCTTTTTTGAAAGTGTCAAGAAAGATTTTTTTCCTCGAAAGACGATCAAGTTTTAAGCCAAAAAGGTATTTTTTATCAGTTTAATACTGATTATGAAAAGTTAAGTTCTTTAATTCTAAGTATCCGAAACAGGATATCTCTTCTGATTCTTGTTAAATATTCATATAACTGACTAAAAATAAGAGCCTAGTTCATCACAATCCTAAGCATTTATTTATAGAAACCCTAAAAGTATTTAAATTTAGTTGAAAGAAGGAAAATATAAATGTAATTTTTATTACCTCGAAAAATCATAATACATGCTTTTATATACTGATAAAGTCGATGCATTTCTATCTATAGGTATTGGTAAGTGCCAGATAAATACAAACAATATTACTGTGCCAAAAGAAAATTGAAATGCTTTTGTCTAGTTATTTTTTTCCGTACATACCATATTCTCCCCTTTCGAAACCATTTGTTTACGTTTCCATGACAACAGGTTTTTTCTGATATTTTTCACGACTGACAATTTGAAGCTCGATGAATTCTTTTTTTCTTGTGTTGAGTGGAGCATGACAACATCATAGTTACAGTACAAGAAACGTTGTATCAACAAGTGCGGTGGGCATCAACAAAAAACCTACGTTTTATTAATTCGACCTACATTTTTTTTAAATAAAAGAAATTCGAATCCATTTCAATATTTCTAGATAGAAAAGGGGCATATTATCAATAAAACTTAAACGTTGTTTGCGTACCTATTCATTTAAAATTAAGAGAATTAAAAGACAAGTATCATTTTTCTGGTAATACAATTATGTTTTTCCCAAACAAGTTCCTATATTACTGAGATCCTATTTTGATCTATATTATTTTTTGTTCCTATATATATTTAAATTTTTAGGTATAAGCTAAAAAAAGTTATTTTAAATTGTATATGTGCTTTAATTTACGATACATTTAGTGGGACATGTGTATAACACAATGGATCAAGTATTTGATGAAAAAAACAAATTCAGTCTATTAGTAGATTTTGGTTTCAACTTCGTACAAAAAGTCACCATATTATCAATATAGAAAATACATTTGAGAAAGTATAAAAGAAAAATTTTGTTTAAACAAGTTTAGTTTGAACGCTCAACGACTTACTTTGTGCACAAATAGGATTATTCAGGTCTGATCTACAGCTTAACTTGAATTCCGAACCACAACGAACATCCATGCCTAACCCAGGATTCGAACTCGGTAACATTGACATGTAATACAGCCATCATGTTGACTTCATTTAATCAGAAATTACGACTTCGTTTCGGTTTTGATAGAAACTAATTTAACTTGTTTTGTAATAGCGTAAAAAGAGTTTTTTAAGTATCGTAGTTACTTTCAACTCTAAAATCAAATATTTTGAATTGCAGGGTATATCATGTGCCCCAAAGTTGTGATTTTGGTAGAGAGACCATCCAAATTTAACATGATTTGTTTACTTCAGTCGTGAAATTTTATTACTGAATGGTACTTTACACGCTCTCTAAAAACTATTAAACACGTTTGTGATTGTGACAAGTAGTCTAGAATTCATTTCCAAACAACCCAATAGATGTTTACTTGATTTAAGTGCATACGATACGTAAATGCGAGGTCTAAACTGGATTATTATTCTTCAATTAAGCAAAACACAATTTATATTCCGAAGACAAGTTTGAGTAATAAGTTTATTTCAATGTCTGCTCTCAAACCATGCCTTTAACTTTTGTCATTTCTTATTATTACATATACCGACAATAAATAAAACAAATAAATAAAAAAGCACGTGACACCTAAAACAAGTTAAGCTACCAATGACCAACCCTAAAAGCAACACTACAGGTGTTTGGACCTAAGCCAAATTAATACCTCAGAACTTTCACTGTAAAGCAAATTCCGAAAAAGATCAAATACTTGGTTCTCAACTTACCCCTATTTCCAACAACAAAATAAATAAATCCAAAACTTCTGCAATCCGTGTCCTGGAAAACATGAAATCTTCAAGGGTCACCGCGAAAATCCTTGTGAAAGAATTTATCTTCTTTGACGTTACTGCAGTGGGGAAAAAACCCTACTACAGGAGAACGCATCGAATATTGTTCTTTCTGATTACTTGCTCATACGAGGGTTGCCATGTTTCACGGTATTGCGCCAATTTTTGGCGAATATTTATGACTCGTCTGTGAGGAAGCGATTTATTGAATTTTTAAAAAAATCAGATTTTTTTTTTATAAATGGTATCAACAAACACTTCCCAATTGATTTTCAAATCTGAATTTGTATTACAGTTAATCTTTAGCTGTATAACTTATTTTGAAATTTACAAAGTTAAGGCTTGAATTTTACTCATGTAATACATGGAAAAATTTGTATTTGCAATATTTAACTTTTATGAGTGATTTTCAATTGAAATCCAAACATTTAAGGAAGTTATGGAAATTACCAAAAAAAATAATTTACTTTTAAAGAATCATAAATATGTTAAACAATAATAAATATGCTAAGTCCTCCTGATGTTTGTGTGCATAGATAGTGTAAAAGTTCCAGATTCGAATTCTGGTTGGCTGGTTTCAGATTATCTGGTGCCGTCAGCAACAGGTGGTCTATAGTGCGCCGAAACATTCGTCATTTGACAAGCCAAGATACATTTACAAATACCCATGCCTTACACGGGACTCGAACCCGCAACCTTGAGGTCTAGAAGCTAGCACTCTAACCACTATACCTCGAATTCTGTGTTAAGCATAGATGTTCTTTGTGGTTCGGAATCTACGTTCCGATTTATATCCCGTTCTGATAAACCAGTATTGTGCTCAAAAATAGTTAGTTGAGCTTACAAACCAACCATTCAACCTAAATATGTTAAATACCTAAAACCTAATAAATACCTAATAAAATACCTAATACTAAATTACGTTTATTTTCAAATTTTATAAAGGTTATAATAACTAATTAAGATTCACTATATTTGGTTCAAAGATTGTACAATATTTTTTAATGAGTTGAATGAAATATTTCAATTTAAATTATCTTTCCAATTGTTTCAGAACACATTATTATATAGTGTAATCAGCAAAAAAACATTTCGATTTTTTTTTTAAATGTGTTTTTAATTAGAATGTAATCACATGTCCTTTTAAATAATTTTATAACAAAAAAACTATACCGCATTTAAAAAAAAAAATTATATATAACAATTTGGTTTGTTTGCATGCTCAACGATCTATTTTTGTGCACAATAATGGCTAGACCTACAGCTTAAAGTGGATTCTGAACCACAACGAACATCCATGCCTAATCCAGGATTCGAACCCGGCACCTTTGGCTTGCGAGGCTAGAGCGGTAACCCCACAGCCATCAGGTTGGCATACATATACAATGAAGCATCTTTTTAAATCCATTATATTAACTTCGATTTTGTAAGTATGTTTGTGGCTAGGATGGTTGGTTGGCTGTGTATGTCACTGGCGAGACAATCTGCGGAGACCTAATTAACCCCCTTGCCGACATTTAATATGACTGAAACTTGGCAGATAGATTCGATAGCAATGACAATGTCTTCTATCAAATTTTGACGGCTGTCACTGTCACTAAACGGTCACTTTTACAGAATACTAGTAAACCGACTTAACGTCCTGCAATCGCGCTGAAATAACATTTAACCGATCATTGAAGAAACTCTTTCCTGTTGCCAATATTGTTTTAATAAATAAATAATAAAATAATTTTTTTAATCATAATAAATAAAAGGTATTGGGATGTGAGTGCATAAATTCACATTCGTTTTTAATGAATAAATTTTGAAAAGTTGCTTACCAGATATTTTGCTGATAAAGATGTATTTAATATTAAAATTAGTTGCCAACAACAAGCACTTGATGGTAATGAAAACGACGCTTTGTTAATGAATATAAAAATTGGAGATGTATGTATATATGAGGATTTATATTAAAAACTTTGTTTCTATGGGTTATATTATTTGTATTTAATACCAGAACATAAAGTTATGGATATAATATTATCCAAAATACTCAAAAGTCTCAAACGATATTAATGCTATTTCCTGGGGAGGGGGGGCGTTCTCAAAAAATAATAGATTTAAAAGATTCTTATTTTAAGATGCAGTTATAAAAGTTAATCATAATTGAAATTCTCTTGTTGAGGGAGGTCTTAAGCTAAAAGTAATAAACAGATCTACATAAAATCGTGCATACATAGTGTTAAAATCATGAAGAAATAATGTGTACAAAAATTTAAATCATTTCGAATTTTCGTTGCAAGATGGAAATATGACACAACAAGGACTAATGTGGAAAAGCTGAAAGTTATAGAGAAAGTTATAAATGGAATTTTATACCAAATAGAACATAACCCCAAAATTTTGAATATCTGGTCAAAATGTGTTGTCTTGAAACGTTATTTGCAAAATTTTCTACTATTTTACATTTTTCAATAATCTCATTGATACGTATGAAATTATCTATGTAGGTACTTTTATAACCACAGGCCCTTGAACTCGTTCAGATCATATTTAACCCTATGAGTGTCATGGACGTATATATACGTCCTTTGATCCCCAGTTTTTTCAGCAATACACAATATTTTTAAATTTATAAATAAAATTTAAAATGAAATATTTTTTAAATAGGAAATATTTTTTTATTAGGATGATGGTTTAAAACAAATTTAAAACAAAAGAAAGAAAGAAAGAAATAATTAAATAAATAAATAAATAAATAAATAGAAAAATTATTTTAAATCATAAATATTATTTAATAATTATTTCATGGAAAACAACTGTACAATTTCACCCATTCCCTGTACGCTCAGAGGGTTTAAATGCGAGAACGTTGTTCATAAGAAGAAATCTTTAAACAATCTACAATGGATAAATTTATTTTTTCCTTCCTAAAAAAATGATCTTAAAAGTGAAAAAAGTTTAAGCATATAATGACTCTTTCTGAATATAAAACGAAGGTATATTTTTAAACCATGTGATATCCCGGAAAACTAAAATAGGAAATTATCTTTCATATCCATTAATAAAAGGTTCGAGCTTTCTTCCTTTTTAAGATATCAAGCGAGTGGCTTCGGAGAATTTCCTCTGCGTGAGTATGGCTTCCTTGGGCACTTATGCGCTTACTTACTATGAGGTTGCCGGAATTATCTAACCAGAAACATTTGTATTTTTTTCCCTAATAACTTAGGGGTAACTTACTCGGGGATTATCTGAGATGAGAATAAATGGTATGCTTTGTTTGTTTAATTTTAGATATAAATTTCAAAAATAAACTTCCCCATTTTAAGTGAAACTTAAAAATTACATCGTTGTTAGCTGTTGATGGGAACCGTAATCATTTTCGATGCGTTTGTTGTAAAATCAACACCAAATGGCAAAGCAATATTGTTTTAAAAAATAAAGCAAATTTATTTTGTTAAATCCGATAAAACAATTAAATAAAGGACTCATTAATTAAATTCCTGCAGTTTCTTATTATGGCTAATAAAGAAAGAAAATTACAGCTAACTAATTTTCTCCCGTTCCTTTCGTAAATTCGCTTTCTTAATGTAACTGCTTTTCGAGAACAATCGAATACGGTGACAAAGGTATTAAAATTTAATTTCTTAAAACGCATTAAGTACATACACAGCAGTTAAATCACATGGGATTTCATTTGAAGTGTTTTAAAAGGATTTTATATCTGTAGTGTTTAGTGGATTCAATCGGGACTTTCATTCGTAGTGAGCATAACGGACAGCAGCTGTTTGAGCCCTATTAACGCCAGGTATTTCAGATAATATGAAATAATAATAATAAAGACATGTACAACTTTCAGTCGGGTTTATTTGAACTTTGTTTTTTATATTTATACTTGCTCAATCCTCGAAAAGAAACGAAATGTTACCTCGAATTTTACTTTGGAATTTTCCTCGAACCGTATCCTCGAAATTTTACCATACGCATTTTAGTAATCTAAATGCGTATATATGTTCTAAATTTTCAGAGGGGAGGAAAATTGGAGGGTAGGAGTTTTTTTCCGCGTTTTGAAAGTTTAACCTCTTTTCGGTTCCTTTAAGTTCTATCGGAAAAGCTTACTTTTTCTATCTTTATTTATGTTGTCATTAGTAGAACATTTCAGAGTTGTAGCTGTACACTGTTAAAAATTTTGTTCCACCTTGCACCAAAAATTGGTTCCCATTTAGCTGCCACCAACATTTGGTGCTTAGTTTCACGATTTAATGGTGCAACCTCGGACCGTAAGCACCATTAAATCGCGAAACTAAGCACCAAATGTTGGTGGCAGCTAAATGGGAACCAAATTTTGGTGCATGGTGGACAATTTTTTTTAACAGTGTATGGAAAGTGAATGGAAGCTAGCTGTATGGAATTAATGATGAGTCAGTCAGTCATTGAGGACTTTGGCTATTCTGTTGCACAAAGTGTCTGTATATAGTGTAAATAGTGATGTATTATTTTAAAATTCTATTGTAAAATATTTTATCTTATTTTATTTAATAACAGCGATAATACAGGTTAGAAAAAGGGGGCAACACCTAAAGCAATCGAGAAATTTCGAGATGTTTCTTCTTCGACGAATTGGCTGGATATTTCGTGCCAGGTATATAAAGACCGGAGATCGGGAAAGTTTGCAGATTGACTTCGGACTTCGATGAAAGCTGATCGCTTTGTTTAACTATTGGAGTGAGCTTGTATAATCGCTGTATTCGAAGTTGTTTTTGTTGAAGCTTGTGTTGAAGCTTGTGTTGAAGCTTGAGAGTGATTACACTGTTGCCTTTGAATAAATTTTGTGAGTTTTCTGAAGTGAATAAATAGTAGTTTTTATCCTAAGAACTGTGCCATCATTGCCTCAGTGGAAAAATTCCTAACAATATTATTCAACAAAAATCTGTTGACAAACTATTTTTATCTACTTTTTAAATCAATGTTTAATGCCTAAAACCCACTAAACTATACTTTAAGATAAGCTTAATTGATAGAAATTCTACTTGTAAACAAGACCAATAAAAGCATTTATTCGAAAACAACTATTTCAATTAAGGTTATCTCCAAGAATGAATTAAATTCAAAGAGTGATACAACCAGAAGTTCACAAGATCAAAACCTCGTGTCTTTCATTTTACGTCCATCAGAACTAATTTATCTGACGGCAATTATCATTTTATATTTTAGACATCGATTAGGAAATAATTTTATATGCAAAATAAAAATAAACACGCAACGAAAGTAATTTGATGTAGAAAAATAACAAGAAAAAATACCTTGAAACATATAAAGTAGAGAAACATAGACTTTTCTTTTTAAAGTAGATTATCGAGAAACACAAAGTAGATTTGACGTTGAAAAATCAGTTTAATAAGATGTTGAGAAAAATACTTAAAAGAATTTTTTGTGTATCTTATATTGCATTAAAAGGAATTATCAAATCTTTGGACGGGGCAATCTCGGTACTTCTTGTTTTAAACTGAAGTACTAAATTTGGTTGAATTTGAAATATTTGTAATCACGTTTTAATGGAAAAGCACTTAAGGTATTTTTAAATATTTATGCTTTTTATTTAATTCTGAAATGTTGCCATATTTTCACGGGCTGGTAAAAGAGGTGTATTTCAATCTTTTCTTTCTAAAAAAATTAAAAGTATATTATCAAATAGAAAATTTTCAAACAAACGATGTTCTTGTAGTTGCGCAAATCTAATATTAGAGCTTTATTATAAATCAAAAATACATTTTTACTTGATGACAGCAAACAGACGTTAAAATAAGTCATAAAAATGCTATTTAATTTATAATTGGCCCTTTTTATTCAAAGAACCTAGCTATAACAATAATTTAAATGTTAGAAATATTTTGCAAATCAAAGATTTTCTGTAAACAAAGTTCTACGAAGAATATGCAATTTATTAGTATATGTGTAAATTGTTTTATTGTATTCAATATAATTTTTTTTATAACAACGTTAAAGAATTAAACTTTCTTGGCAAAAGTAATACTTTATCGTGAGGAGTGCGGAAAAGTACACTGTTAAAAAAATTTGTCCACCTTGCACCAAAATTTGGTTCCCATTTAGCTGCCACCAACATTTGGTGCTTAGTTTCGCGATTTAGTGGTGCTTACGGTCCGAGGTTGCACCATTAAATCGTGAAACTAAGCACCAAATGTTGGTGGCAGCTAAATGGGAACCAATTTTTGGTGCAAGGTGGAACAAAATTTTTAACAGTGTATATTTATCACACTAGTACGGTAAAGTACTTTACCTCTTTCCTCGAGTTCAAGTTTTATAAGATCGAGGTATAAAATTGGCATATTTTCAGAAAAGATACATTGATTGGAGTTGCTAACATTAATATATATATATATATATATATATATATATATATATATATATATATATATATATATATATATATATATATATATATATATATATATATATATATATATATATATATATATATATATATATATATATATATATATATATATATATATATATATATATATATATATATATATATATATATATATATATATATATATTGAAAATATTTTTTGCACATGATTATAAAAAATATTATATGCAACGTGTGGAATTACTTTTTCAAAATTGGTAAATTATTTGGCCTGTGTTCACGCACTCGTAAAATAAGTGTTTTGCCTCGTTTGAAAATGTATTACTTATTCAACTAGTTTCATAAATAACTATTCCCTGATATTTTTAACAATAAAAAACATAATTTGAAACAGAAGTAAAAATTCAGTTGTGTATAGTAATGTTGCGTAATTAGCTAATTCAAAGGAAAGTTTTTCTTTGAACAAGCGAAATTAGTTTCTTTATTTCTTTTTGATATTTTTTGGGTTTTTATGATTAAGTATGAAAGATATTTAATGTTAAAGCAAGTTCTGATATAAAAAATATGAAAATGCAGTTAAATATGGAATACATCATAAAATATAAGATACTTTAACTTTTCCACAAAATTCAAATAGAGCTTTTAAATGTAGTGTGATGACAATTCAAAGAACAAATCTTGTAATATTTTGTAATTTTTAACTTTCCATGAAATTCTGTTCAACTACAAATGTTTTAAACTTCAATGTAATAGAAAATACCAAGTCAAACATAGTTGTACGTGTGTGAAGTCTTGAACTTCGAGAAATACGAAATACATAATATATTCTAGTAAGGTTATCAGCATTCTACCAAGAGTCCCAAAAATGTCTGATGAGAGCTACTTTAATAAAATATAAGGGCATCAGTTTCAATTGCTAAAAATACTCCAAGTAGAAAAAGAAATCTTTAAATGACAATGCGGTTTTAAGGGGAATTCCTTTTAGAGCAACAGAATTTCAAATTTATTACAGAAACCATAAAGAGAAAAACCCAAATATAAAAGTGTTTCTGGTGAAAAATAACATTAATGTAAAAAATAATAAAACTGTTTTTAAACTAACCAGAAATAGAATGTATTCAAAAATAATACGTATATCATTTTAAAAAGTCTATATGATGAAGGAAATTAGGTAGTAAAACTAAATTGATTATTTAAATAGGTAAAATCAGATATTTTAATGCATTCTAGTGTGGTTAATTTTAAAGATAAATATGTTTTTCGCAATTTAACTGATTTAGGCTCACAACCCTTTTCATTTGGCCTTTTCCCTTTAAAAGGTTTACATAAAAACTTACACTTATTCTCTATCACCAACAGAAGAAACCCGTAACTACTCCTTTGTGGCACCCACTACAGTAGGGGAAACGTGTGTACCTAGGGCCACCATATATCTAGGGCCACCCCACTTTTATTCTAAGTTTTTTTTACTCACTTGGGTAAGTGGCAACACCCAATTGCTCTTTTGACAGCCATTTTGAAATCTTAGAAGTGAAATCTGCAGCAAGTTATTAGTGGAAAACGTTTTTATATGCTCTGAGGTAACATTTTGCAGCTCATGTCTTTTATTGTTTTACAAAGTTAAGTCAAATACTTTTCTTTGAATTCTAGAAAATAATTTTGTTTGTAACAGATGGTTGAGATGTTTAAATAAGTCCTTTCTCCATGTGCATTTCTAATAGAAGACATTTTATATGAAATTATTAAGTCGTGTATCTAGGCCCACATAGTTGCTTAGTGTGTTCAAATTGCCAAAACCAAAACCTGTTGGGGCTTCAAAGCGATAAAGCATGCAGCTCATTTTTTTTGGAATCAGTTTTTCAAGTTATGAAAATACTTGTAATTCACTAATACTTTAACACATTGCAATTTATTATAGTTATTATATTATAAAAAAATGACTGATAATTACTTGATATTGTTTCTTTTATAAAAGGCATCTGTGTATGTTTGTTTTCTATTCATTATGGACTGAAACCTCACTTAAAGAGAATGGCCCTATGTACATCAGCTACTGGCCCTAGGTACAACGAGGTCTTGTACCTAGGACCCTTTGTGAAATTTCTTTAAAAACCTTCTATTGACAGAATCTATTATTTTAAATATTTATATTAATCCCAATGGGAATTAATTACTATTATGATGTATGCATATCAGTTTCACATTTTTAAATGACTCATATGCTCATTTTTTGTGCATTGAAAAAAGGCGGCCCTATGTACAAAGGTCTCCCCTAAATGGTTTCTGAGACTGTATCCATCTTCCCTTTATCATTAAGCTCATTTTAAATTTGAACAATTGGATTCTCAAAGAAATACATGACAATAATATATAATACAGATAAATAACTTCACTATCACCATATTTTATCTTTATATCTATGTATCCGTAAAATTTAATTGTTATTTTAGATTTTGAATAAGAAGAATGTCTCAGTCCATCAGACTATTCTATTATTGCGATGGCTGTCAATTTAATTTCAATCATCTCCTAATATATTAAGTAATATCTAATTTATGCAAATTGAAATGTGAAAATCATTCTCACTTAATTTCCTCTTCTACACACACCTTAATTATAATTCATAGATTTCAAATTTGGGCATATTTAATGACTAAAATTTCTCTCTATTTATTGTATATGACCATGTCAATTTGGGGGTTTTGTTTTAACAAAACAACTTCTACGCACACCTCCCCAAGTTGGCACGTTTGGTGATAAACTTCTTCCAAAATATCTAAATTCTAATCCGATATCACAGCTTGCCGCCAAGATCGTTACTTTCGGTTGTAACTTGCTGCAGTACTTTTGCATGAGAATTGTTCTCATGGAGAATTTTGGTTTGACATATCATACATGTCTTCAGTAATAATGTCATGGAATGCTAATATAAGAAATGTAGAGCCTTTATAAACTTTCTCACAATTTTAATGGAGTAAGAAGATTAGAAATTTGGTGAGTAGGTACGAAAAAGATAACTTAAATTAAATGTCATAAACTGTTTTCATTATATGTCTATCTATTATAAATGAAAATTAAAATAGCAAAAGACGAAATTAGTTGGAGCCACTACATATACATCGACGTAATGATTTGAAATATGAAATAAAATATATTACATGCTATTTTCAAGTTTTTAATTTATGTCATTTCATAAAGTAATCATTTTCGTACCTACTCACCAAATTTCAATGTATTATACCCAGTAGTTTCTAAATGCACTGGGATATAACATTGCAACATAGTGCGAAAGAATTGTCTGGTATTTAACTAATTACCAAATTACTACTGCTTGTTTTAGAATAAATATCTGTCTGATCCTGGACCAAAGATCTAATGCTTCATTTTTTCGGCCAGAGTATTGCTTTGAAGAGTATGAAATTTTGCGACAGGCATACCATCATTAATAGAAATTAAAGAAAATTGTACACCAAATAACTAGTGTTTTTTTTTTTTTTTTTTTTTTTTTTTTTAAATGATTATAACCTAATTTATAAAAACTTTTTAAGTATATTAATAAACAAAAACCATTATTTATTTTGCCTTCCAATTTCTTCAATGAACTTTTATTGCTAATGATATGCCTGTTTTGAAATTTTATATGTTTCAAAGCAATACTCTGCCTGAAAAAATAAAGTATTAGGTCTAATGGGGCAGGGACAAATTGACGTGTAAGCCATTTCACAATATGCTTTGAAGATTTTTTTTGAACCCCCAAATCGACAGTAAATAATACAAACATCAAAACAATACTTGAGTATGAATAAATGGATAAATAGAGTCCATTTAAGTGAAATAATATTAACTCTCTAAAAGCAGTTAATTAAAGAGACAAAATCAAAAGAAAAACAGTTGTTTATTCCGCCGGACAAAAGAATAATTACGGACCATTTGCAAAGTGATAGAATCTTTTGTGATTATTCTTCTCCAATGTATTTATTCAATTTAGTTAGCTAAAAGAGTAAGAATAGGAATTTACGTCCAATTTCACATTAAAGAAAGGAAATCATTTCTGGTATTGATAACACAATGCAATACTTATGACATTTAATTCAGTGTTTTTCAAATGGGCTGCTATGATTAAATTTTTAGTGGATAGGGAACAACTATTTAAACGATTAGTTTCAAATTCAACATTCATAAGTGTTGATTAAATAATATATAAAATTGTAATAAATAATAATCACCATACTTAGCAATTGTTCGAGTTAGACATTTTATGAGTGATAGGATTTTAATATTAAATAATTATTTCACTGTTTTCAAAACATTTTCTATAGTTTTGTTATTTAAAAACAATTATGATCATGCTATTTCATTGTCCATTGTGTGTGTGTTTGGTCAATGAAATGTACTGTTCAATTGCACCACTTGAAATAAATATCGTATGTTACTTGATTATCCTGCTCATATTGTATTATCCTATTACATAATTCTAATTTCTTCATTGACGTAGTAATAAGCTAATACAAAAGCTATATGCATTATCTATCAAGTACAAATTCACCATTCTTAACCAAAATCGGAATCGATAAGTATTTTTGCAACCGATCTCGCCAATGTGACGAAATTTTTTAAAAATCAAATATTGCAAAAATAGCACCATTAGGTAGTTTTGTTGTTGTTTCTGTCCTATTAATGTATCGTATGATGGAAAAGTTCAGAGTCTATCCAGACGACAATTTTTTTACTAAATTTTAAATCAAATTAAATTTCCTTATAGTTAATCAATAAGAATCACTGAAACAAAAGTTTTTTGGGGAGGAGAAGAGAGAAAAAAACAATTGTGTAATAAATGAACACCTTTCTAAGAAAATGTGTTCTCCAGCCTAAGAATCCTCTGATTTAGGTGGTTTTAATTAACAAGTATTTAGTCAATTTTCATGTGCTTGATATTATAGCTTAAGAACAGTGATTATAGTTGGGTTTTTAAAAAACGTTTTGTTGAAGTGCAGTTACAAAATGTAAACGAATACACCAAGTTACCAGAATGCTTTATCAATTAAATAAACATTTATTTTTATTTTCTAATAATGACTTATTCTTGCTTAAATAAGCTACACAAGAAGCCAACACAAGACAAAACATAGTGTAATACTATAGAGAATTAAGTATGAAATCTGATATCTTGGATATCCTGTTTCATAAATTTGATATTGCACATTCCTAGCAAAATTTTTTTGACAAGATATAAGCTCCATTGTTTTAAATTATTAGCTAAGAAAGTTTGAGAGAATATCCTAGCCAAAGATCACTCAACACAACGTGAAAAATGAACTTTTCTCTCAGGTTTCTTTCCCTTGCATGCCCTCTTCCTGAACAGGATCACTTTTCAAGTTTAATTTTTTTCCTTCAGGAAATAAAAGGACTCTAAAGATCAAACTAATTATTTCTCTCCTCGTTAAACTAGCGTAATGATCCCCATTGTTTCACACTTTTAGTGCGTGTTCCCGCCTTGTTTTTGCAGCCAAATATAAACCCGCCAAATCGATAGCGAGGCGCTGAAATATGTCGCCGTGGTAGAAATGGGAGGCGATAAGCGCTTTGTGAATGAAATCTGATAAAACGTGTTCTTTTATTCACTCGGTTTTTCCTATTCATATACACCTAATTCTTTGTTCTAAGCCGGGGTGATTGGAAACGATACGTCAATTTGAATCCTTATCTCTTTAAAATCACTCGTGTTAGAAAAGGTTTAGAACATTTAAACTCGGAAATAAGTTTTTGGTGTTTCCATTTAATCATGAATGGTGTCCGAGTATTGTTATGCGTTGCGCGTGCTTATTGATTGTCAAAATTATAAAAAAAGCGAATTTTTGTTTAAAAAAACTTAGCAATGTACTTATCTGATATAATGAATATAACAAGAGGGCAAAGTAATATAAAAATAATCACTTTTGAAGACTTTTAAATTTCAGTTTCCACTAACGCGGTAAAAGGATTTTCTTTAATAATCTTTTATATTAATTTCGATTTTATTTCTCCTGCCAGTATCCAATCGTACTGAAATTTCAAAGATTCGTTGTCGATGAGAAAGCATTCTATCAAGTTTTGAGGGTTGTCACTAAAAGCCCGTTTCTACACACAATTCTATTGCCATTTCTGCAGACTAATGAATCCACCTGGTGTCATTCAATCGACCTGAAACTTGGCAGATAGACTCGATGTTGATGGCAGTGCTTTTCATCACGTTTTAGAGGTTATCACTAAAAGACCGCTTTTACACAAGCTTACAGTGTTACTTTATAAAACAAACTAAATCATTTGCTGTCATTGAATACAGCTGAAATTTAGCAGACAGACTCACTGTCGAAGACAATGCTTTCCATCACGTTTTGGAGGTAGTCACTAAATTACCGGTTTTACACACGCTACATTGTTGCTTCCGATTACAAATCAACCACACAATTTAGCTGAAACTTGGCAGATAGACTTGTTGTTGATAAAAAGGGATTCTTTTAAGTTTTTTTGGGGGGAAAAAGTCAGTCAATGACCCGGAATCGATGGTCTTCTTCGTAGAATTCAAATATTTTGAAAAATCGATCTGAACCCAAAATTGCTTAAGTATGTTGCAATTGCACATAAAAGTTGGCAATACATTTAAAGGAAGTATAGTAAAACATTTTTATGGGCTAATTCCTTGGGTCATCCTCCACTAAACAGACCAACATATTAAGGAAGAGGAAATGATGTGCAATGACTTCATTTAAAAAAGTACTACTTAAGATTATTTATATATTTCAATTATAATTAATTTTAAGCAAATATTTAATTCATCAATTCCTTAAAAACAAGGCTTCTCCATTGGAATGCTAATCTTATTTGTAATAGAAATAAAAGAAATATAAATAACTTAAAAATTCATTTAATTTTTAGAGTTATTTCAATTTGGATACAATAGTTGTTTAGATTCATGAAATAAAAATATATATGTATTCACATAATGTAAATACAAGTTAAATGTATTTTTGATCAAATTTTATATTAATATATAAAATTAAAAAATTTTACCTAACAAAATTTTTAAAAATTTTAAAATCCATGATTTTAAAAACTAGTACAATTGATTATTTAAATAATAACAAATTTGAGGTGGCAAAAATTAGGACAGACCATTTTTAATCGCCTTCGAAACATATTATCAATTTAACTTGTATGTAGATGTGCTAGTATCTTTTTTTTTCTATGCCCAGAGATTTCTCAAAAACTACACCCAGGATTTGAGCGAAATTTTTCGAAAAATCTTCAAAATTTTTGAAGGGAAGCCCCTTTTCTAAATTGTTTTTTCCTGAAAAGAAATTCAGTTTTTTCCGTGAAATCATGTAAAATAGTAAATACAGTTATTACGAAATCTAATACAACGATTACAAAAAAATATATTATTATTGTCTTATAAGACAACAACTTTGCTGAATACTCTTTCCTAAATTATCGAACATATCTATACTATTTTTTATTTGAAAATAAGAACTACAAAACAAAACAAAACAAAAAACTATTTATTGGAGAATGTGTTTTCCAAAACTACAAAAATGTAGTTTGCCCTTTATTAAAAAACAAATCACTATTTTTTTTTTTTTTTTTTTTTTTTTTTTTAAAGAAAAGGCCTTTTTTGGTTTAAGAGAGGGTTTTCAGATTGCCCTCTACTATCTTAAACAATGCTAAATACACATTTACCTCGTAAACCAGTCAAATAAAAAAATTATTCTTATCTTTTGTTTAGAAGTTTGGATCATTATATTGTTTCATATGGTGTAAAATGCAATTATCGAAGTTTCAGAATTGCCCGGGAGATCCAGTACTTGATTAAGCACGTGATCATAACGATTATTACTCGGTAAAAATGAATGAAATAATGAAACCTAATTCGTAGAAAATAAAATATTTTTCGAAGATGAATGAAACAAAACCTATTCAGTAAAAAATTGGGATTGAATATTTCACTAACTCGAGATTTACAAGCTTGGTTTAGATGATTTTTTTATATTTTGCAAATATATTTAATTTATACAACAATTCTTTTTTCAGGAAAGATTGTTAGTGTACAGTTCTTATGTAATCCAAAAATCATGAAATAAAATAAAAATGAAAAAACATTAAAAATAAAAATAAGAATAAAATATTAAAAATAAATCGACTTCAAATTGCTAAAAAATAAAAAAATAAATTTAAAAAATCGTCAGCAAAACTTCTGATTTCTTGAAAAAATGAGCCAAACGAATTATAAAAATAATTTTTCCACGAATATTTGGCTTGTGATGTCGCACATAAAATAAGCAATTTAAAAAACATATACATACAAGTTAAACGCATAAATATCCTACCAAAAGTTTTGAGCTAAAATTAAAAGAAATAAGATTAGAAAGCTATGAAAATTTCAATTTTCTATAGATAACAAAGTTTGTAATTTTAGATTATTTCGGGGGAACACAAAACGCTCTCATTCTTTTTAACTGCAACTGCCAAAAATTTTCATTGACAAATGTTCACATACGAGAAAGTCGTTCGCTCCAATTAGTTAATGACATTTTTGCCTCGTGATTAAATTAAGTACCACTTGGTCATATAAGATGATGGCGGAAGCCAAGCAGACGATTTAGTATCACTCAAATCACTTCTGCTCGAAAAGAACAAGAAACAACTAGGATATAAATTTTCATACTGGAGACGGTGCCATTCACAAATTCATCATGACTCCAGAAAGTTGTTTTGTAAATGACTTAGAATAAAACGGAATGACATTTTAAATCGAGAGATTCTATAGTATGATTTGTTTTCATATCATACAGGTTTTAGAAATGATGCTGAAAGCTGACTGGATACATATTTTCTGTTTGTTTGAATAAAAATTTATGACTATTCCACAAGTAGGATAGAGATGAAAATTTAAATTTGTATTGTTTATTCTGTTTATTTTCTGTTAAGTACTTTGTTTTCATATCATACAGGTTTTAGAAATGATGTGGAAAGCCGACTGGATGCATATTTTCTGTTTGTTTGAATAAAAATTTATGGCTATTCCACATGTAGGATAGGGATGAAAATTTAAATTTATATTGTTTATTCTGTTTATTTTCTGTTAAGTACTTTGTTTTCATATCATACAGGTTTTAGAAATGATGTGGAAAGCTGACTGGATGCATATTTTCTGTTTGTTTGAATAAAAATGTATGACTATTCCACATGTAGGATAGGAATGAAAATTTAAATGTGTATTGTTTATTCTGTTTATTTTCTTAAAGACCATGAGACAACTGCATGTTCAGATGCCTCATCGAACATCATTCTGATATTTTTATAAAATGTAGCAAAATGCTAATACATTATGAATATTCTGGTCTGCCAAGCGGAAACTGGCCGAAAGGGAAAATTTACTTTGAATTATTTGAACTAAATCCGATTTCGAAATATGTCTCAACTTTCCAAATAATGAACATTCTTTTTAATTTCATATGCTACTGCTCTTCATTTCTTCAATGAGGAAGGATATTGTCATAATTTGTCATTTCAAACGCCATTCCTGCTGAGTATTTTTCTAGTATGAGTTTCCTAAAGGAACGCTATAAAATGCAAAAGCCGGCTAGGTTGGATGCTTCACTACAGTGGGTAAGATCTTGGTATCTAGACTCCACTAGGTGCCACGCAATCTCTGTTCTTAAATTGAGTAGACACGGTGTCTATTGCGGAAAAATAATTTCATGCCTGAATAAAGTTTTACGAGTTTTCTCCCATTTGAAATACAATTTCGTAGTAATTTGAATTGGAAAGACTTCCATAAACAAATTCTCCACTTTAATCTATACAGTGACTCAACTAATTAAAGATACACTTCGTTTTTTACGCAAATTAACACTTTGTATAGTGACTAATGCGCACAAATTATAACAAAACTTTTTACAGAAGTATTAAAAACTATGAAAATTTTATAAAAAAATATAATAATTCATTAAAAATCGTATTATTTATACAACTTTAAAACTTTTAAGCAAATTTTGCAATCGAAAAATTAAGAATACATTTATGAAAAATATATTTAACTACCACTAAATATTTTTTAACTTGGCTGCCACTTTAATGTAATTTTGCGTAATCTTTATCTTAAACCTTTTCAACTATTATTTTTGTGTAATGAAGTTTGTTAAATGAGCTTAAAATCAAACTTTTAAATGAAAAATGGCTCTTCGAAGAGAAACCAGTATTGATGTAAGGAAATTTATTTTAAGATTATTTAAAAAAAGATAATTTTATCATGAAATATTTAAAGCTATTGTTAGAAGTCACACGTGTGTCCAGAAAATCATTGGAAAATTTGAAAGTGATGGATTGTTTGAAAATAAAAGTAGAAATCGAAAGAAAGGTATTCTGAGTAAGATGTCACAAAAAGAAAACTTTTGAAAGAAACAAAGATTGATCCTTGAGTAAGTGCAGTCAAACTTGCTACAGAAACTTCTTAAATCATTGGCAGAAGTGTTAGTGCTGAAACTGTGCGAAATGCAATTAGACAAGCTGGATATAAAAGTCGAGTAGCTAGAAAGTAACCATTCATCAGCTTGCAAAATGAGAAAAATTATTCGAAGTTTGCAAAAACTCATAAATTGTAGACCAATAACTTTTGGAAGACAGGAATATTAAAGGATGAAAGTGAATTCAACATTTTCGGCAAAGACAACCGTCGGTCGCATCGTATAGACTATAGAGCAGCGTTCGCCAATAACTTATAGAGACGGGCCGCATGACTTATGTTGGGACTTTCCGCGGGCCGCAGATGTATACCGAATACGCCAATGAATATATTGCTTTATTACATATGTTCAATGTTAGAAATGTGATAATTACTATAGATTCAACTATGTAAAACAATTTTGTAAAACAACAACAATAATTTAACTTTTTTTATATTAATAAAATAACAATTGATATTTGATTCTTGTTTCAAATAATTTAAAAAATAATTTTTTTACATCGTAAATCAAAGTCATACAAGAAGTTAATCTTAAGTGACAATATTACAATGGCTCATAATTACATAAACTCATAATCAATAAAGATATTTAAACCATACCTCCTAAATCTTTCATTTTAATTGTTGTTAAATGTGAGACGATGACGGCCGCTCCACTTTTCACTATCTACTTTGCGTTTAAAACTAGTCTTCGACTCCATTTTTGCACTGGAGTCATAGAGATCGCGATACTTCTTTTCACATCAAAACAAAAGAGGCCAGTATGTATTAAAACCCCCAAATCCTGCACATCACATTCAGAAAAGCAGAAATTGAATTGTGCCATTCACGAGTCGAGGGGGTAGGGTGTCATAAGTACAAAACTAAGCAATGCGAAAGAATGCGTCATTGATAATTTAAACTATTGCTTTTTTTATTTTTTATGGCAATCTCAGAAAAAAAAAGGATTTTTCAGACTTGCTGACTGGGGCCACTTAATGGAATACGCGGTTTTTGGTAGTAAACACGTACTATTGTAGACAAATTAAAATTATTTCCGCAAAATTTTATTTTTTCTCTTCTGTACTGCCGGCGGGCGGGAGAAAAAGCTTTCGCAGGCCGGATCCGGCCCGCGGGCCGCCCTGACGTTGCTATAGAGGAAGCCCAATACCGCTTTGAATACAAAAAATGTATGTCCTACAGTTAAACATGGTTGTAGCTCCATCATGGTTCGGGGTTGTATGGCTTTAACCGGAGTAGGAAATTCAGTTTTTATCGATGTCATTATGAACCATAACTCTTACTTGGATATACTTCACAATAATCTAAAAGACAGTGCTAATAAATTGACTTTAGGTGGAAATTTCATATTCCTGCAATACAACAACCCCAAATACGTGGCACGTAAAAATGCGGAGTTTTTTTTTTTTTTTTTTTTTTTTTTTTTATTGTAAGCAGCAGTTACACACTCTACAAAGTCCTCCGCCATCAATGTCATAAAAAATCTGTAGGTCACTCTCGAAGCAGAGGCCAAAAACACAAAATTAGAAACAAAATCCATTTAAAAAAGTATTGTTAGAAGAATGGTGTAAAACAGCGTTAACCACTACGCGGGCCGAAGGCAGGATTTTACTGCGGCCCGCCGGCACCACCGAAGACACAAAAAGAAAAAAAAGAAAAGAAAAATCAAATTTCACGATATGAACATTTTTTTTAATGTATATATAATTGTGATCTATCCTAAATAATATGTATTAACTATGTAGAGCAGAGTTCTCCACTACGTGTTCGAAAAACTAAATGAAGAAGCTTTCAGCAATGGGGTTTTCATTAACAATAAATACAGGTATAACTTAACTGAATCTCTCTCATTCGGACAGTTTATTAAAACTAACTGCAACAAATACTCCGAAAGACATCGATTCAATCATAAAATAAACTGAACGATTTCGATGCCATCGTTTTACAATTGATATCAACTAAAACGGCATAATCTGGATATACAGTTTAAATACTTTTATTAAAAGTTAGGTCAAGTAGCATTGTCACGTTGAAATAAAGATTCACTTCTTTTTTCAAACTTTGATTTACTAATAATAAAAAAAAATATTTTTTTCAATTATTTAAAAAAATACAATATTAATTGTAATTTTATTAAGATAAAAAAAATCAACATTTTCTCCAGTTTTCAGAAATGCTATAGATTATTAAATCGGTAGTAATTAAATATACATATTTTGGTGTATCTGGCCCGCGTAAAGCTCCAAAATAAGTCATACGGCCCGCCTCTAAAAGTAAGTTGCGAATGCTGGTGTAAAATATCTTCAGGTGCCACCAAAACGCTAATCGAATCGGTACTTTTGGAGGACATTATAAAAGCCAAAAGACATGCAACTTTTATAATGTGAGTTATCACAAAAATTTCATTGGTGTACTCTCATTTTTTTTTTTTTTTTTTTTTTCCTAATAAAAAATCTGCATAAATTTATTTAAAATGCTTCTAAAACTTTTCATTTTAGAAGTTTTTCATTGATTGTTCTTTATTTTTATCGCTCTACTCTTTCGATAGTCGATACTCTGCTCTAAAGATGTCCTCGTGTAACTTTACTCTGTAAGTTTTTTATGATTATTGTTGCACAAATTGTCTGTATATATTGTAAATAGTGACGTATTATTTCAAAATTCTATTGTAATTTATTTTTATCTTATTTTATTTATTAATTAATAGCGATTATACAAGTTAGAAAAAGGTGGCAACACCTAAAGCAATCGAGAAGTTTCGAGATATTTCTTTTCTATGAATTGGCTGGAAATTTCGAGAATGTCTCACGCGCTTGTATATAAAAGACTGGAGAACGGGAAAGTTTTCAGATGGACTTCGGACTTCATTGAAAGCTGATCCCTTTGTTTACCTATTGGAGTGAGCTTGTATAATCGCCGAATTCGAAGTTATTTTTGTTGAAGCTTGTGTTGAAGCTTGAGAGTAATTAAACTGTTGCCTGTGAATAAATTTTGTGAGTTTTCTGAAAAGAGAATAAATATTTTTAAACCGTGAAAACTGCGCCATCATTGCCTCAGTGGAAAAATTCATAACATTATGTTTGACTTAAAAAATGGGTTTCAAATTAAGATATTTCAATTTATAAAATGTGTTTTTGTATGTGAGTTTCAAGGAAGATTCTCAAAGAAGAGTTGTTATAGGTATGAGAATAACGTATTATTGATTTTTTTAAAACATATTAAAATGTTACCTCCCATGAAGTCAAATTAAATATTAAATTATTAGAAACAGGCAGCCAGACGGCGAATGGAAATTATTCTGGGAGGATAACATTCTATGTCTAAACATAAGATTCCAACTTTGAATCTATGCTCCACATTTTGCAATGCGCCGTGTAAACGATCTTGTGGCGCGGACTAAAAGTATTTCGCCACCATGATGGAATAATAATTCACCTGAACTACGAAAATTGGAATTTTGCAAGAAACGTGAAAAACCAAATTGGTATATAGCACTGTAAACTTAGTGACGCCTATCAACTTCGAACTGGCGTAGAAGTGTTACAAGAAATGTTATAGTCGATGCGCTAGGTATTCCTTGACACAATAAATACCTTAACTCCATTTCGATAAATTTTACATTGCGTCATTGTCCATTGTCCCCAGTGGTAGAAGTGGTGAAAAAAAGGGGGGGATGCCCAAAAGTTAGTGACAAGTGCAACCTCCCCCCCCCCCCATCTTCAACGATAAATTTTATAATTTCGTAACTTATAATCAAAATATTAACTAGTAAGAGAATAATTAATACTTCCTAACACTAACATTGAACAAGGGTCCAAAATTTACTGTTATTTTAATGAATATTTTGCGACTTAGTTTTTTACTTGGAAGTAAGAAGTAAAGTGAAGTAATAATTCAACGTTATATACATAACTGTTTATTTAGATTTAAAAAGGGCTTATAAATGTGCATACTTTCATGACATTAAATTTAATACTGAAATATCAAAGTTGTTTTTTTCTTTTTTGAATAGCTTGTCTTTGTAGGAAACAAGAATAGAAGTTTAACTTAAAAGAAAGTTCCTCCAAATTTTAAAAATTGACCAAGTGTAACAGTATTTGTAAGAAAAATATTTATATCTTTATCCAAAGTAGAATATTACATTTTTATAATAGTATTATATATATATATATATATATATATATATATATATATATATATATATATATATATATATCCATAAATAGTTCTAAAGTTTTCATAGGTAAAAAAATAAAAATCACTTTTTCTCAGTGTCATTACATTTAAAGATTAATGTTATTTTTATTAGTAGTTTTCAGGCGGATTGAGAATTTTACTGGGGGGGGGGGGGATTTCTGTGGTTTTAAAAGTAGGGGGCCGCATGTGTATTTTCTTGAAAAGTGAGGGGAACAGGTCACCCCGTGTCTACCCACACTTCTAGCATTGATTGTCCCACCATAGCGGTTATATCACCTCCAGTACAAACGAAGTTTAAAAGTTTGAATTTTTAACCACTAGATGGCGCGTCGGAAACGTGTAAAAAAAGAAACAAGTAAATCTGCTCTCTCCTCTCCGAACAAGTTTTATTTTCATTCTATTCTACCTCGCGGAGCAAACTTTGAGTAAAGCTTTCCATGTGGTTTTAGCTGAAAGCCCGGATAGTCTATTAAATCATATATTTTGTTTTGAATGTAAAACTGGTTCATAACTCCAGCGTTGTGTGCGTCGGACCGATTCCTTCTCGACTTAGAAAAATAATTTCTGGTAAGTCAGATTTTAAGTTAACAAAGAAAATTTTTGTAAATTCAATGAAATAATACATATATTTTAATAATACTTATGTTTTAATAATAAATATGTTTTAATAATAAATATGTTTTAATAATAAATACTTTTTAATTAAGTAGAGGAAGGTTTTTAAAAGAATTATGTAAAAGGATTGCTCTGAAAATAATTCAGTTTACAAAACTTTCTAGTTAAAGACTACCCATTCCGACTGAATGATTTTCTTTTGAATGAAGTGGATCAGTTTTTCAATTTCTTCCATTTTCATCATGGAATTGTGATTCAAAAACTTTTCAACAAATTTCGAAGTAGTTTCCTAAACTTCAGTGGTGTAGTGTAAAATGAAAAGGTGTGGGAACGCCATGTCGTGTCATTACAAATGTTTACTTTTTTTCTGTGGGGATGCGCGGGGGGGGGGGGGGAGTAAAAATGACAACGAAGAATAAATAAATTTATTAATACTACTTTAGTAATCTCAAAACAGATTACGAGCACCTCAAAAATTTAAAAGAAAAAAATGTGGTTTTAGACATTTTTTATTTAAATAATTTTTTAAACCATTAAGTCATATGGATTTTTAACAATTCGCTTTGCACAATCCATTTTAACAGATAATTTGATACTTTATAAATGGATTATAAGACATTTTCAAACATATTACTGACACAAATTTTTAAACAGACTTTTTACAACAATTTTTAAACAGATTATTGACAAGATTTTTTTTTATAATTTTCATTCAGAAAAATTTCCATAAGAGATCGAATTTAGATTCAAACACATTTGACTTAGAGCTCATCATAATAGGGTAGTCATCTGATCTGTGTTTTCAGAGCCTAGATTTAACTTGATCATCTGACTTCCCGAATTTCAGAGATTCCTTAACATGCAATGAGATCGAATAAATTCCCAGATTCTGTAGCTCGTCGAAATCTGTTTTCAAAATGAATTAAAAAGATTGCGATTGTTGCAGACGTCGATTAAGAGTTTTACGTTTTTTTCCCTTCTCGAAAGTAAAATGTTGAGAAATTATTCTTGCTTGATAGCTTTGGCTCAACCAGAAAATTTTTGTGGGAGGGGTTTTACCAAAGTTTGTTCCAGTATTTCTCTGTATAAGAAACAATTTCAGTGCAAAACTTTCTCATCCCATGTTTGTTACATATCATCAATATTTTTACACTTATTCCCTCTGAGGGTCATGGGCGTATATATACGTCCTTTAATCCCCAGTTTTTCCAGCAATACTCAACACTTTTAAATTTATAAATAAAATTTGAAATAAAATATTTTTCTAATATTTTTATTAGGATAATAGTTTAAAACCCATTTAAAACTAAATAAATAAAAAATTATTTATTTTAATCAGAAATATGATTTAAAAATTATTGCAGGGGAAAAAATTTACAATTTCGCCCATTACCTGGACACTCAGATGGTTAATCTGTCACCTACATTATGACAAAATATTAAATGGTTTTTGTCTAGTTTTAGAGTTATACAAAATAATCTAACATGGGACAACATTTTATCTAGATCCCATATTAACCATATTTTCTAGAATTCTAGATAATAAATTAATATGAAATTCTTTCGTTTATTTAATACAGTTTAAAACGCATACTTAAGAGTGTAAAAAGGCTAAAAATGTATTATTTAATTGTTTTGTTGCTCCTCTTGTTTTTTCATTTTTATACGGTTTAGGAATATCTTTATTTCCATGCCCCTCGAGCCCTTGCACCGTTAAATTCCAACCAACCATGCCCCTCGAGGGTTCACATCTTGTGAGTACGGCTACGGAAACCCGAGGTAACCTAGCCGGGCCTAACATTTTTCTTTCTTTTTATTTTTTTGCGAAGGCCCTACCATTTGCACTGTCTTTTGTTTGATTTTTATTATGTTCGCTGGTTTAGATTAGATAAGTAATTCTTTTGGTATTTTTAGTTTATATTAGCTTTTATTTAGTCTTGCATTTCTAATTTATATTGAATGATTTTATAAATTTTAACTATTTTATTGGGTAAAACCGACCTTGTTCGGCGCAGTATGGCCCTCTCGTTGCCCTTGCGCCAGTAAACCCTGTTAAGCAAACCTTTAATTCCATGTTCTGATGATGTTGACCCAGCATGGCCCTAGTGAAACCCTTGCGCCATAAAATCCCAACCAATCATTACCATGTTCTGATAATTTTTTACAACTATTCTACTTGTGTGTATTGAAACTATAATAACCAATACCAAAATCAGTTTAACATATAGTTTGAAAAGTCTGTTTCTATTGGCGGAACAACCAAAAAGAATTTTCTTTAGATATTGTGAATCCTGCTAAATAGTTAGAACAAACACCACCAATGCTAACATTTTCACTTGTTTGTTTCTCAAAAATTGAATAGATTGGTATCTCTCTTGTTTTGTGGTATAAATTTATGATTTTTTTTAGTGATTTATTTCAATTTTGCCCTTATTTTTTAAAAGTATATTTGCATAATATTGATCATTAGACTTGGGGAGAATGATAAAGAGTATTATTACCAATGTCTTATTAAAAAGTATTAAATTCTTGCCACTTATCCTATTTGATAGCTGTTAAGTTGGTACTCTTGCTTTGAATTTCATAAGTACAGGGTTTAAATCCTGGGTACATTTGTATATTTTTTATTTGAAATTCCGAACTTATTTAGCTGTTACTGGGTATATTTTATAAACATATAAACTAATAAAATATTTTCTCAAATTCATGACTTGACCATCTTCTTCATTGCATCTATTGCTTAGTGCCGTCTAATCAATTCTGATTTTTGCGACAATAACCCAAATTCAACCAACATCTCAATAATTAGTATGAGGTGGAAGGTGCTAGCGTGCAAAAAAGTTTAAAATTAAAGGCGTAATTAGAGGTTTTGTTGCTGTCACAATGTATTTTAAAAACATTAACATGCTATTTGTCAAGTTTTTTAATTTTGATCACTCAACATTCCAAAGCAAGTTTATGTCATGGAATCGGGTATCGACTTACTATAAATACATTTTTAGATTTTTCTTTTAACCAGTTAACTGTGTCGCTCAGTTTTGAAAGTGCGAATTTCTGTGTGTCACCAAAATCGATCGATGACGAGTATAGTCGTCAAGCACAGAGTAAGTGTCGTTGTTAAAATATTGCATCAAAAAGATAGGTTTATTTTATAAAATTGCTAATTTTATTACAAATATTTATTTATTTAACATATATTACATAATTAATGAAAAACGCAAGAATAATATATCTAAAGTTAAAATTTTAAATTCCTGTTGTAAAGTGGTATTCACTGAAACAGGGTACGCTGTTCATCCGGGGCGCAGTATGGCCTAGATGTTGCTCTTGCGCCAGTAAACCCAAGACTAAACCAAAGCTGTTTCAGCCTGTGCATGCGGGGACGCATGCCCTTTTCTCAAATTTTTCATATTCTATAATTTTTTGTTTAATTCCGGCCTGGCCTCAAAATATTCTAAACATCTTGAAGTTTGAGAATATGTTTCGTTTTTCATAATAATTACAATTTCAATAGCCAATAGTCACTACTTTTTACGCATGACGAGTATACTCGTCATGACAAAAAATCCTGGCACTTCTCCATGACGAGCATACTCGTCAAACTCAATTAACTGGTTAAATCTCGCAAATGCTTTGGACTGGTAACCGTTCAACAGTGTAACTATTCATTTTGTGTCGATTACTTTACAGCTTGAATAAGAAAGCTCTTTTTTCTGGAAAACCTGTGATTCCTTTAATATCAACAGAAGATAAGAAAGAATTACCGTATGCACACACGATTGTGATAAATTCTACCGCAACCACAGCTCCATCTTTCTCTATCGTGGTGATAAAAAGATGCGGGAAGCATTCAGCTTTTGTTGATACACGCCTTAATGTGTGTCGCTGTCATCATAGTCTTATCGGGGATCGTGATATAACATTATAACGTTTATCAAATGACTTTCGTATGGCATTAAGGCGTGTCCGTATGAAAAAGCAGCGATAAGAGTTCAAATTAAATCTATCAAAGTCTTATTATGTAGCCTATCTCCAGAAACTTTTTATTTGTCCGTTATTTCATAAGGCTTTTTTTTTTTTTTTTTTAATCTGACATCTAAAATGTATTTGATGCTCTACCAGATTTATTGTGGTTAGAAGGGAGCTATTGGGGAGAGGGGAGCTATTGGGGAGAGGGGAGCAGAATCGTATCCGAATACTTAACATTTGCTCAACTCCAACTGAGTCCTACGCATGTATGTTAGTTCAGGATATATTGATATAAGTGCATTCTGCTTGAGCATCAATGCATACAAGACGGTACCAATTGGCATTACCAATTAACTAATTAAATAGACTGCAAATCAATGAAAAATGGATTATTAGAGTTATTTGATATTAAGATGAGTTAAAATACGCCAATTAAGATAAATCTCACCTAAGAAAAGCAACCCCTAATTTAGATTTATGCGATCGCTGGACAAATTGGTTTGAGACTATAAAATAAAAACTGATTTTCCCCCATTCCGAGAGTCCCCATAATTTGAAACATTGTGGTCTGTATTTTAGAAACCAAATCATCGTGTGTTGAATCTTTTCAAAAACAAACATCACATGTGCTTACTGCAAGAGTTTCTAAAGTATAAAAGAGAAATTTTGTGAAGAAAAAAAACATTATTGTTATATAATATTATTTTGGAACTATTATATTTAATTTTTTTCTTGTAAGTTTTTCGTTTCTTCAGTAAAATAATAAATAAAATTTTCATTCAAAGCATTTAAAATTTTCGAGATCTCTGTTATTACTTTATCAGAAACTTTCGTATTTATAATTTCAATTCCCCGTATGTTTACATAGGTTAATGAAAGTATAGTTTTCAGTAAAAAAAAATCGTTTTGGAACATCCTAACTTCAAAATAGTGGTATAGAAAAATTTATGTCTGTGTATACATGGTCAACATAACTCTCGAAAGAATTGACTTACGATGTTAAAATTTGATATGGGGGCCATTGGATCTACCTTTAAGATTTTCGTTGAAATTCTGCAAGCGCATAAGTTGAAACGTTGATATACATTGAAGAAAATCAAGATTTTTAGCAATCGTTAAAAAAAAAAAACGGCTCGAACGATTTTGATCAAAATCTCTGTGGTAATGACCCTTAAGGTATTCTAAACATCTCAGTTTCCAAATTCCCGTAAAAATACTTTAAAGGCTTAAAAAGTTGAAAAACGTATGTTTTCAACAGAGTTCTCGTCCCTTGAACATCGCTCATCAACTACCGGTTTTTTTCCCCTCTCTTCTGTTTCACTTACAGGAAAGGATAATGTAAGAATTATCAAACAGTATATCGCCAAAATTGTCATTTGGCAATTTGGCAGCTGGTTGTTAAAGTCTCATGAGAATTATCGCCTAACTGGCCATTTTTTCTATATGAATAATAAAAATATAAAAATGGTAAATAACACCAATCATTATCAGTATAATAGTGTCATTGAAAGTTGTGCGATGTTTCAAACCTCCAGTTTTTATTATTACAAACGTTGTAAATGTTTTAAAACTCTCATATCTGTGGTCTTCTCAATGTTTTCTATGAAAATATATATTTTTTAATGAATCCTCGAATTTTGTCATGCATTGTAAATATATTTGTAAATGTGCCTTGCAAGTATAAATTTCAATAAGTTTGGTGAATATATCTGCTAAGTACGTGAGCTTCAATACAAATTGCAGATCGCACATTGATTGTTTTCATTTGCTCCCACTGCCGACCAAACGGTATAGTGGTTAGCGTGCTGGCTTCTAGACCGCGAGGTTGCGGGTTCGAGTCCCGTGTTAAGCATGGGTGTTTGTAAATGTATGTTGGCTTGTCTAATGACGAAAGTTTCGGCGCATTATAGCCCTCGGGTTGCTGACGGCGCCAGATAATCTGAATACAACCAACCATTTGCTCCCACCACCCGGTTACACTCCACAATTCTCGGCACTTTCCCTTTTGATAGCCAATGTACTTCTGCATGCAGGAGCGATTTCTAGTTACAACTTCTTTTTTTTTTTTTTTTTTCTTCTTTTTTTTTTTTTCTTTTTTTTTTTTTTTTCCCCTTCTTTCTTTCTTCTTCCTACAATGTGCCATGATAGAAATTTTAAGCCAAAATCAAATTTTTTGCAAATTGTCGAAAGATACATAACATATACGTTTAAAATTTTGTCGAGACCCACCAAAAACTGATACGAGACCCACCTCTTGATCCACACCCACAATTTGGGAAATGCTTAATTTAATTACTCAAATAGAATTTTGTAGTTTTCGAGACTGTCAAGATTTTTTTCTTCCATCTTTTGCCTGCAACTTCTAATATTGAATTGATATTTTAATTTATGTTATATAACAGTAAAGAAATTTTCAGTTAAGTAAATAAAAATGAGCCCTTGAGAGATGCCCCACTTACCCTTGCACAAATTAAGCCCTGCTAACAGCAGTGGTAGAAGTGGGGGGGAAAAGGTAGGGGGACGGCCAAAAATTGGTGACAAGTGCATCCCCTCAACGATAAATTTTATAATTTCATTTCTAGTAACAATAAATTTATAACAATTAAATAAATAACAATTAACTAGTAGAAAGGAAACAATTTTCAACACGAACAAGGGTCCTAAATTTGTTATTTTAATGAATATTCTGCGACTTAGTTTTTTTACTAGGAAGTAAGAGATGAAGTGAAGTAATAATTCAACATTATATACATAACTGTTTATTTAGATTTAAATATTGCCCCTAAATAAGCATATTTTCATAAAATTAAATTTATAAGGAATTCTAATTTAATTTTTTTAAATACTTTGTCTTTATATTTTTTTCTAGATCCTCCAAAGTTAAAATTTTACCAAGTGAAAATGCCTTTATCTTTATACAAAGTAGTATAATACATTTTTATAACACTATGACATAAACAGTTTTTTTTTTTTTTTTTTTTTTTTTTTTCTTCAGTGACTTCAAACTTTTTCTCAGTGTCATTACATTTCGCATTTCCCTAGATGCTTGGTATATTTTTTAAGAAGAAAATCTCTGCTTAATTAATTTTAGTACTATCTAATATCCTATGCCCAGTATTGCTTAGTGTTCAAAGAAATTTATGAACAAAATTAGTGATAAAACCTGAAAAATATAGTCGGGAATAAATAAAAAAAAAAAAGAGTACAATTTATAATTACATAATAACATGATAACATATAATAACATAATAACACATAATGACACATGATAACACATAATAACATAATACAGTGATAAGATGAATTTGTTTCAACAATTTTGGCATTGGTAGTATATACAAGTATTGTATCGTGCATTCAAAAATTGAAAGTAAAAAAATTGCAAAATGATATTTTACCTTCTTAAAGGAAATGTTTGCATTTTTCAGCTTTCTCGTTTGGCTTCATGGATAATTTTTCCTGCACATTTATGAGTTTTACTGGTTTTGTGTTTAAAAATCTGCTTTCTTAAGGATTCTCGTTAGTCAAATTCCTTGTCTCCATGTGGCAAAATGTTACACTCTACCCATTCGTTAGAAAGTTTCAAACCTTGTTTTTTTCTGGTTCCAAGCTTTTTCGCAGCCTTTTGTATGTGTTGCATCCAAGTTTTTGTTCTTCACAAATAAGCCATGGATACTCGTTGTATTTCTGAAGGTGCGTATCATTTTGTGTCCAATACTTTGGATAATCATTACTGCAGTGCGTTTTTGCTTACTGTTGCTGCCACGTGCTAGATTCTCTCTCCACGTGGTCTCTTCAACTTGATGCACTTGCACATTTTTCCACTGCTCCTTCCTCAACGTTCTGTAGTGTATCGGAGTAATTTTTCTTACAGTTTTGAAGTCAAATATATCAATCTCATCTTGTTTTATACTAGATGGATTACTAATACAAATGCCGTTTAGAATCACAAGTAAGAGTTAATGGTTAAGTTGGAGGAATACACAGTTTTCTACTACTAATCAACAAAACACAAAGCATTTTTAAGTAAATGGTCGAGGACAAAACAGGAAATGATACTGCTATAAATAAGTCTTTTTCTATCCACTCCTCAATAATCCCAGACAACGGGCGCCGAAACTCGCCGCGCATTTCCAAGAAAAATTGATTGAATCTGCTTTAAACAAAACAAAAATGAAAGTATAAAAAATAATAAACAGCCAGAAAAAGCAGAAGTAATGAAAATGGTTAATTCTATTTTTTTTTCCCTCTTCCCTTTTAGTTTTTAGACGGATTGAATGTTTTTTAAAATTGGTCAAATAGATTTCGGTAGTTTTAGAAGTGGGAGATGGATTTCAGTGTTTTTAGAAATGGGGGGATGGATTTCGGTGTTTTCAGAAGTGGGGAGACGCATGGGTATTTTCTGGACAAGTGGGGGGACGCGTCACTTCGCGTCTACCCACACTTCTAGCACTGGCTAACAGACCAAAAACTCGTTTCAAATTCAGTTCCCGATCTTTGCTTTTGACGTTCGTACACTACTATGTACTAACAGGGTCTGATTTTCCAATAAGGCATGTGCCTAGGGCCTCCGGATTTCAGCGAATTCCAAATTGCCTGAAAAATTCTGAAGTATTATGTAACTATCAGTATTCTCTTCAGTGCACTTGATCAATGCCATAAAACGTGAAAATAAATTTTAATAATTCTTGTTAGTTGGCTAAAATATTAATACCTCAACGTTAGTTTAATCAAGACTGTAATCGAAATTGTCATTAATATTTAAATAATTCCAACAATCGTTGATGGGGTGTCAAATCTGCCATGTTATCCCTATAGTAATCAGTTTTCTAAGTCGGGGGCCCTACGTACTTAGCAATCTAGTTTAAAACAATACCAACGTCGTATCTTCTGGTAACAGACTGGTATGTGTTTAATATATATGGAAAGGACTCTTTATTAATCGGACTAATCTAAAGATTCAATGTCTTGTTGTCACAGAGTTCTAGTACAGGATAACCAGGAACCTAAAATATCAATAAAATAGTTTTAAACTCTCAAGAAAGAATTTTAACTAGGACATTTGATTATAATATAATTCTGGGTGTGTAAGGCGTATCCTCCTTGCAGCCAAGAGTCGTATGCAAGAGACGTTTGCAATTAAAACATTAATATTGGTAATCTCTAAGGGGATAAAGAATTATTATACGGCAGGTTAGAGTTTAATATCGAAGTGCTTAGATCCTTTTCCACTTACCGATTGGCCAAGTAAAATTTAAAAATTAGGTGAGCCAAATATCGCACACTTTCTTTTTTTTTAGTATACTATATGAAATCAAAATATATGCGAATTTGTCGAGTTTTACAATATTTTTGGTGATAATTATTACTTTATTCCTTTCGCATAAATGAAGGAAGAGGAACAATCCTCGATGGACAATACTCAAGGAGATAGAACTATATGTTAAAGAGTTTGTATGGACGGAAGAGCCTTATATTCGTTTTTGTCTTTTTTTAAAAAATTGAACTTATCTAAGAATATTTTTTCGAAAACTTCATTTACATTATAAAAGACCATACAATTGTTCCCCATTTTCCCTTGTCCACAAACTGAGCATAAAGATATCCGATGTTAAATTTCGCACTTTAGCTAAAAAAAAGTTTGGTCATCGTTATTGTGTAATAATATATTGGAGAAAAAATACAGTTGTATTCCTTCAGATATTATTTAAAAAAAAAGTATTTCCAACTTCCTGAGATGGAAATACTCCTTTTCAAACTTGGTACTCTCATCTTTTTTTAAGTATCCTAAGGTTTTTTTAGTCTGAATTCATTCCCTTTCTCTATGACCTCTATTAGGTTGCATTAACTAATTGAGTTTCAATTGGAAGTCTATTTTACTGTAGAACCCAGAAACCAAGAAGCTATTAAGGAAACTGTTATAAACTTCTATTAAAAAGGAAAAGTTTTCGATGCTTGCTTATTTATATTTAGAATAAGTTATGTAATTAAAAGCGCAACCAATATTATCACATTCTTTTCACAATTTTTTCTTTGAATATTCAAATTAAGTGTTTTTCCATTTACCTCTAAGTCATCTTTTAATGAGACCAAATCTAAATAATGGTATCGTAATATTTTCAGGAATTAACATAAGGGGTGAATGGTAGCACTGGAATGTGTCACATTGGCAAATTTGTTAATGATCTCGAATGCCCTTTTCAAAAAGGACCACCTGAAGTGATTTACTAACAGCAGGTGAAAACTAATCTATTAATGGTCGCATTAAAGTATCTCAACGTGTAACAGATCTCTAGGTCATTCTTCGAAAACAGACGATTTTCTAATATTAAAACATTTCTTAAAAAAGGGTGTCTTTTTGAAATGAGGGGATTTAATTGCAAAAGCATTTTATCGATATATTTAGTAGAACATATATTTATTCTTGATTTGCAATAACAGAAAAAAAATAACTAAATAAAGCTGTAAATGGAATTAGAAATAAAAATGAAATTGGCCAACGTATGTGAGTTCTCTGTTAATAATAAAATTCAATTACTTTAGAAAATGCTAATTAAATTTTTAAAAAACTTAATTTTGAAGTTTAATTACAGTAGTAGTGGGGTACTGTTAAACTTAAATCTATTTTAATTATATTTTGAATAAGTAACAAGCATCATTATCCTGGTTTGCTGTTATTGTGTTCTTTATTCACCAGAACAATGATAAAACTTGCATAGTTAGAAGTTGGCACATTTTGCTTAAAATTTTGTAAGTAAATGTACACATTTTCTAAAAATTAACTTTACTTTGTATTCTATATTATAATATAAACAATGTTCTACTTGCCTAAGTATTTTGTGTAGACGCCAAGAAAATGATTATAATTCAACATAACTGTTATGGCAAAGAACTTCACAATTCCACAAAAAAGAAAATGGTGCCACTTCAGAATAATTATTCATCCAGCTTAGTAAAGAAATAAAAGTTCTTGGAATCGCACAAATAATAGACCTCTGCTTCATCTATTCGTTAAAATGTTGAGTGTAATGCAATTCGCCTGGACAATATTTTTTTCAGAAATAACCATTTTGTAATTTTCTAATTATGAAAATATAATGAAATTATTTTAAATTATTTTCCATTGTATAAAGCACTTTATTATAAAAACTATGAAATTTATGATAATAGTATTAAATTAATTGTTGTTAGAAAATTAATTTTATTATTAATTTATTTAACATTTATAACAGCATAGATGTCTCTAATGATAAGCCAGGATAATGATTTTTGAATATTTGATATATTTTTGAACACATGGAGAGGGGGGGGGGGGGGTACATAAAAAAAATTATGTGTATTATTTATCTGAAGGTTAGCCTGGAACATAGAAAAGTTACTAAAAAGATATTCATTATTTTCATACTTGTTTTTAAAGTGATATAATGTTGTGACATATATTTTTCCTGTTTCGGGAAAATGACCCATTAACAATATTCAAATTAATGTATTTTATGAGAAAGTGCGAACAATTTTTATGAAATTATTCTAGGATAGTTTACATTTTTCATAAAATACAGTCAAACCCCGTTAAAGCAAAGTCTATGGGGCCACTGAAATTGTTCGGGTAAATTATAAATTAAAGTTAAGTTTTAAGTACGGAGAACTGCTTTTTCTTTGCGTTAAACGGGATTTCAAGATAAGCTGTTTCGCGTTAACGGGGTTGGACTGTATTGAAATCAATAAAATTAAGTTTAAAAAATAGCTTTAATTGCTTATAAAAAAAAAACTTGTTCCAATTGAATATTTTAAATTTTAAAATCTTTTAAAATCCCCCTATTTTTTAAAAACTTTTTTAAATATCTGCATCCTTTATTTTTAAAGACTCGATTACTAACTTTCAAATAATTGAATTGTCTTGCTTTTTGTCTTGAATTAAATTGACGAATTTGTTCTATGTTTTTAAGCCACTTGTGAGAATCTAAATTCAACAATATTTTCATAAAACTGTGGAAACTGAGGAAATATAATAATTTTTCTTTTTTTATGAAATTTGTATACATTTTTATTATGAAATGTAAAGTTTTCAAACAATAACGTAATTTATAAAGTAAAGCCGTAGAAATTTGTGGTAAAAATTGCACAAAAAAAAAGTGTTAAGATCGTGAACTCGAGATAAGCCACTTTAAAACTCCTCGTCCGCCATTTTAAAAGTTACCCTCTCCTAAAATGGCCGTGATATTTGTGACCTATGTACGTTTAGTCCACAAAAATATCCTAAAATTTTCTGGCACATAAAAGTGCTCTTAACCCTTTCCAACTATTAATTCATTATCTCTCCAGCAAACAATACGTTAAATTCTTTGGTTTTATTTTGAAACAATCTCCAGAGAGAATCCATTAACCAAAGTCCATGCAAACAACAACTAAGTTCGATACAATGTATGCCAAAACACACGCACAAAGAGCACCAGTCTTCCAAAACTCCTTTTTCTGGCCAAAAAATGAAAACATTCCTCAGCGAAAATGCTCCTTGAATTCCGCTCATGAAGGATGATTAAGCACAGGCCGCTTTGGGAGAAAAGCAATATATATTCCTAATAAAAGCCGCATTTCTTGAAAGAAGATTTTTTTTTCTTTCCTTTTATGAATCTCTGCAACGGAAAGGCCATTTTGTGAGTGTCCCCATAGCTTCATACGCATAACTCTGTCTTAGAAGAATCTTTTATATTTTTTTTCTTCGAAAAAGGGTTTTGGAAACCCATTAACTTTATCCAACCTTCGCATGTGAATGTTCCTTGATGAAGATTCTGAAAATACCATCAGTTGAAAGCATCTTTTCCTGGGGCCTTTTTGCTACTCGGCATGTTATTCTGCTGAGGTTTCTTACTGAAAGTGTTCAAATATGTATCCTAATTGCATCGTTTATTGTTAAAAAGGACTTTCCTTGATGTTTGTGAAAATTTTCCTTACTATTCGATTTTTTTTTTTTTATCTGACGAGTTTTAAGTGGCACGTGGAAAACACTTCAGTATGTTTGCGACTGTTCATTATAATAAAACGTCAAGGAATAAGATTTTGTTTTTAACACTTTTTATTTACACCCTCATAAACTGCACCTCTTACGGGGAAAAATCATTTGTTTGCAGAAACTTTTTTTTTTTTTTTTTTTTTTTTTTTTTTAATTGTTTGCCTAGCAATAACAAACATTGCGTCAACGTCGATTTCATGAGAAAGTGCATTCAAATTTTTTTTTTTTTTTTTTTTTTAATTTGCTGGGGGGGAAATGATTACTTTTTCATAATCTAGTTAAATCAATAAAATTAACTTTTTTTTTCTTTTTTTTTTTGGTTTTTAAAAAAAAAGCAAAATTGACTTTTTATAAAAACCAAAATTGTTCCGATCGATTGTTATAAAGTTAAAGTATGGTACTTTAAATATCTGCGTCCACCATTTCTAGAAATAACTGCCATTTAAAAAAAAAAAAAAAAAAAAAACTTTATAACTCGCTTTCAAATAATCAAATCATCTTGTTCTACTTCTTGATTAAGGAAAACGTATCACTTATTATTTCTTAAATACAATAATTTCCATACTAGAAACGAATTTTTATTATTATCTACAGAAAAAGGGTTTGTACCAGGCTACATTTTTTTGAACACTGCTTTTGAATTATTTACATTAATTTCTGTGTTGTTCACCCTTTCATTACTGAATAAATCGGGCGAAAAATTAATTTCACTTGGTTATTTCACATCAAAAAGCAGCAGAAAAATTAGAAAAAAATAAGGGAAGACGGGGCACATCGGACCTAGGAGCAGAGTGGTCCACCCCTTGTTAATTCACTTATTTTTAACATTTTACTCTTCAAAATGTCTGAAGAAAATTTGCAAGTAGGCAATCTATGCATAATTTTAGTATGATTATTTCTTCTTCAGCATGGGGCACAGTGATCCATTGTCAGCTGAATTCCTGAAAGACAAAATTTTCAGCATGATTAAAAAAAAAAAAAAAAAAAAAAAAATATCTATTGATAGCTAATTCAGCTTTAAATAAAAAATGGAACAAAATATGTTGGTTTAATTGTTCCATAATTCTGTGATTAGAGGGTAACAGGAATATGACTGTACAATGAAATTATTTTTGAAGACCATGAATTGTAACTGACCCATTGTCATCTCAAGAAATGTACAAAGATATTCACAGACCAAGTTGAAGTAATCAATCTGAAGTACTTCAAATAAGTGAAGCCCATTCTATCGTAACTCCTGACATGGTTCTTCTATTCCATATAGCTGGAGTCAAAACGAAAAAAAGACAAAAGGGGTCTCCAAAAATATTAACAAATTCCCAATTAAATATACATTTGAAAAGAAGCCATGAAAAAGGCCATTATAAAGGAAATAAAACAAGAGAATGCCATTTCAAGATTCTTAAAATTCCCTTTTCAAAATTTAATGTTCACTAATTTCGTTTACATTTTTCTAGATGTAATTTTTTGATAATTATATATTTTTTTTTTTTTTTTATATATGTATTCTGATAACTTTTTGTAATATTTAAACATCTTCATTATGTCATCTTGCACAATTAAGAAATACACATTAATTAAAAAATCCCAGGTTGATCCATTGTTCCCCAAGAGGTGGACCAGTGTACCCCAGAGACGAGGTACAGTGGTCCACTTCCTTATCACACATATATAAAAAAAAATTATTATTATTTTTTTTTTTTTTTAAATATGTGAACTAAAAATTATGTTCTTAAAAAAAGTATGAGATGAGAAGAAAAGTGCATGATTAGTTTCAGGTGAATTAACTTTTCCATTTAAGTAGAAAAAAATAAAAACTGTAAAAGTGGACCACTGTGCCCCGTCTTCCGCTAATAAAGATGTTTAACTAATGCAAAACACATTTTATACCTCTATCTAACTCGTGCGAATAGTCAGCACTTTCCAAGAGTATAACGGTACACTTTCCATTGTTGGCCATCTAATAATTTTATCTAATTATCTGGAAAAAAGTTCCATTTAATGATTTGGTAATCTAGTTTGCTTCTAATAATCTGATAACAATTTTTATATTTACTGTCGAATATTTGTTATATGTTTTCTCAAAATCTTTAATTTTATGCCGTACAAAGGATATTTTTTTTTGCTTGGTTTGGATAAAAGCTCTGGTGATCTCGAAAAAAGGGCTCTTTTACAACAATTTTGTGAAATATTTTATACTACGTAGAAATGCCCTTATAGCTAGCTTGCTCCCCAATATAACCAATCTAAATAATCGGTATCAAAAATATAGATTTAAAAGAATTTCGCTAAACGGAACGAATTATGTTAAGTCTTAATAATAACCTACACAACTATGTTTGCTTCGACAACATTTCCTCTTTCAATTGATTTGTGTTGTCGTAATCTTGTTTGCAAATCACCCAGAGGTCGTTCGTTACATCCATGCACTCGCCTGGGTTCATCACTCAATATGGTGGAAGAAGTCACGAGTCAACTAAAAGAATCCGTGTCTTAACTCGTTTTTGTTCATTTTTCATGTTTCGGTTGTCTAGGAAATAAATTGTGTCTGCCATTATTCATTTTTACACTCGCAGTGTTCATTTATTTTTGCCTTGTACTGCTACGCACAAAAACACGCACACAAAGAAATGAAAAAAACGAAAGTAATATGTATGGTCTGCCTCTTGTACGTGAGGGTATCCGACCATGTGACCGATTGTTGGTGTCCTGCGATTAGTTCTCAGAGGGATAAGAAATTCGTTGTGGTGGGGAATCCATTTTTAACCTAGAATCATAAAACTGGGGTCATCAGTGACTCCACATAGGAATTTTCGAGCGTGAATACAAGCATCATTGAATTGTTGACAGCAACAGTGCTGAAACTTCTGAATTTGGAATGTGTATTATCGAACTTTAGAAGGAAGTTAAATATACAAATTTAAAACATTGGGATCGTTGTTGACGTCACCTTGTTATTGTCATCGTTCAAATTATAGTATAAAGCTTCAAGGGGCTTGAATAACGTGTTATTCAATTTATTAAAATGCATTATTCCAATTGAGATGTTTTGATTTTTTTTTTTTTTTTTTTTTTTTTTTAAATTGTGTACTGAATCTTAAATTTTTATTCTGAAATATTTTACGCAAATAAGTCTCGGAAGAATATTTAGTCATTCGAAATTAAAGGATGCGCTGTTTTATTATATCTAAATATTTCATTATTAATTGTTTCAGAAATTGGAAGATTTTATCATTAATAACCCTGAATGTACTTACAAAAAGTAAATTGGTAAATTCTATGTGCTCTATTCCGTATTCCTAAAGGTATAAAATCCAATTCTATTGACCACATTTTGAGAGTCGGGTAGCTAGGAACTTGTACTCCTTGAAAACTCTGCATCGCTATATGAACAAAGCTAGAAAGATTGACGTTTACTATAATTAAAAAAACACTATTACTCCTTTTCAATTTAATATTTAGTATGATGTGTTGAAATAATGGTAGTTTATTGATAATTGGACTTAAAAACTATCAAAAACATGACGGTACATATCAAAAAGAAAACCCTCACGTCCAAAATTTACATCTAAGTTCTCTTGGATCTCGCTTGGATTTATGCCTATTTCTTAGTCATCTAGTATCAATCTTTACTAACTTGTTTAGCCTACACTTCAGCGTGAATTTAGTTGACATCAGGTGATAACACTCCAGTATGTATGATTTTGAATTGTGCTGACCTCAGGTGAACCGATTTAGTACAATATCCCCAGATTCCGTCTACTACTACTAAGAAGCTAAGCTAACAAATAATGGTTTTGTACCTTAAGCTTAAAAACATGATGTTCCACTTGTTTAAAAAACAGTGCAGGATTAACACAAGCAAGAACATTTCGGCCTCTCTAAAAATAAACAGAAACAGATCTCGGCAAATCACCCTCTCACGAAAAGATGTCGTCTGCCTATTGCACCTGGCAACACATCATCCTCCAGGAAAGATTACGATTGTTTGCTTTGTCTAAACGACGACCTGCGTCTGTGTTTTCACAGCTTCCAGCCTTCTTCGTCTGTCAGCCACGGTGTTCCCCTCACCCCAACCTCCTATCCCTCCCTCACACACACATATAGAACGATTTCCACGATAGAAAGATGTTCTTGTCGTCCATTTGTGGAAACTCTTGCTGGAGACAAGTAAAAACATTCAAACTCCTTAATTTAAGTAATGAGTGAACCATATATATAAACAGCCTGATTTCATTCATCATAAGTTATGTAGTGGAGAGCGTAAATTACATTTTCGTTACTATAAGTTGGCGAATAGCTCTTAAAAAATTTCCACAAACTTCTATTTCGAAAAATTAAAAATATGTATGATATATTGGAAAGTTATTATGAAGATATTTGGACTGTAATCAGAAGATAAACCGATTTAAACAAACGTCCTTTAAAGTTTAGGAAGAATAAAATGCAATTTTAAAATCACAATACGGCAATCAATAATCCACGGACGCTATCGAAAAATCTATTTACAATGTAGAGAGTGGCCAGCAAAGGAATCCCCGATTTTAAAATCAAATAACTTAAAAACAAAGATCGATAGAATAATGAAACAAAAAGTACAACCATTTTGAAATCTGTAAAAATCTGATAGTAAATAAATTTTCAAAACTAGTTACAAATGTTGCTAACAGGGGGCGCTGTACACTGTAGTTCTTAGGAATAAAGAGTGCTTTGAAGCTCAGAATAATCAGTCTTCGGACAGTTTCACTGTTTCAACGTCAAAGGAAGTTAGCGTGATTGCAGAGGACAAATTTTTAACATGTTTCTAGAATTTTGTATCTACCGTGCCATCTGTTGGCTACATTTGTAACTAATTTGTTAAACTTCAGTTTCAGATTTTTACAGCTTTCAAAATAACTGTACAATTTGTTTCATTCTTCTATCGATCTTGGTTTTTGAGTTATTTAATGTTTAAATCAGAGAGTCCTTCGCTGGATAGACACCCTGTACTATTATCGAACATCTTAATGCACATCCTCCATTTTAGAATACATGCGAATCTTCTAATACTCAATTCCGAATTATGGGGTGGTGTACTGATTCTAATTAAAATTAAAATGCTGGTCTATATTTTGTGAACCATATTTTTTTTAAAAAAATCTAAAACCTACGCTAACTCAGAATACATTTGAAATTTAATGTTTTTATACTGACTGACGTAATAAAACTATCAGTTAAGTCCGTTAAACTTGAAATGAGTTTGTTATATAATTTACAGTTCATTCGTGATATTCCTATCGCACAAGCGATCTTGGTATTTAGTCTGGTGTAGGTAGTTGTGTAGCCTGATGAGTTTGCCGGGTTTTCTCTCATTTCGAGATACAAATGAGGTAAAAAGTATGTACTTAAAAGACAACCCGGGATGCATTCCCCTGTTTACGCAGATATTGATCTAATAATATATCAACACAGTATAGCTCTCGTATAAATCTTGCACCAGAAAATCCTCAATAAGTCCATCCTGACCAAAAAAATTAAGTTGCCACCTGCGTTTTCCGAAGAAAGAAGATGCTATTTCTCGATTAAAACAGCCAGATAAAATTCTTACACCAACTTCGACGGCATTTCCATGTTCCCGGATAGCAGAGGAATGCCCCAATCCAAACTAAAATGTGCTTTATCTCAATATCCCTCTATTACTATTATCCAGGAACACGTGCGATGCCTCATCAGGTATTCTGATCAGAACATCCCGGTTTGCGGCTGTTGCCTGACCTTGCATCCGTATCAATCACTTTGGGAGATTACCCAGATTATTTTTATTGCCCTTCCTTCCGATGTATAAGGGACTCGATCTATTAATGTTCTTTACTCAAACCGATCTCGATTGAGAGCCCTAATCCTCACACAAAATGGACTGTTCCCCGGGGTCGTAACTTTTAGTCGGAATTGACTTTTTGATTATTTTTTTATTATTATTAATTCGTGCTCTCCCCAAGACTTTGAGGATTTTGTGTCTCCGACAAGAATACTTATGTCTTCTTATTATCAATAATAGATAAAAGACCTTTTCAGTCTTACAAAATGTGCAATATTTCAAATGATTACCTATTCATTAGATTTTTGTTGTAAAGCATACTTTTATACAATGGAATTGCTGTATGCTATTGGTCTTTACATGAGGTTGTCTTTCCGTCTTTAAATGACTTTTCGTTGAAATTATAGTTTTTCAATATCTTTTTTATTAGTTTGTGCCGCTCCCCCCCCCCTCACCCCAATAACTCTTCTTGGATGTTGAGTTTCCGCCTAGAATACTTCTTTCTTTCTATTATCTATTAAGCCTTTCTGGTCTTGGAAAATATTCAATATTTCAAATGAATATCTATTGATTGGATTTTTATTGTAAAACATACTTTAATACAATGGAACTGTTGTATCGGTCTTTAAATGAAGCAAGCTTGAATAAAAAAAAATATAAAAAAAATAAAAATATTAAAAAAACTGTTATCATAATTAGTTTTTAAAATAAAAGTCATTTTAAAAAATTTTGCACGTATATCAGAATATTTTAATATTAGAAACGCAAGCTCCGGTAAATAAGTTACTTTTAGTTTAGAAAACTACACTTAAAATAGATTTTTGCTTATCTTAACCCTTTGCACTCCAGTCCTTTTTCGCGCAGAGGGACCAATAACTCGAGACGTTTCCCGCCATTTTTGGTTGGTTCGCGGTTACAGATTCGCTTCAAAGAAACTAAACACAGTCATTGGCCTTGCATCAAATTTCTGCATAAAACCTAGTGGTCCTCTCTAGTTGCGGCATCAAATCATGTTGTGAATGTTAAGGCTTACGGAAAAAACATTAATTTCCGTAAGCCAATCCGAATTAAAGAAACTGAAATTTGCTGGAAGTATGCAAATATGTTAGATAATAGCCAATCACGGTTTCGCGTCTAGAAGTATGCAAAACATGTAGTCGTATAAGAAGCCGGCATTGTGAAGGATTACAGGAGTTGCATGTAAGTGCTGATGGAAGGTGTTTAAACATTCGTACGATTTGTTTTCAAGCTAGACGTGTTTCTATGGCTTCCAGTAGACGGATGAAAGATTCTGAGCGCTGGCGGAATGTCGGACGCATTGAAATAGGACAGTCTATCCCAGATGTTGCTCTTTTTTTCGGCGTTCATCATTTCGTCATTTCACAATTATGGAAACATTTCCAAACCAGTCAAACAGTTGTCCAAAGACCTGTAGCCAGTCGTCCAAAGGTTACGACCCCGTGGAAGACCGATATATTGCTGTTGTGGCCAAGCGGAATAAAATATGGCTCTCCGCACGTGTGACATCTATGGTTGCAGCTGCCATTGGTAAGACGATATCTGCCACTAATATTCGTCACGTGAATGGTCTGTACTCCCGGGTACCACAAGTTTGTGTTCCTTTATCCGTCCAATTCAAGGGGGCACGATTAAAGTGGTGGTGCCAGCATGTGAATTGGACTGTGTCTAATTGGGGCAACGTTATATTCACAGATGAGCCCAGATTTTCCCTACAACCCGATGATAAGCGTGTAAGGGTCTGGCACACACAATTGGCCCTAGAACATCACGCATACCGCGGTGGAAGCATCATGGTCTGGGCAGGGATTTCATTGGGATATCGCACCGACCTGCAAATCTTCAGGCGAGGTTCTGTGACGGCTGTACGGTATTGAGATGAAATCTTAGACCCCATTGTGAAACTGTACGCTGTAGCAGTTGGTTATTTCATTTTAATGGACGATAATGCGCGTCCCCATAGAGCTGCCATCGTTGACGACATTCTAGAGAGTGAGGGGAATGCGCTTATGGAGTGGCCGATTTACTCGCCGGACCTTCATCCAATTGAAAATCTTTGGGATGCCCTCGGCCGTACTGTATGTAGACGTTTACCACCTCCTGCCATTGTCAGAGATTTAGAAACTGCCCTACAGGAGGAATGACGATTACTGGACTCAGCGGTGGTTGATCACCTCACTACAAACATGATTACACACTGTAAACTGTGTATGTAGGTGAGGGGTTTCCACATACCCTATTTATGTCGGTTTTCGTTGTTTGTTTTGAATTTAAACATTTTGTTAATGACGCAAATATGACGTCATCTTATAATTTATGAAAATTCATTTTTTTTTTATTTTTTTTTATCTCTGTTTGTAATTCTTTGTTTTGTTTCATGAATAAACATTGAGCTACTTACTTGCAGCATTTCGAGCAAACAAAGTAGTACTTGTCAATTTTTTCGCATTTTACCGCTCCGTGCTTAACTTTTAGAAGTAAGTGTATAACTGTAGGAAGAAGACTAGATAATTTATTGATTTCGCCAAAAAAAATTTAATTGTTCTGCGGCTCAAGAGTGTACTATTTCATTAGCAGCTGTAGATTTTACACATCTTACCCTTGTTTCAAAAGTGGCAAAACGAAAATTGAGTTAAGTGTGCACAGAATTACAGACTATGTGGACTTAAAGCTGAATGAACAGCACAATTTGATTTCAACTTTATGCAGTCTGTGATTATGTACCCAGCACAACTCAAAATGAAAATGTTCAAAGTGTGACACTTTTGAAGGGGTGCGATATGAAACTGCCTTTCGTAACTTCCAGAAATATTTAGTTGGAATAACTTTTAAATTAAGAGCACTAACAAAATTGATCCTAACTTTTAGTTTGTCAAAAGGATATTTGAAATTTTAACTAATTAAGTATTTGGAATAGCAATCAAACATGGTCTGTTTTTCCAGTTAGAACTTAATTTTTTGTTCACCAATTAATTTCGACAATCCTTTAATTTTGAGTTATGTAACTCTTTTGTGTTGCACATTTAGTTGGGTACTCATTAGTCATACTTTTATAAGCCGACCAAGCGGTATAGTGGTTAGCGTGCTAGCTTCTAGACCGAGGGGTTGCGGGTTCGAGTCTAGTATTAGGCATGGGTGTTTGTAAATGTATGTTGGCTTGTCTAAAGACGAATGTTTCGGCGCATTATAGCCCTCGTGTTGCTGACGGTGCCAGATAATCTGAAAACGACCAATCATACTTTTATAAAAATATATATATATAGCAAATGTAGCATGGTCTATGAAGTATCTGGTGCTCAAGACCGACCAGAGCCTTTATACCAGCCTCCAACCTTATGTGAAAGCCAACTGTGTTAAATAGCACAATACAACCAGATATTTGTGTATCTTGTTTCCTCGCCTCGGCGTATTTAGTTTTATGTATTACAGAATGGAACGCGCTGATCTTTTGAAATGCAACTTCACTAGGGGCGAGGAGCGTCAGTAATAGAAATCAAAGGCCCTGCTCATAAATTATTCATTGAAACTTCTTTGTTGGCTTCGGCTTAAAAAGGAGCCACGTTAAGTGTAAATTGACACTTAACAATGCCCCCGATTCTCTTTGTTGGGTTTGCTGTGGATTGATGAACCTGACGGAAGCTAAATATCTATGCATTGGTAAGCAGTGAATCACAATAGGTTGCTAGCTTGCGCCTCTCACAGATTGAATTACTTCAAAAGGGACATTCAATTGAATATTGTTACTTTGTGACTATTTAGAAATTTTATTACTGAGATATATAAAATGTACTGACGTGCATATGCATATAATTTCAAGTAAAATTATATTAATTTAAAATGGATTATTAAAAATTTCATCCAGCTTTTAATTATTAAAAACGCCACAGCTTTTTTTCCCCCTTTCTTTTTTTAAACTACTGTTGTTCAGTGTTTTTTAAACATAACTACAGACGATAGCGGCAATTTTTAGCCCAGTATCTAAAAATCATTGCCTTGTTATATAAAAAACAAGTATCTATTACAAGTAAACTATCTATTCCCCATAAAGAAGATTAGCTTGCTTTTTGTGTTTCCAATGAAGACGGATAGATGGGTAGTTTTATGGAAATGCATTCACGATTTGGGAAGTTATTTTAAAAATATCTTTTCCGATTCTTCTTTGTTCTAAAAAAATATTCAAAAGCGAAGTAAACCTCCCTAAGTCATCCAGGAGAGTGTTCCTTTCTGAGTTTCGGGCAATTGCAATACCGAATGCAGTGTTTTGGTGCAAAATAACCAATATTTTATCATTGCCTAGCATCATAAAAATAGAATAGCATGGGATAAAAATCCATTCCCATTTATTATTTCACACGATATTTTTTTTTTATTTAGGAAAAACTTAATTACCTTCAGGTTTCTTAGGGTAGAGGAGAGGGGATTTCCTTTAATAGATATATTTTATAAATATTTTCCCCCGGTGAAATAACCTTAAAAATACTCTGTCATTTGGACTTCTTTTCACAAACATTGATGCATTTCCCTTATATGTTATTGAGTCGCCCGCGTGATCCATTTTAGTTTCCACACTATACTAATATAGATAGAAGTGTATACAAAGCCTCTGTTTAACTGCTATCTACATTTCTAAACCAAACTACAAATGCTACAGATCTATGCAATATGTGAAATTATAGGTCTGTTCGAATCGAATTCCCTTGCAGAAATTCAATCTTAACTACTGGAAAGGGTGATCGAAAATCAATTTCTAATTTGTTAAAACCAAACTTCATATGCTACAACATGTATCGTATTTCAGTTCTAAGGTCAGTTAAAGTTAAAGAATATATTAAACTGAACCACAAAAGAGTACTTTCATAATAACTCTAACGGAAGTTCACATTTTGATTTCAAATAGAGATTTCGGATTCAAACTTCTCGATTATTGGTGATAAGTCACTTTTTGACAAGTCTGATGAGAGTTTATGAGAATTTCTCTCACACGATACATTAGTAATACCTATCGACTTTTGACTGTATAGTAGGCATTTGGGGACCCTACTTTTCTTCCCCCACTAAGAAAAACGATAAACATATTACAACCTATAATCTTTCCCTTTTCCAAATTCACTCAAAAATATTTCTCTGTCGACCCAAGTGTTTTGCTGCATGTTTTATTAAATCTAAATTATTTGATATTGGACTATTGAATAAACCTATTGAATCTAGAAGCTCTGTTATCTCACTGAAAAATTTAGCAGTTCAATTTTCATTCTTCACGAACAATAATGCTACAATATCTTAAAAAGTATAGACCTTTTAACAGATTGCAACGTTTCAATGCTCGATGCTGGCAAAATGTATCGCGAACTCTAACCTACCACATAAATCCTTTATAAACTTCCCCCGTCCCTGATATTTTACGAGAATTCCTTGCCGTAAGTCTTTAAACTGCTGACAGGTAACAAGCAGTCTCGAAAATTATTACCTTTAAGAAATTCTCACTATATCTTTCTTCAGCATCAGATCCAAGCCCAAAATAAAATTCATTGAGTAGTTTAGAATAAAATTCACAGTATGAGGTAAAACTACTTCATGCAGAGATTTTTAAGAGTCATTTGTAAGCGAGGCACAATGCTGTAGCACAAGCCACTGTTATTAAAGCTCCAATACACTTTAAGCTGTGGAAAGAATAACGACCATTGTTCCCTGCTTGTTGCGGAAGCAATGAAACGATCCTGTTTAATTTATGACAAGTGCTTTTGAATTGTCGTTTTACTGATTGTGAGCTATTCAAGCTTGCTCGTGATGAAGGAATTTGTATACAATGTTCTCAGTAGCCTTATGTGCTGTGGTAATACGTGATAAACTATGAGTATCTGTCACAAAAAAAAAATGGTAACGCCAGTTTAATTATACTGCGGAATCCTTCTGTATACCTCCATCCCCCCCCCCCCCCCAACCCATTTTATAAAAATGTAAATAAAATATATGATCTACTTGCGATGACAAGATAATAACTTGACAAACGAACATTCATACTAATTATTGATAACGTACGTGTCTTTTGTTGGAGCCTTTATTTTCCACTGTGAAGTCAAATTTTATACAAATTGAATGCAGATAGTATTACCAAAGAAAAATAAATTGAAATAAAAAAAAAGAGCTAATATTAAATCTCGTGTAGTATCGAGGACTATGACATTAATGTGTTTCGCCCAACAAGTGATGGATCACATTTTCCTCTTTTCACTCACCATATTCTCGGAAGAAGAGATCACTCCACTATCTCCTGGGTGGTACTTTCTCTCTTAAAATCAAACACAAGAACTTAAACAAAGAACATCAAAATTCCCAGAACACGCCCCAACTCCGAAGGTGAAAAAGAAGAGAAAAACAATGATTAATTCCACCTTAAAACAAGTGACAGGTTTGAGTGGAAATCCATTAAGTAATGTTTACCTACTTGTCCCCCCCATTCCAACCAATCACGTCACGAGTAATTTTTCTTCGAAACCCCTCTTCCAAGGATAAGATATCGGTGATCGAATCGGAACTCTTGAATTCTGACGTGCCTTGATACCTTGTTCTGATCTCTGATCTTAAGACTTCTTGACGGTGAGCCCAACACCTTTGGAGAGCGTGTCAACCCCAAGTGCTATCTCAGTGCATGCAGAATGTGGTCTTCCCAGGAGATGAGTGGCAGTAGCAGGAAGAAGGAATATTGCAAAACAAGATATCGTGCGTCATAAGTCGATGGATTTTGGGGTTGGGATGGACATGGATAAATTGAAGATGTGTTTTGTGAGTTGTTATTGGCATCTTTTTTTTTTTTTTTTTTTTTTTCTTCTTTTTTTTCAATGAAACTTTCTTCAGAATGTTGTACTTGATCCCTTTAGGCTGAATAACGTACACTGCATCCGTCACTATGGACATAGGTTGTGTTTATATGTTGTTTAAGGATTTAAAGGGAGGAAGCTGTGCCTTAATGTGTTATAAATTGGGCTTTAAACTATTTATACCGGTGTTCATTTCATTTATTTGGGGGGGGGGGGCGCGTTATAACCCTTGCGCCAGTAAACCTCAATAAACCAATCAACTATTTATTTGGGATTTTATAGTGTAATACTACTTCAATTGAACAATATCTCAAAAAATGCTTACATAATGTGTACGTATGTATTGCATATGTAATGCCTTACTAGATTGCAGGAAATAAATATTAGGTAGTGTAATTTCTTTATCGACGAAAATGACTAAAACCAGGTAGTTTTATGATAAACTATATCCTCAAACTGGTTTCTAGGCATAATAACTTAAGCTATCTTTTTAAATTATAAAAGTTTCCAGTAACAGACCATAATAACTGAAAGTTAAGTTTCCTTCCCTCTCACTTTGAATTCAAATCCCTAACAAGCTATTGAAACAACTAAACGTGGAAGCCGAAGCTCAACGTGGGCTCAACGTCCTCCAAAAGAAAACAAGAGAATGGATTGAGTTCCTAGTACCGCCGCCAAAGTGAATTATCTTCACACATAACTCCCGAGAGGTGGCAATGGTTTAGACAGAACCTTAAATTTAGTGCCATTCCAGAAGCCAGAAGCGAGTCCGCTCTTTAATGACAGACGGATTCTTTCCGCCCGTTTAAATGCCAAATATAAACGCCCAACAATTAGGCTCCTTCAGCGCTTAGCAGTTATCCGGCAGAACAAAAGGCACAACGACCCTTGTTTAAAAAGACCTATTTTGAGGGGACTTCTCACAATGGTGCCGATTTAGTTGGTGAAGACAGAAGCTGATTTATGGTTGGGGGAGAATGGCGCTTAAATGCGGTTTCGTTTTTGGTGTGACGACCAGAGATGATTGAAGGAATGTTGTTCTTATTAAAGATCTTTGGCTGTTCTCATTTGACGAAATCGTGGAGTGGATTTTTATGATGTCTTTTAAAGAATTCCGAAGAAGAGCTCGGAAGATAAAACTGCCTCCACAAACGTTTTGTCTGTAGGATATTTTTACCCTTATTGAATAATATATACACATACCCACTAATACAAAAGTATAAGTTGTTATTTGGAAGTTGTCGTATTTGTGTTATTTGTGTATTTCAGTGCTAGAAGTGTGGTGTTGGATTGCTGTCTTCCCTTTTACAGAAATTGTGTTCTTTTCGAGGGAATGCAGGGGTCACTTTAAGATTTCTTACCTGAACACCTGCGAATTTGCGTGTCTCGTGGGCACTTTTGATGTAGGCCCCAGTCGACCAGGCTTTTTTCCCCATGCAATAAATTTAAAGGTTTTAAAGGAGTTCTACTTTGTAGTTCTATAGAAGCAACTAGTTGGCGCCAAGGCGTGTTGCACTTTTTGTGATTTTTGGCAGTTTAACACATTGTGTCTGCTCCGAAATTTATAAGTCTACGAATATTTTCGAGGGGAAGGGATTTTACAATTGCACCCTTCTTCCAATTAAATGTTTGTAGGAGGATCAAAAGTTATCCAGTGAAATTCAAGTACGTGTATTTTTTAGGCGGGATTTCTTTGCGATTCGCTAAGTAAGATTTTAAATGGAAACCGAGTTTTTAAAAACCCTTGCACGAGAATTTGAAGATAATTCCGGAGCTAGTTTCAATCTATAAAAATGTAGACCTTGGGGCTCTTTGCCCCGGCGATATGCCGGTGGCTGTGTTTACTTGCTGGGCAGTGCAACGGCCCACAGATTGATGATTGTACCCCGGCAAGTTCCTTCAAATCAATTGGTTTCAAATGTGTGGGTTTCACCTAATCATCTAATAGGGTGATACCGCTAGCGCCATTCCAATATCGACGAGATATAATTTTATGTGCCTTCCTGCTGCGAGTGTAACTTCCGAAGAAGAATTTGTGTTTAATTCAAGTGTGTTGTGAAAATAATAATTTACGAAAATGGATATTAATTCGATGAGTATGAGCCTTCCATGGAGTTTAGGTGAGTCAATATTCTATTATCAGAGAGGAGCAAAGCGAGTATTATTAAATTAAATAAGAACCGATTTGTTACTGTTAAAGGTAACAGTTCATTTTAATTATGTTTGTATTTTAATAGTAAGTCCGATTAAGTTATTTTACTTTAATATTAATTGCTGTAATATGAAATATGGTGTTTAATAAATTTTGTGTTTGTAAGTTAAAGTGTTGTCCTCTATCAGACCTCAGTCATACTTGGGTTATTGCGGTTATTAAAGAAAAGATTTATTGCATGTCATTCTTGATTATTGTAGAATATTGAATAATTGTTGATATAGCATATTTAATAATTATTATTGAAAAAAGTTGGGAAATTCATCGCAAACGCAAGGCTCTCTTCAGCCACCCAACAGTGGGCAGACGCGGGGTGACGCATCCTCCCACTTTTCAAGAAAATACTTCAAGAAAATAAAATATGCGTCCTCCCCGTCCCCCCCCCCCCCCCCCCAACTTCTAAAACTACTGAAATCCACCCCACCCCCCACTTTTAAAAGCACTCAATCCGTCTAAAAACTAGTAAAGTAAAATAACATTAATCTTTAATGTAGTAACTCCGAAAAAAAGTGATTTAAAGTTTTTAAATGTAAAAAAAATAGTTATGGTAATGTATCATACTATAATAAAAATGTATTATACTACTTTGTATAACGATATAAGTATTTTTATTAACAAATACTTTTCATTAGCTCAACTTTTAACTTTGGGGGAGCTTTTTTTTAGTAAAATTTCTGTTCTTGTTTCATATAACTACAAATTATTTTTTCAAAAAAACATGAAAGTATGCACATTTAGAAGCACTACTTAAATAAAAAAAAATTCACTATAAAATCTAGAATAAAAGAAGTATATAATATTGAAATATCACTTCACTTATCTCTTACTTCCAAGTAAATAAAACTAAGTTGCAGAATATTCATTAAAATAGCAACAAAAAAAAAGGACCCTTGTTCAATGTTAGTGTTAGGAAGTATAAATTATTTCCTTACGAGTTAATATTTTTTAAAAATTATAAAATTTATCGCTGGGGGAGGGGGGTGCACTTGACACCAACATTTGGGCATCCCCCCCCCCCTCCTTTTTCTTTTCCCACTACTACCACTGATGTATTTAGACAAGAAGCATTCAATTTCCTGCTAGTTTGATTGGATTTAACATTTTAATATACACTACAGGTTTTGGGAGGCTTGCAAAAGAAAAGTGTATTTGGAAAACATGTATTACCTTTCCCACTACAGTGCGTCACAGTATGCAATAAAATTTATTTCATTTTATTTTGGTGTTCATTCAATTAAAATTGGAGAATCGTAAGTTGAATAAAATACCAAGGATATCTATGTGGGTAAACTGCAATGGAATCTAAATTTATCTGTCTGGAGCAATGCTTAGTATCTTCCTAAAACTTCTGCCAAAAATAACAATAAAGTTACATCAAATTAACATACATTGTAGTAATATTGTATCGATTATTGTACAAATGTGTAGTTAATATTTATAATGCACTCCATTAGTATTGATTTTGAGGGACACTTTCACTGCCAGGTAAAATGTGTATTTTAACAATACTATGCGTCAACTCAGAATAAGGAATCGACAACAAATACAATTCTATTCAATACAGCAAAAATGTATTCGAAAATTTTGAGTGTTATTAATATTTCTTATTTTAAAAATATTAATAAACCTTCTTAAATAAGTTTTATTATATTTGTATAAATGCAGATTTTGATGCAAGTTTTAACTCAAGATGCAAAATAATTAAATAAAAGAAAATCTTGTACTTCCAAACAGCACGAAATCTTCTTTCAAAAACATCAGCTGTGAAATAAAGAGCAAAACTTTTAGTGCAAAACTACGAATATATATTTTTTTCTATTGGCTTCATTTGCATATTACTCCTGTTATAAGAATTCGGTGTGGGGGAGAAGAGACGCATTTTAAATCTCTCCAACACTTCATTTGCGTCGCGTATCTCAGCGGGGAACGGAGATGCTGTCTTTTCAACAATCCACATTCATGAAGAAAATTGTGTAGGGGGATAACAGTTGTAAATCAGGTTCTTTTTATAAAGTGAAATAAAATTAATGCAATATTTTATTTTGGGAATAAAGTTTGATTATTATTTGGTATTCAAGACTGCTTGTTGAAGCGTAGGGGTTATTTATATTCCATTCTTTGTGGAAGAAAAATAGCAATAAAACAGTTTCAGACGTATAGAGTGGGTAGTAAAAGACATTTTACTTAGTCCGCATTTTAGTAGTTAAAATTCGAAAAAAGCCTATAGGTTTTAAATTGTTTATTTTAAACTTGAATGCATAGTTATGGATTATATGAAGATCCCATCCAAGCAAAGACGAACTTCAGCAATCAGGTCCATACAGGAAAGCGGGTCATCTGATAAAGATCTCTTATCTTTAGCACCCACATTCACTGTACTTTGTTAATATTATTTGCGTCACTGTAACTTAAATTAAATTTAAAAAGGTATGTAATCTGAAAGTACAGCTAGTAAATTGAAGGTATAAATTTTTAGTTTTATTTAATAGTTTTTGGGTAGTTAATTCCCTTTATACTCTACAGATTTAGTTATCTTTTTCAATTTTAATTGATATGTGGTGGCACTGTAACTCGGTGATATTTAATGCATAATTGAGAAAAAAAAAACTGCGCTACCTTACTAAGAAAAACTTATTTGGGGCCCATTCATGCTCCAATTAAGCATGGAGCAGAAAAATCCTAACATATTACTTATAATATTTTCTCATCGGACCTTTCTATCAATAAAAAATATAATCTATTATCAATTAAATACATTTTTTTTGTATAGTTACACTTTTTGTGACTGCAACTTTTCCATTAAGGCAGTTTTAGATACTATTTTCTTGATCCTGAGTTAAATCATTTAAAATATGTAAAATAATTCGACTAATCTTCAAGGATTCAACTCCACCCAAAAGTTAGAGAAAATATTTACAACTCAACTCTGAGTACAGTCTTAATTTTGTCGTATACTTTCACAGACCTTCCCTCCTCCCCACCACCACATCTTTCTCTCCGTCGCAGACTTAATGTCACCAAAGCCAGCTTCAAATATGTTTAATATTAATAATGACATTTTTGCACAATTCTCCATTCATTACAAAGTAATAAAACATTACAATTGATGAAAATTAATAAACTGTGCAATAATCGAAATGTGTTCCTTTTTCTTTCTCGTAAATTTGTTTCTGGACCTCGGTTAGGGATTTCGTAGTTAACGTACCCTCAAAGATTAATCACAGTCTTGGACATTTTAAAATCATCCTTCCGAATATTTTGAAGAACATTTTGACAACAAGAAGCACATTTTCAAAAGGTTCGAAGACTTTTCGATTATCCGAATTTTTTTTTGGGGGGGGGAATATTATTCCTTCAGTTTAACTGTTTTGTTTGGTAATCTGACTCCATTACTTTTCGCCTCTTTCGAAGACATTGAGTCGTACTCTAGTCTGTGTAATGTTTTGTTTCGTCAAGCTCGGCTTATTTTGGCAGACACCTTAAGGTTACTGAACTATTTCAAACAGCTCTGAGACTAATTTTAAATTTCTGCAGCAGTTTACACTTTTAGTAATGTGTGTTGAAAGGTTTTTTCCTTTTCAACACTTCTGTAGAGTATTGCATTTATCGTGGTTTCAGTCGTGACTGAGTTAAGCAAAAAAAAAAAACTTCGTAAAAATTTTAAAAAAATCTTTGAGTAAAAATAACTTATACAGTGAAATCAGAATGAAAATTAAGCGTCTCATGAAAAAAAGTTGATGCCACTTCCTTTTGAAGTCGAGTAAAAGAAACAGTATTTTACAGACGAGAAAATGGATCATTTTTATGTAATTTTATGACTTTATTTAACATAACTCAAACGAGCTGCATTTTTATCTCTTCTCAACTACAACAAAATGAAGAAGTAACGACTGTATTCTCATTAGACTTCAAGAAGTCTTCTTTAGCTCTGTATCGGAATGGTTAAACACTTAAAAATCATTGAAAGAGCATTCCATCTTTACATATGGAATAATCCATCTCAATTTTAGTACGAATATTTAATGTCTATTTTCAATAATTGTTAAATCATACGTCATACAACCAACTATATAACTACGTATGCTAACTACACATTTTATGCATTTTAATTATAATTTTCTGAAAGTTGTAAATCTTTTGCACCGCGTGTTACGAATGGTACAACTGAAAAATACCACTAAAATTAGAAGTTTTCATTCCTTTTTACATTTTAATCTACATAACATTATTCCCACAAACTTAATTTGTTTCTTTAATGATAAAAAGTTTTTCAGCACAAATAGCATAAAAATTAAAATTAAAAAAAAAAAAAAATGCTAAAGGTTAAATATGAATAAAATTTTCACTCCAGTGGCGCCTCTCAGGCTCCACACTATTGGATGCCAAACCACGAGAGGACCATTAGGTGTAATGCGGAAATTCGATGCAAGGCCAATGACTGTGTTTAGTTTCTATGAAGCAAATCCATAAACACCAGTCGAACCTAAAATGTCTCGAGTTGCTGATTCCTCCGCGCGAAAAAGGCCTGGAGTGCAAAGGGTTAAGTACTAAGCAACTGTAGGTATGGAACCTTTACGTTTATTCTGAGTTTTTGATAAAATATAGCACGAAGATAATAAATTGAAAGCAATAATTTTTTTCTAGATTTTATTCTGATATGATAACATATCTTGAATAAATTTTTACGATAGTGAAATTTTAGAAAAATGTGTTAGGAAATTTTAATTAACGTAAGTTCACCCATAAAAGCTAGGAGTGTGGAACATCGCACAACTTTCAATTACACTATTATATTGTACATTGTATTGAAATTTGATATGGTGTTACTTACCGTTTCATATTTTCCGGCATTTAGATAAAAATTACGATTTCGGGAATATTTTGGCAATAATTTTTACATGGCAACAAAAAACCGCCTAAATGGTGAAATTGGCGATGTTATTCGATCGACATTGCATTGTCCTTCCCTGTGCGTGAAACAGAAAAAAAATCAATCGTTGATGACCGATGCTCAAGGGCAGAGAGCTCTGTTAAGGGCACTCGTTTTTCAACTTATTACGCTTTTATCGCATCTATGAGAATTTCGGAGATGGGGACAATTAGAACACTTTAAGATGCAATATCACAGAGATTTTAATCAAAATCGTTGGAGGTGTTTTTTAGCAATTGCTGGAAAACATTATTTTTTTATAGTTTCAATCATATGCGCACTAGCCTTAATGGTAGATCCCATGCCCACCACTAACGCGCACACCCAATTTTTCACATCGTAGGTTAATTTATTCGGAAGTTATGCTGACCACGTACACACACACACAGACATACAGTCACACAGGCAATTTTTGTTGACCACTGTTTTGAAATCAAGGTGTTCCAAACGGTGGAGAAATGCAACAAAAAGAAAAAGAAAAAATCGTGGTTCCCCCCCCCCCCCCTTCTAAAATTATTGAGTGCATTTCATGTTTGAAAAAAAGAACAAAAGGTACATGTTTATTGTTTTCCTAAAATCTGGTTGTGTAAAACTATTTTAAATTGTTGTTTAAAAAAAAACAATAAATATGTACGTACCTCAAGTTTTTTTTTCTCCATACATTAAAAATGCGCTCATTAATTTTGGACCCCCCTGTATTAGGATATTTTTCGTAGTCAATTTGTAATTACATATACCCTAGATATAAACTTTTAAACTAGTTATCCTTAACTTTACAATAAAACTTCGCAATATTAATTGATGGTGTTAGGTTCAACCAATTTGAAACTTACAAATTTACTGTGAGTTTAAGAGACTTAAAACTCTTATGTTAAATCCCAGGCATTTGCATGAAATATTGTAAATTGAATTTTAAATTATTCAATTTAATAAAATAATCTTGAATGTTATACATTTGAACAATTAAGATTGTGTCTCTTTATATGAACTTAAATATTTCATATTAATCTGGTGCATTTGAAATAACGTATATGAAAAATGAGTAGGGTGTTTTTTAAATTTTATTGTGGGGAACTATTGGACCAAGTATACTAACAGCACAATTTAAAGAAATGCAAAATATTTTTAAGTGGAATAATGAGTCAGTAATTACGATGCATTACGGTTAATTTCTGAATGTCACTGAAACTCTTATGAAGCAGTTATGCAACTCTACTCAAAGAAGAAATACAGTCAATCAGAGTAACATTGAACCGCATTTTCAGTATTTTCTTCTTCCCCACTTATGTTTTAATAATATTTTCCGACCTAATGGCATAAAATGGAAGAATAAACCCTAAATTATATTTTAATTTACACAAATTAGTAAATGCTGATGATGAAAGCACCAAATAATAGGAAAATAACCCGGCGCAAAGTTACCCTGTCATTCAGGGTAACTTTGAACCACTATCAGAAGTTTCATATAAAATAGCTCTTTTTATTCAATCTTGGAGTCTAGACTACTTTGAACGAGTAAAATTAAGTTTCTAAGTATTTGAAACATCATCAGCTGCAGTTACCAGTATCATAAAGTTTGGATATTTTAAATCCACAAAGAATATGTTAGGTAGGAACAGTGGATAACGAATCACATGAATATATTGCAAAAAAAAACTATTTATTATTCAGTTTTAACATACAAATATAGTGAAAAAACAATCTTCAGTTCATTCACTTAAATATAAACTCATTTTATCAATTAAAAATTGAAAAGATTAATAGAAAATAATAAAACTGATAGGCCGCCCTTATGCTATTAGTTAAGTTCTATAGTGTTTGCAAGTCACAATGAGACACAAATACAAATATTCCACTCTTATTGTTAAAAATAGTATGATAATTTAAAAACAAAGTTCAAACTTCATAAAATTTCACTTTGGCATTTTTTAGTTTAATAGTTTTGTATCAAAGAAAGAATCATTGATCTGGAAAACTTATTCTTGTGTTCTAGCTGGATTGGTTGGTTTGTACGCTCAACGACCTATTTTCATGCACTGTAATGGCTAATCAGTACGAGACCTACAGCTTAACTTGGATTCCGAACCACAACAAACGTCCATGCATAAACCGGGATTCGAACTCGGCCCCAGTGTTCTAGCTGGAATAATAATTTCTGGTGATAATTTCTTAAACACGCCTACTTTTTCATACCACAGATCATCATTGATATTGGGCCATTTCCAATATGCACCAGATTTCTTCATGAACCGCCAAATATCACATTGTCTTTTAAGTCAATTTGGTCTGCGTACACTTCTCCATCGTATTGAATAATTACGCAGTCGTAAACTTTGCATATGCCATTACCAAAATTTAATATACGTGCATGCTCTGTGTATAAAATTCCTGCCTCATTGATGTGTTTAACAGCCACCACTCGAACAACCTCTGACTTTTCAGTAACATTCTCCCAACAATTTGAGCAGTATAAATCTTTACCATGTCCTTATTGTGCAACTTTCATCTCCTCCGAAAATGACAGTGTTGTACATACACTGTCACCTGCATCATCTAGTTCAGGTTGGTTGGTTTATACGCTCAACGACCTACAGCTTAACGTAGATTTCGAATTACAACGAACATCCATGACTAACCCGGGATTCGAAACCGGAACATTTGGCATGTAGGGCACGAGCTCTAACCACATAACCTGTAGGTGTGTCATCTAGTGTAGGACTTTTACTCTTGCTATCTCCAAGGAGTTCATATGGTAGAGGACTTTAGACAATCCCATCATATCCTTGCTATACATATTCCTTTATCATTTATTTTTTGTGCATATAGATTTTTCACTTACTCAACCGAAAAGCTTTTTGCAACCATTACAGGTCGGCAGATTTTTTTTTTAATTCTGTGAACATGTTTCTAATATAATTAGGTACTTTTTGAATTCACTCCCAACATTTTCATTTTATCGGATTTTGCATACAAGAGAAGATTCTGTAAATTAAATTGCATTTGTATGAATATAAATGTATTTAAAAGCAAACAAAAATAAATTAGAATAAAATATGAATTATATGTGCAGTGTATACATTGCATACTGTCATCAGCCTAACTTTGAACCGGCTCAAAGTTACACTGAATATGTGGTAAAATGATAGTGCCTTGGTTTTTTGCTTTTTATTAAATGTTAGTAAATAAATAACCCTCAGCTACTAACAATTTCACTTTTTTCAGAAAATTATATAGCTGATAAAGTGGTAAGTTGATACTTTCTTAAATAAATTAGTTGATTTACATCAACTTCAAATAAGCATTAAAATGGAACTTGAAAACAGTACTCCAGAAAAACAACTGAATGGCCAAATAAATTATGTACTATTTTGTCAATTCATTTATTAAATTATCAAGCAAAAAGCCAATTTCACAATCTTGCCAGCAGTTTGCAGCAGTGGATCATGAGCAGCTCTTTAAACCCCAAAATACTGAAAACTAGGAGGTGGCGCAAAGTTATACCCTATGGCTCAAAGTTACCCTGATTGACTGTATATAAAAGTTTTGATTTTTAGTTGGATTTTTTTTAAGTGAAAAGTAATAAATAGACATTCTTTAGAAGTTGTTTTTGTTCCTTTTTTATTGGCAAACCAAACATAAATTATTTTTATTTGCAAAATAATTGGAAAATTCAAACTCGCCAACTTGGAAGTTTTATTCAGAAAAAAACACTCCATGTTGATAGTCATTTTACTTACTTTTCCCCAACCTTATCAGAGGAATATACTTAATAGTTATAAGTGGCTGTCATTATTAAGGTTGATCAGAAAACAAAAATTTATATCAAAATCCATTTTGAGCTTTTTAGTGAATTGCGAGACTCGAAATTTGCGTTTTGGCCGGTTACCCGAGACAATCAGATTTTTAAAAGGACAACCAGAAATTTAATATTTTTTTGGTTCATAAATGCATGTTTTGTTTTGATAATTCGGATAAAACTAATTATTTGGATTTCGAGTCTTATTTTAAATGCACATTCATTAAGTCATTCTAACAACAGTAAACGGAATTTCTAGTTTTCATATTCCGTAACATTGAAAATTTAAGGGCAGCAAACTTTACTTGAGGACAACCAAAATCACTTCAGTGGTTGGCAACCATAACAATCACAAAATCGATCCCTGGTTCATTGTAATATTTGAAATGTCGTCTACAAAATGGTAGAAATTGATGGGTTCTACCATCATAGTGGGCAATGCGTCCACTAGAATATTTTTTTTATTTTTTAGGGAAAAAGCACATTTTTATACTTTAAATGCAGTTTTTTTCTTGCAAATATACCTTTTTCACAGAATCAACTCAGAATTTCGTTTCGTATTTTTTTTTTTTTTTTTTTTTTTTCTTTTGCACATTTAACTTTTTTTTTACTCGTACACAAATAAACATATGCTTTCACAAAAAATATAAAATTGATTATTTTTTTTAAATTCTTAAACGTGTTTTTGTTGAGTATTTTATTAAAAAGTTTTCATACCATCATAAACTTCCAAAAAAATTACAAAAACATATGTCAGTGTATGCAAAAGTATTTAATAATGGCTGGACAAGATTTTATTCCTTTGTCATGATTAGTTTCTGAGGAAAAAAAAACGCCCATTAAAAAACTTTTTTAACAGACTTGTTAGAGCCTGTCCATAACCTTAAATGAGTGATATGTAAATTGCAATCTTGGTATCTGAACCTTATTTACGGTTGTATGAACGTGTGTAAAAAAAGTGGCCTTTTAAGAAAAGGGGAATGTCACAATTCACCTTGTTTTCCATTTTCTGGCGCCACGCCATCAAACACAATCACATGTCCAAACATCAAAGCAAACATATTCAGCTTACTCTTTTATCACTTCAATTAAATAGACTTCTATTTTAGTTACAAGATAAAAATGAATTCTGAAACCGGTAATCAAAGCAACAAAAGCTACTTTTTATTCATTAAAATTCCGTCCGTTCCGTTTGATTAGAGACGCATTCATGAGATATCTAAAAGAAAAAAAACGCTATTAGAAACAACACCCAAGATGATGGGCTCTGAAAATAACTGGTTTCGGGTTACTAATCTGGTTTTTTGTGATAGATTGTGAATGCTATCTCTACAGAAGTCAAATGTAAAGATATTCATTTCATCAACTACTATCCCCCTGGTAGGGATAAATCAATTTCAGAATCATGTTTGGAATAATTTTGTTTATAAATGTATTCAAATATTTGCTGGTCAGAAATCTCTAATTGCAATTTTGTGGGTTATCGCCTTCGAATGCGTTATTATATCCTGTTCAAAACGAGATATAATTCAAATATTTCCACTTTACTTGAGAGGGTTGAACTGAAGAAATTATTAGAAAGCTTGTGATAAAGGGAAAGAAATAAATTTTCTACGAATATTTTTTTACAATTTCGAAATTCTATTCATTCAAGGAATATCTCAATACTAAAACATGTTATGGATATTTTTGGCAGAAGTTATCCAAAATAATTCTGCTAAAATGCTTTCTGCCAGTTGCTAATTCTGCCAATTTGCTAAATAATAAATTCTTTAAAGGCTTTAAAAATTACTTCTTGTACCATAAAAGGCGTAAGGTATGAAGAGCAACTCCTATGGCATAGACAAGATACTATAAAATATTGTCAGAAGAAAAATTTAATTTTTACGGGTACATGGATGGTTTTTTGAGTTTAAAAGATAAATTTGTTCAAAGGTAAAATCCGTCAACTGTATTTTTTTTTTTTTTTTTTTTTTTTTTTTAATAGCAATAACACTTTGAAGCATGGTGATTCCACACAGAAACCACTTAATTTTTTATTTCTATTCGCAGACTGGTTTTCTAGCGAAACCACATAATATATCATAAATAATCTAAGTAATTTTCCAATTTTGTACGACCTGAATCAAAGTGCAATTTTTTTTTGCAGAAAATATTTGATTAGGTATGTCAGCGATACTGTGTTCACTGTTGCTTACATTGTGGTTTCATAACGAAACCATTTGCAAAAGTTAAAATAAATATTTTTTGGCAAAAAGGAAATAAACTCCATTTTTCTACACATAAAGTCGGCACGTACCATACGTCATTAAAATCGGAAATAAAATCGAAATTCTTTCTTCAAAGGGTTAAACCAGCGACAAAACTCTATCCTCTAAATGTCTGAGTACATTTCGCTCCAACTTCTGCTACTATATTTGCGCAAACCTCACTTCTTAGAATCTCAAATAAAAACAGTATTTTACTTTTAAATTTATTTTATGGTTATGACTTTTAATTAAATGCCGTCTTTGTACAACATCCTTACTACTCAATGTTTTCACAACCGTCTTTTTAAGAAAACATTGAACTGATAAACTTACAAACTGCCGACGGTCTAAAAGTAGAAGGGAAGTTCCTTCCAGAAAAAAAATAAACGATAGTTAATCACAGCAGACGGCGCCATGACGGTCCGTATATTGAATACGACCAATGTCGTTTTAAACATTCACGCCAATCTGCACATGGGTCGAACTAAATTTGTTAATTGCCAGTCCGGATTGGCGTAGGAAGGACATGACAAAGAGATCGGATGACATGCTTCTGTTAAACTGCTGTCTGCCCCCACGCTTTAAATGCATTACCAGTCGACGTGCAAGTTAAACTCACCAGTTTGTGAATAACAACGACTCACACCATGAAGACACTTAATGCCAGTCACTGGAGAAACTAGTTTGTCACTGGCGTGTCACTAGCTGATAGTGAAAATATTTTGTATTTACTAGGGCATTGGTACCGACAGGATTATTTGCAGGGAAGTGTAGGGTAGCTAAAGTTTTAGTTTAAACCATAACACAAAGGCCACAGAACCGGGAAAACCTGGAAATCCGGGAACTTTTTAAAATTTCATGAAATTCAGGGACATTTTGTATTGTTTAAGGCACGTTAATCCATATTTTGGCGCTATTTACATGGAGATTTGTAGTGGTAAGCCATTAAAAGTTTAATGTTATGGAATAATTTAAACTTTTTATTACCGGCAAAACTATTTTTTTTTTAATTTTTTTTTTTAAATTGCATATTATCTGTTCAGAATACATCTTCTATTTGGTCAGGGTGTCTAGACTTCTGGAAAACCTAAGAAAATTGGGGAAATTTGTAAAAAAGTTTGCCCTAAAATCAGGGAATTATCAGGGAACTTTTTTTCCTGGATTTTTTCCTGGTCCCTGCATAATATTTCAAAAATGATTATTTGATTTCCTACTGAAATGTTGATTTATAGCTATGTATTAATTTGTTCTGTTCAATGAATTATTTAAAGTCGAAATTACATTTTTTTTTCCTGTTAAAGAAAAAAGTAGAATAATTGCTTTATTATTCTTGTCTTTATTTTTAATATTCTCGTGTATACTCTTCTCGACTTTATTTTTAATATTCAAATGTGTAAGAAATTACATGATTCAATTTTTATGTGAGTTTAGGAGGAGTTTTAGGGAGGAATCGAGGGCGCCATAATTTTTTTTTGCACAGGTGCAAAACTTACCTTGAGCCGCCCCTGGCATGAGTTGTAATTTAATTAGATATTCAGTGTACATGGTAGATACCTCGAAATCTATTCCGAGATGGTTCTTGTATTCGCAAAGCTTTACCTTTGACTGTAAATGAGCACAATCTTTCAACCGCCGCATTACAAATGTACGACTCACTTTAAGAAGTGTACTATGGTGCTACTCACTATTCATAAAAACCGAAACTTCCCTCGGCAAAAAATTCATAACAATAGCACTTCCTTCTGTTACAAGAGATCGCTATAGCTTGGTTAGAGTTTCGTCGTAACATGGCAACCGACTCCCGCTTGATTCTTCAATGGATTCGCCGAAGTCATTTCAGATCCCAAAACATACATATTTGATAACTTTTGTTTTGCATGATATTAAAGTCGAATAATACGACTTTTTCTTCTCCCTAATTGAACTTGCTTTGTATAATACAGGAGTAAAAGTGCGATTTTTTTTCCAAGTGTACATTGTACGAAACATGCCAGACTACAATAATTTCTGTCGGATGATGTAGATGATTTATTGACTTATAAATCTTCAAGTCTCTCCACTAAATTTTCACTTCCCCAATCCCGTTCATCGACAAAACAAATCCCGTAAAACAGTAGTAGAAGAGGGAAAAGAAAAGTGGGTATATGCCTAAAAATTGGTGACAAGTGCAACGTCCCGCCAAATTGTAAATTTGATAATTTCGTATCTTATAATAAAACTATTAACGGGTAAGGATAACTATTAACTGGTAAGGATAATTTATACTTTCTAACACTAAAATTGAACATAGGTCCAAAATGTATTGTTATTTTAATGAATATTCTGTGACTTGGGGTTTTTTACTTGGAAGTAAGAAATAAAGTAAAGTAATAATTCAACATCATACACATAACTGGTTACTTATATTTAAACAGTGCTTCCAAATGTATACTTTCATGAAATTAAATTATTAAAGAACACTAAAATGCGTGTGTTTTTTTTTTTTTTTTTTTTTTTTTTTTTTTAAATAACTTGTCTTTATATGAAACGAGAATAGACATTTAACTTAAAAGAAAGTTCCTCCAAAGTTAAAAGTTGACCATTTGTAACAGAATTTGTCAATAAAAATACTTGCGTTATATTACTTTGTATAAAGATATCTGTACACCAAAGATTTTTTTTTTTTTTTTTTTTTTTTTTTTGAAAACTTTTTAAATCACTTTTTTCTCAATGTCACTACATTTCAAGGTTAATGTTATTTTTCTTTAGTAGTTTTTAGGCGGATTTTGTGTTTTTAAAAATGGGTTATGGGTTTCAGTGGTTTTAGAAGTAAGGGGACGGATGGGTATTTTCTTGAAAAGTGAGGGTACGCGTCACCCCGCGTCTACCCACACTTCTAGCACTGCCTTAAAATAAACAAATTAACACTATTGACCTTTCCCCTAGAATGGACGCCTCTCAATAGTCAACAACCCAACTGCACTTCCTCCTTCATAACCATACATACTATTTGCAGGACTCTACAATTGCAAAATAAAAGGAAGAGGCGTTGAGAGTTCATCTTTGGTTTGAGAGTTATTCTTCAGAAACCTTCTTGCCTCCATTATCTACTATCCCGGAAAGCTAATTACAGCGAACCCTACCAAAAACCTGTCATTTTCTAAAATTATAACTCGTAAATAATTACTTTTTTTATATTATAAAGAAGCTTCTGGGGGAGTGGGGGTTCCTTAAATAGCAGTTAGTTCCAACGCGTTTGACCTCTGATCCCATCCTATTCCTTGCATGTCCCTTAAATTACTCTAATGATGATGCCAGTTAAAAGAGATTAGAAAAAACAATCTTATCTTTTCTCATTCGGACCATTCCAGGGTGTTGTCCACGTTTTTTGGAAAAAAAAGTACTCTCCACTTAAAATGTCATTATGGCGTTCGAGAGTTGAAAAACGGTCATTAAAAAAAAAACGTGTTCCATATTTTCTTCTTCTTTGTAACGTTAAAGCAAAACACACACAAAAAAAGACCTAAGCCTGTTTGAGGGATTAACTTGTTCGTGGATTAGAATTATTCATAAGGTTGAATTCTGTGATGGTTTTTAAGCTTCGTGGGATTAAAATTTCGCCACGTAGAAGCTGAGATATTTCTTCTAATTTATTCTGTGGTCGTTGCAAACCAAACATTTTGATGTGAATAGTGAATTGCATTAGTTTAAAATTTGTACAATATAATGGCTTAAACGTTGGAAATATGTCTAAACTGTACATATCATTTAAGATCTAGCATTTAAGAGGAAGTAATAGTAAGGATCATGCCCTATACTTGCTATGATACTATCTTCTAGCCCAATTCATTTAGTTTAGAAAGTACTTTGTATTGTTACGAATTTCTGTATATTTGTAAATATTTCGTAGCATTAATTATGTAAAAAGATAAATTTATGTACACTTCGCATAAGGCAGTGCAAGAGTTCTTTACTTGGCTTCCCTGCAATATGTATCTTAATGCTTGAAAACGAGTTTTACAGAGATAATGCTGGGAAGCGAGTTTTACAAAGAGAAGGCCATTTAACATTATGGTAATGGCAATCTCGCCAAATTGGCGAGATAAAGCCAAGTTGGCGATGGTTTTGACGACTAATTTTTGTCGCCAAATTTGGCGATAAATCGTCAAATGTTGCCAAACCTGGCGACTATTTGGCGACATTTTCGGTCCCCATGTACATGTATAGGGCTTTTTGACTACGATCTAGAAAGTCCTCCAAATTTCTATCTCTAGAAGATTCACGAAGGATTGACTTTCCTATATAAGCCCGGCCATAAGTCATTGAGTTAGTTAGTTGACTGAAATTACTGAGTTGAGATACTGTGAGTTAGCTCTCTCTCAGCGAGCATTCAGAGAGTTCCGAAAGTGATCTGTATTTCATTTTCTTTTGCGGCGATTTAGCAGTTGTGTGTCAAGTTTAACTGCTGTTTGTGCTCTATTGTTATGTATAGAGCTGTAATGAGTCTACTAGAATGAGAAGTTCTGAAGTTGTCAAGGAATCTATGAAGAGTTATATTGGAATAAATTTCTGCAAGTTTTGATCTGCTTTGGCTTCAAATATTTCGAACCCAACCACGCAACAGTATAAATCTTTGAAATTTGACGAGTAGGTACGAAAATGATCACTTAAGGAAATGTCATAAATTAAAAACTCGAAAATAGCGTCAAATTTGTTTTATTTTATATTTGAAATCCTTACGTCCATGCCTATGCCATGACCCCCCCCCCCCTGTAATAGCCTTTTGCTTTTTAAATTCTCATTTATAATGGATAGACATTAAAGAAAACAATTTATGTCATTTCAAAAGTAATTTCTAAATGAACTGAGCTAGAAGATTGTAACATAGCGAGTATAATGAATGATCCTTACTAGGACTTTCTGTTAAACTAGTTACATAAGCAAAACATTTGACAAATATAATTATAATTCAGAGCATGAAAATAAGTTAAAACAGTTGAATGCGATAACAGTTGAATGTTTTTAAAAACAATAAAGAGTTGTGGGAGTGTAATAAGTCTCTGAAACTTGCTAACTCTAGTTATGCCACGCTATTTCTTTAACTTGAAATACATTTAAAGTGTTTGATTAATTGTCACTACAAGGAATACTCTAAATAATTGTTTATGTAAATCGTGTACCAAAAATGAAATATAGCTAAAGAATGTAATGGCTTGAAAATGAGAATCAAATACTTATTTTAAAAGGTGCACTTGACAAGTAAAGTTTTAGAGTTTGTTGTTTGCCCACTATGCTACATTAATTACTTATATCTCGGCTTGATTATGTTTTTCAAACTTGGAACTTTATTGATTAGAAAATTGTCAGATAGTCATTTGTGAACTATATTTCCATCCTGTATTCATCTGAAATTGAATAAGCAGTCAGATTTTTTTCTTATTAATTATTAAATTTAAAAATATTTTACCACCTAGATCTGAAATTGTTTTCTTATGCTAACAAAGAATAGGTTAAGAGCTCCAACCCACAAAGAACCTTCCGTTTCTTCCGTATATAATCTTGGCTGCTTTCCCATCAAGCAAACATATTTGAATAACAGAGAATAATCAATCTGGTTTAAAATTATTTTCAAAAATTAAATATATCAGAATAAATTTATCGCATTTTATAAAAATAAAAAAAAATAAAAAACTTTTTCAATGCCAATCCTTTGCCCCAGCCCCTTTTGGTATACATACGAATTACGGTCTCTGAGATACAGGACGCAAATGAATTGTGGCGGAGAAAATTATGCGCCATATTTCTATCCACCTACCCTACACCGTTTTCTTGAACAAGTGAACTGAAACACGGATCACATGCAAATGAAACAAGACGAAGAAACGCAGGAATGTATTACTCCTTCTTCTTGTAGAATAATTTCTTTTAAAATTTGAAGGATTTATTTGGAATTGTATTTGGAAATCCAATTATTATTTTTTAATTAATCCAAAAATAATTTTCTAGATGATATTTTTGGTCACAAACGATGAACACAAATTCTTTAATACTCAAATCGAAATTTCGTTTCAATTTGTACAAAATACTAACATTTATAACATAACATTATAAAATAAGAACAATTAATCAAATCATTCTGTATAGTTTTAATTTAAAAAAAAATCTCTCGTTTTGGCCTCTAAATCTAAGTTCTAGTTTACTTAAAAAACAATACTGCTTTGATGAGTAATTGCATGAAGCGACTAATCAGAGAGCTACCTTTTTGTTTAATCCACTATATCCAGCACAATCAAACGTAGCCAACAAAACAATGTAAATAAACACAGAAAAGTTCATACATTGCTTTTACTTTTATGTAGGGTTGTGCCTGCGCCCCTCAATGTTTCAAAATGACAGTCGATTCTTTGACTTTGATGGGGGATTTAACAAGGTACCTGTGCTCCGTCGGAGCCAAACCTTTTCATGATTTCTGCCTCAAGGCATTGGGGGTAGTCAGGTCTCACATTCAGAAAGTAGGAAAAAGGAAAAGAGATGAGTGCTGTGCTCCAACAGTTAAGCTGTTCAAGCTGCACCATGCAACAATTTAGATAGAATCATTTAAAATCTGAGATTTATTTAGTATGAGTTACATAAACAAACAGTTACACTAATAAAAAAGCAAGATACGTGGACGGACAACAATATTTTATTTTTTTTTAACAAATATAAATGTAGTTGTTTTTAAAACAACTATAGAACACGAGAGAAACAGAAAGCCTACACATTAAGTGCATAGCAAAATCTAAAGATAATAATTGAGAGTAATGTAGCTCTTCTTATGAATCGCTAAAGTAATAAATAAGATGAAGTAGCTTTTCTTGTGAATCGCTAAAAAATTTTAAATTAAAAAGTATATAAAATGTAGCTTTTCTTGTGAATCGCTATAATATAAGAGAAAGAAGAGAGTATAAGATAAATGTAGCTCTTCTTATGAATTGCTATATGTTATTACAAAAAATAGATACTATATAGAACTAAATTACACCTCCACCCGCTCCCCTTTCCCTTCAAGAGGGAACCTTCCACGGGTTGCTGGAGGGCTTTGGCTCCTAATAAGGTGGGAAATTACTAATCACTTCAGCCTCCATCCGCTTCCCCCACTATGTGGCTTCTACGGATTGTTGGAGACTGGGGGATAAATGATTAGTACTATGAGTTTGAGCAGGTAATGGGATTGCTGGATATTCATTTTCTAAATGCTTCGGACATAATTGCATCTGAGAGAGCAAATGCTGCGAAGGGTCTGCACCTATAATCATCTTTAAGTACTTCGTATGCAAAGATGTTTTTGAATTCATTTTCATCTTCTTCCAACATGGCCTTTTTGTAGAATGAAATATTGATTTTAGAAATGTATTCTGCAATGGGTTCAATTTTAAGGTCACGATGAATAAGATCATTGCGAATATATCTAGATGCATTTACAATTTCACGAAGTATTTTATTTTGACAGACTTGCAGTTTTTTGATTTCCTTTGGATTGGCTGTAGTGAATGCAGGTGCCGCATATGTTAATATGGGCCTGATGTTACTAGTATAAATGAGTTTTTTGAGGTTCAGTTTAAGAACAGAGTGGCGGCCTATAAGGGGTCGAAGCTTTGCCATAACAATGTTAGCTTTTTTAACTGCATGCCTGCAATGGTCCATCCAGGTTGTGTTTGTGTTTAAAATAAGTCCAAGGTAATTAGCCTTTTTCACAATTGGAATTTTTTCTCCAAATAGAAAGACCTCTTTAGTGATGGGGATTCTAATTTTCTTGCCTCCCATAACAATAATATTTGATTTGGAGGCATTGATGCTAACCTTCCACCTCTCGCACCAGTCTTCAATGTCGTCAGTAAGTAATGAAAGTTTATGTACTGCCTGGTTACGTTGCATTGATTTTGTAGCAATCGCAGTATCATCTGCGTAAAATGCGGTGAGTATATTTTGATTGTCGCGAAAGGTAGGAAAGTCAGCAGTGTATAGCAAGTATAGAGTTGATCCCAGGATTGACCCCGGGGGGACCCCAGCCTCCATGATGCGGTTATTAGAGACCGTTTACTTTTCCCTACCCCTTTCACCCAAACCGAGTTTCAAGCAGAACCAATCAGCTTATCGAATTCTCTAGGGCAGCCAAAGTTAGAATAATTTCCTGATCGGTAGCCCGCCGACCAAACTGTATAGTGGTTAGCGTGCTAGCTTCTAGACCGCGAGGTTGCGGGTTCGAGTCCCGTGTAAGGCATGAGTGTTTGTAAATGTAAGTTGGCTTGTCAAATGACGAATGTTTTGGGGCATTATAATCCTCGTGTTGCTAACGGTGCCAGATAATCTAAAAACAACCAACCGACTGATCGGCAGCCCCGCTAATACATTACGTGGAGGGGAGGCTCTATTCCTTTCCATTGGTTACCATGGAAACGTCGCTGCCCGAAACGCGTTTCAGGTACACACGGCTGTTGTTCGGAGGAAGATCACTTTGATTGGAAGCGAATTTTTTTTCTCGTTAATTATTTAGGCAAGAAGATGCTCATTTATCGGATTTTTTTTTCACTTACCTTGGAAATTGGATCTTCATTTTAGAAAATTGTAAAATATATAATTTTACTTTGAACTAATAGATTTAGATGCATCCCGGCTGTACTGGCTGTAGTACACGAGTCGCCACCACGCTATTATCGATATACACGAGCAGTAGTGAAATAATGGAAGTATGGTTTTGATTATATAATTCAATAGTCAAACTCAAACCCGAAGAAGCAATTTAATTTTCAAAAAACACGCAATACTCAAATATTTGAAAACTTTGCTACGAAAAACTGCAGGTGCGGCAGCGTTTTTATAAAATCTTTCATAAATTTAAAACTCCAACACAGAATATCTTTTCTTTCATACCAACAGAAGTTTTTTTTTTTTTTTTTTTTTTTTTTGTTGATGAAAACACAGATAAACAACATAGCAACCCAACACCCCGTAAAACATTTTTTTTCTGACAAGATCCCAGATGATACCACCCCGTGTTTCTGTCAGCCGCATTTGTCAAAACTATTTCAACGCGTCGTTTAAACTAGCGCAAGTTCGGTAATCGCAGCATTTAGGGTGATAAGAGACGAGATTTCTTGCGATGAAAAGATGCGTAAAAATAAACCAAAACCCAGAAAAAAAAGATAATGGAATGAAATTCCTTCACAGCTAAGTAAATGTGGCTAGAAGTTTTCTTTGGTCTTGTCAGCTTTGTGAGTAGCTTAAGCTTAAAGGGGGAAAAATGCAGTATAAATAACTTATGTTTGGAAATGAAAGTTAATTTTAATTTCTGGAAGAAATGAGTGTCAATGGTTGGAGTAGGTTGCTTAAAATCCATTTTTTGTTTCTTTGGATCCGTGGAATTTTAACGGTCAAAAAGAATTTTTTTACATAATATATTATTTTTAACAATATCAATAGTTTGTAATTGAATTTTTTACATTATTAACCACTGACGGTCATGCACGTATATATACGTCATTTGATCCCCAGGTTTCCCAGCAATGCACAACATTTTTAAACTTATACATAGAACTTAAAATAAAATATTTTTTAGATATGTTTATTATGATGAAAGTTTATAACCTATTTAAAACAAAATAAATGAAAAACAATTTTAAAAAAATAATGTATTTGATGAATTAGAAATATAATTTTAAAATTTTTTGCAGAGAAAACAACTGTAGAATTTCGCCCATTCCCATGACCGTCAGTGGGTTAAAGAACTCGTTTTCTAGTTGATTTACAATTTATGCTGGAACTGTATTTTGGGGGGATTTAAATGTAGCAATACTTTTGAAAATAAATAATTCAAGAATATTTGGGATAGAAAAAATAAGTGCAGTAATGCTCAGAAAAAAAAATCTAGGTTTTTCTACACAATATAAAAATAATTTATTTTTCTATCAATTGATGAAGCTTTACATCAAAATATTTATGATTAACAGACCAAGTAACACATAGTTGTGAATCATAGACAGCCTATCGATTGTCAAAAGTTTTGTAATTTAAGGATCATACTGAACATACTAACTGAATTATGCAAATTGGAAGTTGAGTAGTTTTGGATTGCCTCTAAATAAATGTCCAGCTTGTAATTTTGCATGTAACATTTTGAGTTCCAAAAAATGACACGACACGGATTTTAATTTTATTTACAAAGATTGATGGTTTTAGTAAGTCGTATCAGAAAGAGCAGGTTTTTAAAGCACATTCTGATTATCTTTTAAAATACCCTTTTTTTTTTAAAGATTATCAGGATATGCTTTAAAAATCTGCTCTTTCTGATACTAAAACCATCATATATATAACCGACTTACCAATCATGTAAATAAAATTAAAACTTTGTGATCAGTTTGCGTTATATTAATGTGTCACCCAAGGACGTCGCGAAGGGGACGCCTCGCCCCTACCTCCCACCCTAAGTTTTTGAAAGTTGGACAGTCGGCAAAATTTCAAAATTTTATTGAGTTCTTCCTTTTTTTAAAGTCGATCCACAATAAGTTAAACAATTTTTAAAAGTCGATCTAAAAAAATATTGAAAATACTGGAATGCAGTGCGATCCGAGTTTGACGAATCGACATTTTTTCACTAGAAATCTATTATAGAGAAGTCTGTGTCTTTTTTTCCACCTACATTGATGAACTGCGAATATTACCAGAGATACCTTCATTACCTCACCCCGACAAAGTGTTTAAATAGGCGGCTAATCGGCAAATTTCCGAAATTTTTTCCCTTCTTTTAAAAATGCCTAGTGACGGATGTTTCAAAACATATTAAATGGAAAAAAGTATAAAAAATTCTAATCATCATTAATACTTAAAAATTCTTATCACAATGCAGCCTAAGTTGACGGTCGGTAATATTGAATTGGAGTAAGTATATCATTTTTGACAGGAACATTAAAATAATCATTGATATCTTCACTGACATTAGATAACTTTGATGTATTACAGTAGATGATAGATTTGTGGTACCTCAAATAACACCTCATAAATCATGATATACACATTAAAAGTCATTTGCATAAACTATGTAATGTGCGTCCTATGAGTTAAAGGTTTTATACAAAATTTCAAAACAAATAGATTTTTGTATGCGAAAATGACCTGCATTTTACAAAATTATTACAATTAATGTCAAGTAGAACTCCATAAATGATGTTGTATACTTCATATACACTCACGTCTATAAATTAAGGATAGTTCAGTTTTTCCCTAATAACTTCTCAGTTGAGTAGCAGAGACACTTAAATTTACTTCAAAGACACATCTTTATACAACAAAACGATAATTAAAACAACTCAGTCGCAGAATGAAATGCGAAGTGTACAGCGGGGCATGTAGTACCATAAGTGTGCAGTTGTACAGATACATTTACATCAAAAATCACTCAACACATGGAGTTGACTTTTAGTGTGAGATATGATCTTCCATATCATCAATATTTACTTGGCCCAGTATTATCATACTTAACGTGAGTTACTTGATGAATTCTAGCGGCTAAATTGCTCGTCCCTCCTTTTGAAATGTTTGCAAGTGAGGGAAAGTTCCCAATGCACTAAATCTTTACACAATGCATATCGTAGAAGCGTCTCACACATGTTTCATGAAATTTGGATTAGAGGAGTAACCTGGCTTACTTATAGTCACAATATTGATATTTTTTAATAGTTTATACAAGGCAAAAGTGGAATAAAATTTACCATAACTATCAAAAAAAGCAATTTTGAAACTGATATTCCACAATTAAAGACGTGTCTAAATCAAGTTAACGTAATTACAGTAAAAAAATGGAATTTAATTATTTTTTGCGCTTTTGGGGAGCTTATTAAACAAATTCAACAAATTGAACATAAAGACCAAAACTCTTTTCCCACCAAATCATTATCTTGAAGTGGCAGTTACCATGAAATATCATGTTCCCACCTTTCTACAGATCCTCTGATGTCCAATATTACTCATGAGACTGACAAAATTATTTTCAGTAAATAGTATCTGATATTAAAAAGATTTGGTCTTTGGGGGCAGTATGTTGACTCGGTTATATAAGCTCCCCAAAAGACCAAAAGGTAATTAAATTCCACTTTTTCCTGTAATTATGTTAACTTGATCTAGACAAGTTTTTAATGGTAATATATCGGTTTTTAAATCGTATTTATTGATACTTATGGCAAATTTCATTCCACTTTTACCTTGGATAAACGATTAAAAAATGTGAATATCGCCCCTATACGTAAGCCAGGTCACTCCTCTAATCCAAATTTCTTCAAGCATTTGTGGGACGCTTCTACGATATGAATTGTGTAAAGACTTGATGTATTAGGAACTTTCCATCACTTTCTAACGGTTCAAAAGGTAGGGCGAGCAATTTAGCCACTACAATTCATCAAGTAACTCATGTTAAGTATGAGAATACAGTGCTAAGTAAACACTGATGGCAGGGGAGATCATACCTTACAGTAGAAGTCCACTCCGTGAGTTAAGTGATTTTTAATGTAAATTCATCTGTACAACTGCACACTAATGGTACTCCATTCTTTTGCATATCCCCCCCCCCCCCGTACACTTTGCATTTCAATTTGCGACTGAGTTATTTTAATTATCGTTATGTTGCATAAAGATGTCTCTTTGAAATGAATTTCAAGTGTCTACGCTGCTCCACTGAGAAGTTATTAGGGAAAAACTGAATTATCCTTAATTTATGGACTTGAATGTATTAAAAATGCATTCCCAAAATAGTGCGTGCCACATGTAAACTGGAAGGATATATCGTATTTATTTCAACAAAATAATCATTGGGAATATATTGAAAGGTTTATTATAATACTATCTAAATTTCTTAACGTTTCCCGTACTCAAATAGCTATGGACCGACATTGTCTGGTACAACCAGTTTCAGTTTATTGTAAATCATGAGTACCCTCACGCCTATCCTCGATTTCACCACTTTATACTCTAAACATCGGGAGGAAAATGTGTTTCAGATAATCTAGGTTTTTTAGTCAAAATACCTTTAAAAAAAAATTTCAAATTGGATCAGTAGATCTGAAATTAGGATCATAACCTTTACATGTGGGTAAAAGAAATGGGGGTGGGTTTTGGGAAATTTCATGTTGACAGCAACGTTTCTCTTGATTTGAAGATCAAATGTGCAACTTGTTCTTCCTCAAGATCGAAATAAATCTGTAGATTTGAATACTCCGCTATACAGAACTATACATATAAGCTTCGAAACAATTTTGTGGCTGAAGGGCCTTGCTGAAATACAGTGTGTTTTTGAGTAGCCCACCATTTGTTGTGACACTCACTCTCTTTCTCTTGGTTATTAAACATTGCATTGTGTTATTCAAGATTGTAATATAATAATAATGATTTGCAACAACTTCAAATCATCTGAACTCATAACAAAACACTTGTTAATAAATAACTACCTAACAATGGTTTAAATAGGGATACAATATACAAGATTACAAATTACTCCAAAAGTAAATATTAAACCAAATCAATATCAAAATGAGTTCAAGAATATATAAATATAAAGCCAGTTCGTTCAATTAAGTTAAATTATTCAAATTCTCGACTGAAGAAACCATATGAAACTGGACTTAGAATCAGAACCATCGTCAATCTCTCGCACACCAAATTTCACTCAGTATAAAAAACATCATAAGGATAGATATGAATTGTCATATTGAATAGTTTATTATCATAAACCTGGTTGACGGGTCAAGTTTTTAGTTTTTACACCTTCATTTTTTCCCATTAAAAAACCTCACTTTCAAATCATGTTTTAGCACCGCCCAAAATATTCAGCATCTTTACTTGAATGGTCATTTGTAGACCCCGTCGAAATTACGGATCCAGCATTATTGGCACCAATGTATTCCTTTATTTAAAAAAAATATCTGTACATCAACCCCACCACCTGTTTGGTAATAAAACTTCGTAAACCCTTAGCTTCTTTGTAACCAGGTAACTAAAAAGGGTAATAAAACCCAGGTGTTGCTGTTTTCTAAAATTACTAAAGAAATCACTTACTTAAAATGTTATTAAATTGCCTTTCCAACAAAGTGATCAGAAACTGCTTTCTCAACCTAAGGCATCACACATGATGCTGGCCTGCTGCCGAATGTCAGGCACTTCACAACAATTTCTCGTGCCACTGCTTTTCATCAAAGATCAGCTCCTTCCCGACTTTGATAAGTGGACGATAACATCTCGGCTGGCATCAAGACTTTAATAGAGACGGGCATTATCTTAATTCCCGCGATTTGTGAAGTGTGAGCACTTGTTTTGGCGAGAGGTTGGCGGGGTTAATTGATGGGAGCTGTTAGGGATTTGGTTGAGTTGATGTGCCGCGTGTATTGAAGCCACGAGACGGAGTTGATGGGAATTTTGAAAAAATGATTATCATTTGATGAATATGGATGTCCGTATAGATGTTTTTTTAGGGTTATCACTTACTGAGAAATGATATCAATGTCGCCAACATAAAATACAGTGGGATAAAAAGAGATTAATAACACTCTTCGTACATTTTAATGTTCAAAATATGTTTTAAACGTGAATTTTCACTTTTTAGAAATATCTTCTTTTTTACATTTTGGTAATTTTCACAGTTAAGATACAATGATAGATTTAAAAAAGGCAAAAAACTATGGGTGTGAAACAACACACACCTTTTATTTACATTTAATACTTAACACTGCATTAATGTTGTTTAATGTTGTATTTACCATGTATTTGTGTAATTTACGGTTTTCATATTTTCGTTGATTTAAAAAGCAAATGGCCAGTTTGGTGATGTTTTTGGCGTTAATTATTACATTATTACACTAACAAAACAAATAACAAAAAAACACGTTAAAATGGCGACTTTGGCAATATGTTCTTCGATAAATATTACGTTATCCTATTTCGGGATTCCTATTTTCAATTACCCATGTGCTATATTAACACGTGGGTAACTGAAAGTAAAAATTACGCTATCGGACAGAATTCTGTACCTCGGATCCAAACGAGTTCAAGTCATAATAGAGCAACTTTACAGGAGAACGAAAAAGCGAAATACTATACTACCATTGGACTTTCAGGCGATTATGTAATATAAATTATGTATATTATTTGAATCGGTTGTTTGAGAAACCCCATAACGTAGTAGCTTTTTTTGCGATCGCTGTGGATCGACCATGATATTTTTGGTTTTCCAGCCACTAGACATAAGAGATCTCTAGTGTATAGGAGTTGTATCTGTTATTTGTACACGAGACCACCACATAGCCTTTTCACAGTGAGTCGCGAAAGGACGAACTATTGAGTTGCTTGTGCTTGCGGCAGTGAATCGTCGGAGGTTGCTTGCTGTTTGGCAGTGAGTCTTCAATGATGCCGAGATGATTCTGTGGAAGTTGTACTGTATTTTCAGAAGGTGCCGATAGATGGCAGCATGATTCAGTTGTCCGATAGTCACCAATAAAGAGTAGTAGCTTTTTTTGCGGTCGCAGGGGATCGATCACGAGACCTTTGGTTTTCCAGCCAGATACTCTATCCACTAGAGAAAAGAGATATCTGGTGTCTAAGAGTTGTATTCGTTATTTTTACACGAGACCATCACACTCCTTACGGCACATTTTTGTCGAAATCAAGTTTTCGGTAAAAATTTGTTCTTCAAATGTAGACGCATCTTTTAGAAGTGAAACCCCGCGAAAAAAGTCATTCAACACGGAATTGGTCCGTATGAAAATGTTGGTTTATTCGAGAAGGCCCATAAGTCAGTGACTTATGAAGTTTCTTGAATACACTCCGGCATCGCTAGCACCGAACAGGTTCGCTTAGTTTCGTTTTCACTATCAGCGCAAGTTTTTCGGTGTATATTCATCAGAACGCGTTTTGTTATTACCTTAGTTTGCTCTTTTTTCTTAGTAAGTCTTGTTATTTGTTCATTTTATCGTATAGTGTAGTTTTTGGTAATGAATTCTGGTGTCGAAATAAATGGTAATAAAATACCAAAGAAACTAAAGTAAAGATTTAAACGATTATTATCAAGAAAGCTAAATTTAAAAGCTCAACGTACTCAAACTGGAAAGGAAAAAGCGTTCAATCCATTCGCGAAAGAATTAACTGCGACTGATTGAAGCTACGTATACTAATATTTAAAAATGTATTAAAAAAATATATAAAAATGCTTTTCATTGAGTCATATAAGCGTAAAGTTTTAAAGGATGAGAAAACCACTTTTAAAATCTAGCAGTTCATACAGTTTTCACATTCTTTCGAACATAAGAATGCTGTAATCGCCAAGCTGTATGTTGATGGGATAAGCAGTCACATTTTTCGGTAAAACAACAATAAAAAATCTGCCTCCATCACTCCTAAATGAACTAATACATCCAAGTAGGAAAATACCCATCAATAAGGGAAAAAAATTTGAAGACGTAGCTAAACTAATGAAACACATCCTAGATGAAGAAAAACACATTCAAGAATTCTACAAAGAGATGGTAGAGATAGATACACCAGTGGTTTACATCTGATTCTGAGTTGCCAGAGAACAATGCTTATGTATAAATTCGATTTCGTCATTTATACCATTTTTATTGATAAAACTAAATAATCTTATTTGTCTTTTACATTTACTAAACGTTCTTACGTTTTTTAGAATACATTATTGAGGTGTACTAAGTGTACTTTTTATTTTATAAAGTTTAGATTGCGATTACTTTCTGCCAAACGTATAAGTATTTGAGAAACCCCATAAGTCAACAGACTTTAAAAATCCATAATAATTTAATTATATATATTTTGAGACCTCTATTGAGCACAAAGGTAGTTGTATTTAACTCCAAACAATACATTTGATTGGAAATAATAATATAGAATTTTGCCGGTTAACGCAGAAACAGTTTTTCTCGATTTCCCAAAAGTTGCTCTCACCTGACTTATGGGGTTTCTCAAATAACAGATTCATTTAATATCCTTTGTTTAGTCAAAATTTATAAAAATATCGATTTTCGAATTTTTGCGTTTTTATAAACTTTGAAACCTTCTCCTTATTCTGACAAATTGTTGAACAGATCCGATAAATAGAATTGCACAATAGTTGTTTTTTATAGAATGGACTTTAAATTCCATCGATCCGCTTATAAAATTGTTCTAACATGAAATATTTTTTTTTTTTTTTTTTTTTTTTTTTTTTTTTTTTTTTTTTTTTTTTTTTTACACATGGTAAAAAATAAGATCAAAGCATTTGTAGTTCTCGTTACTATGTTATACAAGAAAAAAACTTGTCTTTCCTATTAATTCCTAGAGTTTAACGTGAATATTTTTTTAATTTTAGATTTTTGAGGTGATGAGCCACTTCGAAAGTACAACTTACCAATGGATTCTACTTTGTTTTTTGAGTCTTTTCAATGATCAAGTAAGTTGGTTTCGCACCGATTTGGGTTTTTTTCTTGCTACTCTTTTGCCTTTTCACCTTTGAGTGTTTAAATTAAATGGACTTTTTGTTTTTTCGCCTTTGAATGTTTCAATTAAATAAAATTCCAAAGGTAATTAACTGACTATGCTAACAAAAAATAATAATACGATATATTTACTATTTAACCATTTGTGCTATTAATCACTGTTTCGTTTTAACATTAAATCGGTCGTTTTTTTACATCAATAAATTATAATCACTCATTTAAAACTTATGAAACTTGCTATCGTGACATTTTTATAAATATTGAATAATATTACAATCTTACGATTGGAATTTTTGAAATTTTACTACATTATAATATGTAAATGATCCCTTTGTGTTTTTTAAAGGAAGCAACAGTTTTATTCCAATTTTGATGAAATTTTGCACACTTCTTCGAAGTAAAAGATATTCCTGTTTACTTGAAGTTTCGATAAACATCCGCCTAACCTTTTTTTTCACTCCTGTACGATAATACCTTAGGATCAACCATACCAATTTGAACCTGTTTTTTATTCTATAGATATCTGGACTAATCCAAATTACCGGGAATGTAATTTCATTCCGATGTTATAGTGGTTAAATCAAGGATAGAGAGTTACAAGATCATTACTTTCAATCGAATGAACGATTTTAACAATGTTGCATTGGAGAACTCTAGCCCACAGTTGTTCGAACCCGGACAACGCCGCGCCGGGGTCTTCAACTAATCAGCTTATTAAAAAAATGTCGACCAGATAAACTTTTTTTTCCTTACATCAATTAGAACTCACAATATAATAATATTTATTTTTCTAACGTACACTAACATTTATATAGATAGTTAAACTACCTTTAGAATAAAAACAATAACTTCTTCAAAACTAATAAAGAATTAAAGGCATCTTATGAATAGGCCTCTTTCACAAACAAATATAATGCTGATATATATAGTTACTAAAAAAAAAATATTTAATAATTTAAACAAAAATTGTTGACCCATATTTAAAGTGATAACACTAAATTCTTAAAAATCTATAGAATATTAATAATCCAAATACCTTACAGTTTAAAATACTTCTATCAATATATCTCATCACATCATTCCAAATAATAAACCCAATATATTTTTCTTTCGAATACTATATACACAGCTGATTTGTATGTTTTTAGACGAGTTGAATATTATTACGAGTTTTGCCAATTTTACAAAGCAATTTAGATGTGTAAAAATCTCTATTTCCATAACACATTGTCGGTATGACGCCAATTATCTACAAAGCAGAATTTTTCGTACATAACTCCAAGAAAACGGCTTTAATTTTCGCATGTCAATCCAAAAGTTAGCAGACATAATAGGAGAGACAGCGAAACATAGAGGCTTTAGGCAGGTACTACTCGTCCTCACCATTCTCTGGTAACTATCTTGCAACGTATCTAGCCAGGCAGCCGAGTACTCCCTATATTAAAAAACTGAGAGGCGATTGCAATTTTCGGACCCCATCGAACATCATTCTGAATTTTTTATAGAAATTGGAGAAAAGTTAGTAGATTACAAATACACTGATCTGCCGGGGCAAAAATGGCCGAAACTGGTCAAAAATCAACTTTTAATATGTTGAACTAAATTCAGTTGCCAAATGCGCCATAACTTGTCAAATAATGAGCATTTTTTTTTTTTTTTTTTTTTTTTTTTTTTGGTAACCCTCACTCTTTAATTTTTAATTAAGAAGGTTGCAGACGATTCGGATATGTGGCTATGGCTACTTGCATCTTTCATAAATGAACCAAATTGGCAATAAACATTACGTCAATGATGACGTAACTGATGTCGCCAATTTGGCTTACTTTTACAAGATACAAGTTTTCCAAGTCAGCGATAAGAAATCGTTTGCGCTTTTTCTCATTGAAAATCAAAATGCAGTGGGTTACCAGACGAAACAGTTTGTTCTCTTTTTGGCAAGTTATGACATATTTGGCAATCGGATATTAGTTTAACTCATTCCAAGTCGATTTTTGATCAGTTTCGGCCATTTTTGCCACGACAGACCAGTGAATTCGTAATCTACTCACTTTTCTCCGATTTCTATAAAAAAATTCAGAATGATGTTCAATAGGGTCCAAAAATTGCAGTTCCCTCTCTGACCATAAATATCCATATTCGTTTTTTAGAATTACAAAAAAAGTGTCAGATATTCAAAGATTTTTTTTTTTTTTTTTTTTTTTTTTTGACAGCCTAATTTGTCTATTGCTTGGTTGATAACTGTGACACTTCTAATTAATTATCCCGTGTGTGCTTGGTCTTTCTCCAATCGACCATTTATTTTCTAGATGTTTGCATGGAGCGGGGACAACCCAGTCGAACATCAGACCTTGAGGCACAAATACATGTCAAGGACTTGGTCGGAGTGGACGCAGTGGTCGACTTGTAGCAGAACATGCGGTGGAGGAGTCAGGCTACGGACGAGAGCTTGTGTAGGGAGGTAAGGGATTTTTTCGTAAATTAAGACATTTTCTCGTTAGTACACATTAATAATGTAACCCATAAAAACAGAGTTTTTAAAAAATCCTTTATATGCATTGGCAATTTTTATACTCATTAACACAACGCCAATATCAAAAACATTTCTATCAGCAAAATGTGTGGCAAACTATTTTTCAAAATTTATTTATTAAAAATGAACGTAAATTTATACTCTCACATCCAAATATCATTTATTTATTCTTATTAAAGTAATTTTATTATTTATTTATTTAAAGAAATTTGGCCATGCGAAAGAATTTTAACAATGATTGGTTCAATGTCTTTTTAATACGATTGGATGACGGCATATTGGTTTATTAGTATTTCGTAAATGCGACCTTTTAATGACAGTGACGGCCCCAAAATTTGATAGAATGCATTGTCATCAATATCGAACCTAGCTGCCAAGTTTCAGTCCGATTGGATGAAGGCAAGGGGGTTAATTAGACCTCCGCAGATTTCTCTCCCATCGACAGACCTACATACACACAAAATCGAAGTTACTATAAAGGATTTTAAAAAATGATTTAGTATGTTATATAAATGTTGCTTTGAAACTTAAAAAAAAATAAACGCGCAATCGGGATGACGTAAGTGGGTAACCTGTGAAATATTTTGCTCTATGCAATTTCATATGAAACAATTCAGGAAAAGTAGAACATTAAATGTGGAAATGTGATTTTATAAAAAGCAAATGATATTCAAGAATTATTGAATATTTTTCGTATGACGTTACTCAAATTGATGCATCAGGTTACTCCTCTTGCACTTGTAAAAATGAGGTGTTGAGCTCCAGAACTGACCATCCCATAATATTGATTTTTCTAGTTGAAAGCTGTTTCTACGGCATTTTGTTAAAACCATTTATACCAAATGTGGTTTATCTAATGACCGGCTTAATTGGCCATTATATAACCCACATTTTATTTTAATAGAACAGGGTAGAACAGCCTTCAACTACAAAAATATTGTGGGATGGTCCGTTCTGGGGCTCAATGCCTCATAATAATTATGTATATTGTGGGATGGTCCGTTCTGGGGCTCAATGCCTCATAATTGTATTTCAACTTGTTTTGACGTTCCAACGTTGAATTAACTATGGAAAATTTTGACGGATTAATTATTGTACCATTTTTTTAGCGATCGTGCGTAAGTTTAATTGGGTATAATTTCTACAAAATGAAATTGTTACAATTGTCGGAATAATTATAATAAGGAACTTTGTGGTTTCTGAAAACTTAATTCTTTATTTCAAACTTTCCATCTGAAGTTACCAACAAGAATCAACAAAAACGAAACTCTTAACATTTTATTTAGTTCAGATTAATTACGATGCAAATAAACAAAGGTAAATATATGCAAGTATTGTACATTCTTGCCTCATTGTACGTAATCCTTCTTTAATTTGTTATCAGTGGGGGTCACAAATATTTCAGACAGATTTATTTGTGTATATTTATCTTAGTTTATTATTTAAATATGATTTCCATAATCTTAGAATGGTTGGATATCGGAGCCCATCAGGAAGCTGCTCCGGTGAAACAATTGATCACGAAATGTGTTCGAGACATGTAAGTAACTCTAAAATCTATTTATTTGTAACACTATAAAAGGGTTTTTTTTTCTTCTGAAATCTGTATTGGTAAATATTCAATTTCAGGTCTATGCTCACCAATATGATAATCACATAACTCTATCTATCATAGATGGACACAGCAGTGTATCCCAACCAGTATTGTAAAGCTGCAGAGGTATAGCTACCCAAATGACTCGTGATTCAGAGTGACAGTAATGCAGGATTGAAAATGCTTCTCTGTCGCATAGATAGCATCACTTATGCGTCTTATTTGCTCAATAATGCATCGAGCGTTGTGGTGTGTATTTGCCAGCTCAGTCATCGAATCTATCATGACTTGATTAGTTTTTCTAGTGGTATATCAAGACACTAGCGTCAATAGTGCTAAAGAACATGCCCAGAATGGCCCAAATGTGGTGTACAAGTTGTACTACATGCCACGTAAAGACGTTACTTATCTTGCTTTTCTATATGCCTGGATACAACTTTCCCCTTCTACAATTATGTAACCCTGATACTGAGAAACCCTGCAAACTGCATTATTTATTTTTTTAAAAATGCCACTTACAAGTGATCGAGACAAATATAACAATGCGTGACTGCAATCTGGTTTTTCACGACAGCTGTTCCTAGAACGTTCCTATTCAGAAATAAGTAGAGATAATGATTATATAACCTTCTGTTAAACGCAATAAGTTTACCAATGGTTCCAGGCGCAATGTGCATGATGGTCCACATTTAAACACACAATTAAGTTCATTTATACAATTTTTCAGTTATGAGCATCGTAATGAAACAAGTTTCAAAAAAGGAAAAAATACAAAAGTTTTTGAAGAAAAACATATATTTAACATACAACTAGATATCGGAGTGAGGCCTCTAAATCGCCTGTGCCTGTCAGATCAAATGCGCCCGACTGAAGGTTAATGTCTGACTTTGCTAATAGGACTACCTAGTAAATATTTTTCAAATTTTTTACCATTAGAGATGCAAATGTAGAATTATAAAACTATTTTTAATTTACTTTATTATATTCGTACTTAAAGTTGCTACATTTCAATTGCGGACAATGACAAAAAACCTATGTGTATAAATAGGTATATGCATACAAAAAGATCTACATCATATTTAAATTATCCCCTATCTAGATTTTTATGTGACGATTGAAAAACCCGTTTTGCCATTATATATTTAATACAAATGCCTTACTTTTTGCTTCTTAGTCTAGTTTCAAAAAGAAAGTTAAAATGTGAAGAAAAAAAAAGCATTGTTAGACACTTTCTTACGATGTTGTTGAGTTATGCTTAAAAACTGCTTTAAAAAACCTTATACACACAGACATCCACAGCGTTACACTCAAATGACACATTTCAATCCAGTGGTTATGAAAAGTGTGGTATTTTAAATGATCCCATACACCTTGTAATCATTAATGTAAATGCTTCACTGCGTTTTAACAACGCCAGTAAGAAAGACAATTTTACAGATTATGTAGACAGCTGTTGAAACGGAGATTCAAGTTCTGCCGCAATAATTTAAGAATGTAAAATATTTGAATGTAATTGTTTTGAAATACAAAAAATAGACCTATAAGAAGTTTAAATATCACGGTTTTTCTACTCTTAAAGATAAAAACACTAATTGAACACATGTCTAACCAGCAGAAATTTCTAACAAGGAACGAATTGGTGCAAGTTCCATCCACCTGTTATCTGTAGTCCGATCCTACAGTAATCGCATTCTCAACTGCAACACACAGTTTTCAACTAGACATGACATTTATTTGGATTGTATCAGTGTAATGCTTCAAGTCAAACCTGTATGTTGAGATCGTAGATGCGAATCGGTTACTTTATACAAGAACAAAACTTGAAAAGGTAGCACTGACCTAAGCCATCAGTCTCATTTTCGGGTGGCCATAGGATCGTACCAGCATGTTGCCATAAAACATATTGGTGGCTACAGCACGTTAAATACGTCTTGATTTTGATGTCGTTGGTGTGGTATGGATGCGAAGAGTGACGTGTTTGACTGTTGCTGGTATCCTGACATCTGACAAAGTTTAAAATTACATGGTACTGCGAATGTTGTGATGTCACTGCGCAATAGGGCCCTCTTTTGAATATATTTCTTTGTTACACAACTTTAGTATATCAAAAGTTTAGTTCAGTTAAACTTTTCTTACCATATTAACATGCATTTCATTTATTTATTTTTTACCAGTATACGAATATAAAAATTTCACAAAAATTAAATGTATCTAGTGTCAAATTTGAGCACATGCATATTTAATATTCAACATTTACACACCTTTTGGTGGATAATTGTATTTTTATGCGGACATGTAGTCGGCTATAATTCAGAATGCTCACCTATCATACAAGAAGTCTTATGATTGAGGTTCGTTGATGTTTTATAGTGTGTTTAAAGATGAGCACACGCCGAGGCAATCGTGTCAGATTTTGTCACTCGAGACAAAATTACAAGGTATTTCCTCTTGAAAGACTTCCTGGAAGGCATTGACTCCTTCATACAGATTATGTTCTTGTACAGTAGGTCTTGTGTCAGAAAAATCTCTCGTATATTATAAACGTAAGTAAATTGTCTACTGCTGTAAACATTTTTAAAGCGTATCCTTTTTAATTAAATAATTCTTAGGCTTGTCCGAACTCAGAAGGATTCTTGGAATACCAGTGTTCACAGAGGAATGGGCTGACGATTCTAGGAAAAAGAATAACAGAATGGATTCCGTATCGTTATAGTAAGTAGTACCAAAACACTAGGATTGTTTTTTAATCGTCTGCGAAATATTCATGTATACCATATATAACAAAATATTACTTATTTATAATCTTAGAATACCAACATATTTGAATTACAACCTCTAGTAATATTTTATATATTTTCACTTACTTCCAAGAACTACTGTCTACTTAGCGTTTAATAAAAAAAAAACTTATGCTGTGAACTGTTTTGCAGGAAAAAATCCGTGCGAGCTGCAGTGTTGGCCTAATGATAGATCTCTGGTGTATAGCTTCGGAAAAGTAGTGGACGGGACGCAGTGTCCAGCCGAACCGATATATGAGTCTGCAGTCTGTGTCAACGGTAGGTGCATGGTACGTACTTGTGGATTCACGGTACAAAAGCAACACGGACCAGAAATATATTTCAACTGTTTTATTTATTTTTTTTTAAAAATCGAAATTCTTGGTTGTTCCTTAGTTATTCGGGATTGAGAATTCACCTACTTTTGCTAACACTAAGTGAGTGATCCAAACGATACCTGACTCAAATCCATTTTGTTTTTTGATTCCAAGCATTGAATTAAAATATCTTTTATAATTTCAAGTTTAATATTTAGGATTTAATGGTGTAATTGGAAAATAGCTGCCTAATTAAAATTGTTCATCCGTTTAAGAAAGAACGAAATTTACTATCATTTTGACCGAATGAAATCGCTAACTTAAAACCATGACAATAAAACTGAATATTTATCATAAAAACCCAAAGACAAATTTCTCATTAAAATCCATTCCCCCATTCTCGCTGTCATTTTATGGTTGAGAATTTGAGTGAAACTTTCTTGAAAAAATTTAAAATCGGGTAAACATGGAACAGAGATGGAATGACAGACAGAAAAATATTACTAAGAATTTTAACAGAACAAAATCTGCAACTTTCTTTTTATATATATAATTGTGTTAATAACTAAGATACATCCGTAGTAATTAGGCATAAACTTTTCTATTCTAATTACTCTAATTTTTCTGAAAAATTTCTATAAATGCTTAAACTAGGTTGGGGGTTAAGAATCATAAGAAAAAACGTTGATATGTTACTGATCATATATGTTATCAAACAGCATTCTGAAATTCATATACAATGAGGAACAGCACCAATTATTCAGAAATATCTTGATCTGCCAGACTTCATTTGAATGGAAAGTCATGGCATACTATTCTGTGACAGTTTATATATATTGCAACAAGAAAAATCTTTTCTAACTCTAAATATATGGAAAGACGACAATGTTACCTTCCAACAATAAAGGGAACCATATTGAATACTAAAAACAATTTGTCTTACCAGTCGCCGATTTATAAGGTATTATGCAATTGGGCCATTAATAACTTATTCAATGAGTTGACGTTGCTAATTTTGAGTCTAAAGGAAATAATTAACTATTTTAAAAATCAACATGTTCTTCTGGAGTAAGAAAACTATTTTTACTTTCAATTAACCATATGTATACATAGGGTGATGAAAATACAGCATTCAGTATTTTTTTTTTTTTTTTTTTTTTTCCTCTCTTCTCCACGTTTTGGTACATCCTGATTCCAAGAAAGTGATCTAGAAAAAAAAATGTCTGTCTGTGTGCCTGTGACCAGCATAACTTCCAGTATAACAAATTGACCTAAGACGTTCAAATTTAGTGTGCCGGTTGGTAGTGGCCGTGGGTCCTACCATTAAGGTTTTCGTCAAAATAACGCATGCACAAAAGGTAGATCCATTGAAAAAATCATGTTTTTTAATAATTGCTAAAAAACGGCTGTAACGATTTTTCAAAATTGCTGTGGTAATGCCTTTTAAGGTGTCTTAAACATTCCCATCTCCGAAATTCCCGTAAAAATGCGATAAAAGAGTAAAAAGTTGAAAAACGAGTACCTTTAAAACAGAGCTCTCTGCCTTTGAGCATCGCTCATTAACGATTGATTTTTATGCATCTTAACTACAAGAAAGGACATTGTAATGTCTATCGAATAAAATTTTGACGTAATGTTTTTTTTTTTTTTTTTTTTTTTTTTTTCTCCTTTCATGTAAAAATTATTACCAAAAATACTGGCCATTTTTTTTAAATGAGTGAAAATATAACAACGGTAAGTAACACCATGTCAAATTTTAATGCAATAACCAATATCGTAGTGTAATGGAAAGTTGTGCGATATTCCACACCCCTAGTTATTATAGCATGCATGCTTGATTTTATATTTAGCCAGTGGATTGTGCGGGTCAACTAGGATTGGAAAATCGCCGCGACATATGTGGTGTTTGCCAAGGGGACAATTCCACATGCGTAAGATATCACAACACATTTTGGAAGAGGCCCAGGTATAAACTCGGCAGTGGAACAAGAAAAGGTATGCTATTATTCCATGTAAAATAGTTATAATAATGAAGCCTGAAATATGTGGGTCTGTTCAATGGACGATTCCCGCATTTTTTAAAAACGAGGGAAATTAGTTTATATTTATGAAGAATTTCTTTCTTATTCCAAATATTTAAACAAAGGTTCTTTAAAAAAATTAATTATTTAAATATTAAGAAAAGAAAATGCCTCAAAACCGAGTCAAAACCAGTCCGATCAAAACACACAACAAAATCTGTGACGTCAAGGGTTCCTATTGTTTTTATGGTTATCGTGAGGTTTCTGCCAAATAGTTGGCAGTGGTAGATCATTGCCATATCACGTACAGGTTGGCGTGATTTACAAGAAACTAGCAAAACTGGTTTCCGCAGCCCCATTTCAAGCCAAGATGTTTGGAAAGCCTTGACTTCACACTTAGTTCGAGACAAATGAATCGTTTTATCGCCAACGTCTAACAGGGAAACTTTGATTGCAAATTAAAAAAAAAAAAAAAAAAAAAAAAGGGAAAAGCACATTGAGCAGAAATTTTTCTGTTTATGGCCTTTTCGAAACATTTAGAATTGAATAAAAAAAAATTCAAATGCAGGAATTGTCCATTATAACAATCAGCGAATCAACAATATAAATTTGCAATTCATAAATAAAACAATAGGATCGATTTCACAGGGTAAGGGATTTCCAGAAAAAACAAACATTTTAATCCAGAAACAGAAATTCGAGTTTTATTCGATATTTTGAAATTTTTATAATTAAACGTGTTTTTAAGTTTAATTAATACTAAGTAATATAATTAACTAAAAGTTAATAGTTATCAATCCTCTTTCATAATCGGGTTACTTTCACTAGTCATGATTTTACTGTAACGATGTTCTAACGCGTTGGCCCTTATATCAGAAAATCCAATCTTCTAAAAAATGAAACGCTATATTTAGTGTCAATGAAAAATTTAAAAATTGTAAGTCAATAAAGAGTGACAATCACCAAAGAAGGTCAAGCAATGAAATCCTTTGCATTTTATGCTCGAACTCTTATTGCTACTCGATGCCAAGGACCTAATTGTTGTATTAAGAATAAACATGGAACGATTCTTGTGTTTTCTGGATATCTCATAAACTTGGACAAGGGGGTATAATCACAATCGGTGGCAATTTATACTTGAAAGACGTCCCGAAAGGTTTCTTTACTCTAACGATGTTACGGACCAGAATCCTCCCCCCCCCCCCTCCCCCCGTGTATCGCTTGCGCAAGCAAGTTCTCAATACAACCAACTTCATCAACATCATTCAATCATTAGCTCAAAAACTTAAATAATTACATTTCTTAACAAAGCTGAATTACCAGTTGACTATCTAGATTTCTAAAATAAGCAAGTTAATTATATATTTTACAGATTATCCACAATATGACTACACATCAATACTGAGTATCCCAGCCGGAGCAATGCACATTACTGTGTCTGAAAATAGCGACACTAATTACCTTGGTAAGTAATGTTTACTTATGAGTTCCTTTTTATTGCATCATATGCTCTCAAATGACAGATAAAAAAATGCAACACCTTTTTTCAGTTTTAGTTGATCACATGGGAAACTACTTGATTAATGGAAACAGAAGAGTGCAGTCTCCTGGTCAGTTTCTTGTGCATGGTGTTGAATTTACTTATAACAGAACTGAAGACGGTCATGAAAGTCTGTCATCTGTAGGTCCAACTAGGTTCATCTTAAAAGTGATGGTATGTATTTTGTTAACAACAATTAGTCCATGACAGAGTTACTCATCGTTAAATGTTTATAAATTTATACTTAACGGGATGAAACTGTTATTTTGGCATATCTCGGGAGAAGGGTCTTGGAATATAGCATCGTGTGTATGTCCTGTTTAACGTGTCATAAGTCGTAATATGCTGTAAACCACTCAAAACTTCTAATGAAATATCAAAATATTAGTTTTAAGATGATTAATCCGAATAGGTAAACATTGAACTTTTTGTACCTTATGTGAACCATCCTGCTACACTGTAGATATAATTTACCGGTCTAACTTTTCAATGGAAATATCTAGAGGAAATAAGATGTATTTGTATGAATGACCGTAACTTTTATAATCAATTAGTATTTTTTGCAATATGCATATTTAAAAATTAATTTCCAAATTTATAATTCAATTACCATCATCCGCTATTTTGACTGATCAGAAAGGTGCATATTTTGCAAATTATGTTTCGTTTAAACTCTATATTTTTTTCCTTGATTTAGGTATTAGGATCTGGAGATATACCTACAGTGCATTACGAATACTGGATTTCCACGAACACGATTATTGGCCGACCACAACCCCAGGTCCTATTGCAAACCACCAAAACCCTTCACTCTCCAACCAACCACCCAGCTTTTGCTTCTCCTCCATTTAATAACTCCATCGAAACGTATTCTACGCAGACGAAAGTTTTACCCATCACCAAGTCCCAAAGTTATAAGTCCTATTACCACAGAAACGAAATTCTAAAATCCGTTCCGTCTTGGAGCATAAAGCGCCACAAAAGTTTCAAGCAGACCTTAAACAGGCCCTTTGTGAACACGGAAACTGATTCGCGTTTTGGGAAATGGCGGAATGGAACAAACGATCACTTACGCCATCTTGAGACTTCTAATCGCGAAAGGGGTGGTTATAGAACAAGTGTTCCGCCAACCACAAAAGCAGACAATTACGAAATCCAACGCATCAGAGATTTCGGAAGACCCAATGGTACTTCTGCTTTCACGAGATATAGCCACGTAGTTACTAATTACGAGGACAGAATGGGAATGATAAAAGCAATAGAAAGTACCACACTTATTAAACAAGACGATGAGGAAAGAAAAGCATTGCCAAGAAAGTCCAAGTCTAAAACGTTTAGTAAGTACCTGATTTTATTACTTGTACCATAACAAATTCACTTAAAGCCAAATTACAAATGACAATTTATCCCCACGACCATTTAACCCCAAATACTATAGTTTCTTATCCAAGTTATGGTTCTTTAGATACTCTAGAGAATACTGGTTCAGCAGTCGGCAACCAGCAGACGCATGCGATCCTTATCTGATTTTCTTTTGGCATTTTTAGAAGACGAATAATTTTAAAACATTTATACTGAAAAATAATAATGTATTTCTAATTTATTCGGTCTTTCTAAAAATTTAAACAGATTTACCTGTTTCCTCTCAATCAGTGAACTTCTGTAGAGTTACATCCAATCAGAGACTGGAATTTCCTTTTTGTGATCATTTCATAATACTGTACTTAAGGTTGATGGCTTCATTTTGAAAAGTTTGTCTCAATTTGAGTATTGTATTGTATAAAAAAAGGCGAAGATTGAAGAACACAGATTTCAAAGCTGATTTCACTGACGCTTTTGCATGTGTACCAAGTGCAAATTTTTATTAAGTATCTCGAACCTCGAACAAAAATACAATTTAAAAGCAATTTTTTTTTTTTTTTTTTTTTTTTTTTTTTTTTTTTAAAGTGATATTTTTACAACTAGACTGAGAGGCAACCCCCTTGAACATCATTCTGAATTTTTTCTAGAAATTGGAGAAAAGCGAGTAGATTACGTATCCACTGGTCTGCCGTGGCAAAAATGGCCGAAACTGGTCAAAAATCGACTTTTAATAAGTTGAACTAAATCCAATTGCGCCGACCAAACGGTATAGTGGTTAGAGTGCTAGCTTCTAGACCGCGAGGTTGCGGGTTCGAGTCCCGTGTTAGGCATGGGTGTTTGTAAATGTATGTTGGCTTGTCTAATGACGAATGTTTCGGCGCATTATAGCCCTCGTGTTGCTGACTGCGCCAGATAATCTGAAAACAACCAACTAAATCCAATTGCCAAATGAACCATAACTTGCCCAATAATGAGCATTTTCTTTTATTTGGTAAACCTCACTCTTTAAATTTCATTTAAGAAGGATGCAGATGATTCAGATACATAGCGACGGCTTTCTTGCATCTTTTAAAAATGAGCCAAGTTGGCAATAAACATTACGTCACTGATGACGTAACTGATGTCGCCAATTCGGCTTATTTTAAAGTATATAAGTTTTCCGAGCCAGTGATCAGAAATCGTTTGCGCTTTTTCTCATTGAAAATCAAAATGCAGTGGGTTGCCAGACGAAAAAGTTTGTTCTCTTTTTGGCAAGTTATGACATATTTGTCAATCGAATTTTAGTTCAACTCATTCCAAGTCGATTTTTGATCAGTTTCGGCCATTTTTGCCACGGCAGACCAGTGGATTCGTAATCTACTCACTTTTTTCTAATTTCTACAAAAAATTCAGAATGATGTTCGATGGGGTCCAAAAATTGCAGTCGCCTCTTGGACTAGACCCATTTCTATTAAAGATTGAAGCAGATAAAGTATTAAACAGTATTTTTAATTTTCAACTATTGTATGTGTCCGTAGTGTTCTATAAATTAAACTTTTTTGCGTCTGAGAATTCGCTTTATTTAATAGACAGTTGAAAGAATTTCGTGTTATGTGTTCAAAACAAGTGATAATCATCAAAAATAGATACTTTCACTCGAATGATTTTTTTCAAAAAAAATCCTTTCAAGAATGAGTAGATAGATAATCTCACATCAATTGATTGTCAGGCTGCTTGGTGGGAGTTTTCCGGGTTATTTACTGTCCGATCTACCAGATGTGGAGATAGTTCCTTTTTAAAAGATCTTCCGGAAGGCGACCTTCCTGAAATTCTACAGTTTCGGCGAAACATAGCTAGTATAGCTGTTGTGCTCTGTCTAAATCAACCAATCAACCCAAAATTTCATTAACCTCATTATGGATATGTTTGGCAGACGATATTTTTTCATTTCTAAGATTCTAAATCGGTGACCTGAAATGAAGTAGAATATAATACAGTGTGGTTAAAATAAACTAACAGTACTCAGAGGCTAGTAGTTCAGGTTCTACAGAAGGGATCTAAATTAAATTTTAAATGTATCTTATGTAGATCATGCAGCCGAGGTTTCCGCCGAATAAAAAATAGTTTGAAATGTTGCTGATAGATGGCGCTGTATTGCTAAAACCATATGAAAATGAGTAATTTCGCTCTAAAAGCTATACGTATGATTTGAAACCGATTCTCTTGACGTTGCACCGGGAAGAGGACGGCTGTGTGAGAACTGAGTCTGCGAATGTGGACGAAGTTGCAATTGCAACAGCTGAAGCCTTTGCAAGTTATTCAAAAGCTAGTGTAAAGTGATCGCTCAATATCAGGAGCACTGGGACATACCACGGGCAACCGTGGTCATGATTTTACGCAAAATTATGAAGTTATACCCTTACAAAATGCATTTCGTACACCGTTTGAAACTGTACTCTGCCCCGGTAGCAGAAAAGGCGAGACGGGAGACGGACGTCGCAGATTTTTCAGTAGCTTGCAGATCATTTTACAAATTTAACTTTAAAAAGAAAAAATAATTTTTTTTTTTTTAGTCCGATTTTTAAGTTGGGTGATTTGAGCCAACGCACATGCGCGATACATGATTTCATAAAAGAGGAATCGTGCTGCTCTCCATACGTGATTTTAAGGAGATTGTATACAAACATAATGAGTTCTATGTTCTTTCGCACGTTGGTGTGTAGTAGTTTAGTTAGCTTCACTAAAAGTTAAGCTGATGTGAGGATTGCTGTTGCTGAGAATCACGCTGCTAAGACGGAATATATCGCCGATATTTACATCGTTGCGATGTTCCTTTTCGGCGAGTGTTACGCCGATATAATAACCACTATTTCGAAGGTTTGGGCCACAATAATTGTCACCATTGCCAAGATTTACGTGGTTGTGATAGTCAACTTCGTAGAGTGTTACGTCGATAGTGTAATCGTCCCTATTGCATAAATTTCCAGATTTCTACAGGTATATTAGGCGCTAACGCCGATACTTACGTTGGTATAATGGTCCTTTTTGCGGATTGTTACTTGGATGTAATTGCCAAGATTTGCGCAGATAAGGTGGTCGATATTTGTATTGGAGTAGTGATAATTTTCTCCTAGGTTTAAGCCGTTTTAGTAGAAGCTATCGGCGAGAATTGGGATGCCGTTTTGATGTCATCCGCGTATAGACGTGAGCTGATGTGACGGCCGTTATGTCCGTCATTAGTGTGAAGATCGCTTTCGCCGTTTGGTTTGAATTTATACGGAATGATTAGAATTTTAATTTAAGATACAATAATTTTAAGCATTTCCGTTTTAATATTTAATTTATTTTGCTAAATTTCTATTTTTATGTAAAACAGGAATTTTTGGTAAAATTGATGGATTAGGTGCTTAAGTATTTTATGCAAACTTAAAGAAAATAATCATTACGCTGCAGATTATTTTCTAATATCCAAATTAGTGTCGCACACAGGCAGAAAAGTTTCTGCTTCTGGGTACTCTGCATGTCTTGATTTTGCCGATACTAGTGGATTTTGCCATCGCCTATCTTATGAACAGATGGTGCTCATTTTCATTTAGATGGTGCTGTGAATGAATTGACGTGAATTGTACACTGAATTGATGCATATGTGTTTTCACCAATCCTTATGTCGTGCAACAACAACCGCAACATTCCCCATACATCACAAAATGGTCTGATCAGCCAGATCCTCAGATCTGAACTCTTATGACTTCTGGCTGAGGAGTTTTCTCTAAGATCGCGTTTATCAAGGACGTGTAACTATAAAGCGCACTTGAAAACCAGCATCGTACGCCATGTCTTCATTATTCTTACTGATACGTTGCGTGCGGTCGTTTTTAAAGCGATCGTACGCTTTCAGTATATTGTTGACCAGTAATAAATAAAATATTCAGTTGTTCTTTGATTTTTGAACAGTTATCTTACTTTTTACATCTTTACAGCTCCCCTATCGGTAACATTTCGAACTATTTTTCCTATGGAAACCTCGGCCGCATGATCTACATAATATATATTTAAATTTTCATTCGGATCCGTTCAGTAGAAACGGAGCTATGAGCCTCTGAACACCGTCAGTTTAATTTTAACCACCCTGTACTTATCAGACTCAATTTCTGGGTTTCTAACAGGAAAACACGTCCTAAAAGAAAGTTGACAAATTTCTATTTTCCACATAAATTTTGTTTTTCCACTTCAAATCTATGAATGAAAAACTACACAAGCATCATCTGATAGAGAAAACTTTAAATTAATTTTCCGATTAGAAATTTTAAATTTAATTTCTACTAAAAAATAACTATGTTAGGTTATGTAATTTTTAGGACAAAACATTTTTTTTAAGTAATGGCCTTTAATGTAGAGTAATATGTTCAAAATTGATTATTTTTTTTTGTGCACTTCTTTGAAAAAAGGTTTCTTTCTAATGTACTAGTTAGCTACAATATACAAGTTGTCTTAACCTTTAACTGCTGTGGTAGGTTTACTATTTCTGGTACCATACTGCGAAAAATAAATTAGTCAGCATCGATTTAAAAAATATTGTATAGGTAAAATTAATATAAAAGTCAAAGATGAAATATTTTAGGGAGTGGAAGCGTTTCACGAAAAACGGCTCATTGTTTCTCAGACTGTATACAGTAGTTATAGATTTTTATGAATGAGTTTTATTTTCTAACAAACATAAATGGAATGTTATCACCCGAGAGTGCTCTCTAGCTACTCTATCCTGTCACGCTCTAATTTAGTCAGATTCGTATCCTTGTAGGGTTAGGGTTAGATATTATCAAAGAATGGAATTCACGTTAGCAGAGAGATCCCAACCAGTTAAGCTGTCATTGTATAATAATGGTTCTTGATTATTAAAACAAAAGAGGCTTTTTCTAAGTAATCTCAAATAATAGCGCCTATCGTAAATACCAACGGATAATTAACAGGAAAATTTATCTAAGGATGGTATTCAATAAATTTTCTCATGGTTCGTCCAATCTTTCTATTTTTGTTTTTCTTGTAAAAATATTAGGCGAGGGATGCTTTTATGTTTTGTTTGCATTTTCTTACAATTGCTTCATTTACATTTTTCATTTTCTATATTAATGATGGTTTCGATGACTCATTACAAAGAAATTAGTGATCACAAAAAAAGAGGACTTTATGCTTTGCATTTCAAGTTTAAAACTGGTTTTAATTAATATCTTAACCAATTCAAGAATGTTCTAGCAATCTTTAATTTATTAATATTTTACTTAATATATATTTAATATTTAGAATCTTTTTTTAATTATTTATTTCGAATTATCTTAGAAATTGGAGATGGTCGTGTAAAGAGAAAAAGAAAATCGGATCAAAGTAAGAATTACACCCTTTTAAAGTTATTCATCAATATAGATACAAAAAGTATATGAAAGAACTTAATAGTTTTACTACTTAATAATAATTAATATAACAGTAAGTGAAACGTTACATAATTTTAATTCTCAGTTAAAATTTGGAGGATTATAGCTTCTCGCCAAGTCCCCGTCTTCCTCCGTCAGCACCAAACTTGAGTTTTAAAAAAATCGTTTTCATCCTCCGCCAAAGCCGATTGTCCTTTTTTATCTATGCTGGTCATTGTATCTCTCTTTTCTTACCCATGGAAAAACAGTTACTTAAAAAGTTATCCTCTGCGATTTCTCCGACCAAATGTTTAAAATGTTAACTTCCGCGCAGTTACAGGTATTGATATTAAATAGTGCAAATTCCACATTTTACTCTAATATGTTTAAAATTAACAATGAATTTGACGGAAATCCATTCATTCTTTTAAAAGCTAAGTAGCCAGATTACATTTTTTTAAACTTTTTTTTTTTTTTGTATTTAAGTAAATAATACTTTTTTTTATAATTATTATTATTATAAGGCACTTTGGTGAGTATTGAGCCTAATTCACAAACAAATAGCATTTACCCCAAAATAAGCCGACAGTACTTACTGTATAATTCAGTATTTTATATCCATCAAAAGCTTTGTTTGGGCTGCTTCATTAGAGATGTAATGCTCTAACGACACAATTGCGTGACATTTATTTTGAAAAACGTCCGTCTTTTTTAATACACTTTCATAGGGAATAGTGGATTACTAACGTTACAAAGAATTTTCTTTTTATTTTGATTACCCGATTGTCTCCTAATTGTTTGTTTAAGATTAAACTAGATAAAAAAAATTATTGGATTAATAAAATCCTATTTTCTTGATATACAAGAAAACATAATTTTCTACATCTTAATTATCTTACAGCATAAAAAATGTATATCTCCGCCCTCCCCCTCCACCTCAATCAAATATTTTAGATTAGTAAAAATTCAATTTTAAAGAACATAATTGTAATAATTTATAATATGACACATTAGTACAAGGCAAACAGACTATGGTTTGATAAGTTTTCAGAAATTACCAACATCACATGACTAAAAACAGGTTTCATTGAAAAGGTTGTGATTAAAAATATCCTGCGTAACTTTAGTATGAGTTAATTTCTGGTTAATATATTTGAGCTCATTTTAGGTCAATGCCTTCCATGTACTAGAGCCAAACAGCAGAGAAGAAACTTCTGCAAAAGTGATTTTGGTGAGTATTGTGTTCAACACATTTGTTGGTGGTCGACAAACTCTTACTAAATCAGATTCCATTAAAAAAATGTGCCTAAAAATCGACAAATAGCACCTAGTTTAAAATAACGTAAATTTTTCTGAGAAAATCACTTTCAATCTAAAAGGAAAAAAATCTATGTGAATTCATGAACTAGGATAGCAAAAAGGATTAATACAGTTGAGCCTTTTTTTTCTTTGACTATATGGATGCAAGGTAATTCTGTAGTAAATGTTTTTATACAGCAACCATCAAATTTCTTTTCTAAGGATATAAAACGACACATAAGTTGTTTCTCAATATCAATTGAAAAATATTTTTTTAATTAAAAAAAATATCGATAGGTAGGAAAATAAAATGTATGCAAAGCTGAAAATTTATATGCCATTTATTTTGTATACCTGACCTTTGAAGTCGCCATTGAAAATTATGTAGATTGATATGACATGAACATCAAATATTAATTAAAAAAATTCACTTAACTTTTTCCAACCTTAAACGCAACCACAAATTACCAGTCTTTCTTTCCTTAGTTATACGAGCAACAGTGCTTGCCTCCGAAAAACATCACCAGAACATCCGTTTTGAATTCGAAGTGATCCGGTCTTACAAGAACAAAGTGCCCATGCTGTCCAGGGAATACGTGTGGACTCCGGACACTTGCCAGTGCCCGAAACTCCGTATTGGGAAGGAATACATTCTGATGGGACATTCCGGCGCCCTTGGCGGCAAACGAGAGAGTCAGTTGATAGTGGACAGGAACTCATTTGTGAGACAATATTCCCATAAACGAGCAAGAACTATGTTGAGGTTGGTGAGGGACCAGCATTCTGTGTGCAAGAAGTTTTAGCTGTATCTCTACACATTCATCTGACCACCACCGACTTGTGATGTTAAGCCAATAAGTACGACAATCTAGGTAGCCGAATATCAAGATTAGTGAATAAGGTTTGCTTGTTCCTGCTTCGATCTACAGCTTTCTCCGTTCCTTAGTCGGTGTCATCACGGATGGTACTGTATTTTGTCTGCTTAATCTCCTACGTGTTTTCACCAAAAAATAGTTTCCGATTTATCGTGCTGTTCGGATGAGCATTTATCTTATGGTGTCTGGAAATCTAAGCAGAGTAGCTTCAGCCAAAAGACAAAGCATTCGCTTGCATTGGCCTTACTGGAAGGTCAACGAATTCCGTCTATACTCGGCTCATATGATATTGAGCAGGTCTGGACGTGTTAGCGACATGGACTTTGACCAAAGCTGTTTAACTTGGGATATGATAAAAAGATTGATGATAATGACCCAACTTTGCTAATCTACCACGTACTCGTTGGTGTTGGCCTATAAGAACGTTGATGCAATGTGTGCTAGAAGCACCTGCACCAAATTTCCTGTTTAGAAGACGAAATCGCGTAGAAAGAATGTTCCGAGTCCTAGGTAACGCAAAAGGCTGTTATTTATAAAAAGAAATAAAAAAAAAGTCGTATGTCTTATTTAAAAAAGAAACCCTGACAAGTACACCGCTATGGTAACCTTGGATATTTCAATAGGTCCGAGTACTCGAAAGAAATCCAACTGTTGGATTTTTTAGGCATTGCTTCGTCCAACTAAACTAATTTTTAATTAATATCCCCAACCTTTCTTTGCAAACTTTCGTTCCTCAAACTTTTAATCTCGAACCAAGACACATCAATTATATTAATTTTCATTACCTCATGAATTATTAATCAACTATTTTGTGATGTGCATTTAGCTTTTGAATAATTCAATATGTATTACTAGAAGAGCATTCCTCGTTAATTATATTGAATGTCAAACTTTAGTAACTCAACTGTCTGTAGCTAGTTTATTTGCATTTTTTTACGTCTAAGCGCATTTCTTTCTACTCCTGACTCTAATGTTCCATTGTGTCTATAACAATTGATCAACCAGTCGAGCATAACTATCTTTTAAGACCTTTGATGGGTACAGATTCGTAAATCTTTTATTTGAAAATTATTAAAAACATTCTTTTTGTATTCCAAAATTTTATGTAGCAGCACAACAAAGCAGGATATTGTTTTAGGTTCAATGTAGATTCCAAACCACCTGCCAATCATGATTTTTTGAGCAATTAAAAATAAGTAGTTTATTTTTTATACCTAATTATTATTAATTAATAAATTATTTTATACTTAATTATTTTTATTACCTAAATTTATTTCTGAAAGATGTTATACTTCAACTACTTTCAATAGTTCTTTGAATTAGGAGAACAAAAAATACTTTTGTAATTAATATTAAACTGCACAAAATTATAATCTCTCAAATCTTCATCTGTAGACTTTAAAATCATCTTTGGGGGTTGCTTTGGTTTCTAAAAAAATTAGCATAAAAATATACATTTTAGAAATAAAATATATAATCTATCAAAAATTTATTTCTAAATTTCCCCAATATTTTTCTCTCTGTCACCCACCCTTTTACATTAATGTAAAAGATAAAAAAAAAAAATGTACAAAAAATTGATAATTTTACATCAAATAAAAACTCGAAATGAAGAATTTCTTAAATGTTTCTAAAAGAAACTTCAGTAAAATCGTGAAATTTCGTTTTAAACATCTGTACAACGAACAACTTTTTTTTTTAAATTTCACGATTTTTCTAAAGTTTCTTTTAGAATTAGAAAACATTTTAGCAGTTTTTTTATGAGTTGCCAAGGAATTTAAGGTAGATGAACAGAATTTGCAATGGCGATTTTGTACGTACCTAGATCGGAATTTGTGAAGGAAAAGTAAATGTGCATTTTTTATGTCAAATACTAGGGAAAATATATTTTTCCAAATTTAGACGACTTTAATGAATTGCACCATGAAAAAGAAAGAGAATAGTTAATCTTATTTAATATTAAACTAAGTTCTGCGAAATATTGAAATGCAATTAAACTCTTTATTCGTAATTTATGCAAGTTAGCACATTATATAAGTTCAATATATTTTGCAATAACAAATGCTTGTAATTATATAAAAGTATGCATTAGATAAGAAATTACCCAGTGTATATTGTATGAGTTTATTCTTCATTTATAAATGTGACAGGTGGTGTAACGATTTTGGCAAATAAAATCATTTACACCTAAAAATTTTTGTTTTTACTATCAATATATATTACGAACAAGTAAAAAGCATCAAATGAGTGTATACATTCTTTATATATTTTCACAAAAAGTTCTTTAAAGTTTAATAAAATACAAAGATTTTCCAATTAGGCTCATAGTAAAAAAAAATCTATTTTATAAAAATCCTAAAGCTTAGACACTTTACACAAGCTCATAAGAAGCATTAAAAGTTAACACACAACGGAAGCACCAAATTAGACATTTTAAGCAAACGGAGGACATATTAATCTTTGGTAGTCAACAAATATAAATAAAACACCTATCTTAGGAGGATTTGACATATCCCTCAAATGGTAAAAAAAATGGAATACAACAATTTCAATTTATTTTCTAAACATCAATTTTCTTCAAGTTCAATAGACACATATATTCAAACGATTTTAAATTTATTTTAATTCTGTAAATTGGAAGGCATAGCTAAATGCTAGTGTTTAAGGTACTGAAGAAGATTTAAATGTATAATTACCTTATACTTGACGTGGTTAGATCATTCTTAATTGAATATCCCTGTTATGAATCGCATGAAAATCTATTTTCACGTTTACACAATTCATCAAGAATTTCAAAATTATATCAAACCGCAGTAGACAAAGAAAATAGTTTAGGATTGCATGAAATTATGTTTATAACACAGCCACAAAGATTGATTACAAACTATGATCAAGAACAATAACATTCCCATAACATTAGGTTCAAGGACGTTTCTTATGTATCTTCTGAAATGACACCTTTCAAAGTGAAGGGATACTAAGTATTTTCTTTAAAAAATTTTAAATTTTAAACTATTGCAATAGCCAATTTTATTAACAATCGGATTACCACTTTTCGTGCAAGCTTTAGCTACGAATGATAGATAAGCACATACGCCATTCAGTTTTCCCTTGTTTTGCCAAATGACGTCCAACTTTAATTTCATTGAATTAAGATTTTAATTTCGTATTTACTTTCTGATTACTTTTCAATTTGTTACCGAAGAAATGATTTCATAATAATAAGTATGATTAAAGCTATATTGTGGTTGGCAATGAAATAACCCTACCTATCAATTTGAAAAGTATCTGCAGACATAGGTATACGTCATACAGAATTTTTAAATTACAGAACAGAGAGGGATTGGAGTAAAAATTCGTATTATCCCATGAATAAAAGTCAACAAAAAATGCAAGAAACTAACACTAATGGTTTTTGTAATTTTGCTTATGTAGTCCGAAATCCCTTATTGACAAGTCCTGGAAACCTAATGTTAAAGCACATTTAAAAACAGCCCAGAACACATGGATAAACTATTTTGCATGTTATTTTTACATGAGAGAAAATGAGATTAAAATCACCTAAAAAAGTATGATAACACAATTTTATACAAATATAAAAGTCTTTTTAAAAAAAGCAACACGATAGTAGAAAAAACATCTTAACCTAATTAACAGGATCAAACTAGTCATGCAATTACTATTTGCGAACAAAGAATTTACAACAAATCTCTTGCTCCTTTATGTTTACATCCAAGGTTTAATTCTAACTAAGCTTAAGCCCACCGTCAATAAGGATTAGAGTACCTTTATATTATACACGGTGACATCAGTCTTGTAGTTAAAACATATGAGTCATGGCAAAGAACGGTCAGAGTCCAATTTTTTTGAAATCGAGGTTTTCCCGTCATCTAGAAGGTTAGAGCAGATAGTTAAATCACATGGAGACTTCTTGCAAATAAATATCATGGTACGTGAGATTTTGAACAACCCTCAAGCAACACTGATACAAGTCCTGAGACTTGAAACATTACATTAGCTTTTCTGGAGAAAAACGGGCTCTGATCGTTTTTTGCTGTAGCCCTTCATATAAACTCTTGTATGATATATCAATTCAAAACATGTGTACTAAAAACTTTCGACATAAAAATATCCCCTTGACCAGGTACAAGTATTAAAGCGCTAAAAGCAAGACACATATTAGGAAACATGTCAATAAGATATTCCTCTGTATAAGATCGTGTGCAAATCATTCAAATATGGAGGAAGAAATTACCAAAACATCCCATTAAACTGTACATGTATTGATTACTAACTTTAGTAATTGTAATCCTATTTTAATTTCCAAATTACGAAGTACTAACTAAAAAGCGAGCACTAGAGATATTATCCTACACTTAATTAAATGTTTTGAAAAGATAAATACAGTTTCTCAGCAAACCTGATAAATTTAAGATATATCTTTCAAATATAGCACTGTATTTCACCAATCTTACAAAGCATGACATTGAATAGCAAATATAATCAAAAAGATAGAAAAGGTACTATAAAAATGTTGCATACAAAATTAGTTTATAAAATACATTTTGTATTAAAATATAAACACGACCAAAAATTAATCAGTCATGATTATACTTAGGCACATTAGTCATAAAATTCTACAAAGTTCCAATTAATGTCGATATAAAAGAGTGGATACACACTAGGTACTCAAAACGATAAATTTCAGAATATGGCCTGTTTGATTTACACAAAAAAAAAAATCACATAACAGCATTTTTATTTATTTTTTTTACTTCAAAGCAAAATATATACTTCATTCTAGCATTTAAGATTTTTATTTTAATTATTACTTTAATGTTAACATTTGGGAGATATTTGCATCAAAATAAATGTAAAAGGCAAATCTAATATTTTAAACAAAATTCAGTTTCGACATCCTACCATCAATTTTATATCCTTTGTGATTTCATAAAATTGAAAAAAAATATAGATTCATCTCTATGAAATCTTCTCTAAATAAATATGTTTGGTATAGGCCAAGAATTCCCAATAAACTTCCAATGCATTTACTTTAAGAACTACTTTTACAAACGATGTATGAAAACCACAAGAGGAAAACACAACAAATGTTAAGTTTCAATATCTTTTGACAGTATAAGACAAAAAACAAACTATATAATACATCGATAGAATCTAATTACACATTTTGTTAGTTTGCTTTTCAGCCTGCAACTAAAATAAATTCCCATAAAAAAATATAACAAATGAAAAATTAAGCACAAATTTTGATCAAAAAGGAGCCCAACTAAAATATTTACAAACAGTGAAAATTTGTAAAATTGGACCATAAGGAGCCGACATACCATTGCTCGATACATCTGGACGCAACTTCATTGCATTAGAAAAATCTTAAAATCTTTTAACGTGCATCGGAAATACGCAACAGCACAAGAATGGTTCCATTAATACCTCTTTAATTGTAAGGGAACATTTTACAAAAGTTTAATATACAGGAAAAAATCTACTTTCATTATTCAAATTAAAACAAGTAGCACCCTGCTATATAAATTCTTAAATTTCAATAAAAGCTATGATTCATCCAAAAAAATAAAAATATACAGATATTTTTATGTTCAAGTTAAAAATTATTCTCAATACAACCTTGGGACGGATTATATTTTATCTATGTACGATATAGTACTATTTATGAGTACCCTACGATAAAATTAATTTTTCAAAGTTAAATATTGCATTATATCTGAAAAAGAATTTTGGCTCTGTTTACAATATTCAATACCTAGCTATCACATTACACTTATAAAAAAAAATTAAGCACCACAAGTTTAAATAAACTTTTGTTTATAAAATCTAGGCACTGCTAAAATCTTTCAGCAAGCTGTCAAATGTTAAAATTATGTAATAATAATTACATTTTATACAAACATACTGAAAATACTTTGTTGTTCCATACAAGCACTTAGTTTATTCACATGGTTAATTAATGCCTTAAGATAGAAAAGATCTCATTGTAGTGTCCCACACAAGGTTGCCACTCAAAATAGGGGGGGAAATGCCTGCGTTTCCACACTTTTACGAAGATGTGTAAAAAAATTGCAGGCTTATAAAAATGCTGGAAAATAAGTACTATTATCAGATGCTGACATTTAAATATAGTAAAAAATATGCATATATAAAAATTATCTATACAAGACATCTGGAATCAGTAAGTTTGATTCTTTGTATTAACAGTTTTGCTAAGCAAATTATCTCACTCTCTCACTGTGACGACTAGAGAAAAAGCAGAAATTTGTTTTTCGGTTCCCAGTCGCTGCTACTAGATGATTGTAGATAAGAGCAAGAAAATAATTCTTAAAAATTAAATTATTTTTCTTAAGAAAATACAAAACTTTTCTTCTATTTAAAAGATCTTCAACAATAGCATATTTTTCTTATTTTCCAAGTATGTGTAACCCTGTAATACACCAAGTAAAGGCTTAAAACAAGGACAACTCTGTATTGCCCAGGTTCATCTAGTAGGGGAAGAATTTCTTCGAACCCTGCCCATTTCTATTTCTTTTCCCCTTCCCGATCTGCTCCTATTCAGGCGTCCTGGACACAGCTCAGGAGTGAAGAGGGTTAATAAGTAAATAGCAATGCAGGTCCAGGATGAGGCCATTTTCACCCACACTGAAGCCCAGTTGCGCTCAAAGGTCAGCAAGTTAGCCTGTTCTGGTCTGAAAAAAAGGAATAATTATTAATAATTGCTTAACAAAGTAGGATAGACATATGAAAGGCTACAACAAAGAAGGATCAGAGTCTATTTTTCTCAATTCTCCAGAAAAGGTGGTTTCAAGTTTCAGGGCTTGTATCAGGGCTAAAGTTAATGGTTGCTCAAAATCTCACATACCATGATATTTATTTGCCAGAGGATTCTGCATGTTTAAACAATCAGCTGCAATCTTGCAAAAGGCGGGAAAACCTCTATTTTGAAAAAATTGGACTCTGATCTGATTGTTCTTTGCCGTGGCTCTTCAGTGGGATCTTGAAAGTAAGGTACCTTGGGAAATCTCTGATTTCACAACATCTGTTGTTATCTAAAAACAAAAACTACCCTAACCTTTAAAGTTTGTCCACTACAATGTAGAATAAACAGAATGAGAGCTAATGATGAATTTTCGGAAAATAAATTAGTGAAAATATAATGAGAAATATGAAAATGAGTGATAAATAATAAATAGTAAGCGAAAAATAATTTTTTTTACACAAAAGTATCTAGTTGCGAGTTTGAAATAACATTCTACATTGCTTCTTAAAGGGTAATATGACATGACATGCTAATTTCATCGATGAACTTAATTTAAAACATAAAAAAAAAGTTTGTAAAGTTGTAAAGATGCAACTTTACGTATCTTAGATCGAACCAACCTGGCGTAACATAGAAACACTAACTAGAAGTGTGGCTGTTTTTTTTTTTTTTTTTTTTTTTTTTTTTTAATACATATAAGAAAACTATTATGTAAAATAGAGGCAAGACAATTTCAATCGTAACTTCAATAATTTAAATTTTTAAATTGACTAAATTTCAACTTATAAAATCTAGAAATACAAATGCATTTAATGATATCAAGGTCGAACTATAAAATTTCCCATTTTATCTTGCTTAAATAAAGAAACATAACAAAAACGTCGTTTTCACAATTGAGGACTAAAAATGAAAAACGACATATGTACCAAAAAAAAAAATTGGAAATATTTTTTTTATACGGAAAATTTTTCTTAAGACCAAGCTAAACAAAGTGGTTAACGCCTGAAGTGCTAACTCCAGTAGCAATAGTTCAAATTCAATATGAAGCATTACCTTAAGTATCAGATGCGATAATTTTCCGACTCTCCTGAAAAATTTTCTTTTTTGGACTTGAGTTTTCCATTTCTAGTCCTCAATTCACTACCTCTCTATTCAATTAAGTGTTCCAGGTTTTAGAAACCATGTATAACACAAAAGAAAATCAGAAAACCCCCACTGTACCTTGTGTTCAAATTGATGAATGCATTGCAATTCACGAAAGGATTTAACATGTACAAAGTTTTTTTTCTTCTTTTTCCTTTGTCAGAAGGGATCAGATCTAAATATTAAAACTAGGCCAAATTTTTAAACGTAGTTCAATAGCAATCCCACAACTGTGGTTAGGAAATACAATATCCAATTTTGTATTACCTTCGTATCAGCCAAAATCGAATTTTTATCAACTTTGTAACTGGAAAAATCACATTTCGTTTTGCCTTGTGTAGTTTCGTTTTGCCTGGTAAGTTAAAATCATAATTTGAATTGATTAAAATAGATTTTTATAATAACTGTGTGAGAGTTTAAATCAACATGGTTCGTACACTTGAAGAAGAAAAAATTTCAATCACTTTTCAAGGATGAGGTATCAACACAAAATACATTAAAAAAAAAAAATCTAACTTTTTCTCTCTGGCAAACGGTGCATGTCCAAATCGAGTAAATACCAAAAATGTTTTTTAGGTTTTGATAAAAGAAAGTTTTAAGATTAAAATAGAAGAAAAAAATCCTCCGGGTATATCAGAAGCAATGCAGTTCAAGGTTTTTTAAAAACGTACCAACTATGATCATGATTTATATTGTTACGAATTTCTGTATATTTGTAAATATTTCGTAGCATTAATTATGTAAAAAGATAAATTTCTGTAGATTTCGCATAAGGCAGTGCAAGGGTTTGCTTTCCTGCAATGTGTGTCTTAATGCTTGATAACGAGTTTTACAGAGATAACGCTGGGAAGCGAGTTTTACAAGGAGCAGGGCATTTAACATTATGGTAATGGCAGAGTTCATCCTAGAAATGAAAAAGAGCAGGGTGCTATTTTCCAAAAAAAGGGCAATTCCTGTTTACGAAGGCACTTTTATGGCAAATTGCAGAAATTTGCAAACGCGTTTTCTGCCACAATTTCAATATTGTTATACTTTTCTACCACGATAAATAATTTTCAATATTCTGAAGAAAAAAAATAATATTGCAAAAATCCGTGAATCAAAAACTCGCTCAGAAACTTAAAAGATATCAAAATACTGATAAAATGCTTCAGTCCTAATTCTGCTGAAATGAGACTGAGAAAATTATGAAAATTAAAGTGCAATATACACTGTAAAATTGTCATCAGATAGTAATTTTTATAAAAATATCAATTTATAATACACTAAAATTAAGATAAGAATGTTTTAGTATAATGAAAATGTTTTAAGATAAGAACTTTTCTCTCTTTCAAAATTTTCTAAAGTTTGAATGAATCAACCTTAAACTTCATCTTTTAGGTTTGCCGTTGTTAGATAGAGAATAGAGTTTCTTCAAATTTAACATTATTCATTGTGGGATATCACAAGGAGTATTCCGACTAAAGAACTTGGACTATGTCCTGAAATTTGTAAATTTTTTATTTTCCAAATCGGATAAAATTTAGCGCCAAAACGGCGATTTTTTTGCCGTGCATGCCGCTATTATGTAAGCTGTAATAGAAGTTTTATTATTTTTTAAAAAATCGGAAATAATCTGTGATTTTGATTGCATTCCTGTTATGTTCAATTTTAAATATGAAACAGATGTTTTGAAATTAATTGGTAACAGGTAAACTATCAAAAACACCCCCTAAATTTAACAGGAGGACATCGCGATTACGCGTGTCTAAACGGAAATATTCTTTTTAAATTCTTAGTGTAAACATTTGATTTCTTTCTTCTCTATTTTGAAGGAGGCATGGTAAAAATCCAGCGAAATACACTTAATCGAAACACGTACGAAATGGCCATCGGAATTTACTAATGTGCACTTGGAAATTGTAAGACGGCTTCCTACAATCCACCTACTAATGAAGCACATGGACATCTACTCAATGGTTTCAGTCCTTGATATATACGTTGCGCGTTTGAACATGAATGCGCATGCGCGACAGGCAATTTCAGTAGGGGTGATCCACATATTGCTTACTTTTGGGAGGGGGAAAAAACAAAGTTTTTTTAATTCTTTCAGGATGAAATTTTTTTCTGAAAAAGGGCAGGAAGGGCGCTATTTTTATATAGAAAAAGGGCAGGCAGGGCGCGCCGCCACTCGAAAAATGCCTAGGATGAACTCTGGTAATGGCAATCTCGCCAAATTGGCGAGATAGAGCCAAGTTGGCGACGGTTTTGTCGACATTTTCGGTCCCCATGTACATGTATAGGACTTTTCGACTACGATCTCGAAAGTTCTCCAAATATCTACCTCTAAAAGTTTCAAGAAGGTTTCACTCCTATACAAGGCCGGCCGTGAGTTGAGTCACCGAGTTAGTTGAGTCAGTTAGTTGACTGGAATTACTTAGTTGAGATACTGAGTCTCAGTGAGCATTCAGAGTAGTTCTAAAGCGAACTGTATTGCATTGTCTTTTGCGGCGATTTGTAGCAGTTGCGAAGCTTTTTAACTGCTGTTTGAGCTCTATTGAGTAAAGAGCTGTATTGAGTTTTCTAGAACGAGAAGTTCAGGTTTTGTAAAAGAATCTGTGAAGAGTATATCGGAATAAATTTCTGAAAGTGTTAATCTGCTTTGGCTTCAAGTCTTTTGAGCCCATCCACGCAACAATATTATGTTAAGAATAATTGTTTTGTGTTGTTTGGAAAGATATTACATTTATTGCAATTATTTACACTGCACAATAATATATAGATCTTGTTTAAAACAATATATAATTCCCTAAATTATGTCACAGTAGTATACATCTCAATTACTACCACTCAAAAAGTAAACAAATTAAGGGTGTGGAACATCGCACAACTTCCAATTACACTATAATACTGACGAAGATCTGTGTCATCTACCATATTTATATTTTTATCATTCATTTAGTAAAAATTGACAGTTTGGAGAAATTTTTTGCGATAATTCTTGTATGGGATTTCAAAAAAAAAAAAACTCCGCAAAATGATGATTTTGGTGATATACTTATCGATCGATAATTCAAATGTTATCCTTTCTTGTAAGTGAAACTGAGCAAAGAAAAAACGATCGATGATGAGGTATGCTCAAGGAAAGAGAACTCTGTGTTCAAGGCATTCGTTTTTCAACTTTTAACGCCATTAAAGCATTTTTACGGGAATTTCATGGTGGCGATGTTTAGAACACCTTAAGTTTAGAACACCATTACCACAGAGATTTTGAACAAAATCTTTACAACTTCTTTAAGCAATTACTGAAAAACATGATTTTTCAAGGGCAGCTACCCTGTGCGCATGCGCGATTTTGACGAAAACCTTAATGGTAGGTCCTTATGCCATCACCAACCCACACACCGAATTTTAACATCGTAGGTCAATTTGTTCGAGAGTTATAGTTATACTCACCACGTACACAGAGAGACATTTTTTCTCAATCCTTTTTTTGAGATCAGAATGTTCCAAACCGTGGAGAAATGCAAAAACAAAAACAAAAAAAAGATTTTTTTTTTTTTAACGAATGCTATACTTTAATTACCCTATGTATACATATTAGGGTGTGCCTTATATTCCACTAAAAAATTAATTTTTAAAGGGACACCCTTTTAAATTATTCCTTTCAGTGAAATCCAATTTTGGGTGATTTAATAAAAATTTAGGGGTTGCTACCGGTAATTGAAATTACCACTTTCATGGAAAAAATCAAGTTTTTTCACTTTTTAAGTATAAAAATGTGACAAAAAGAAAAATCTCCATTGTCAACTTTTTTATTAAATATAATCATTGATAAACTTATTGCAAACATATGTAGTGTGTACAATGTACTAAGTGTACATATATTTTATTATAAAATGCTAATAATGAAATAAAACTGTGAGGTCGTTAATTTTTGTTTTTAAAAGAACTCATGGTCATTGAAAAATTCTTTTTTTGTCCAAAGAGTGCGAACCATGATGTACATGTACACACTAACTACTTAACTTCTTTAAATTTGGCCCAACCACAAAACAATTATTCTATTTGAGCAATCACATGTTATTTTAATTTTGTTGGTATTTAAGTTTTAGCCCACGCCTCAATGACATGTATAGCTGTTGAAAGACAAGCCTTTTTAAAGTTTTGATTCAAAATCTGCTTCAAATGAAAAATATAGAAACATGGTTTCTCTTTTGGATGAAAGTTTTCAATGATTCAGTGAGAAGGATATTTGACCTATGAGCTATATCATGTTTTTTTGTTTGTTTTTTTCTTCTTGTAGTAGGTTTTATCATGAAGACAATGAAGTGTTGCCATGATGAAATTGATTTATTTAGAAAACTTGTAGATAATTTCAATTAATCTCACAAATAATGAGAAAGATTAGAATACATTAGTATGACACCAGTTTAAATGAACAGCACTTGATTAAAATCACTAGTAAGCAAAGAAAAACCACATGCAGTTGTATCAGAAGAAAGCGAACATAAACAATGAAATGATTGTGTTTACACTCAAAGAAACTGTTAAATGGCTATGATTAATGCAGTTTTATAGAGTATGGTGTAGCTTATTTAATTACAAAATCGAGATTGGAAATTATAAATAATAAAAGAAAAATATAAAAAATAGAAGTTATGATTGTCAAAAGCCCATCAATTGAGAATATATTTTCAAAATATCAACTTTAGTACTTTTTCAAATTTTAGTTCTTCAGTTAAAATTGATATGAATTACTTGGACGAAAACCCATATAAGCTACTTGAAGCATAATATATGTAATGATTCAATAATTACTGGCTAAACAATAAAATATTCTAATAAATACATAAAACACATTAATAGCCATGCTTGTATAATGTTAAATTTGTAAGATTTTGCAGAGCTGGTAGAAACTTCTTAACGTCATTTGATTTCAGTAAAAAAAAAAATTGAATCTCAATCATTTTTCATCAAATCAATTTTCTCATCAAACGGAACACAAAGAGAGGGTGTTCCGTAACAAATTAACACCTTCGAAAATAAGACGCATCCTAATACATATGGGTAATTGAAAGTAATAAAGACTAGGGGTGTGGAGCATCGCACAATTTTCAATTACACTATAATACTGATGTGGAGTTGTGTCATTTACCGTCTTTATAAAAATGAAGTGTTTTCATCATTCATTTAGAAAAAATTGACAGTTTGGAGTTATTTTTTGCGATAATTCTTGTATGGGTCTAAAAAAAACACTTCCGTCAACATGGTGATTTTGGTGATATACTTATCGATAATTCTCATATATATCCTTTCTTGTAAGAGAAACTGAGAAGATGAAAAACGATCGTTGATGAGGTATGCTCATGAAAAGAGAACTCTGCGTTGAAGGCATTTGTTTTTCAACTTTTTATATGGATCAACATTTTTACAGGAATTTCGAAGGTGGGGATGTTTAGAACACCATAAGGGGCATTACAACAGCAATTTTAATCAAAATAGTTAAGGCCATTTTTTAGCAATTATTGAAAAACACGATTTTTTCAATGGCAGCTACCTTATAAGCATGCACAATTTTGATGAAAACTTTAATGGTAGGGCCTTGTGCAACCACCAATTCGCACACCAAATTTGAACATCGTAAGTCAATTTGTTTGGTAGTTATGCTGACTACATATACAGATATTTTTCTTGATCTTTTTTTTTTTTAAATCAGGATGATCCAAAACATGGAGAAATGCAAAAAATCTGAAATTTTTTTTTGACCAAATGCTATACTTTCATTACCCTATGTATACATATGGGTAATTGAAAGTAATAATGTCCATAAAAAATTAAGAAGTATATGAGTAAAATAAAAATAAACAATACACATTTATAAATGTAAATAGTCAATAGGCAATTCTCTGGTGTACACACACACACATTTATATCAATGACGCACAGGACACATTCCAAAAAAAATTTCACAAAATTTCACAAATGAAACAATTATATACAATCAAATTCATTAAACTATTAAATATAGCTATAGGTAAAATTGTTTATCAAGCTAAAACAAACTAATAATTTTGCATATAATCGCAATAAAAATTACAATTTCAAACATGGATCATACAAAAAAATTGGACAATTGGTACTAATTTTCTTGCACAAAATTGTAATAAATTTTAATAATTCTGAATTGATATAAACTAAACGCTGACCTCGCACACAGGCACTAACCACAAGCATAGCGGCAATCGCATGAGCGGAAGCCTAGATGAATGCCACTAAAACGTCATTGCGCATAAAACACATCTACATAAATCTCGGTGAAAGTGACAATTACAGCAACATAAATATAGGTGATAGCGCCCAACATATCAGCGAAAATCTTGATAATATCGGTGCAAATCCAGGGCCAGGTAGAGAAAATTGATTACTAAAAGTACAACATAGATGGGAGCCCTCTATTAACAATAGTTGGTCTTATTTAAATCTTAATAACAGTTTTGATATCCATCTTAATTAAATTAATGTAAAGATATTAATATTTTTAATAACTAATGAGTTATTAAAAATATATTATCATATTTTATGTCAATAAACAAGAACCCAGAGCAAAATATTAATAGTTAAATAATAATTCAGAATTTTTCATGCATTTTGGGGGTCCCAGGCACGGGCCTTGCCAGCCTTATGGGAATAAAGCCCTGTATAAATCACAGTAATATCGAATATTACAATAGTCTTCACACCAATGTAAATGTAAGTGTCCAATATACAGGCGCGAATTTATGCAATAGCGGCAATTACATTGGCATACAAAAAGGAAAATTTATCATCACACAATAATGTAAATCTCGTCCATATTTGCACAAATCTCGGATATAATAACTTTTGAGGGAAAGAGAAAACTACACTCAATTTGCAATATAAATTGCTTCCGCAAGAAAAATTGCAGAAATCGCTGGGTACTCTCCCGTTAGCCCAAGGCCACACTAGATTGAAACGAGCGCTAAGGCACTCTCCAGGCAGTGACAACTAATAATTAACAGTGGAAACAGCCACAGTGGACTAGTGGCACTGCATTCCAACTAGTAGCAGCTATTTATTTTGTTTCGTCAGGGCTGCCAGGTCTAGCAATTTTTCGCCAATTTAGGGTTTGGCGATTAGCAATTTTTTGTCTACTTTAAATCTTTTTCTTGAAAAATATAAACTTTTTTTTTTTTGGCGATGTTCCGCTTTTTGAGTTCTGTTAATTTATTATTTTTTACATCTTCACTTTTTTTTATTTAAAGCAGACTCACCAGACTTTTCTTGCAACTGAGTGATGAATTTCGGCACCTGATGGCTGGGATTATTGAGGAGTGGATATAAACATTTATTACACTATCATTTCCTGTTTAGTTCTCAACCATTTACTTTAAATTCTTTGCTTTTTGTAGATTATTAGGCATCAAATATAAGACTTTGATACATATTTTTAGAATTAAGTTGTTCATTTAGAATATGGCCTATTTTTTAATTTCAATTTCATTATTCTTTATGGAAACAGAGTTTGGAATTGTATGTTGTATTTTTAAATCCTTAATATTAAATTCGATTTTGTTTCTGTGAAGCGTACAAATCTGTGACGATGATTAAGACAGATTATTTTGGAGATTTTTTAATGGCAGATGACAATTCCCATGATCTCAGAGTTGGCAGGCCTGGATATTTTTGTTTTAGCTGGCGTTCTAAACATTTTTCATCACACTTTTTGATTTGCTTTTTTTCTGACTTCTAATATATTTTCAAATGGAATTGATGTCATCCTCATAGATTTTCATTTGTTAATTAATTTCATTATCAATTAAAACCAAACATGGTAAACTGTCGTGTTCCACGCTGTACTTCATATTCTGGAAAGAGAGCGGATGTTAAATTTCACGAATTCCTTTTGGATCCGGATCAATGCAAGGAATGGGTAAAAATGATTTCCAGACCCAATCTACACATTAATGACAAGTCTTCTTCTACTGTTATTTGCAGACTGCATTTTAAATCTGTTGATTACGTTGAAGGTTTGAAAACAAAGAGACTATAAAAAAAGGTAAGGTTTCTAGTGTTTTTCCTGACTACCCATCATACATGGTGCCCAAGAAACAGATGAAACGCTCAGTTTTATCAAGGATTTCAGTCATTAAATATCGTCAAATTAAACATGTTTGATTGGACAACTCCCACATTTTTTAAAAACGAGTGAAATTAGTTTATATTTATGAAGACTTTCTTTCTGATTCCAAATATTTAAACAAAAGTTCTTTAAAAAAAAATAGTTATTTAAATATAAAGAAAAGAAAATGCCTCAAAACCGAGCCAAAACCAGTCCAATCAAAACACGCAAAAAAATCTGTGATGTCAAGTGACCCTACTGTTTCTATAGTTATCGTGAGGTTTCTACCAAATAGTTGGCGCTGGTAGATCATTGCCATATCACGTACAGGTTGGCGCGATTTGCGAGAAACTTGCAAAACTGGTTTCCGCAGGCGCATTTCAAACCAATATGTTTGGAATCTGTTGACGTCCCATTCAGTGAATCGTTTTCTTGCTAAAGTCTAACATGGAAATTTTTATTGCAAATTTAAAAGAAGAAGAAAAAGCGCATTGAGCAGAAATTTTTGTGTTTATGGCCTTTTCAAAACATTTAGAATTGAATAAAAAAATGCGGGAATTGTCCATTAAGCTTGCTATCTGAATAACAGAACGTGAGTAGAAAAAGCATGATTGGTTCATTCATAATCGAAATCCCTGTCAAAAATACCGAAATTCGCTAAATTGTACCACATCTGAGGTATGAGGGAAAATTTTCGAGAAGAGAAAACTACCCTCTACCTGCGAAATCAATTTGCTTCTGAGGGTAAAATTGCAGAAAAACAATAATTTTCTATGAAATTTGTGTGGAAAAACGGAAAAGTATATAAAAAAAATCTGCAGAAATCAGTAGATCGGCAAAAGAATCACACTCCTTGAAAAGACTGATACGCGAGTATGGAGATAATGATAAAACAACTGACAATAAATCCCCACACAAAATACTGTCAGTTTTCATGCAACAGAAACAAACAAAAAATTTTGGGAGGGAAATGGAGCAGCGTTTAGCAAAAAGTTCCTCAAAAAGGCTGTTTTGTATCAGTAATTAAATTGGTGCAGCGTGCCATCTCTATATATTTCTTATTTGGATTTAGCATCCAAAAACATGGCAAATACTGAGTTTCATTATTTTTTAATAAATGCTTAGTGACTTGATTGATGACAAAGAAATGACTGACTTGATTTTGATTTTTTTTAAATGCTGTTTCGACCATAAATCATTAAATTATTAACATATATTTCCAAAAAATATTTGTAAAACAATAATACATACATACAAAACACACGCACATACATATATACTTGCCTGTGTGTAATGTTTGTCTTTTATACCTACAATTTTAATACGATCTTGATGTAATTTTGTATACTTGGTTTTCGAAACAAGGCTCCCCTTTTAAAATAACTAATTTTTGAAAAACCTCCCCTTACACTTTTCTGTAGTTCAAAAGATAGGATCATAACTTGAGATTTGTTAACCAATTTCAACAGTTTTTTATTTATATAAGTTTCTTGTCTAATCCATATTATCAAGAACACAATTTCACTCCCACGTTTCATTGTTAAGATGGTAAAATCGAGGAAAATCAGTTAAGCTGGGAATGCTCATTAGAAGTTAAAGTGAAAAGGGAAGTTAATGAGCATAAAAATGAAGTTATCTACTATGTTTCCTGCACAAAAATTCATATCACTAGTCAAGTCGTAACACAACAGTTCCTACCTACTTGAAAATTGAAGGCTTTATGCAAATCGCAGGTAAGTGGGCTTTATGCAAATAGCAGATAAGTGGAATGGGATTGCTACACTAGCTAACCTGTTTTATAAATAAGCCATCCCAATGGTCTAAATATGATCAATTATAGCTCACAAAACTTCACTTCAAGGTTAATAAATATGAAATAAGCATTTAAATTAAGGAAGAATTCCAAAAACAAAAAGTACTCTTAGAAATTGAACACTTTATAAGTACACCTGAAAAATAGTTAATATTGAAATATTCCCCAGCAGCATAAGATGCTTACCTGAACCAATGAGTTAACTGCATCATAATGTAGAGTGATGCCAAAAAGAACATGACATGGAAAAAAGCGTAACTGTACAAAACTCCTTCAATCTCATTTCTGACCACTCTCTGGCCATAGTCTTCCTCTACTTCGGTAGAATCTATAAAATGGTCCTTTTAGTTAAAAAGAAAACTATCGATAATGGATTCATATTCATGATATATTATTTGACAATATCCATACATATATTTTTATTAACACCTGCATTAGCAATAAAAGTTAACACTTGCAACCTAACACAGACTATCTTTCACAGTAAAAAATTATTAAAATATTGAGTCAATATTACATCTGAATATTATTTATCGCTTACACTTTTTAAACTACTACTAAAAGTTATAGTTTTCTAATACTACTTTGGTAGACTGATCCCAAACTGCCATTGTAATAGTCATAAATGAAAATAATATAATAAATAGCACCATATAGTCTTTACATTATAGCTGAAAATCATAATATTTCATGAAGATATGGATGAATGAGAATATTCCAAATATCAGAGGGGGGGAGTAAGCTGGTTAAGAAGTTATCTGTCACCATGTCATTGGCAGGAAGACAGATCAACTTTGCGCTGAAGATTATATGCAATGAGAGGAAATGCTTAAATGAAATGAGGTTTTTTCTTTTTTTTTTTGGTATTCCAAATCACTTTCAAATTTTCACCCATAATACTAGATACCCCTTCAACAGTTATAGCATCAGGAATTATCCGATGAGGGAGCTAGCCATCCTCAACGTGGAGTGAGGTGGGGGACTGAACTTTTTTAGCCACTAATGTGCCCCATCAACATTGATTTTCCAAAAATAACAATATATTTGTTACAATTGCCATTAAAATTATGTGGAACTGATGACCAGTGGAATTGACTGCAATATTCACATTAGAAATTCTTTCATGTTGCAATATGGAGGTTAAACTAATCTACATAAAACGTTTAATTAAAAAAGTGTAACTTGTTATTGTTCCTTACTAAGGGTTAATCTTGTAAATTTCAACAACAAAAAAATAAATTAAAACATAACAATAGCTCATCTCAATGTCAAACGGCAGGAGAACCTGCAAATGTATATTATGAAGACTGAATTCAAGCCAGTTTTCTACGCCTCTCAGCTCAGCTTCGACTGTTACAGCTGGAAAACTACTTTGTTAAAATTTCTCAATGTACATAAAAATAACATAATTGTTGAAATAATAATTGAATAAAGGGACATGGCGAAAAAAAAAAAAAATTCTTTTAAAATCACCATAATTTTTATTTGTTTTCTTTTCTGCTTTATCTCCTTGTTGTGACCAAAACTTTGGCCAGGCCTAGAAATGGAACGCTTTGGTGATCTTTGGTTCTATTTATTTTTTCTCTCTGCTTAATTAGAGGATGTACCAGTATATTTCATTGAAAAAGAAGATCAATATCGTTTTGTTCCATAAAAAAAGTGACTTGGATATTTTTGTTCTCTTTTAGTGGGTTTCTGTTGTTCAATAAGTTTTTCTCTTGACCATGCATAAAATCTTTAGCAAGCCAAAAAAAGAAGAAAATGCCACATTTTGACTATCACCAAAAAGTGCTACAAATGTACCGTAAAATGGGGTGAATAGGAACAGCGGGGTGAATCGGAACGAAACTTCATGAAATTACAAAGCAATTATTATTTTACACAAATAAAGCAATTTTAGTAATTATATATATTCTTTTATTTGGCTAACATGTTTGGAATCTTGAAAAAAAAATTGTGGGGTTTTCAACACTGTTCTTTTTTTTAAATTTTTTTTGAAACAGCGTGAATACAATCCAAAGAGTTTTAACCTCTCCAAAACTAATCCCGTAATTAATAACATGTACCAGTTATAGACTTAAATAATATATTTTTAGATAAGTATAAACACCCACAACAACATGCCATACTTAATTTAACTTGATTTTAAAAACTTTTTATTTTACGAATTTTTATGTTTTGCCTCGTCTCGATTTCGAGATTTGCGGGGTGAATCGGAACACGTGAAAAGTGATATTAAAAAGCTGTTTTTGGCAAGATTATGTTCCACATAAGATCCAACGCCTGAAGAAGAGTCTAATTACTCCCTTCAAGACAGTAATCAAGATTGCAGGCTTGAATAAATGTCAGAAGAGGAGCCTAGTTTCCGCATGGCAGAAAACCCGATTGTTCCAGTGGTTTTTTCTTTAAATGACTTCGTTATTTTTAACTTATATGGAAAAATGTATGAAGATTATGTGAGCAAAGTTTTTCACTCACAAGGTTATTGCTATATAATTGTGTTTTACAAAAAGCGCCCATGAACGAAGAGATTTTCTAAAATAAATGAGGATGCTTTTCTCCTTTCACAAGATATTTTAAGGAATTTGCAGTCATACGGCAAGCAAAAATTAAATACAAGTAGATTAAAAAATATTATTAATTTTAAAGACTATTTGGATGAGTTATAGGAGAAGAGTTGATACGTTTTCAAACATATGATTTGTTTTGACAATAATTGACAAACACAAATTTTATCCATCATATTAAATGATTTTTTTTATGATAATTTTGTGTTACTATTTAACACAATGCATTATTCTTTGTTTTTTTGTCACCCTGTAAACATTTAAATAAGATCAGACATAAATGTATCGAGTGTTCCGATTCACACCGCAGAAAGGGGTGAATCGGAACACCATGAAAAAGTTCAAAATAAATTAAAGTCCTAGTTTTTTCAAAAATTTTTGGGTTGATCCTCAAAGAAGAAGGTAAGACCCAAGTTTCAATGTCAAAAATATGTTCGTTAACTATCTTATTACAACCGATTTTTACTTTGAAAGTTGAAAAGTGTTCCGATTCACCCCATTTTACGTTTCTCTTCTCCAAAAATACAGAAAATCGCATCAAAACTGATTATTTTGTAGACTATTATAGCAGATGGCAATTTTTTTGTTAACATGCACCATTTTATGACAACTTCACATAGGTAATGAATTAAGAGAAAACTTGGAGAAAGACCTGCCAGTATACTGCATACTTTTGATGAGCATGCAAGATCAATAGAATAGACCTGTTAGCAACAGAAAATGCTAGAAAATATATACCCCTAATAAAACTGCCTTCTACTTTGGTCCAGTTGACAGTCAAATTGCTCTAGGATCAACTTAATCCTGAGGTCTAGTATAAGAAAATCCTAAACACACAAACAGGTGGCCAGCAAGAAAAATTCATTAGGTATTGCTTATACAAATTTCGAGAACATGTGAAAATAACTTTGAATACAAAATAGCTCTTATTACAAAAAGGTTCATACGATTAATTTTTAACTAACTGCACACTTTTTCACCAGCAAAATTTCCTTTTACACTTTATATTATTTTCAAAACTCATAAAATTTATTCATATTTATTTTGTTTTAGTAATCAATTTTAAGTTTGTAGTAAATTTGTTAAATGGCCATACTTCCTTTTTCCAAAAAAAGTCAACAATAACTCATAAGATAAAATTAAGATATTCGGAGACTTAAACAAGAAAATAAGCAGAATTATTTCACAATGTTAAATTTACCTCTCTGAGAAGTTGATCTATCACAGCAAGTGCAACAATCCTAAAAATAGAAACAAATAACTTACTATAAGTATCAATGCATACAGGTTAAAACAATTTTAAAAAAGAATAGTAATTTCATATATTACAAAAGTTTTGAAGTACTGCAGTGCAAAAATTAAAAAAGTGTTTAGGAAATTAAATTTACTTATACACTGAATTGCCAAAAATACAACATAAGTTTAAAAAAAAATTATTGAAAATATAAAACTAATATTAGGATTATTTGTGTGTATTTCAAAATTTTAAACTCATTTTAATTGAACCCAGCTGGATTGTTGAAAAACAATCTCATTTTAGTTAACGAATCCTGAAGTTAAAAATAGGATTCAAATACAAATTAAAATATGTGTAGTTTACAAATTAAAGTGGACTCGAATCACCTGAAATGAGTGCCCAATAAAAAATATAATTTCTACAAACAGAATCACATACCAATTAGATGACAACAAATAATAGAGAAAAACAAAAATAGGCACTCAAATGCAAAAAATTACAGTAAAGAATTAAATACACGGTGAGCAAATACTTCTCAATCATTAAAATAAGATGGTAGTGATGCATTTTATTTTTTTTTGTCTTTTTTTTTTTTGTCTATATAACTTTAATTTGAAAAATCTTGAATATCAAACACATTTTTCTTTTGAGTTATGGTTCTGATTTTAATTTAAGTTAATTGAATTTAAGTGAAATATTTTACTTTTTCTATAATATACTACATTTTAGCATTTATACTACATAAAACAGAGAGTTTATAAAGGTTATATTTGTCTGTCTATTTGAGGCCCCAGATATAACTACAAATGCAACAGGCATGTGCAATATGTCAAATGAAAGGTCTTGCTGAGACAAATTGCCATACCAAAATTCCACTGGAAGTACCGGAAATCAATTACAGACATGTATCATATATCAGTTTGAAGGTGTTCTTGATAAGATTACTAGGATGTGAAAAAATTGAACTAGAAGTGATTTAAAATTCCACCAGAGGAGTTCTTCTATGTTAACTCAATGCGAAGTTCACATATATGGGTATGAAACAAGGATATTCAGTGACAAGTTTTTCCGCCAACAACACTCCATAATTGGCAAAGTTTTTGGCCTCAACCTTTCAGCAACAGCTTTCAATCATTAAATGTTTCAAATTTTTAAATGCTTGGTATCTGGACATGTGCTTTAATAAAATTATACGTAGAAGCTGCCTATTATTAGGGAAACTATCTTAATCCAACTTGTTTGGAGAACATAAATTTGAAAACATATGTTCAAAGATTGTTTCAAGGACAGGAAAATAGGTAAAATTCTTCATCAAAAAATAATAATTGATAGTTCAATACAAAAGCAATTACTATAAAAAACACCAAAAAACTTTTCTGTTAGATTATTTATAAAAATTAAAATTTGTATTGAAATTAAAAGTAATGAACACTATGTTTCTACATCAGATTACAATAGAATAATTGTAAAAGAAGCAAATTTACTTAAAGAAAAGTCTTAATTGTTAAGAAACTTTTGCAATATTTTAACTTAACAGTAGTAAAAATAGAAATAAAGTTAAAGAAATTAATGTGATTAACAATTCTTTGCAATCAACTTCAACTAATCTTAATATGATATTTTGATCATAAGAAGTCAAAGATATACACAAAGCAAATAATTTTTAAAAGCAATGAATCCCATAATAATAAAGTAAAAGTACTGCAATATCTAAAAATATTTAACAACACAACTTAACAAAATAAAACTGGATACATTAACATTAGTTTGCTCAAATAAATATGAAAGCTACTTACTGTGGGATCTGGAGCCCGGATACCAAGCTTGTATGAAAAATGAGATGTACGCAATCTGTAAAATGCATTTGCAATAAAGAATAAATTTTTAATAATTGTTCTTCTAATATAATAATGAAATGTTGGAATATTCTTAACATTTCCAGAGATTGCATACAGAAAAAAACTAGTAATTTAATGCAAAATTTCCACAATAAGAACCAATAGTTTAAAAGTAATACTAATTACATTAATGGTACACATTATTGCAAGAAACAGAATAAAAAACTATTTAAAAATTTTACTTCAAAATATTATAAAATCCTGAAAAATATACTAATAAAATATTTTATATGGGGGAAAAATCTTTGTAACATCATATAATTATTTAAAAAATACTAAAGTTATAAAAGCATTTGCACTTACGTAGAGCTTAAAACCATTAAAAATGTAATGACCACACCCCCATAGGAAATGATTTCTTTATTTGAAAAAATTGAAACATCAGAAGGGCCACAAAATTCTTCCTCTTCTAAGTCATCTAAATCTCTAACAAATTGAGTTCCAACTCCAGTCCCTACAACACAATTAACTTAGTAACAGCACTAAAAAGGTAATTCTTCTGTTTGCTAAATTTTTAAGCAAAAAGCAACTCACCAGCTAGAGTTGGTTCACTTGACAGGGCAGACCAGGTGAGATATACTACATAAGCAGATATTACAGATGATTGAAGAAGTCCAGCTCTTGAATCACCTGTATCTAAAAACAAATAATAGTACTATAAAGTGCTTATTTTGAGGTAGTCAACAACATTAACATTTAACAAAAGAAAATTCATACTAAAAATCAAGATTTTGTGTGAAAGTCAAAAACTGATCAATGAATATAAATGGCAGGAGTAATTGTTTTTAAAGAGAGAAGATGACTAAATTATTAAGTGATATTATAGCATGACTACAGATATTCCTAGAAAATTATGCATTTAGCATTTTAATTGAAAATTTGTTGCACAGTAAGATAAACTGCAAATCACTTCAGTAAAATTATTGAAACAAAATAATTTTTAAATTCAAATTTAAAATATTTATAAATGGGGAGAGTAATAAATTTAATTCATTGAAACATTCAGAAAAAGAACCAACATTAAATAGATTTTATGTGCCAAATTTTACTTAAAAGTTTGTTATCACCCACATAATCAAACAAATTGCTAAAAATAATAAAGACTTTTTAAATCTTGGGATTAAAAGTACTTTTATAGGTTATGTAAATTACAACAGTTTATTTAATAAACCATTCACACCTATCACTTCCTTTATGCTCTCACATAAAATAAATTCTAATGCACTTATGTTTTAAATATTTGCTGCTTTGAAAGAATAGCTACTTCAACACCAACTAATAACACTCTAAATTCAATGCAAAATAATAAATATTTTTTTTTTTTTTTTTTTTTTTTTTGGCATTTAAATAATAGAAAAAATGGGTAGTATTTAATCAAAAGATATTTTTTTATTATATTTAACTGTGCTATAAATGTCAAGCCTATTATGAATACAAAAAATTACAATAACAATGCAATATAAGATTAGTCAAAACTAGAAGGTGCAAAAGCTAGTAATACACAAACTGAAATTGAACTCCTAAATAACACTTTATTTATTATAATACACACAAAACTAGATGATGCTACATCAGAGTTCATCCTAGGCATTTTTCGAGGGGCGGCGCACCCTGCCTGCCCTTTTTCTATAAAAATAGCGCCCTGTCTGCCCTTTTTTTATAAAAATAGCACCCTTCCTGCCCTTTTTCAGAAAAAATTTTATCCTGAAAGAATTCGAAAAACTTTCGTTTTTTTCAATCCCAACAGTACGCAATATGTGGATCACCCCTACTGAAATCGCCTGTCACGCATGTGCATTCAGGTTCAAACGCGCAACGTATATATCAGGGACTGAAAACATTGAGTAGATGTCCATATAACGTGTTTCATTAGTAGGTGGATTCTAGGGAGCCGTCTTACAATTTCCAAGTGCACATTAGTAAACTCCGATGGCCATTTCGTAAGTGTTTTGATTAAGTGTATTTCGCTGGATTTTTACGATGCCTCCTTCAAAATAGAGAAAAAAGGAATTTGAAAGACTTGATTAACTTAGTTAAAGGTGTATAACCATCAAATGTTTACACTAAGAATTTAAAAAGAATATTTCCGTTTGGACAAGCGTAATCGCGATGTCCTCCTGTTAAATTTAGGGGGTGTTTTTGGTAATTTGCCTGTTACCAATTAATTTCTAAACATCCGTTTCATATTTAAAATTAAACATAACACGAAGGCAATCAAAATCCCAGATTATTTCCGATTTTTAAAAAAATAAAACTTCTATTACAGTTTACATAATAGCCGCATTCACAGCAAAAAAATCGCTGTTTTGACGTTAAATTTGATCCGATTTGGAAAATAAAAAAAAAGCACAAATTTCAGGACATAGTCCAAGTTCTTTAGTCGGAATACTCCTTGTGATATCCCACAATGAATAATGTTAGATTTGGAGAAACCATATTCTCTATCTGACAATGGCAAACCTAAAAGATGAAGTTTAAGGTTGATTCATTCAAACTTTAGAAAATTTGAAAGAGTGAAAAGATCTAAAGAATGTTTTAATATAATGAAAATGTGTTATCTTAATTTTACTGTATTATAAATTGATATTTTTATAAAAATTACTATTTGATGAAAACTTTACTGTGTATATTGCACTTTAATTTTAATAATTTTCTCAGTCTCATTCCAGCAGAATTAGGACTGAAGCATTTTATCAGTAGTTTGATATCTTTTAAGTTTTTGAGGGAGTTTTTGATTCACGGATTTTTGCATTATTATTATTATTATTTATTTTTTTAGAATATTGAAAATTATTTATCGTGGTAGAAAAGTATAACAATATTGAAATTGTGGCAGAAAACGCGTATGCAAATTTCTGCAATTTGCCATAAAAGTGCCCTCGTAAACAGGAAGTGCCCTTTTTTTGGAAAATAGCACCCTGCCCTTTTTCGTTCCTAGGATGAACTCTGCTAATGAATAATAACAAACCGAGTTTGAACTTACTCTTCTCAACACAAGGCATGATGGAGACAAAAGAACAAAGAAGGCAAAGTCCACCATTCACACCTATAAATATTTTATTAGAATCACACCCATCTGCTCTGGTATAGTTCTGTGCAATCATAACGATTCCTATCACAACAGCAGTGTAAATAATCATAGCACAGAAGACCATAGCTGAAAAAGAGAAAAATTTCACTTTATAAAAGTCTTTCTAATTAACAAAGCAAAAAAGTGAAGAAGAAAAGGGGGCTAAATTTAAAACTTTGTTTATTTACTTGCCTATTATTTTTCATAATTATCACTTTTCAAACAATAAGTCATTGAGAAATAATGTTTTGGAAGTTTTATATATGTTTCAAAGTATATCACTAAAATATTTAGAAATAAGTTAGTTTTAAGAGCCATGAGTTTTATACTACAATTTATATTCAACATGAACTGAAAATCTATATTACAAATTAGTAAACATATATAAAACAAAAAAATCATATATTATAGTAAAATTAAATGTATTACCAACAAACCAGCAATTACTACCACCATCAGACACCCTTCGTAGCCTAGAATTAAAATGAAAATTATAACATAAGAAGTTTAATAACTCATACAAATTTCACATTAAGATATACTAACCAATTATCAGTCCATGCATGTGCAAAATCTACTATAAGCATGAGTTGTATGATGATGAAAACAGAAGCTCCACCCATTGCAACATACATCCAAACTGTAAGGATACAAATTATTATTTATTTTTTTTTCAAAAAATTTTCAATATCGGCTTCTTAATGGAATCACTTTGGGCTGAAAGTATAACCTCGGGAATATTTAAAAACTATTTAACAATAGGTTTAAATAAATATCAAATGTTGGCAACTTTGCATTAATAAATTGTTTGTGCTTATGATGTTGTTGTTTTTAAATTGTCAAAGCGATGCTTCATATACCCCTATACCTCTTACACTATGATGCGAAATGGCAATTTGATCGAATAATCACCCAACTTTAACAAGTCTAATCTTGAAATGATTGTTTACTCGCTTTGCGGCTCCCCTTATTGGACGAAATGCTCAGTAGCGATACTAAAAAATCCCATCCCTAAAAACCTTGGAATTTGCTATGATAATGAGAAGAAGAACCAACAGATGTCCCTAACAGGTTTGATGAGAAATTTCATGAACTTCACTTAAAAACACTACATGGAAGACTGCTCTACTCTCAAAAAGTGAAAACAATAATTGATGTAGGCTATTCTTTTCATATAAATTTGAATGCATTTCAACAGGTCCAGAACATTAGGTAGCATTATGTGAATGATAACATCAAACAAAATGACATTGAGCAGCATTCACTGTAGTAAAAATCACATAAACATCTTTTTTAAAATGAACTACTTTTATTATATTGATAGTTAATAAAAATTCTACTTACTATGGCCAAAACTATTGACATAGTCTGATGGAATGAGGAAAACTCCAGCACAAATGAAACATAAAGTAAGAAACTTCCAGCCCCACATGCTGTAAAAGAAACAAAATATTTTTATTACATATATACTTCTAGTGAAACACATTACATCATTAGAAGGTATCGATATTGATTGATATTGTTTAAATGTTATGTTTCAAATTTTGTTTTGCATTGTAACTTTATGGTGGCTACTACCAGATTTTACATACATGGTTTATTGTGAACAGGGCCGCCGACAGGACTTTCGGGCCCCTATGCAACTGCACCTCGGGCCCCTTGCCCCACCCCCCACCCCCCCACCCCACCCCACCCCACCCTCACTTATCTCCCCCATTTACATATACTGCTGTCCATACTAAAAAGGTAATATTTCCACAGCAGTTATTAATTTGGAAATAAGGGGGAAGGGGTTATAAATAGAGATGCGTTTATAACAAGGGCCATTAGACCACGACGCCGGAGCCGTATGAGGCTCTTCTTATGGATATTTGTGGATCTTAAAGTTCTAACTAATTCAACCTAAGAATAATCTAAATAAATGGTGATACATTCTTTTTTGGGGGTAAACTCATTATAAACTTACTGCTTAATCTCAAACCTTGAGAAATAAAGAAAAGGCGAAGAAACACAGAAATGAGTGGGGTAGACTGGTAACATTAATCTCAAATACCAACTTAAAGTCAGTGCTCCCTGGTATCTTCTCAATCGAAATAAGGAACAACAAGAATGCGCAATTGGAGTGATCCCCACAATGCGTAACAGTTACATTTGCATCGAGCTCTTGTTGACGTTCGCTGTTCTCCGGTATCCAACTGAGGTAGACAGCATCTTTTGTTGTTAACTTTTCACGATTATGCGTCGTGTTAAAAAAGGTACTTTGCTTTTGATGTACTAAATTAGGAAAACATGGCCTCGACTTCGTCGAAAAGGAAGAGAAAAATCGTGAATTTAAGAAAGAATGAACTGAAATATATACGTTAATTCCAAGCAAAATTGGACTACTGACTTGTTTCATCTGCCATAATTTATAAATCCTTTATATTAACTTCGATTTTGTGTGTGTGTGTTGGCCGGGCAAATCTGAAAAGGCATAATAACCCACTTGCCGTAATCCTATGTGGCTGAAACTTGACAGGTAGATTCATTGTCGATGAAAATGCATTCTATTGAAACTTGGGGGCTCTCACTGACACAAAAAGATCGTTTTCACTCACACTTCTATAATCGCTTTGGAACACAAATAAATCCCATTTAATCAATCATGGTTGAAACTCTTTCCTGGTACCGAAATTGTTTTAATCAAAATAAATAAAATATAATTGGACGTGAATGCATAAATTCATTATGGACTGTGGTTCAGTAAATTTAATGTTGCGGTGGGTAGCAACGCTGTAAGTGAAACTGTTTTAACTGATCATTGCCAGAGGCCGTCAAAGGGACTTTTTAACTATAAGAGAAGATAATATGGGCACCCCTCACCCTTCCCCTTAATAAACTGCTACCGCCTTCCATTTTAAGGGGTCATCTATTTTTAAAGATGGTAATTTATATTTTATAAAATTCAAGTATAAATATGGAAACTAATTTTAAAATATCAAAATTTTTAATAAATATGTTAGTAAATCCTAAAATTTATAAATGGTTATTAGTTGACAAAAGACAGCAAAAGAAGAGAAGGGAAGGAGGAAATTAAAATTTAAGATATCAAAAGCTTACATTTATTGATAACTATCAAGTAACTAAATAAAACAACCTGATTTTCAATCACATAGCAAAAGTAAATATTGGAGTACCATTAGATAACTAATTATAGTTAGTAATAAGAATACTACGGCCTATTTTTTTTTTAAACTTTCAAGCTTTAAAATTAAAAACCAAAGAAGGAAATGTAATGCCTAGTTAGAATGACAGTTGAAGTTCACAGAGAGTCAACATCTGAGCTAAGCCCCACCACCCCTTGATAATTTTTCTAATATACTTTACAACTAATTGAAGAAATCCAATGTATTGCTTTAATTTTTTCGTTTCAATAAAAGTTAAAAGATAGAATAAGATAAGTTAAAACAACATTTTAATATTTTCATAAAAGTAAAAAAAGAAAATACTTATAATCGTTTAGAAACATTGTAATTTACTTGAATTAATGTTTAACAGCCTAATTAAAATCAATAAAGTAAAATGTTTAAGACAAATTAAAACATGCCATATTTCTACTTGCATATTAACGTTTGTCAAAATAAAATTTCAAATTTAGTTGTTGAATAAAATCCGTTGGAAAGTCATTCTTTTGTTAAAAATTGACGGCTTTGTTTTGGATATTAAATGTATATATAAAAAAAATATTAAATAATTCACTTTTCCTTTGCTGCGAAAAAGTGTTTTTAAAACTTTTGTTCAGAAAGCAATATTAAAATAAAATATATATCTTACAAAGAATACATAATTTTTATTTAGTTAATTAATTAGGTATTTAAGCAAATATCTAATAAAAAAATACTTCATTGTCAGAGTTCAGTTAGCAATTAAAAATAGATGTACGATAATAAATGTTTTGTCGAATACTATTTTTTTTACTTCATTGGATTATGAAAAATTTAGTTAGTTACAAATAAAACCTATTTTGCTTCATTTCCAGTTTATTGTCAAGTCAAAATCTCGATGGGGATTCAACAGAAATGATGGTAGCCACAAATTTATTTTTAAATATATAAAAATGAACTTTATCACTTACCACAATTATCACCAATACTGCCAAAATACCGTAAAGTAGACTAGGAATTAATTTAAATGAAAAAAAAAAATATTGCAGAACCACGAAACGTATTAAGTATAGTACCAACGCAACAATAGTTAAAATTGTGAACTGTAACCATATAACTTCTATCTGGGTCTCTAGGTGTCCCGTACTTGTCAGTCTGTGTCTGTTCGCCTGTTGATATATCCTATTGGACCACCCCATCCCAACCTGCAAACCCCCAAGTAATGGTTTGGAGAATGGCCTTTCATGGAAAGTGTCATTAGCAAAACCCTTGCTTTTAAAATTCCAACTGGAGACGCAGTTTATGGCCACCCCCGGGGTCCTGTCTATTGTAGAATTTGGAACAGAGTCATCGATAACATCGAGCATAGCTTTGTAAATTCTCCCCCGTCTACCCTGAGGCAAACGTTTTGGGAGGTAAAATGGTATTGGCGACATCTAGAGCAAATAACCCTATTCTCTCACGCGATCTTAAGATCATGTCTACTATTTTTTCTCAAATGCCTTACTATTCTCTTGTGAAACTTGGAAAGGCAATATTACACTTTATATATTGCGTTTTCTATTATGAGCAAAATCTAAAATGTTCTACAACAATGGTTAATGTAACTTTTTTGAAAGAAGTAATTACTTAAGAAAAAATTAGGAAAATGTTATTTTAAAATGTATTACTTTAAACTTTGATGTGCAACAAATGAACTTGTATTAGTTGAAAAATCAATAATATAACTAAAATTGGAAAACATTTTTTAAATATTCCGGACGTTTTAATCGTGAATTAAAAAAAGTTGTGAACATGATTATTGTATAACAAGTCTTTATTTTACCGACTCTGAATAGATAAGAATTAAGTAATGGCACTAAGTTAAAAAAAAAGTATGCTTAATACCACAGAATTTTGTTGAACAATTTTCACAAGTCGTAAGTCTTTATAAAATTATAAATACATTGAAATGTCCATATTTTTTTTAATTAATGTATTATATTAAATTATATTTAAAAAAAAAAAAAAAAAAGTTTGATAAAATCGAACACATTTTGAATTTTATTGAAATAGTCTTCCTCCCAAATGCTTGAAATCAAGGAAAAGAAAAGTTATGAAATTTTTTTATATTTTAATATTAATAGGAATTCGTAAAAGTAATTAATAGAGACTGCAAAATAAAAAAAATTAGAATGAGGGGGAAAATGCGAATTATTAAAAAAAAAAATGCGATTTTTTTAAACTAAAAATCACCCCTTAATATATTCTAAGAAATATTTTCCTTTAAATACAATTGTACAAATGTATAGAGACAGAATCTTAAAATCTTGAGCTGAACGTTTTGGCAAATAATAATAATAATAAATAAATAATATTTGTACTCATGAGGGACCATGGCGTCCACGCAGGGCCTGACCATGATAAGTTGGGGCCAAGGTCCGGACACATTTTGGGGCCCCTCTTATGCTCATATTTAAACGCGTGACTTATTGGAAATGGGATTGACACTAAGTCAAATGAATTAACATTAATTATAAAGAGTAGATAAATTAATGTTAATATTGTTTCCTAAAAGGTCACAAATTAAGAAACAAATTTCAAACAATCAAATTTATAAATCAAAGGAGGAGAGACTTTGTTATGTATAGCATTACATTTCACTATCACAATGTGTAGTAATATCCATGACAACAATATCTGTAGCATTAATCACAACTTCAGAGTCCACAATTGATGATTTCTCAATAAATTTGTCACGACTTCCTTTCAATTTTGTTTCCCTCAATCTTTCAAGAAAGCTTGTTTTTTACGCTTTTAAATTATGGTTTGGTTTATCTGAATAAATACATTCTGGGATACGGTTGAAGATCAATACAAAATGATTTTTTTTGTAAATTTTTTTTATACAGATTATAAACGATATTCACATAACTTTTATGAAACAAAAGTTATCGGTTTACAGCCAATTTCGGGGCCCCCTAAAATTATGGGCTCCAAGCCCGGGCCTTGTGGCCCTAGGCGATGATCAGGGCCTACGTCCATGAGCATGTGGCGGGCACATAAATAATTAGCGTATTGATGATTATGTAGTTTAAATTTAAATATAATATATTTATTCTATTGGGACAACAATCGACTGGGCCCTTTCGAAGTTCAATGCTTGATGTATAATTCTTGTTTGTTTAGATTATTTTAACGTTGCGCGACGTACTTGTAAAGCGCACAACAGAAAATTATTTTTTCCTAGTACGTATACACAGTTTGGGTGGGTATTAACATACTAAATTTATTGTTTACTACATTTTATTATTACGTTGTATTTTGGGGGCCCGAGTCTCCTCGGGCATACTTGATGTTTATAACGTGTTTGTTTATTCCTAAAAAATTATAATGAACTCTCGTCTATGAAATGACAATTAATAACTTTTGCATGTACTTAAATGAAGTTTCACGTTTAAGAATAAATATCGTATTTTATATGGCATGGGGCCCTCAAAAAGATCCATAAGGCATGGGTCATCAAAGGCCACTTTTTAGATTAATTCTTACTTCATACTTTGTCCACGAAATAACACTATAATTTTTTCAATAAATATTGTTTGCCTTTGAGGTTAGAGCTCGTCAGGGGCCCCTTAGAGGTTTATCAATATTCACTAGAACCAAAAAGATTATTTACTAAGCGTCAAAAGAACAACAAAAAGTAAAAATTGGATGACTCTCACTCTGATAAAGCAGACATCCATTACAACTGTCCCCCATAGTCTCTCCCTCCACTTGTGGTTTGCTTCTGTTGGACGGCGTAGCAAAAAAAAAAAAAAAAAAAACGAGTAGAGGTCATATATTGTGGGCCATACTTGGCGAAGCGGGCCCCTATCATTTGCACTGTTTTGCCCCCCCCTGTCGGCGGCCCTGATTGTGAAAACAAAGAAAATGTGAATTAAAGTTAGCTTCAAGACTTTTACTATCCTTAGTACAATATTACACGATACAAATTTTTAGCCAATGATATTCATGCATAAAAGACTAATAATTTAATTCTATTCAATGCATTAAAATATAGGTTTAAACAAAATTATCATTATCATTCAAACAATAACTCAGTCATAAGGTATAACTCATGACTCAACTCATTCTCGTTAAATTATTTCTAATGTCGAGTTTTAATTCTGTCTATTTAAAATAGATATCTGACAAACATTGAAAGAAACTGAGAAAAATGTAAGTACTTATTTACATTAAAAACAAAAACTTTAAATGAATATGTTTATTTACAAGCTACTTTGATTGTATCTTTTACGTAATAGGGAAATAGGTTTAAGTTTATTTTAAGAATAACCTTTTAAACAAATTAAAATAGGGATTGCAATTACAATCTACTAACCCATTGTGCAAGCCAGATCTACAACTGTCACTGGTTGATATCCCAATGGTTAAAATGGCCATGACGATGAAAAATGCTGCCATTGCAAAGGAAACTCGATAAACAGCCATATATCCCACAAGTAGATCACAGTTTTCGCCTGCATTCAAGGTGATGCATGTAATGTTGTACTGAGGGAACTGGAAATAAAGGTATTTGTAAAAAACAGGATTTAAAAGGAAAATATAAATTTTGTTAAAAAAAAAATTATAAACAGAAAAAGTTAAAGGTGACAGATAATTCAATAAGCAAGTTTTAATAAAAAGATACTGACCGAGAAAAAAAGTGGAGTATTATCAACATATATAAAAATTCAGCCAAACATTCTGACTGTAATTGGCTTTTGGGACTCTTATTAAAAAGGCATGGAACTGTGCTTCATTCTACACAATACCCCTGGTTGAAACTAATAAATCTCTTAATATTATTTCTGGCGCTGGTTGTTTTTTTTTAGTTTTTTTTAGGGGGATGTTGAGGCATGAGTGCCGCCAGGAAGGTGCAAGTGCCTCAATTTTGAAAATTAAAAATAATGGAAGAAAAGTGGTATGATTTAATGAAAATAAAAGTATACTATAGGTTTTAAAATATCAAATGAACAGGAAAAAATATTAATTTAAATTTCATTAAGCATAAAAATCAAGGTAAAAACAAAATATTAACCTCCTTGCACCCTCTTGAATGCAATCTGTAACCACCTGAAAATAATTCTGCTGGCATCCATGGATTGACAATCCTTTTTCTTACTTTTTACAAAACCAAAATTGATAAGTGATAAATCAATTTAAAGGATAAGACATGCACTTCTTGCACGTAGTGTTATTTGTTTAAAAATCAAAATTAAAAAAATCAGAAGTAGTCCAAGAATTTTAGGAAGTTTTGATAGTGTACAGAAGATGGTAGCACAATAAAAAAGAGAAAATTATAATTTAAGCATGGTGAGGAAACCAAAGGAATTTATATAAAATAATGTATACAATTAATTTTAAAAGTACATGGTTCACTACTAATATTAATTAGGGAAGTTGTTACTCAGTAGTTTTTTATTTCACATTATTAAACTAATTAGTAATTTACAACCAAAACATAATATTTTTAAAGACTTTGAAAAATTAAATGTAATTTGTATATCTTTCAGTTACAGATAATACAAAAATTTTCCTAACAATATAATGTAAAAAGTATTATTTCCACTTATTACATATATCCAGGCTTGATTTTTGTTGTGCATACAAGTTTCTACAGCAGAAACAGTTTTTATAAAAACAAAATGGAAATCTAAAAAATCTGAAAATATATTTTGAAATGAAAAGCCTATTTCGTGGACAGATTTTTTTGGAATTTACATGATAAGAAATTTAAGTGCATGTAGTAAATGGACATCAAATCTTACATTGTCAATTATACGGTCTTGAACTTCTCGTGTTAACATCACACACATCAAGAGGGTTCCCAGTAGCAGGAACAAAGTGTACATTAAACGAGTAGATGTTGATTCTTTTATTTTTGGTAGGAAACCACAGCACAACCGACATGCTCGACAGCCACAGCAACACCCCAGCTAAAGAAAATAATAATATCAAAAGTTATAAGAGGACTATGTTTTACTACACAAAATGAATTCATTCACTGGGTAAGGCAGACGTTGAACTCTACAATATTACATTTAAATTAATCCTACTTTATTTCCTTGCTGATGAAAAAGCAAAGTTAAAAATCCATCATCAAATTAAACAATACAACAAAAAAATCAGTCAAGTGCAAAATTTTTAAGTTTCAGTTATGGATAAATAATTGGATTTGTCTCACTGAAATCTATTAAAATTTTATAACACTTTTTAAAAATTGGTGTAACAATTGCAAAAAGAATTACAGATATTCACAAGTTGGATTTTTTTTTTAATTTGTAATCTGTCGGTTGGTGAAATTTTGAATTTTATAATTAATATTTCTCATTTTAAAACCAAGCAAATTCCCTTAGCTCTGGTCTGCAGTTGCCAGATCTTTAGTCCTAAGACCACTTACTGCAGTGGCGTATATAGGTTACAATTTCGGGAGGGGCCAATACGACCAAACTTACCGTTATTTGCACTTGTTTTTTTATGTTTTAAATGAGCTCTCACTCAAGGATTAAGGATGGTTTTCAAGGGGTTTTAAACAAAATATTGGGAAAAAACAGTTATTATTTATTTTTTTTATATATTTTCAGTTTACTTTTATAACTGAAGTGAACTAATGCTTTATTATATGATAGCAGATTATTTTATAAAACACTTAATTGCATTCTCGCTAATATTATTTTTCTCACTCCCCCTACTTTTTTCCTTATATAACTTTTTTTTAATAAAAACCTCCTCTGTTAATTAATTAGTCTTTAAGGTCATTATCTCTACTATTGGTTCTTTATCTTCAGCAGTGATTGAAAATTTTCGTTCCTTTTATCAAATTACTGAAAACCTGTGTTACTAACTTCCTTGTTTCTTGGTGAACTCCTTTGAATATAATTTTGGAGTGCGAAAATATCACGCAATATTTACCAAAAGATCGGATTTTCCTTCAGAATAAGCTAACCACTCAAATTCTTCTAGCCATTTAATTTGAAAAGTTGTAGTATGGTTTGAGCTAGAACTACTACACTGGTCTGCAAAATTTAAAGATATTTCAGTTTTTCTCTAATAACTTCTCAGTGGAACAGCATAGACACATGAAATTCACATCAAAGAGGCATCTTTATGTAACAAAACGATAAGTAAAACAACTCAGTCGTAAACTGAAATGTAAAGTGCACAGTGGGGACACATGCAAAAGCATGAAGTACCATTAGAGAGCAGTTGCAAAAGGCATTCACATTAAAAATCTCACAATTCATGGAGTTGACTTTTAATGTGAGATATGATCTCCCCTGTCATCAGTGTTTATTTGGCTTTGTATTCTCACACTTAACATGAGTTTCTTGATGAATTCTAGTGACTAAATTGCTCAGTCAGATTATTTACCTAAAACTTACTCACCTATTTGTTGTACTATTATTTTTATTTATTTTCTGGTTGTAGTAGATACTCGACGAATATTACATGTTTATTAAAATAAAATTGTCATACAAGTAGTCTTCACAAGTAGAAGTGTGTATTCTTCCATGGGCCCGTATAAAAAATAATAAAAGTTAAATTCGCATCATATGATGACTAAAAAATGACGGCCTATTGTGACCCAAAATTATTTGAGTCATTTTTATTCATAAAAAGACATCATTTCATGAGTAAAAAAAATGTGCATCATATGATGACCACAAAATTTACGTCATTTTAGGAACGTCAGTTTGTATGACCATTAAATGACGTCAAAACTGACATGATTTTTTACTGAATAACGTCATTCGAGAAAAGATGCCCTAAAAATTAAATCATTTATCACGTCATGCTACTACTTGGGTTGTACCCAAAGACCAAAACTTTTTTCCCACCAAATCGTTAACTTGATTTGGTATTTACCACGTAATATCGTTTTTCCACCTTTCTATAGAACCTCTGACGTCCATTATTACTCATGAGATTGAAAAAATTATTTTCAGTAAAAAGTATCTAATGTTAAAAAATTTGTTCTTTAGATGCCATTTAAGAGCGTAAGAGATAATTGAATTCAACTTTTTCACTGTGATTATGTTAACTTGATCCAGGCAAATTTTTAAACGGTGAAATATTGGTTTTTAAATAGCATTTATTGTTACTTGGAGTAAATTTTGTTTAACTTTTGCTTTGAATAAATTATTAAAAAAAGTATGAATATCGCCCCTATAAGTAAACCAGATCATTCCTCTAATCCGAATTTCATCAAATATGATTTGGACGCTTCTACAATAGGCATTTTGTAAAGATTTAATGTATTAGAAACTTTACATCACTTGCAAACAGTTCAAAAGACTGGACGAGTAATTTAGCCACTAGAATTAAATCAAGAAACTCATGTCAAGTATGAGAATACAGTGCCGAGTAAATACTGATGACAGGGAAGATCATATCTTACACTAAAAGTCAACTGCACACTAATGCTACTCCATTTTTTTTATATCCTGAATTAGTATGCAACTATCAATATTATGTTCAGCGCACTTGATCAATGCCATAAAATACAAGAATAAATTTTTATAATTCTTATCAGTTATTAAAATATTAATCATTAATTTAATCACGACAGCAATAGACGGTAATCTAAATTGTCAATTAATATTTAAATAACTTCAACGATTGTCGATGGGGGGGGGGGGGCATCTGTTATGTTGTGCCTATAGTAATCAAATTTCTAAATCGGCCCCTGTCCATTGTACACTTTGCATTTCAATTTTCCACTGAGTTGTTTTACTTATCGTCATGTTACATAAAGATGCCTCTGTAATGTGAATTTCATGTATCTATGCTGCTCCAGGGAGAAGTTATTAGGGAAAAACTGAAATATCCATTAATTTTGTAGACTAGTGTAGAAGAAGAAAGAAATTTGTAAAAAGGTTCCATGCATTTTCTACGAATTAAATTTTTTTTATTGGTTTTTCTTTATTTAAATTTTTTTCTTTATTTGTTTAAATTCTCCGCAACTGATGCTGGATCAACGATACTAGAATTTGAGATGTCAAAAGGAACATTGCTACTGACACAGGCAACTTCAGCACTGCTTATTTACACAATGTTTTTTTACAAAACAGTTTTGAATAGAATTTTTATCGCTTCATTATGAATACCCTTAACTTAATAAAGCAAATTAAGATTCCACAACAGCATAATGCAGAGGATTGCAGATACACACCTATTTAAAAAGCACACTATTGAATAAACAGAGCTACAGATAAAATGCCAAAGCCTCACCTGCATTATACATATTTTAATTTCACAGTACTTATTCTGGTGCCATCAACTTTTTTTATTTTTGGGAAGCTAAGAGAATGGAAATTATTTGCAAACAAACGCAAATAATAACTACTTATTACTGTAATTTTTTGTTCCTGATTTCGGGAGGGGCAGGGGGGGGGGGCCTCCCATATACACGCCCTAGACTTACTGAACTGTATAATTTCATTCTATTGCCAAGAAGTTAAAAATGTAAACATCAATAAATAAAAACACAGATAAATCATGGCATCAAGTCATCAATATTTTTTTTTCCTGTATCAGAATTTTTCTAGGCGTTCTGCAAAAAACTTTTAGATCTCAAATTCTCTTTGCTAATAATTAGCATAATTTTTATAAATATTTATCACTATTATAACATATTTATAATGCTAAAGAGATGGTTGTAATTACTTGATCAAAGTTGTGATCAACTAAAAATGAACTCAATACAGGGGAATTTATATTTCCTCCAGTAGTTTCCAGAGATGAAAGCTTTTTTATGCATCTTCCGTAGTTTTTAATCATTTTCCGTAGTTCATGTGGATTTCTACAGTCGTTCTTTGAAACCTACGGAAAAGACCAATGTAAAATATATTTCTTCAATCTTTTGTCAACACTCTTGAAATTCACCAATACTTTTGTTAATCTCAAGATTTACAATGATGCTTTTGCTGAATTTTAAGCTATAATAGTCGCTGTTGGGCTCCGATAGCCTTGCGGTAGAGTATCGAGCTCATAGCCCGAGGGTTGTGGTTTCGAGCCTCCGTCCGCCAAATATCGGCGTGTACCTAATGTGGGCTGGTGCACATTAAATCTGTTGTGGCCTCAATGTCCTCTCGACGTTCGAGCATTGTGGGGTCAGAGAGAGAGGTTTACACTAGAAGATTTCAATCTCGTATTCTTCTAGATGCTCAAAATTACGAAACGTATTTGACTGTGTTAAGCACTTTATAAGTGGCTGAAATAGACAGTCGGTAGTTCCAAAAAACAAAACAATAGTTGCTGTTGTATCTTGTATTAATTCAGCATAATGTAAGAGTATTGTAAACTGTAAAAATCTGTAAGAACTGACAAAAATCTGCAAGAACTATAAAAAATCCATAGAAAAGTTGGCATCCTTAAGTATTTTTCTGCTGGAGGTCTGGTATTTATTTGGTTTTCACATGACCAGTATTGTCACATCACTCATGCATTGGTATAGTAATGTAACTGTTTCAATTTTTAAAGGATATACATAAACTGAAATTAAATATAAGATTAATTCATAGAAGAGGCTAATTTGAAAAATGACGCTCTGGCATAGGAAAGGTAAATTACAATTGATTTATCAACATCCGATAAATCAAGGTTTCCTTAAAAGAGTGGCATGGTATTCTTAATTTTCCTACATTTTTTATTCATAACATTCTTCTACCTGATAAGTAGTATTTCCAATAACATTGCAGTAATTTGTTTATATAAAATAAAGTAAAGTGATAATTTAAATATGCTATTTCAAAAATTAGTTTGTTGTTGTTTATAGTAGTACAACATAGTACTATTGTATCATATTCGGTTGTTGTTTAAAGCAGTACACGTAACAGAAAATGTTAGACAGGAGACGGACGTCACAGATTTTTCAGCTGCCTTGCAGATTATTTTACAAAACTGGCAAAAAAAAGTTCTTTAAGTTCAATTTACCAAAAACAGAAAAAATTATGTGCTCTTTCCAAAATTACCAATAATGCAAATTGTTTTATGCAAAAAATATAATTATATACTTACTGTATCTGTGTACTTATTCAAAACAATCTTTCATATTTTGAAATGTTTAATTTAATTAAAAGCAATGCATAATTTACTTTTATTTCTTTAAAATAAAATTATATAATTATTATATCTGTGTATTATTTAACCAAAACAGTCTTGGATCATTTTGAATTATTCAATTTTACTGAAAACAATATACAATCATTTTTTTAAAATAACATGAAATTTTTAAAAAATGAAGGTACAATAATTTTAAATATTTCAGTTTTAATATTTAATTTATATTTTTAAAATTCCTATGTTTATTTAAAACAGAATTTTTTGCCAAAATGATACATAAGGTGCCTGTGTATTTTCTGCAAACTTAAAAAAAAAAAAAGTAATTAAGCTGCAGATTATTTTGTAACGTCCAAATTAGAGTCGCAAACTGGCAGAAAAGTTACTGCTACTGGGACAGAGTGGACCCAAAATCCAAGAAAAGAAGTTCCCCTATAGATTTCTTAAAAATTCCCTGATTTTAAAGCAAACTTTTTTTCAAATGAGGCAAGAGCAATTGAATGTAATATGTGGTCAGCATAATTCCCGATAGGATTGACCTACAGTGTTCAACTTTTGCATAGGGCTAGTAGAGTCCATAGGACCTGTCATTAAAGTTTCTGCAAAATTGTGCATGCACACAAGGTACTTGCCATTGAAAAATGTATGTTTCTTAGCAATAGCTAAAAAAGGCTCTAACGATTTTGATCAAAATCTTTGTGATGCCTTTTAAGGAGTTTTAAACATCCCCACCCTCTTAATTCCTGTAGAAATTCGACAAAAGCGCGAAAAGTTGAAAAACAAATACCTTTGACACAGAGCATTCTTCGCTTGAGTATTGTCCCTAAACGATAGTTTCTCCTTCGTTTCACTTATCCAAAAGGATAATGTAATATTATCAGAAAACATATTACCATTTATATCATGCTACACAAATACACTTTCAACCAATCATAGACAATCGCTGTTGAGTACATTTCCCCAGACAGCGATTAATCAAAAAAGAATTTACTGTAGTTTTTTTCAATGGATTTGGTCTAATGAAAAGTTTAAATTATTCGGTAACAACCTCTAACAATTACCAATAGAATTTTTTGTTCAAACAGAGCAAAAATATACATGAACAGGGAAACATACCTTCAAAACAGTGACAGGGTGGCTTTCAGGAAAAAAAGTTTAATTATTTCCCTGACAGATTTCTAAAAAATTCCCTGATTTTACAGTAAACTTTTTTTCTAATTTCCCCAACTTTTACAGGTTTTCCAGATGTGTAGATAACCTGATCAAATAGAATATGTATGCTAAGGAGATAACATGCAAATTTTATAAAAATAGTTTTGGTGGTAATGAAAAGTTTAAACTATTCCTTAACATTAAACTTCTAGCGATTATCCCAACAAATCTCCAGGTAAATGGAGCTAAAATACAAAAGAACGGGAAAACATGCTTGAAAATTTCCCTGATTTTCGTGAAATTTTAATATGAAGTTCCCCGATATTTCCCTGATTTTTTCCAGAATCAGAAAGCTCCGTAACATTTCCCTGATTTACAGGTTCTGTGGCCACTCTGTGTGATGAAAAATGTCCATGATTTTTAAAAAATTCTTTGACATTTTGCGATTTTTTCCAGAATCAGAGGATTTCTATATATTTCACCGATTTTCAGGTTCTGTGGTCACTCTGAAGAGAGCATAGTACATAGTAGTTAAAGAAAAGAAATAATTATCGAACAATAGTTTGGAATAGTATTGTAATAATTCGGCAAAAAGAAAGTTGTGAGCTTCTACAATCACAAAAATGGAAAATAAAATCAATTTCTGTTATTTTGTTCTTGAAAAAGACAACGCCTAAGAAAAACACATCAAAATGAAACTTCAAATTGGACAATGACGAAAATGTTACTAAATGTTAAACACTATTCCAATGTAGACCTTGAAAATATAAACGTTTCGGCAAACACATTTGTTTGCAATTTCTTCGACAAATTACAAAAAAAAAAAAAAAAAACTTACCTGTCCCTCACAACTTCCACCCATCTTTGTTTATGGAAACTTTGAGAATTACATTCATTAAATATGGCAAAACAACTCATAAATAAAATTTGAATACCAACCAAGCGTAACTTGGAAAACAAAACATATCAACAGAATCAAAACAAAGAGATCGTGAGTTTTGATGCCAACTTTGGTTTCATAAAAAGAACACTTCAAGTTTGCATCATAGCGAGAGCGTGAGCTATGCATTGTATTATTCAAAATGTCTTTTTAAATTCAAATTGTTTTCACGATTTTTAATAAAAATGAACGACTACTATAAAGATTATATTTATTCATCAAGCAAGGGCGAACGTTTGTCAATTATTTTCATACTCGTGACCAGAATCGCGTGCCGGCAGTATAGTTGGGGAGTTCCACTGCTTGCTAATATAATTCAAAATTAATTTTATTTTGAACATTTTTAAACAAAAAGGTATCCCTCATGCATTGGGTTATCACGGAAGTCTTCTCTTGGAATGCCTCAACTGTGTGGCAGACAGGGCATCTGTCCCAACCGACCGTTATTTCGATAGACTTATTGAATCCGTTTGGTTAACATTTTGTCTTGCTAGCTATTGATCAATGGGATCCGACCGTTATTTCGACGGACTTATTGAATCCGCTTGGTTAACATTTTGTCTTGCTATTGATCAATGGGATAATACAAAACTGTGATTAAACGGTACTGCTTTATTTATTTTAGTCATAATAAATGTAGTTATAATGAAAAATAAATTTATCGACGTAAAAATATTTTTTTTAAATGATTTTATTTCAAAACATTAATTTAACATTGATATCAATTAAATTACTTTTCTCTCTATTTAAAAAAAAAGAAAAGAAAGTATGGAAGTGTGTTCTAGTAATCGCATTCAAGCATTTTCTGGTGTTAGTACAACTACTGTAAAATTTTAAACATAAGTAGTTTTTGCATTCTTTTAATTCCACCCAAAGTCAAAATCTTGATTTTTTTTTTTTTTTTTTTTTTTTTTTTTTTTTAATTTTAAAATTTGGCAGTAATGCTAATCCTATATGAAAAAGATTTTCCCCATCTGCTCAATCAGAATAAATATTTGAAATATTTATTTTTTTACATTGAAAAAAATGTAGTTATAATCTTTGAAATCTTCTTTTGCGAATGGTATAAAAAATATCGTTGAATGATAAAAAAAATTAATTTGTTAACATTTTTGTAGAGAACACTTAATAATGCTTCTTCTCATCCGAACACATCATACGTCCTTGAAAAACATATGGAAGGTGCATGGGTCTGGTTCTGAGGGGGGAGGGGGGGGGACATTACTATCGCAGATGAGAAAGTGGAAAGGGAGAAAGAACAAGAATCGGCGATAAACGACAGCAAAATATAAAACGTAAGTCTGATGATGTCAATGGGATTGTGTAGTTATAACAGACGCTATGTCGTACCTTAGGCATTGTTAATTAAAGGGGAAAAACATTCCTAATTTAAACTGTGGATTTGTTTTAAATTAGGACTGCAATTTTCCAAAAAGCGTTAAGGTAAGCACACATAACCAAGCTCGGAGATTGAGTGAGCGTAAATTTGTTTGAATTGAAATTTGGTACAAATTCAACAATAGAACCAGCATAGAAAATTAACCTTTTCTGAACACAGTTAACCAACTTTAAAAGTTCAAAAGGTAACAAAAGTTATATAATTAAATAATTAATATTTTATATCGTGTTTGTAATAATAAATATTTACATAAGGTTAAAAAAAAATGTATTAAATACAATTGTTATTCATTAAATATATTTGCACGTTTCTTTAAGCATTTTGTTAACATCAATGTGTGTATCTTAGTAAAAATGCTTCCTTTAAGCTTGGCGTCCACTATCGATGAGAAGAGCAGAGCGGAGTGGACTAGAGCCAATTACATGGCTGCCAACGTCTACTGTAGCACGAGGCTCGTGCTATAATGGACGTTGACAGACTTGTAATTGGCTCTAATCCACTCCGCTCCGCTCTGCTCTACTCTGCTCAGCGATAGTGAACGCCAAGCTTTAAGTAGGTTTTTTAAAATAAATGTTCACTTTTTTAAATCCTTTATATTAACTTCGATTTTGCGTGCACGTGTGTGGGTAGCTGAATATGTCGATGGCGTGCAAATTTACGGAGGCCGAATTAACCATCTTGCCGTCATCCAATCGGGCTGAAACTTGGCAGGTAGATTTGATGTTGATGACAATATATTCCTTCAAATTTTGGCTGCTGTCACTGTCACTAAAAGGTTGCTTTTACTTTCACGGAATACTAATAAACCTACTTACCGTCATCCAATTGCACTAAAATAGCCTTTAACCGATCATTGTTCAAATTCTTTCCTGTTGCAATTTTTTTTAATAAGTAAATAATAAAATTACTTTAATCCGAATAAATAAAAGATATTTGGATGTGAGTGCATAAATTCACGTTCATTTTTAATGAATGAATTTTGAAAAGTACTTTACAGCATATTTTGTTGATAGAGATGTTTTTAATATTTAAAATTAGATGCAAACCTCAAGCAAGCACTGATGACAGAATTGGCGCTGTGTTAATTAGTATAAAAATTGGCAATACATATAAAGGATTTATTTTAAAAGCTTTGCTTTTATGGGTTATATTATTTAACACTTCTTAAATTTATTTAATACTAGCAGACCCGGCCACGCGTTGCTGTGGCTAAGGTTTTTATTATATTACATAGTAGTAAACTATTCAAGGGAAACGGTAGGAGAACACCAGTCATGGGGACCACCATGCTTTTTAAACAGATGCCATTTGTAAAAAAACATGGCGACCTCCATGATTGATTTTCTACTACTGCTGATATTGAGCAAAAATCAATACAAAAGAAACAAATTTTTTTATTTTTTTTTATTTTTTGTATTCAAGTTTGTAACAAATGAATACATTATAAAGTTGTTAGTAAATAACACGTGACACTTAAACTTATAAATGAGGTAGGTAGGGCAGATAGTTTTAAATCTTTAACAATAATGTTTATTATTTTGAATTCTTTTAATTTCAATTTAATTTAGCACTAATCGGTGCAAAATATTTTTGGTTAACCTGTCTTTAGCTAACACAAATAGATTCGACGGTTTTCCTACACGTGAACATGCAACATATAGTTGCCCATGAGAAAAACATGGATTTTCGAAATCTAAACCACAAATGGACATTGTTTGGCCTTGAGACTTATTTATAGACATGGCAAAAGCTAAACGAATTGGAAACTGTAACCTTTTGGAGGGTATCGTAGATTCTGATGGTATCATCGGAATACGTGGCAACAGGACCACTTCTCCTTTAAACTTTCCAGTTAAAATGGTAGCTTCAAGTATATTTCCGGTTATCTTTTTGATGACCAAACGCGTACCGTTGCATAATCGAGGTGGATTCAAATTAGGTAGGAGAATAATAGGTGAACCAATCTTTAATCAAAGATTATGTGGTGGCATTCCAGGTATTAACTATGTGATAATACTTACATGTATATATTTTAATTAAAGATTTTTGAACAATGAAGCACTAATAATTAAAAAGCAAGAAGAATTCCAATGTATTACTTTTACTATAATATGAATTCAATTTATACTTCAGTCTAAATAACATGTGGCCGGCTATGCTATTGCTCGATGAAAGGTTCATTGCTGCGTAAGCGTAAGGTTGCTTCACACACTAAAAACTAATTGTAAGGAAAGCCTTAATATTAGAAGCTCCTCCCTTGTCGAGAAACAATAAAAAAAAAAGCCCCGTTAATAATTATAACACAACACTCCTTTAAGAATATTTTAACACGTGATGTTTGTAAAAAGCAAAATTAGAAGGTCAAAACTACTCAGGTTGAAACTTTCAGAGCTCTAGGCCTATTAGAAGTCCCTTTTTGTGAAAATATTAATTAAAAATTCATTAAAAAACAATTAAAAATATAACGTTCTTTTTGTCAAAAGTCCAATCATAAGGGCAAAACTATTTGTGTTGAAAATTTCAGAAATGTAGCCCAATTAGAAATCATGTTGTAAAATATTTGTTAATTAATTAATTAATTAATTAATTAAAAAAACAAATAAAATTTAAAAATTCTGTTTTTCAAAAGTCCAATTAGAAGGCCAAAACTACTTATGTTCAAAATGTCAGAGCTGTAGCCCTATTAGAAATTGTTTTGTAAAATATTTATTAATTAAAAAAAAAATCAAAAGAGAACTAAATAAAAATTTGAACGTTCTTTTTGTCAAAAGTCCAATTAGAAGGTCAAAATTATTTGTGTTGAAAATTTTAGAGCTGTAGCCTTATTAGAAATCATTTTGTAAAATATTTATTAATTAGTTCAAAAAATTAATTAAAAAATAACGAAAAAAAATTAAAATTCTGTTTTTCAAAAATCCAATTAGAAGGCTAAAACTACTTATGTTGAAAATTTCAGAGCTGTAGCCCTATTATAAATCGTTTTGTAAAATATTTATTAATTAATTAAAAAAATTAATTAAAAAAGAACTAAATAAAAATTTAAAATTCTGTTTTTCAAAAGACCAATTAGAAGGCCAAAACTATTTATGTTCAAAATTTCAGAACTGTAGTCTTATTAGAAGTCGTTTTGAAAACAAAAAATTGTTAATTAAGAAAATTAATTAAAAAATAACTAATTAAAATGTTAACATTCTGTTTTTCAAAAGTCTAAATAGATGGATGAAACTACGTATGTTTAAAATTTCAGAGCTGTTTCTCTATTTGTATTATGTTGAAAATTTCAGAGCTCTATTCCAATTTTAAGTAGGTTTCTATTGATCCACAGGGGGGGGGGGGGGGAGCCACAGACAGACAGAAATGAAACAAAGAACTAAACCCTTTCACAAAAATAACTTTTCAGTACTGCGGTAATAAATCAGTGCGGTAATAAATCAGTTGCGGTAATAAATCACATGCCATTAAATTGCTCACTACCTCGGTGCTGCGTGTATTAATATTGAAATAAAGAACTAAACCCTTTCACAAAAATAAATTTTTCAGTACTGCGGAAATAAATCAGTTGCGGTAATAAATCAACATGCCATTAAATTGTAGCTTATGTGAAACGTTAGTACTTTCAACACAGCGCCATCTGTTAGAATCATTTGGAGCTAAACAGATAATTGTGACTGTCAAATAATAAACAAATAATTTCCAATAAAATAATATTGCGGCTATAAAAATTGAGATGTAAGCTATCCTATCTCTTAAGTTAGATCAAACTGAGCACGGTGTGCAAATTTGATTAAAATCGGTTAAGTAGTTTAGGAGTGCATAGAGAACAAACAAAGTGACACGTAATTTATATATATTAAGATTTCAACAAAGAAATACTTTGGTTTATTCCTGTGTATAGCATAAGTAGCAAATAACTCTTTCCAACTTTAACGCATTTATTTTTGCATTGGAAATTTTTGTAATTGTGACTTTGCCAGTCACTGCTACTAATTCAGTCTCTACTCCAAAATTATTCACACAATTTTTAGGGTCGAAGTGTTTTTTAAAGGATTTCAAATATAGATTCGCTAAAACGCTCCAAAAAGTCAAACAATATTCCATAAATAGTTTAATTAACAATAGTTTTCAATATTGCGTTAATGGAACATGCAGTATAGGATTCGACAATCTGAAGAGCAACATCTAACAGGATTTGTATTGTTTGGCGATATACTTTTCATTAATTGTTATATTATCATTTCTTAGTGGTGAAACGGGGAAAAAACAATCGTTGATGAGCTATGTTCAAGCAAAGAGAACTCTGTGTTAAAGACATACGTTTTCCCCTTTTTTATGCCATGAAGCATTTTTACTAGAATTTTGGAGGTGGGAATGTTTAGAACACCTTAAGAGGCATTAGCACAGCAAATTTTATCAAAATCGTTTGAGCCGTTTTTTTAGCAATCAATGGTAGCTATCTTATGCGCATGCGCGATTTTGACGAAAGCCGTAATGGCAGGTCCCATGGCCATCAGCAACCCGCATACCAAATTTGAACATCGTAGGTAAATTTGTTCGGGAGTTACGCTGACCACAGACAGACATTTTTTCTAGATCACTTTTTTGAAATCAGGGTGCTCCAAGCGATGAGAAACGCAAAAAAAAAAAAAAAAAAAAAAAAAAAAAAAAAAAAAATCGATTTTTTTTTTTTTTTTTTTTTTTTGACCGAATGTTTATTATCCTATGTATAATACATATGGGTAATTGAAAGCAAAAATGGAGATGGCTAACCCAGGCTCACTTTGTTAGATAAAAGCTGCATTGCTACGCAAAGATAGGCTTGAAATTGTTGAAACATAGGTCCCCGCATGAAAAAAAAAGCGAGAAATCATGTCAAGATTATAGAGCTGCCATCTGATGGGAGTTTCTGCAACTACACAACGGTTGAAAAAACTTAATTTTTTTTTTTTTTAAATCCTATTGAAATTTTAACGTTTTAGATGTTCTAATCAAAACTATAGAGAAAAAACTACCTACGTTTAAAATTTCAGAGTTCTTCGCTCATTGGGATGGCTTTTATGAGCGAAATTAGAATTTTAACTGTTCACTGTCGACCGGAATAAAAAATATAGGGTAAAAAACTAGACATGTATTTCACCTGTCTGAAGTCAAAAACTCACTATTTTACTATTATTGATTAGAAGCAAAGTCTCCCTCCCCCCCCCCCCCCCCACTTCAGTGCAGATCCTAAAATTCTTATTCTTCCTGATGGTCATGCACTATTGCTTCCACTTCCTGTTTCGGTCATTCACTTTTTTTATGCTTTTCAAGATGTCATCTATTTGCGTAAATGCATTTCTTACAAGCGGCATTGTATTTTTTTAATAACCTAACAATAATACAGGAATTATCGACCTTTTACGGCGAGAACGAACATCATAAGCCAGATGATCGCATTCCCAGTTCTTTCATTGTTTCAGTTCAGCTACAGTTTTTCTGGATAAACTGTAGTGTACAATAGAGAGGAAAATCCGAACTATGGCAAAATCTCTCGACCAAAATTGATGAAATATAGTAAAAAAAATCGTTGAAATTCTTGGAGGAAGGTTTTTTATAAATATCGGCCTAACACTATGAGAAAAGTCATAAATTGGATTACTTCCATTGAGTATAGCGACAGATGGGAAAATAATGCAACTAATAAAAACAAAGTTTTTAATATAAATCCTTTATATGCATTGCAAATTTTATATTCATTAACACAGTGCCGATTCTGTAAATAGTTCATGCTTGGCGTTTGCATCTAATTTTATCAAAAACATTTCTATCAGCAAAATGTGAGGCAAACTATGTTTCAAAATTTATTTATTAAAAATAAATGTGAATTTATGCTGTCACATCCAAATATCATTTATTTATTCGGATTAAAGTAATTTAATTATTTATTTATTAAAAAAAAAAAAATTTGGCAACAGGAGCCAGATGATCGCATTCCCAGTTCTTTGTTTCAGTTCAGCTACAGTTTTTCTGGATAAACTGTAGCGTGCAATAGAGAGAGAAATCCGAACTATGGCAAAATCTCTAGACCAAAATCGATGAAATATAGTAAAAAAAATCGTTGAAATTCTTGGAGAAAGGTTTTTTATAAATTTGGGCATACCACTACGAGAAAAGTCTTAAATTGGATTACTTCCACTGAGTATAGCAAGAGATGGAAAAATAGTGCAACTTATAAAAACAAAGTTTTATATATAAACCCTTTATATGCATTGCAAATTTTATATTCATGCTTGGTGTTTGCATCTAATTTTAGATATCAAAAACATTTCTATCAGCAAAATGTGGGGCAAACTATGTTTCAATATTTATTTATTAAAAATAAACGTGAATTTATGCTCTCACATTAAAATATCATTTATTTATTCGGATTAAAGTAATTTAATTATTTATTTATTTAAAAAAAAAAATTGGCAACAGAAGAGAGTTTCAACAAAGATCTGTTAAAGGCTATTTTAGTACGATTGGATGACGGCAAATTGATTTAATAGTATTCCGTAAAAGCGACCTTTTAGTCACAGTAACTATCCCAAAATTTGATAGAATGCATTGTCATCGACATCGAATCTATCTGCCAAATTTCAGCCCGATTGGATGACTGGAAGTGGGTTAATTAGGCGTCCACAGATTTGCCCCCAACTAAATTGGACAATTTTTAAAGCTACCAAAAGTGTTTGTCTTATTCAAACTCAAAATACCTCAGTTCTTCATAGAAACAATTCAATGAGCTTTGAGCTTTAATGAGAAACTTGCACAAGTCAGGAAAATGAATATTTTTTTGTATTTTCTAGTGTTATCCAACGAATATATTTGAGCAGTGTAATTATTTTGTATCTTTCTGCTTTCAATTAATCAAAAATAGAGTTTGAAATCAGCCGAAATCAAAGCAAAGGTCACGTGACCAAAAACGCATAAAAAAAACCGTGACGTGATTACGCAGAGAAAAAGTGGCAAAACGAAGGGAAAACCATTCTCATTCCCTCTCTAAAACAGGTTTTAGAGTGGTTCATTATCTGCGCGTTGACGTTCCACGTAAAAGTGGCTTTTTCCCACCAAATCGCAGAGTGAAAAACTAAATATTTTTTTAACTATCTATCCGAGCTCAAATTTTTGAAAGAATGGTATTGTTTTTCATGATTTTTTCTCTACTTTTATTTAAAAATAAAACCAAAAAACGTGAAAGTTCCTCATTGCATGCGTATTAGGCAAACTACTACGTATCCACTGTTAAGTACAATTTCAAGCGAGCAACCATCAAGATTTTTGTTGGTACCGATCTCTCGCCTTGCTGCTTATGATTGCAAGCTTTGCTGCCACGCGCTTGAAAAAAAAATATCACTCTTTATACCTAACTTTCGATGAAGCAGAGTACAGTACGAAGTTATCATTTCTCAAAACATTATTATCTTTGAAGTGGGATGATTCCGTTTTAGAACAAACACAGGAGCTAATCGTAAAGGGTGCGATACACATTCCAATCTATCTGAATTGGAACAATATCCATCATTCTTATCTATCAATAATAGTAGAAATAATTCTGTGATTAAATACTAAAGACGCACTCAGATAGATCAAATGAATCTGATATAGTTAGATCAATATCTATGAGAAAAGTAAAAATATCTTCGAGAAAATCCAAATTTTAGTATCGAATCTGAGAAAACCTAGAAGACTTCAAACCAGGCAGCCCTGCAATCGAAGCGACTCGCCTCGATTGATACAAAAAAAGGAAAGAAACAGGCGTTCAGTTCTTCATAATTCTTCCTTTAATAGAGTTTCAGCAATAAAATGGTTGGATTAGTCATTATCACAAAAACACGATTTCTGCAATCGACGAGTTAAAAAACAGAACACACTTCCATAGGAACCGAAGTTACATGTTACAGCAGTGCATTACAGGGTTATGCATATTCAGAGGTATGAGCTCGGGATTCTGTGAATGGCAACAGAATGGTGCTCACGGTTAAGGTTATAGTTACAGAAACTTGAAATTTTCGAATGGCAACACCTACTTTTTCCTGCGCAAAATGCCTGCGTGACCAAAGTCAGGGCTACAGCCATAACTATTTGATGAATTTTGACCATTTTTATTTTTATTATTATCATTATTATTATTATTATTATTATTATTATTCTCAGCTTCTATAGAGATCTTGTATGACTTAAAGCGTATGGCGTACGAAGGCTGTACCCCCGGAAATGATCCTGATAGTTAGGAAATTTAGCCAGGGTAATGGATGATTAAAAGGGGTCATTGAATTTCGAATATTCATCTTTCGCTTAAATGTTTCTTATAATAATATCAAGTCTTATATTTCAAACTTAAGCGGAATTTGTTTTGAAACACTTTTTTTTATGTATTCGTTCGTGTGTAAAACTGGTAATCCTCTATTTCACATATAAAGCAAGTATTTTTTTTTTTTTTTTAACATTTTTTTTTTAACTATGAAAAAAAAATTTACTTTTAATTGCCCATATGTAACCATAGGGTAATGAAAGTATAGAGTTTTCGGTCAAAAAAAAAAAATAATAATAATAATCGATTTTTTGCATTTCTCTACGTTTTGGAACATCCTGATTTCAAAATAGTGGCATAGAAAAAATGAATGTCTGTGGTGCACCATAACTCTCGAGCGAATTAACCTACGAAGTTCATATTTGTTGTGTGGGTTAGTAGTGGTCATGGGGCCGACTGTTAAGGTTTTCATCAAAATTACGCTTGCACATAAGGGAGCGTCTGAAAAAAATCATGTTTTTCAGTAATTGCTAAAAAATGGCTCTAACGATTTTAATCAAAATCACTGGGGTAACGCCTCTTAAGGTGTTCTAAACATCTCCACTTCCGAAATTCCCGTACAAATGCTATAACGGTGAAAAAAGTTGAAAAACGAATGTCGTTAAAAATGAGTTTTCTTCAATCATCTCATCAACGATCGTTTCTTTCCTTTCCTCTGTTTCACTTACTAGAAAGGATAATGTAACAATTATCGAAAAGTATATCGTCAAACTTGCCCTTTTCTCTAAGTTAATGATGAAAGTATAAAAACAGTAACACCAATCCACGTCAGTATTATCTAGTTGAAAGTTGTGCGATGTTCCGCACCCTTTGTTCTTAATAGTGTGGTTAGGAGTATTTATATTTGAAAGAAACGAAAAGGATTTGGATTGAAAGCCTAAGTCTCTCAACAATATTTAATCATAATATTTACTGTCGCTCTCAATACAAAGAGGTGATGTGAATCTAATGGTGTTGTCAGTTACGCCATTTTGCACTTACAGCGACGATATGATTATTTGCGCTAAAACTTCCTTCGACCGTATCTTACTCATTTATATAGAACATAACAAACGCAACAAAGCGAACTGATATCTCCCAAAAAACAACTTGACTTTGCAAAGAGGGGGGGGGGGGGTGAAATGCTAAGTAAAATGGTCAGCCAGAAAAAGTCATGAAATCTGAAATCTATAATGCTTGCTTTCAAGCGGCCGCGTTAACTTTCTTTGGATTACTTGAACACAATGAACTAAATTATGTTTATTGGCAGGTATCTCCATCGGTAATCAGTACTTGACAGGTTAGAGTTTTTATAAAACTAATCTCAATTTAGTGCAATGGAAACAAAGTAGCTCAAGCATATGAAATGGGATTATTCAGATATAACTCTAGTCTGCCAAGTACGGAGTGCCTATTTGGATTTCTTCTAATGATCCCAATTTAGTTCATTAAGTATAAGTAACCTGAAAAAATTAAAAAAGGCGGTTTACCGGCAAACAATATAGATTTCATAACTTTTCTGGCTGACCACTTTATATGGCGTTTTTTTTTTCTTCTTTTTTTTTTTTTTCTACAACGTCGCTGTCTAACGGGCGATATTTTATGAAACAGCTGACATAAAATCTTATCAGTCCTTGTTCAGTTGCCATGAAAGTACGAATTAATTACATCAATTTTATTAAATTCTTTAACTTCGATTTCGTGTGTCTGTGGGTATGTTTGCCGATGGGGGGCAAATCTGAGGAGACCTATTAAACCCAGTGGCGGCTAGTGCACTACAGTCATTGCAGCCGGGCTGCATCTAAATGTATTAGTTCAAAACTAAAATTATATATTTTACAATTTTCTAAAATGAAGATTCAATTTCGACGGTAAGTGAAAAAAAAAATTGATAAACAGCAAACTTCTTGCAATTAATGAGAGGGGGAAAAATAGCTTCCAATTAAGGTGATCTTCCATCGAACTTAAGTCAAGGTAACCTATGGAATCCAATAAAGCCTTCCCTGCAAGTATTGTGTAACGAGACAGCCAGATCAGCGATTTTCCGACTTCTACTGCCCTTGAGAATTTCATCTTTAAAATAATCTCTAGATGGAATTTTTTCAAGATAATGGTATCATCTGAAGGATAGTTATTTTATTAGTTTGAAATATTACTTTGTTCTGAAAATAAATTTGAATATTTTAAACTCATTATCTAAAAAATCGTGTTTTTGGCACGTGAAACTTCATTTAAACAGTGATAACTGAAGTTTGATATAATCTTTTTGAAAAATTATTTGAGAATTCAAAACTGCATTAACTATTATATATTTTGAACCTCAGTCAAATTGGCTGGAAAAGAAAATGAATTTTAAGTGCAAAAGTTTTTAGAAAAATTACAATTTTTTTTATTTTCAATGTTAAAAGAATTTTATTAAAAAAACTATATATTCTAGAAACTAGATGCAGATTCATAAAGAACGATATTGTGCAAACAATTTTCAACCATAATTTTTTTTCTTGGCCACATAAAACTCAAGTAATTGTTCAAAAATCTGCTAATTATAACGAGTTCTATGTTTATTAGCTAATTAATTTTCGAATAAAACTGAAATTTTTTTCATGTAAACATTAAGACTAATTATGTACTTTTAAGTGAAAAAAAATCCAATTTTTAAAATGATAATTACAAAAAAAAATCAAGTGTGATGGTATATGATTGTGAACAATGTGTGTGTGTTTGAGAAGTCGCATTTGTCTGGCTGCACTTACATTTTCGACCACAAGCTGCCACTGTGGTTAACCCCCTTGCGGTCATCCAATCGGTCTGAAACTTCGCAAATAGATTCGATGTTGGTGGCAATTCATTCTATCAAATTTTGGGGCTGTAACTCTCACTAAAAGGTTGCTTTTACACATGCTTCTGTAATCGCTTCGGAAAACTAATAAATCCCATTTAACCGATCATTTATTGAAACTGTTTCCTGTTGACAAAATTGTTTTAATCAAAATAAATAAAAGATAATTGAACGTGAATACATAAATTCATTATGAAGTGAAGTCCAGTCAATTCAACTTTACGTTGCGTAGCACGCTATAAGTGAAATAATTTTAACCGATCATTTTTTAAACTCTTTCCTGTTGCCAAAATTTTTGTAATCAAAATAAATAAATAATATGTGTTTTTATTGCCTTACATCAGACTTATCAGCTTTCGTAGATCGATGACTCCGTTGTAGATGACAATATATTCAATCAAGTTATTTTTGGGGAAAAAAGAAGTTAGTAAATAGTTCGGAATGGATCTTTTGTTCTTAGTGGTCAAACTCTATGAAAACTCGATCTAAGCTCAAGATGTTGCAATTGCAAGCAAAAATTGGTAATGCATATAAAGGATTAATGTTAAAAACTTGGTTGTTATGAGTTATATTATTTAAAAGATTTTGACGCTGGAAAAGAAATAAAATGAGATGGTTCATCAAATAAAAATTGCTTAGAACCAATTTTTGTGGTCGACTACAAGTACAGCTGATCATTTTTGCAAAGTAATATATTTGATTCCAAATTTTTTTTAATAAAATGGACATGACAATTAAAATTCTTGATTGTTCAACTTATGAAATTGTTCGAAAAATTTTTTTACTGCTTTTATGACCAGAATCGACCGTCAAATCTTTTGTAACTCAATTATTAGATATTTTTCAATCTTCCAGTGGCGGTGGTTACTGGTTAAAGGACAAAAATCGTCAAAATAACTTCTTTTTTTTTTTTCTACCGAAGGCAATATTTTTATTCTCCATGTTATATTTAGAATAATTAAAAGTAAAAATACTGGTAGGTGAAAGGGTTTCTAGTTAATAAAAGGCTAATATTTGGATTTTTTTTTTTTTCACTTGTCACAGAATATTTTCTTTTTCAATAAACTTATCTAATTTCATTTGTTTCATTCTTAGAGTTTGTCCGTATATAGAGCTAAGTTTATACAAAGGCTTTTCACATCTATCTGTGTTTTATTTTATTTTTATGACCAGACAATTTTATATGAATTTCAAGGGTCTCTTCAGACGTGGATATTTTAAACGGAAATAATGTATAAAACGGGAAACACTAATAATGTTTTTTGAAATCAACTTTTTTCCAGCCTTTTTTTTAAACCAAGTGATTTTGTTCTTCATTATATTAAACACTTCGGAATTTTGTTTGGATCATTTATATCGGGGATTTAGAGCACCAGTTACACGTTTCTGTCAAGGCCTATTCTAAGGAAAATTTACGACTGCCCAAAAGTCCAATCGATTCTCTCTCTCCCCCCCCCCCCCCCCACCTTCTCATCTCCCTTTCAACCCCTACAGCAAGTTAATTTGAAACAATAAAATCCGATAATTGATCTTTGAATATAACAGTAACACTCAAATTTTAAAACGAGGTTTGTATTACCTTACTTCATGAGGTTAATTAATTAATATTTATAAATCTACTAGCAGACCCAACAGACGTTGTTCTGTACACACGTCGTTAATTCGAAAATTTCAAACATTCTTCAATAAGCTGTAACAATCTGGACTGTTTTGATGAAAATTATTATTCAAGAGTTATTTTAATATCTAACGTCATTACATGTACACTTATACAAATTCGACCGATCGGTAGCATGTGAGTATATACTGTGTGTGTAAGTATGCATATACTGTATGAGTGAAGTGAAATGTAGAAGCTGTGTTAACTAAAAAGATGCATCTATTACCACACTCCACGGATGAAATTTGTAGACTGGATAATAGCAGCCACTGTCTATGATTATTGACACGGATATTTCTAGGCGTCACCGAAAATTTTAAGTGAATGAAATGACTGATTACAGGTTGGGATATTATCCGTGGAGTGTGGCAATAACAGCGTCGTAAATACAAACTTTAATTTGTTTTAAGTAAAGGTAAAAAATCTTATACTGAAACTATTTTATAACATTTATTTATTAATTTACAAAAACTTAATTTATCTTAATGCTATTGGATGTACAATATTTTTAGTTAATCCTTGAGGCGTATAAACAAACAAATTCGATGGTTTTCCAACTCTGGAACACGCAACATATAATTGACCGTGAGAAAAACACGGATTTTCTAAATCTAAGCCACAAATTGTCATCGTTTGGCCTTGTGACTTATTTATAGTCATAGCATATACCAAGCGGATTGGAAATTGTAAACGTTTGAATAGTATAGGCGAATCTGAAGGAATCATTGGGATCCGTGGTAAAAGTACAACCTCACCTTGAAATTTTCCACTCAAAATAGTAGCTTCAAGAATGTTGCCCATGATTTTTTTTATAACTAATCGCGTCCCATTACATAATTTCGGAGCATTCAAATTTCGAAGCAAAATTATAGGTGAACCAACCTTCAGTCGCAAATTATTTGGTGGCATTCCAGGTAAATCTAATGAATTTAAAAATTCTACAGGATAGTTAACAACTTCATCAGGATCAACAACAGTGTCGATCGATTTAAATGTAGTTTCATTACCAGGCAGTAATTGCTGTTGTAGGGTCTCACTTGGATCCCTTTTTCAGGTTCAAATTATGGAAGGTAACAAACGCCAGCACACTTAAGAAACGAGAGCAAAATCCTTCACGTCTTTCTTTAATTACAAAAAGTTTTGAACTAGAACAAGAACATATATAAAATAACCGTTTTTACATTCTAAAAAAAAGATTATCGTCTGCACTTTTTCAGTTCGTAACAGAATTCAGAACAAGCCGAATAGTACAAAAGTCAATTCTTATAAGCAACTCCATGATGACGTAACATACTCCCACCTTTTTTGAGTATTTATTTACTCAAAAAACAAAGTCACATTGAGCAAGTCCAGTCTCTTCGGTGGTTTCACCTTTCTCCCATATCTTGAAATCCCGTGGATATCGTCAGCCGAAGCATCAGGAATTGACTCGGCATTCACAGGACCTTGAACTGGATCATCAGTAACGTCTGGTACATCAGAAGGGGTAGTGACCGCCACAGGAATATCTTCAGACTGTACCTCTAAGGGAAATACTCGTTGGATAGGACGAATTATTATTGAGTTACCACATTTGAGTCGTAAAGAACGAATTTTCCCATCTCTACCTGGGATCAATTCCAATACCTTGGCTAGAGGCCAATATAAACCCTTCTTGTTAGGATTCTCAATGAGCACAACTTCTCCAACAGTCAAGAAACGAGATGATGGTTTTTGACTTTTTTCTACTAACAAACCTAAATACTCTTTTCGGAACCTGCTCCTTAAATCCTTAAGAAGTTTAGACCGAAACTTCACTCGTTTTTGAAACTTGGCAAAATCACTTAAATCTAAGTCAGTGACATCAAGAGAAGAATTACTCATCAAAAACATTGCTGGCGTAATTGCCACAAGATCCTCGGAATCCTCTGAAATGTAAGTTAATGGGCGAGAGTTTATGATAGACTCACAGTCACATAAAACAGTTAGAAGCTCTTCATACGACAAAATCGCGTTTCCTAAAGTACGCTTTAAGAGATCTTTAACCACTCTTATAAGTCTCTCCCACCATCCCCCCCACCATGCAGCGGTGGGTGGGATGAACTTCCACTTTATTTGTTGAATTTCTGTCTCCCGCTCTATACTCTCCCAATCAAGATTTTTGAATTCAGCTACAGCACCCCTAAAGTTAGTACCATTGTCTGAATACACTATCTTAGGTCTTCCTCTGCGTGCGATAAAGCGTCGAAATGAAAGCAGAAAGTTCTCTGTTGACAACGAAGTTATGAGCTCCAAGTGCACTGCTCTGAAGACTGCACAGGTATAGAGAACAATCCAGACTTTTTCACCATTCTGGAGGAAGAGAGGGCCGGCCAGATCAACACCTAACACCTCAAAAACATTAGTATCCCTAACTCGGTCAGGAGGCAGAGCTACTGGTTCAGTAACAGCTGGTTTTGCACTGTACCTTCGACACCTCACACACTTCCTAACGATATTTCGGACAGTTTTTCTAGCTTTTAGAATCCAATATTTCTCTCTGATAATTGAGCGAAGTATTTGAGTACCAGCATGACAATTTGTATGGTGTAAGTATTGGATCAACCTCACAGTCAAGGTACAGTTTTCTGGAAGGAGGATAGGTGATAAAAAACAATGGTCATCTTTACGCTCAGTTATTCTGGTCTTAACACGCAGCAATCCCTCATCATCCTTAAATACGTAAATTATTGGTACACAATTTGGATTAGGGAAGAATTTTGATTGTTCCGAGCGAATAAGAACCTTTTCGGCTCTTTCAATTTCAGTACACGATAGTTTTCCCGTCGCTCTATTTTCAGGAGTTTTACGACAGTTATCAAGAAATCTCTTGATCCATGCAGTCAACCTGATAATAGAGTGGAAATTCGAAAACTTATTTGAATACCATTCCTCATTGTTTACATTAATGTGACACAATTTAACTTTCCTCCTTTCAGAATCGACCTCTTTCACTGCACAATTGATCTCAGTTGTAGGCCAATTTTTAGAATCCTCAATCAGCCATGCTGGGCCTTCACACCATTTTGAATCCAATAGATATCTGGGTGAACAGCCACGAGAAAGAACATCTGCTGGATTCAAGTGACCTGGAACGTGTCTCCAGTTTTCAGAAGGAGTAATTTCTCCTATTTCTCTTACTCTATTTGCCACAAAAATTGACCATTCCCCATAATGTTTTATCCAGTATAAAGCTACCATAGAATCCGTCCAAAAGGTAGTGGTCAAATCAGGCAGGTCCAATGCCTTCTGAATGGATTTGGCCAATCTGGCACCCACGCAACAAGCCAAGAGTTCTAACCTAGGTATTGATACAGTTTTGGATGGAGCAACCCTAGCCTTTGCTCTAATTAGATGTAATTTAATTCCGAAAGGTGTTTTTGATCTTAAGAAAACGCAAGCCGCGAAAGCAGTTTTGGAAGCATCTACGAAAACGTGCATGTCTGATGAGGAATTAGCCTCACAATATCTGGGGATTTCTAAGCCCTCTAACAAGGAAATATCAGTGAACCATTTATTAAATTTGTTATATAAATCTGGAGGTAAGGGATCATCCCATGATAATTTTAGTTTCCATGTTTCTTGCAACCAAACTTTAGGCTGCAATGTAGCTGCTGTTAATATGCCAATAGGATCAAAGATTCTCTGAATGGCAGATAACATCGACCGTTTAGTCAATTGTTCAGTTTTTCCTAACTGTTCCTTATCGATGAAACACCTAAGAGTATCCCTGTCTAAATTCCATACAACTCCTAATACATTTGTATCACCTTCAAATTTAGTTACTCCCTCCCCTTTAACGTTGCTTTCCCATGCTCTGAGGTTAAAACACCCCACTTTCATAATTTCCTCAGACTTGGAAATAAATGGATGTATTTCCTGGGCGTGGAATACACCGGTAACACAATTGTCTACGTAGAAGGAATGACGCAGTTTATTAACCAAATCTCGATATTGTGGGGGACTATGCTCTAACAAATGCTTTATTGAGGCTGCTAATAGAAATGGGCTTGAGCAGACACCGAACACCACGCGACAATGACGATAAATTATTTCTTCACTTTCATGGGGATAGAAAAACCTTAAAAAGTCCTTATGTTTGGGGGTTATACTTAATTGCAGAAAAGCTTTCTCAATATCTCCTGATATGCCAATAGGGTACACACGAAATCTATCTAAGATATCCGGTATCAGTTCAATTAAATTTGGACCTCTATGAAGGCAATCATTAAGAGAAGGTTTACTTCTTTCCCTGGCAGCTGCATCAAATACGGGGCGGATCTTAGTAGTTTTAGAAGGTGTATACACTGGTCTATGGGGCATATAATAACCATCATTTTTAATTTCATTATCTGGGACCTTTTCAATGATTTTTAACCTCTCCCATTCTTTAAATACAGCAACATAGGATTCAAGACAGTCCTTATCAATTATACCTTGACACATTCGTTTGTGTCTTTTCAATGTTAAACTTTTATTACTTGGTAATTTGCTTTCAGTTTTAAATGGCAAGGACAATTCATATCTACCATCTGGAAGCACATTTAAATTATTCTCAAATTGCTCAATTGCTTTTGCATAACGCATGTTTCCTTTTAAATTCTCCACTGGATCTCGAATACCTATTGTTTCCAGATCCCACAATTCTTTGATATTAAAAGTGGACAATTGTGTGGATAACATACTTACCACTGGTTTTGACAATTGTCTTTCACTTATAGCAGGCACTGACATTACAACATGTTCCCTAAAATTTTCTTTAATTTTACCCATTAAAGTATATCCTAACTTGGTTTCAACAGCCGTTAAACCACATTCGAGTGTAATGCTCATACCCGTTAAGATTAACCCAATAGAATCGGCTCCCATTAGTAAATCGATTTCATAATGTGACGAATAAATATCAGGTACATCAATATATTTTTCTTTTAGTTCTGATAGTACCAATATATTCCTAACCTTAGGTAGACACCCACAAATTTTATTCTCTGAAAGAACTGGAATTTTACAAGAAAAGTCACTCTTTAAACTACTTATTTCAACATTATAGAGGGAATGTTGCTTGGGACCCGTCTGCTTCCCCCCAAACAAACCGTGTAACATGATTTGTTTTGCTACAGGTGTCAAGTTCAATTTTTCGATTGCCCGTTGAGTAATGTAAGAATTTTCACTACCGCTGTCCAGAAGGCAGCGCAAAACCAGCTCTTTATTTTTATGACTAATTTTAATCATAATTGTTTGTAAATATATATTGGATACTTCTGACTGATTAGAAAGCGTATTGCCTATAACTGTGATACTAGGATCAGATTCTACTTTAATGTCTTCAACTTTAATGTCCTCTTTTTTGGGACACATTAAACTTTGATGGGATTTGTCATCGCAAAAACCGCATTTAATGAATTTATTTCGACAAAATCGTGCCGAATGGTTTAATTTAAAACATTTAAAACAAGCTTTATTTTTTATAAGAATACTCTTCTTATCCTTTAAAGACATTTTCTGCGCCAAAAAACAGTCAGAACTAAAGTGATTTTGTTTTGAACAAAATATACATTTAAATTTGGCTGGCCCCTCTTCCTTACCTGCATTAATCAAGACTGCATTTGTGGGCAAAGATGGCTCCTCATCCCTGCGGTTTGGTAAATTCTTCTGTGGCACTCCAAGTCCCGAGCGAGCAAGTATGATCATCTCCTCACTTTGCACCTCCGAGCGAAGGAAGGACATTAATCTTTCCAAAGAACGCACGCTTGCGTCAGCTGTTCCACTGGATGCCTCATCAATGGATCGACTCCTTTCCCAGGCACGCAGCACCTGTTCCGGAAGGCAGGACTCCACCAGGGGTTCCAGAAAATCGGCAAACTTTTCTTTCGTGCGCCCCAAACTTTCCAAAGCAAGTAGCTTACTCTCAAGTAAGTCATACAGTTCAGATAGGTCGACTTTTCCTTTGCCGGATGCGTTTTTCATAACCAGGCTTAGAAGGTCCCGTACATAAATTTGAACGAGTAATTCATCACGACCGAATCTATCCTTCAGTTGAACGATAACTTTTGAATAGTTTTCTCTCGTGGGCGGGTAGCTTTCTACCAGCCTCGCCGCTTTAGATTTTGGCACTACACTTTGTAACAAATACTGGAATTTATCTTCATCCGGAATATTGTCATCGCTATGAATTTTGCTAAATTGCGACCAAAAGGCTAGAAAATCCTTCGGCTCACCTGTAAATCTTTTCAACTCCAAACGGGGTAACTTAAATTTACGTTTTTCTTCCATCGCGTTAGCACTTTTCGATGCGTCAATATTCATGTTAATTTTTAATTCCAGCTGTGTCGAGACCGCACAAAATCTGTCCCTGTAGGTTTCCGCTTTTGCAAAATCTTCATCGTAATTCGTCGCCAAATCTTCATCATCCAAGAGAGCTTGTGCAATGTTCTCCTGTACGGCTTCCAGGCGAGAAAATTTATCCAATAATTGTTTTTGCAAAAGACATAGTTGGTTTACCGTAGTTTCATCATTTCGTAAAACCTCTTCAACATTATTGGCACACACCGTGAATGATTGTCTCAACGCTTTGCGTTTCGTGTTTTCTCCTTCCATAGTCAATCTTTAAATCGTTTTAAAGTCAAAAGTCGCGGACGCCACAAAAATATGTGTAGGGTCTCACTTGGATCCCTTTTTCAGGTTCAAATTATGGAAGGTAACAAACGCCAGCACACTTAAGAAACGAGAGCAAAATCCTTCACGTCTTTCTTTAATTACAAAAAGTTTTGAACTAGAACAAGAACATATATAAAATAACCGTTTTTACATTCTAAAAAAAAGATTATCGTCTGCACTTTTTCAGTTCGTAACAGAATTCAGAACAAGCCGAATAGTACAAAAGTCAATTCTTATAAGCAACTCCATGATGACGTAACAGCTGTATTTTGAAATTGATGGCATCAACATCTAAATTTTTCGCAGCTAAAATTGCTCGCTCTCGTAGCCATCGATGATTAGTACAATTATGTCTCAAATCTGGAAAGATACTGTTTATTAACTCATCTTTGGTAGCCACCATGTTGCAAAAATTCTATGGAAGTCGAATATATTGTGTATCTTCATACAATTCAATTTTACCATTGCCAATATCCAACAATTGTTCAGAGAATCTTGACGCTAATGGATCATTTTGAAGTTGAACGCGCATATTAATAGTAAGGCATAATTTGCTAAAACTTCGCCATAGATAAGATTCTTTTAAACATGCATTTATTTCGTCTGCATATGTCGCGCGTGGAATGACTGGTAATTTTTGTTTGAAATCACCAGACAGCAACAATAGAGCACCACCGAAAAGCCTAGTATTATCCTTGATATCTTTCAGGGACCTGTCGAGAGCTTCAGGCGAATGCTTGTGGGCCATGGTACATTCATCCCAGATAATAATTTTGCATTTTCTCAAAACTTGAGCCATGCCTGAATCCTTCTTTATGTTACACATTGCTTCGGGATTTGTGTGAACATTCAAAGGTAATTTAAGCGCTGAATGCGCCGTCCCTCCACCATCAAGTAACGTTGCTGCGATTCCTGATGAAACAATAGCCAATGCAATATTATTTTGTGATCGGATGCGCGCAAGTATCAATGAAATGAGGAATGTTTTACCAGTACCACCTGGTGCATCCAAAAAAAAGAATCCACCTTGTTGCGCTGCAATTGATACATTAATTTGATCATATACATTTCGTTGCTCAGCAGTGAGCAATTGTTCATTATTGGCAACAAAAGTAGCCAAAGAAGTTCTATCGAAGTGGTGTTGCCGTTGAACATCGCTGTTGATGGTATCTACTGCTGGGCGGTTCGGCGCTGGCATGCCGAAATGGATGAGTGGCATATTCGAAATAAGAATACAAATATCCTCAATAATTATTAATGACTCATTATATATTTCTGCGGAGAATTCAATATTTTGATTTTGATTAGTAATTCTAATCCGATGTAAAATATCCTCACTCATTGAGTCTTTATATTTGTCCCACAAAGCAGATGCTTCAGACGGAAAACACGTTGTCAATATTATTAAAAATAATTGACGAATTTGTTGTGGAGATGAGCTCAGTGCTGCATCTGCAAGTGTGAGATCCCAATGGTTATCATCCTCCAATAAATGTAACTCACGACACGCATCAAAGAAAGTGTCGTATAAAGTACCATTGACTTTTCGCAAATATCGGAAAGATGTTGGTCCAGGAACGTTAACCAATAACAAACGCAAAAAAAAAACATTCGCGTTGCTTAGGATGAACTGTATATATTCGACCTAAAGTATTCGTCATAAATATGTCGGTGAATCCTGGGACTGGAATGCCTCGTTTCCGTGGTTCCCAATTTTTTGATTGTTTATTCCACTTAAAAAATTTAGGAACATCAGTATACATTAATGTCCTTGCGAATTGACCAACAACATCTTGTCGGCAACAAAGGTTGAAAAATTCAGTAAGAGTTGTTTTTGGAGCCGTTAAAGCTTGTTGTAGTGCAGTCTGTTCTGTAAAGTAAACACGCTGTCCGTTTTCAAGATGCACAGCAGGATGTATAACAGCAGGATCCCTTTCATGTATAGGAAACGAAAAAATGCGCCAAATAGCTTCGTTACTGCTTATGTATCGACCCATTTGATAACGTGTAATTTTGTCATTGTCATTTACATTTTGAACAGCGAATACAGCTTTATCACTGCCCTTGTGAACATACTTACAAATGTATTTTATAGATTTCACTGAACTGCATAGTTCAACGTTTATGTGCGCTTTATAGGTTTTGCACAGCAATGGTGAATATGGAACTACCCAGCGATTATCAATATCTACTCTCACACCGTTTGACAGACTCAATTCATATGATTGACCGCCATTGTCTACGTCTCTAAGCCGGTAAGATGGATAACCGTCAATATTGGTGATAGTATCAGATTGGCATGGTTTTGGAAAACGTTTCGTACATTTTCCATTGTCCATACATAGTGACATCATGTTTAGAGTACCACATGGACCATGGATCATATTAGTAGTTACAATGTCAAACAATTCTTGATCAACATTCGGATCTGGAATTTCGGCTGAAATAATTTTGTCGATTTCTTCTGGGCGTACTTTATCCACCAATCAAATCAAAATATGCGAATGAGGTAAACCTCGTTTTTGCCATTCAACAGAGTAAAGCCAACAACGTGTTTCACCAAATACCGAGTGATGTGTAATCAAATTCATCAAAGATTTTAATTTTTGTTTAAAAACACGTGCAGTGAATCATGGCGATGCATCGATGTTTGACCTGGCAACAACAAACTTTGAATTTCATCCCAGTTTGGATTACACGTAAATGTGATAAAAAGATCAATCAATTTCTATTCATAGTTAATATTTTAATTAGCACACGACTTAAACGAACACAATAATAACACAAAATTTCAAATATTTTTCTCAATTTGATCGCAGCACCAACTGTCGGGACAAACTGAAATTCAAATAGAATAGTATTTAATATTTGATGCTGCGATGGTAGCGCAGTCTACCGGATCGAATGTAAAACATTTCAAAATTAACAACTACTTAAAAATGAAAAATTAGTTAAATAAACATTTTCCAGTGGACCAAATTGTGAATCTAAACCATTCTCGAATCCCCGTGAACTCACACAAAAAATTTCATCAACATCGGTCCAGCCGTCTAGGAGGAGTTCAGTGACATACACACGCACACAAGAAATATATATATACAGATTAGCTGAATACCCGTGCTTCGCTATGAAATTTTACCATGTGCAATTTTTTACCTAGCTGTGTGGCCCCGCCCAGTTTTTGGCGCTTCGCTCTCAGGAAGGTTCCTTGCTTCGTTAGACCAAGCTCGCTTCGCTCGCTGAAAAGCGATCCCGACAAATTGATTTATCAAAATAGGAACTTTCTTTTGTTGACATTTTAAACGAAATTTATAATTGTGAATAGTAAATTGGAATAGTTTATTGTGTTTATCTTTGCTCTTAGTTCTAAATTTCAAAGTAGTAGCTGTATTGGAATTAAGTTAATTAGACATTCAGTTAATCCTCGTATAGTTTCAATGTTGCGTCGTCTTTTCATCCCTTAAAAATTCGTTAATCGATATTGGAATGACTTATTTTTTTAACATTTGCAAAAAAATATCAGAAAAATGACTACATTGGAAGAGGAACATTCGGATATCCCTCGTTTGGAACATTTAACCCCTTTTCGACCCCTTAAAGTTGGTTAATCGAGAACAGAATAGCTTACTTTTTCTATGTTTAATCTTTTTTGACATTTGTACCAAATTTCCTAGTTGTGACCATATGGGAAGTGGTACATTCGAATATTCCTCGTTTGGAACGTTTAACCCCTTTTCCACCCCTTGATCCACCCGAGATCGGAATAGTTTACTTTTTCTGCGTTTGTCTTTATTGATATTCACACCAGTTTTCAGAATTGTGAAAATATGAGAAGTAGGACATTCGAATATATCGCTCGTTTGGAACGTTTAACCCCTTTTTGACCTTTTAAAGTGGGTTAATCGAGATCGGAATAGCTTACTTTTTCTATGTTTACCATTGTTGACATTTGTACCAATTTTTAGAGTTGTGACCATATGGAAAGTGGTACATTCGAATATCCCTCGTTTGGAACGTTTAACCCCTTTTTGACCTCTTAGAGTGTGTAAATAGAGATCGGAATAGCTTACTTTTTATACGTTTGTCTTTATTGATATTCTCACCAATTTTTAGAGTTGTGACAAAATGAGAAGTCGGACATTCGAATATTCCTCGTTTGGAACGTTTAACCCCTGTTCCACCCCTTAAAGTGGGTTAATCGAGATCGGAATAGCTTACTTTTTCTATTTTTACCATTGTTGATATTTGTGCCGATTTTCAGAGTTGTGACTATGTGGGAAGTATTATTTTCGAATGTCCCCCGTTTGGAACGTTTAACCCCTTTTCGACCCCTTAAAGTGGGTTAATCGAGATCGGAATAGTTTACTTTTTCTATTTTTACCATTGTTGATATTTGTGCCGATTTTCAGAGTTGTGACTATGTGGGAAGTAGGATATTCGAATGTCCCCCGTTTGGAACGTTTAACCCCTTTTCGACCCCTTAAAGTGGGTTAATCGAGATCGGAATAGTTTACTTTTTCTATTTTTACCATTGTTGATATTTGTGCCGATTTTCAGAGTTGTGACTATATGTGGGAAGTGGGAGAATTAGTGATGAGTGAGTGAGTGAGTGATGGCTTTGCCTTATATATATAGAGATTGCTTTTTACTACTGCCCAATTTTGGATTTACGACTGCCCATTTTTAGTTTACAACTGCCCAATTAGGCCACGACTGCCCGTTAGAATAGGCCCTGGTTTCTGTGAAGGGTATGGCCGAGAAGTCTTTCAAGAAGACTTTGCCGCATTCGCGTATCCGAATATGAAAAAATCTTGAAATCTCACATCAGACAGTCTGATGAAAACTACTCGGAGATTATCTGTCACGATCGTCGACGTGTGTGGGTCTGGTCATTTTTGAAGAGTAATTAATGTAGAGCGCTGACCCCCGGCGAGGATGGATATGGATCGCAGGACATCTTACAATCTTTCTTCTAGCTGATCTTATTTGGTACAGCGGCATCTGTCATACACACATATACTACTTATTTATATTTTGCAAACAAAGAAACATGAATACCGCCAGGGATGATTGAAGGGTGCACTCCAGAAGTTTAAAAATTAAAAGGGAAGAATACGGAAACAATGGGCGTCGACAGGATTATTTGCAGAGGGGTGCAGATCTCATAAAGAGGCTGCAAAGTGGCAAAAGTTAATCTTTCAAAAATCTTAATTTTTCAAAACTAATCATTGGATATCCAATTAAAATTTGAATTAACAGCTATGCATTAATTTTAGGATCAAAAGAATAAATCAAAAATCCTCCACCATATACTTCATTTTTCTGTGAACTATGCCATTTTCCTCGACGTTATTTGTAATGTTCAAAATCCAGGGGGGTGCAAAAGTGCACCTCCTTGACTATAGCGGCTCCCATGGGAACCATCATAGGAAAAAAGTAATTTAAATTTTCACTTGAACAGAAAATTAATGCAAAGTATCAATTGATATTTTTGTAGAAAATCCAATCATCATTTTTAAAAAGTCAAAAGGTTTAAAAAAAAGCATGGCCGAAACAAAATTATTATAGAAAGTTTTTGTTTTTTTTCTGGACCAACCCACAGTTGTTGGTCTCCAAATTTGTATTTGTAAGGTTATTTTCAGACAGTTTTCAACATTGCAAGAGCAATAATAATAATAATGTTGAAATATCCTCCCCCATCTCTAATAAAGAATAAAGTAATAATTGTACCAGTTTTTGCGTGCGTATTTGCAAAATACTAACCCATTTTTCAACCAAACTTATGCTTCTTGTTCTTGCTAAAATAATTTTGAACCTCCAAAAACAGCTTATTTTGGCAAAACCTGGATTTGTTTCTAAGACAAGACATGTTTTTATAAGACAATAAAATAATCATGTGACATGTGATGAGATTCTAAAAAAATATAATTTCCTCTTAGCCTCAATCCAAATTACAGGTGCGTGACGTCAAAACCACGTGCTTTTATTTTTATCCTGCTAAGTGCTGTGATGATTCACTGGGGTTGCAAGCCACGCGAACAAGTTGCATCAGTTCAAATATACGTCAAATGATCGCCAAAAACGGAACCAAATGCCATAGAATTCCATAGAATGTAAAATGTAAGAGAAAAGTTGAGGAAACAGAAGAGGGAAAAAAAATTAGATCTCATAACATTCTTAATAAAAGAAAAAGATAACTTAGATCTTAATTTGGTATTCTCATATAAATTTATTTTAAAATTTCGTATCACGGCCGAAAGTTTCAGCACCAAAACACGTGACATCAAAAGTGAAATGTGGCAATAAAAGGAGTAAACTGGTAGTTAGATCCGCCTTGTTGTGACAGCCCCATTGGTTGCAAATTTAAAGAGACTTGGACTTTCGACGAAGGGTGTGTGCTATTGATATAAAAACTCTCGACAGACAGAAATCGTTCTCTTTTTGATTGATAATTTGTGCATTTTGCTTGAAATTAACACAACGTGTGAGTAAGTATTTTTGTTAAAAAAAAACTTTTAACTATTGAACTGTATAAACAGAACTCTTCCATTGTGCGATGCGGAGTGTAACCTGCAACGCAAAGTAAACATGTTTTCACCTTTCAAATGGTCGTTTAAATTTAAGCTTTGCTTTTGAAACTTAAAATTCCTGCAGGCATTTTCCTTGTGAAATTGGTTGCTTCTTTACAATTCGAATTTTTCCTTTGCTATAGCAAGTTTTTCATGCTCGTTATTAAGGAAAACTTAGTGAACAAGAAAGCGACATAAAAAAATACTCGAAAGGTGTCTGTATTTGACAAGGAAGTGTTTTTCGGGAACCCGTTTTCTGTTATGCGCATTTGCAAGTTAGTAAATTCAAAGGCCGGTAATATTCTTAGCTTTGCCTGAAATTGTATTTCTCATTACTTTGACTTATTGTACATAATTTCAACTTTATTATAAATATTTGGTATTTGTCGACTTTGGTAGTCATGTGTTCATTTAGTTTTTTAATTTTGTAAATTGTTCTTGCTTGTATTTTTAAATTCATTGGCTCATTTCAAAGTTACTGAAGTTGTTTTTAGTTTTTTAATTGTTATTTATAGTAATGTTCAGTATCCCATCAAAATTTGAGCTGTACTTTTACTTGAAGTAGAACGTTTAATTCAAGCATTTTCCTGCTCAATACTTAACATAGTAAATTGTAAGTTAAAATTTAACTGTTTCAATTGCAATTACTCCTAGTAAGAAATGGGAAGTACATTAGACTTGTATTTTACCGAGTTTCTCTTGTTTTTATCTAAGGAATTTTAATTTGTATTAGATTAGATTGTACAATTATCACTAATTGTTAGCTTTGCTATCCTTTTACTATTTACCAGTTAGCACCAAACCCATAAAGTTGGCAAGTTGCATTTCAATCTGTGTTAAACTGTTATTGAGCAAGGTTGGGGGATTATAATTCTAGGTTTGTTTCACTAGCATTAGAAACAAAATTTAATATAAAAAAATTGTATATTGTTTACTTCTATTGGTAATTTAAGTCAATTAAAAATATTTACCTTTTCATATGTGGCCTTGGAGCCGAGACCCAATGTAAACATTGGCTTTTTTCAGTGAATTATACATTTATGGTTGCTATGATATTGGTCTATAAAATGTTTAGCATTGTATTTACTGTGATTTTATATAATAGATATTATTGCTTAGTAAAAATGGATAATAAAAAAAAGTCGGTACCATTTTAGGTAAGCTAAAACTTATATTCGTAGCTGGCTGTATCTGGAAATTTAAATGTTGAATCCTAACTGTCCAATTCTCTCAGCTTTGCAATAGCTGGAAAAATCAATTGGTTTAACAAGTCATTAAATAAAGATTTAAAGACTAAATTTGGATATTTTTTATTTATACTGCTTATATATACTGCTTTGCTAACATCCAAAATATGATTTTTTAATATCTAATATTTTTATAAAACTCGTATAAGCCATTACAAGCTTTTAAAACATGACGCCCAATATAAGTGTATTGTTTGTGCATTCCTAGTGCATCTTGTGTTTATTTGATGGTAATGTATAAAAGTAAACAATGTTTCTAATATTCCAGAAAGTAAAGATGACTAACCCAGAAGGCGATACTCCCAGCTCTACTCCTAAACAGGAGGTTACTGCTGCAGCTGAAACCGGTGTGAAGAGTGAATTTCTAGAAAGAGTTGGGGAAATCCCTGTGGTGAATGCAGCTAAAGAATGCAGTACCAACGTCTACAACCAAGTTAAACAGATGAACAGATTCACTGCAGCTGCTCTTTCTGTGGCTGAAACGGCAGCTTTGTACTTTGCTGTGACTGCTAAACCCTTCTTGGAAAAGGTTCAACCACAAGGTTAGTTTGTTGATCTTATTCTTTTGTATGTCTTTTTTCTGCTACTACAAGGCCGACCAAACGGTATAGTGGCGTGCAAGGCTCTAGACCGCGAGGTTGCAGGTTCGAGTCCTGTGTAAGGCATGGGTGTTTATAAATGTATGTTATCTTGTCAAATGACGAATGTTTTGGCGCATTATAGCCCTTGTGTTGCTGACGGCACCAGATAATCTGAAAACAACCAACCAATCTGATACTACAAGTTTTGCTACAATTTTCAACTTTTAGTGAAGTTTTCTAAAAATTTTGAAATTAATAATTGCAGGGGTCTAATTAAAAAAAAAAGTTTCCAAGTGGAAGGTTTATACTCCAGACTTTCATATGAAGTGTAAATTATTTACTTGGAGTGTAACAAGTGGTAACCTTGGAGTGTAAATTCCAAGTCAGTTTGGAGTGTAAATAAAAAATTTGGAGTACGAATTGCACCTTTGCATTCGATTATTTCGACTCCCTGTAATTAAAAGCTTCAAAGAATAATTTTTGCAGTCCATTGGACAATAATGCTAACTACAGGTATCTCTTGGCTTGCATTTTGTATGTTGGTGGTAGGATGAACTGTTAAAGGTAAGATGTGTTGTGTAAGAGTAGTCATGGATATCATAGTTGGGAATGTAAAATACTCTAGCATACCTGCCAACTTGTACGAATTATCCGTACAATGTACGGATTTTTACTATTTTGTACGGGTGTACGAACAGCTAAAAAAATCGTACGGATTTCACTGTACTTTTCGTTTTTTCCCTAAAACAGTTTTTTTTTTTAAATATTTTTTCAAGTCACCAACGAAACCGAAACGATTTTCCAAGGCTGCCGCGTCAGTCAAAATATTTATTCACTCCAAGATTGCGCATATGTTCAGCACTAAAACGTGTTGGCGAGGATGCATTTTTTTTTTTCTGTTGCCGACTTGATTTGGCAAACCAAACCACTGCTTCGATTTTTCAGGCTTTACAGGTTAATAAAGAAGCAGAAAACCGAAAGTGCTTTAGTTTTTTTAATTCTACCTTCTTTTGGACTGGACAACAAAACGCAAATAATAGTACTGGACTTGCGCTTAAATAATAGCACTAAACCACGGCGCCGGGGATGCACTGTTTTCATTTGTGTTGCCGACGGGACCTGGCGAACCAAACAACTATTGCGTTGCCTCAGACTTGAGAGATTAACAAAGAATCTGAAAACCAAAAATGCTTTATATTTTGGTTCTTCCTTCTGTTCAGACCGTACAATAATGTTGCGCGTATATAATAAAAGCACTTAAGCGCGGCGCCGGAAGTTCATTGTTTTCATCTGTGTTGCCGACGGGATTTGGCGAAACAAGCAACTGTTTCGTTGTCTAGAACTTTAGAGATTAATAAAGTAGAAAACTGAAAGTGCTTTAGTTTTTTTTTATTCTTTCTTCTTTTGGACCGTACTCCAACGCTGCGCACTAAATCTCGACGCCGCCGTTTTCAATTGTTTTGGCGGCACTCACCGAACGACTGTTTCTTTTTCTCGGACTTTAGAGATTAAAGCACTTTCGATTTTCAGCTTCTTTGTTGGTCTTAATTATTTATTTTAAAATATCCAAGTTAAGCAATCCTGGTGTAAGACTCTAGAAAATATCAAGTTTTTTTTGGAGTTTAGATCAAATCAAGCAGTTTACTTCTAATCATCAGAAATTCAAACAAAGAAACAAATTTTGCATTCTGCTCTATCTATGCATCTGATATTAAGATTTCTCATGGAGGATTTACTGATGTCGAAGTTCATATCAATTCTAAAAAGCACAGTGACAACATCAAATGTAATAATAAGAATTCGAAAGCCTACATAATTGATATTTGTGCGTGCGATTAAACACTTTGAATACCACCAACTCATTGTATGTTTCACTAGAGTTTTTGTGTCATAAAGCATGTTTTATTTAGGTGTAATGTAGACTAAAATCATAAACCTCATCAAGGATTTCATCGTAAAGTTTAAATTTGATTTATTTTTAAATCCAAGTTAGTTTATTTTATAATTTCCATTTTGTGCTAAAATGTAACAATTTGTTATATTTGAGAGCAATTTAATATTATGCAATTTTTTATTTATTTTTTGCATTAGTAATAGAATTACTATTTCTATATTACATTCATAAATATTGTCGCTATTTGACTTTCCATGAGTCATAGGAATGCAAATATTTGTTCGTAAAAATTGTACTAATTTGAAAATGCCAATGTTGGCAGGTATGCTCTAGCTTAATTTCATGGAAATATAAAAAAATTATAAATGTCTTAAAGTATGTAGGCAATAAAAATGTGTTTAGTTTTAGAATTATAAAATCAATGCTTTCAGCTCACATGGTTGATCAGCTAGCTTGCTCTGGATTGGATGTGGTTCAAGACAAAGCTCCATTTCTTCTGAAGCCTCCAGAGGAGCTTGTTGAAGATGCCAGGAAGTTGTGCAGCTCGACTGTCGAAGCAGGCTACCAAAAAGTTGAGGATATCAAGACCATGGGAACAGAAACTTATACCAATGTGAAAAACTATGGGATACAAAAGGCCAATGATGCTCTTACTGGAACTGAAGGATTAGTCGAGAGATATCTTCCACCCGCATTTGGTGAAGGTAGTCCTAGTTAGTGATTTTTAATATTTTAGTTGGTTAAATTATCTTGGGAAGTGAATTAAATATATTTTTTTTATTTTGTGTATTTAATTTCAATTTTTCGTATTAGTTACCTTTAAAAAAAAATATGGATAAACTTGCAAGTAATATAGTAAATTTGTTTTATTTCAAGATTTTTATCTATCTTCCAAGTTATTTTCGCTTTTGTTGCAGTAAATGTAGAATCAGCATTAGGAAACTTAAATTCATGAATGTCTGACATCATTAAAGAAAATACTTATTCAGTAAAATAAGAATCTTGTGTAATATTAAAAATTGAATACTTCTGTGGTATATTTATGACAATGGCAGAGTTTATCATAAAAATAAAAGGACGTGTACCATTTCCAAAAGAGGGTACACTTTGTATTTCTTGGAGGATTTAGATTAGTTTTGCTAGTTCATTATAGTATGTAAGTTTTCTGTTACATATTTAATTTTTCTTTTTAGTTGATTGGAAATACTAAGGAATTGTTAAGAAAGAAAAAATACAGCTTTTTAATTCAAGAAAATATACATCTAAAGTTTTGAAATTAGATTAATGTATTTGATCAGTTGATAGAAATTTGTATAATTTCCTTAGTTCATTAAGATTTAGGCTATCGGTATTGCTGAATTTTGAACAGTTCTGTATCCATAACATAGAATGAATTTTTCTTACAATTATCATAATGTTCTTTTAGGTTCTCCAGAAGTAACAACTGAAGCTACTTCTGTTCCAGAACGTGCAAAGGAGTTAACTAGTAAAATTGGCTTGCGATTGTATGGCCATGGTGTTAAGCAGCTGTTGCCTGTACATAAATTAAGCCAAGAATATGTTTCAAAGTTGGTCTACACAGTTGAGCTCGTAAGTGTTATTCCTGAATGTATTCATGTTTATAACCCAATATCTACGGAACTAATTTTATCAAGTTTTTGTCAAATTGTAATATTATTACAGGTTGTTTTAAACGCACAACAAATAGTAATTGCACACTGATAAGTCTATTATATTGTAGTCTGTTTTATGTTTGAATAGTTTCTATGAAAATGAAATATTGTTGGCAATAATTTCCATGTAAATAGATAAATGTTTTGTTCAAACTTTTAACCTAGTTATGTTTTCCAAAGGAAAATCTTCATTAGTTGGGTGTACAACTGATTCTAAAATAGTTTTAGTTCAAACTGTAGTGTCTATTACAGCATAATTTAAATGATTATATATAGGATATTTTTACATTTAGTAAAAGGGCATCATTTAATTAGATCTGAATAATTTATACTTAACAGGTTAACGTGTGTGTAAATAACACACAATTTATTTGCAACATGTAAATAACATAACATGACAAAGCGTCAGAGATCACAGCTAATTTGCCTATATGACCAGGAGTTGGTCTCCTGCTGGTTAAACTGAAGTATTAGACTTCTTAATCTTGTGCTGATAAAATTCTTGTGTACTCTTAAGTGAAATCTTTTGTGGTTAATTATCTAAAAAATGGAACTTGATAAGTGACAATTGGTTGTTTCCTGCCTCATTGACCTCTAGTAAAAAAAATTCCCAGTAGTACATTATTGGTAAAAATATTACTTTTAACTTTTACAATGTTGTGTTTTAGATTGTAGCAATAGAAGCTGATATTTTTTTATTTTTAACTGTTAAGAATTTGTTTCTTGGTCAAAAACTTAAAATCTGTTGGATTAAACTTCAAAATATTGAATTTATATTAAAATGCAAAACTTCAAATTGTCTTTAAATGAGTTTCATTGCTGTATGGGACAGAAATATTGCAACTCTTGAATTGGTATTTTAGATATGAGGCTTGGACAATATTGCATTAGGTCGAAAGGAAAAGACTAACAGTTTTAAGTAACTTAAATGATCTATTTTAATAACAAATTATTTGCATTGGGTGAAAACATTTTCATTATAAAATTTTGCCAACTCTTTACAATGATTTTTTCTTTTTCAAATAGCTGCAGTCTTTGAAAGAAAACTATACTAAGAAAAGTGTACAGGAAGTTGTAGATGAAGCAAAAGTGAAGGCTACTTGGGTGTGGGGCGAGTTGAATAAGGAGCCAGCTGAAGCTAAAGAAGCGGAGAAGGTAGGTACAAACTTTGTATAAATGACACAAAACCAATTTATCAGGATTTCAAATTAAAATAATTTTGATACACGGGACTCGACATTTAAAATAATTTTAGCAAACTTAAGTTTATTTATTTTTGGATAATATAGATAAAAAATTTGAATACATTCTTAGCTCTGTTGTTCATATGACGTATTGTTTTTGAAATTTTAGTTGAGTACTAACTAATTACTCAAAATATATTTAATATTGTTTTCATTTATGATAGGTAATGGCAAATTAATATATATTGGGAAAATTATTTTTATCAATTATGTTTTGATATTGGCTTCTATTTGTGTATTTTTGATTTTATTTCTAACTTTTAGGAAAATAAATTTATTAAATAATTGCAAGCATTTTTATAAAAATGTTTCCTTACGGTTTGGCTTGATTTTAGTAGTGTGGTTTTTATTTCTTGGTATCTCATTTTGTCTATTCTTAAACAATTAATATTTGCAGAGTCTAGAACAGAGGTTGTTGTCACTGGCACGACGAACAACTTCAATCTTGGTGCATTCGTATAACGTAGCTGCAGTTCCACTTTCTACTCTCCCTAAAACCTACCAAGAAGGCTTTCAGACTGCCAGCAGATATGCCACAGAACTCTTTGCCCAGTTTGATCAGGTACACTTATTATATGAATTTATTTTGTTAAGACCAGGAAGCCCTTTTAACCTTAATCTGAAATGTATATTTAAACTTGTGTTTTGGTTAACCTATATCTAATTTGATTACTGAATTCAAGTGGATATTTATCAATTTCAAAAATTAAGTCTGAAAATGACTTAATAATAAAGCCAGTTTTCAGATTTATTTACTTTTTCCTTATTTTTTAAAATGGAAAGTCAGCTACAATTTACTATCTTTTGTTCATACCTAAACTCATTATTCGATGACGATTACCTTGATTTAAAATAAATAGCGTGCATATTTTCAAAATTCAAAGTGTTACTGAATTTCAAAAAATACATATGCTTTAATGCCGAGTTGAATTTAGTTGTCAATATTGTTAGTATACTTGTTGATAGTAAAATTGTTTATACTTTTAAAAGTAAATAGGAGAAATTTTTAGGAAAAATACTCATTAGTGCTTGATATTAAATTTACTTTTTCTAATAATCCTCTTCTCTTCAATGCTTGCCTTGTTCTTATAGTAAGTATAAAAAACGTTTTTAAAAATTATACTGTGGGTTGTTATTGTTTAGCTAGATAAGTCTTTCACTATAAATACTGATAATATTATATACATTATTTTGGATCATACTGTAGAACTGATGTCAAAAATATATCTTGCAGGCTACCAATGCTGGTGAAGTTACAGTAACTCTCCTTCAAGGTCTGAGAGACAAACTTGCTTCCCTTGAAAGCGTAGTTCAGAATCTTACTACCCAATCCGAACAGATTGAAATGGTAAAGTTTTTCTGTGCCGGCATATAAAATCTAGTTTGGTTTTAAAAAAAATTCTTTTTTGTAATTTTTTTGTTTTAGTTTGACTAAAACTTCTGCATTTCTAAAAAAAACAATGGTGTTTAATTTTTTTTTATACTTTTGCAATATAACACATGTAGACAATGCAGTGGTAAATTTAAGTCTATTCGTACTCGAGGGTGCCTCGACTATGATTTTACTTGGTTATGGAAAGAAATTGTTAAATTGAATTTAGTCATCAATTTATTGATATCTTGATGACTTTCAAATTTCAGAATAAATTATCTTAAAATATTGAATATTGCATAATTTCCAGATAACATTTTCTTTCCTCATTTAATTACTATTCTGCGGATATTAAATTAAACCTTCGAGATGCTACCAGCAAATGGTTTTTGTACTGTAGTTATAATTTCAGATTATCTTTTTAATGGTAAGATAAATTGCCATTTGTATTGCTTGAAGATGTTCTAATATTAAGTAATTTTATCTTTACAGGAAGACCTAAGTAAAAACCAGGGTGCATCGGCAGAACAAAAGTCGTAATCTTCAAAACAATTGAACTTTTAATCAATTTCTATTTCTTAATGTATTTTTGTATTTTATACTAATTAAATGTTATATATTTTCCTGTAAGTAACTTGTTTTTATTTAGTCACCTACACTTTCTTAATTTGTCAATGTAAATTACAATTTAAAAGGGAATTTAATATTCCTCTTTAAATTGCAACTTCATGAGCGTTGGGCACTAGCCAAAAACGTAGACGTTATGTTTCAATACAGCATCCTCAAATACCAGCCAGATAAAGGAAGCGGGCATTTTAATTGCACAAGAAATTTCGCGTCTATCATGCAGATATATATACAAAATTATTTTGGATGTTGTGATAGCATGTCTCTTCAGATTCAGATATTCTCATTTTCAAGCACTAGAATCAGTTCAGATGTCCACTAATAAGAGTTCAAGTATCCTTCATCTACTTGGATGGTTTGATTATCCTAAAGAAGTTTTATCATTACAAGGACATCAATGAGGGTGTTTCTAATATTGCAATCAGGCAGAACATTTCTTATCTTAGTTATTTTAGACAACTTGTTTCTCTAGTTTTTTTATAGGAATATTGGTACAGTAAGCAAAAAAAATCCGACCGATGACTATATCTTGTATTCTAATTGAAATAAAAGTCAAGTACCTTTGTGAATCGTGGAAGATCTTTATTAATTGTTTATAATTTTTTTTTATCGTGAAGGGTCATCCACATATAACTAAACCAAATTTTAAAAAGTTCAATGGCCAACCCCATAATATTATACCATATTTAGATTTAGAATCCAAAAAAATTCTAAATGCCAAATTTCATAATTTTCCAATGAGTGGTTAGTAATTTAAATGTCAAAAGAATGGCAAATTAATGTTAAAAAGAAATTTGTTTTTTTAGCCATAAATAGTTAATATATTAAGTTTTTGTTTCAAACAATAGTTTATCAATGGCCAAACATAAATAACGTGCAATTTTTGTCTTAAACGGTTAATAATTTATTAATTGAAAAATCAAGTTTTAAATAGTAACTTGTATTTTTTTTTTTTTTTTTCCATTAGAATTATCATGGTTGAAAACCCCTACAGATTTTTTTCATAACATTTTGACTTTTGGTTCTCGATATTTTAGCAAAAATGTAATTAAGCTCACTTTAAGGGATCGAGTAATAGATAACGTCTTGAAGCGTGCGAAACGTTTGCTTCTTCCCTGCTTGAAAGAGATTCGCCCTCAAGATCGGCCAAAACATTTTCGCTCATAAGTTATGTGTTTCTCAACATAATGAACTGAAATTTGGTATCTAGGGTAAACGAAGTATTCTAAATCAAATGAAAAACAAATAGGGGTTTGTATTGGAAATTTTCGAAGATAGGGGGCTGTATACTAAGTAAATTTAACTCTTAAGAAAAAAATTTGCCACCAGACATAGAAAATCGCAAACAAAACATTTGGTGTGAAGCGTTAAGCTTTCGCTGACGGCGACAGGGGGTTTGATCCAAGGACCATGGTGTTTGGAGCCAGATGCGTTACCTCTGTGCAAAAGAGTACTCCCCTGCACAGAAGCATTATCTGATATTTGAGGTCACCACACAGCCTCCTCCCAGCGACGAAGGAGCGATGCTGTTGTTCTGATCAACGTCTGATCGGAGTTGGAGGTTTTTGGATGCTTGTTGTATCCGCTCGTTGCGGTGATGTCTTGGAAGCGAGTTGCGTTTGTGATCGCATGTTGCGATGTAGTTTTCTCCTTTCAGAAGCGCCGATAGATGGCAGCATGATTCGTTTTAGTCCGGGTCATCATTGAAGTTTTAAGCTTTCGCTGACGGCGACAGGGGGTTTGATCCATGGACCATGGTGTTTGGAGCCAGATGCGTTACCTCTGTGCAAAAGAGTACTCCCCTGCACAGAAGCATTATCTGATATTTGAGGTCACCACAGGTGTAAACCGCAAGATTCTACGATAGTTAGAACCGAAGTTATAATCATCGTTCAGATTTTTCTTTTTTTGTGTACTGTACAATGCAAAATAGTTAATGTTTTCTTTCTTTAAGTCTGGAATTGGAGAACGTTACAAAGAAAAGAATACTTGCTGTAAATTTTATCCTTAAATATTAATTCACTGAGATTCTTTGTGTTCAACATTGGCATAAACACTAACTATGAGTATTTTGGTTCAGAAGGTATTGCCATGAGCATTAAAGCAGGGAATGATGTGGCTGAGAACAGGTGTCTGCAGGGACGGAACTAGGTTACTTTTTACCCGGGGCAAGAATTCATTTTGGCGCCCCCACCAGGGCCTGATTTATCATTAGGCCCGGGCCTAGGGGCCCCCAAATTTTGAAAGTTTTCTGAAAATTTTAAATATCATGGTCTTTTTATGGGAAATACTGAACAAAAATAATTAAAAAAACTTAATTACACATCCGCAAATTCCATATTTTTTATAGTCACAGAGAGTTAAGTTAGATAGTTTAACCTAATAAAACCTAATTAAGCAAATCTTTCCGGTTCAGCCAATCACATACAACTTCTTCATGTGTACACGGAGACAAGGGCTTTACGCCGCTGTTCTCCTTCTTTCGCCTCTTCTAAAGAGATGTTCACCAGCCAACCAACCATGTACAACTTCTTATATTATGAAATGAAAGAGTCTTTGTGATTGGTTGGTTTGCAGGCTCTTCCGTGAACTTTTTTGGCCCTCCTTTTTGGTGAGATCGTGGGAAACAGTGGAAAGGTTACTTTGTATTATTTACAATTGTTATAAAATTAAGTAATCATTATTATATAATTTGTGGACCCTGTGGTACAATGTAAGTTTAAAATACGGGAAAGTGTGCTTTAAAATCAGTGTTCATGGGGGGGGGGGGGGAATTGATTAATTAAAAAGTTTTGAGGAAATCAAGATCATACTAATTATAACAAAAAAATCGTGTGAAAGTAAACTATGAGTTTTAATTGTAAAAAATTAGTCTTAACGAATGTAGCTTGATCTGGTAATATTGTGACGTAAGGAAATAAATATTTGCTATTGGGGGCCCCTCTCTGAATGTTGGGCCTACAGTAAAAAAGTTTCTAAATCAGGCCCTGGCCCCCACACAATAATTTTTTAGATTTGAAGCTAAATATATATACATTGAAAATTAACAAAGGTTTTTCCTTTGTAAAATTCTGTTTTGAAACAAACAATAAAAGAATTAATTAATTGAAATTTTAAATAAATATATTTGACAAGCCCTTATTAATGACCAGGGTTCATTCTGCTTGCATAAAGACAAAAAAAAAAAAAAAAAAAAAAAAAAAACTAATCAATACAAATAATGTCAGTTACAATGAAATAAAAGAACATAGTTGAATGATATGCAACACTTTTTAACACAAAAACTGGTTAACCTGGTTTCAAAACGTCTTAGATCATAAACAATTAAGCTGTTTTACATTTCAAAAAATATTTTCTTCTGTTAAATACTAATACAAAAATTTAAAAAGCTTCCGAATATTACCAGAACTCATTGAACACAAAAGCAAATTAATTTAATGACTTGTCTACAAAAATCATTGAATAGTTGGTAAACACATAAATGTTAATTTTAGAACAATTAATTTAAACTTATTGAAACTCATTTTAATAATAGAATGAAAAATATATTACTTACTGTGCTATGTGTGAGTTCTCCATTTTTTTGGACAATTTAAAATTCTCACCAATGCAATGGACAAAATTTGACGAACATGACATCTGTTTGGTGAAAAATAATGTCGTCAAAATGACAATATAATAACTCTGTGCAAATGCAATGGCACACGCCTAGAAATCCTTACAATTTGGCGGGTTTTATGGTCTCAACTTGGAAAATCCGCGTGATATCTTTACTTACGCTTTGGCGAAGCTTGCCTTCTTATAGCCATAAGTTCTTTGACATTTCAAAAGTTAATCGGCAAACACGCTGAAAATTTAGCAATAAACACAAATACTCTACTCATTTGCTTATACTTTAGTGCTGCCAACAATTGCTTCACTATCCGTTCAGACATAATTAAATCGTAGAACTATTTTTTGTGCAATTAAAGTGCAGTAAAATGTGTCTATTATCTTCAGCAGTAAATAAACTACCAAGAGACACAAAATGCACTCCTTATTTGTTTCATAGTTGCGTGGCGCCTTTTTCTCGTAACATGGAGACTGGAAAAATATATAGTCACATATTTAGTCAGTGCATTTAAATTGAGATTTGGATAGGATGTAATTTACTGTTTTCGTTTTTATTTTTAAAAAATCGATATGTTTTGCGATAAATAGGAATTCTTGTGCTGCAGGCATTCATCTTTCAACTTTTTATCGCATAATTTTTTTGCATTTCTTCACGTTTCAGAACATTCTGAATCAAAAAAGTGTTCTAGAAAAAAAGTTTGTGGGTCCGTGTGTTGTCTGTGGTCAGCATTACTTTCAAACGGATTGACCTACTTTGGCCATTACACCTGGCGTTACGGTTTTTGTCAAAATCGTGCTTGCGCAAAGGGTAGCTGTCATTTTTTACAGCCAAAATAATTGCTAAATTAAATGAAGGAAACAGTGGGAATTGAAAGTTGTTCAAAGTTCAACACCCCCAGTTTTTTTAAACTCAGCACGATTCAAAATGTGTAAAAATGAAAAAAAAAATCTATTTTTAGCTGAAGAAATATTAAATTATTCTCTTAGAGAAAACGTTTCAAACGTTAATTATTTCAATTGTTAATTAACTTTCTGCTAATTAATTTTCATTAGGAATCGCAATGTACCTTTAAAGTTAACGATAATCAACCTCAAAAACAAAAGTAAACGATTTCTAAACAATTCAACATCTTGCAGCCCCCTGTAAAAATTCCTGCGGACGCCTAGAGAACAATAAATATATTTGGCAAGAGATATATCCCAAACGTAACCCTTGTCCTTAATACACATCTTCCAAAGTTTATTAGGTTACAAATTAAAAAAAATTCCAACCTTCATTGGTTTCAGTCTCGTGAACTAGCCAAGATGATAAAAGGTTGGGATATTCTTGCAGTTTCTTTTGCTTTTCTGCGATTCTGCGCCCCAGATAATTTCTTCGACATATTTCAATTTACGAAAATTTCAACAGCATTAAATTGTTGTAACGCTAAATTTTATCTAACTACATTGCGACTATATTACCAATGCGATTTTAAATTAGCATTTCTGGCAGCCTGCCATGTAGCACAGGCGCGGATTTAGGGGGGGTGCGGGGGGTGCGACCGCACCCCCCATGATGTATATCATCAAAATTATTTTTAAATGGCAGTTTCCTCCAAATTCAAAGTAAAAAAAAAAAAAAAATTGAAATTTCTTTAATATTTGTAAGATCTATTTTTTACTTAATATCAATATCGATGGATTTAGAGGGGGTAAACAAAATTAAGCTTTTTCTGACATTTTTCATGTTTTATTAATACAGATTTTTAAGCCACCTAACCGAGCTCCTTATTTCACAACCCGTAGAAGAAATAGGCTTGAGAGGGGACGAGTAGATCGGGATTATGATGACATGCAATGTACCGGTCAATGAATCTTTACCCCTTGTGTGATTCTCAAATTAAAAATTTTCTCACAGTACCATTAAAAAATTTCTGAATTTCAGCACGATTTTCTCATTTGTGAGTAGGAGATTGGACTAATAACTAGCAAGTTTTTAATTGCAATTAGCATTCTGCAGGTCTACTTCTTGTCTTCTTGATCAGAGGGCAATTAATTATAATTGTTTAATATCGGGGTGCCATCGCATCCCCAAAACTTCATCCTACGTACAAAAAATCATGCACTAAAATAACTTTAAAAAAAAAAAACTTTAATTATAATTGGAAAATAAAATGCCTAATTCATAATTAAGAAAAAGCTTTGATCAAATCAGTACAATAGCCTTATTGCAATTCTACAGAGTGTTGTAAGAACTTACAGTTCCGATGAAGAAGCTATCGCTAAATTAGGACCAAGAAAAGTTTCCCTTCGTTCTCTCCAGAAGATCAAGAAAAACGACCCCTTCTTTCTTGACCTTGAATTTGAAACTAAGGACACAAAGCAATAAAACTTGTGGGGCATACTGTCCCCTCCCATGCACGTGACATTGCACCATTGTGAGTTGCAAATTACTAAAATGCCTCTACTTTGGGGTGCAGGGGCGGATTTAGAGGTCAATCAAGGGGGGTGCGATTATGAACGTGAGTGTTTACAGTGGCGGTGATAGTTTGTCAACTTGGGGAAGAGGGGGGGGGGAGGGGTATCATCAATTAGTATGATACTATCAGGATTCAATGAAACGTAAAAATTAGAGGGTTTGACAATCCTCTTTTGCACCCCATGTAACAAATTACCCCAAAAATGTAATAAAAAATAAAATTTTAAAAATTAATTTTTTATTAAATAAAAAATATTTAAGAGCACAAAAATTTATCTCATGCAGATTAGGTGAAGTGTAAAAAGTTCAGCAACCCTGAAAATTCAACTTTTTTATACAAGTTAATTTACCAATACATTCAACATCATAAATCAATTGATGCAGAAAAAGGCGATAGATCTTTTAACAACTTTAGACAACATTGCAGATACGTAAAACTCTATATTCATAAGGTTTTAATAATTTCCAAAGTTAAACAATGCTTTATGCTTTTCAACTCTGTTTGACATCACATTAGTAAATTAAAATATAAGTTACATAAACTTGAGACTACACACTATAATATTGGTCACTGCATTCAAATTTGATATGGTATTATTTACTGTTTCCAAATGTTTCTTCATTTAAATGAAAATGGAGAATTTTGTGATATTTTTGGCAATAATTTTTACGTGGGACAAGAAAAAAAAATAATGATAAAAAAAAAAAAAACGCATAACCGACGAAATTGGTGATGATATTCAATAGACATTACACTGTCCTTTCTTGAATGAAAATCAGAAAGATATCAATAGTTGATGGGCGATGCACAAGGGCAGAGAGCTCTGCGTTAAAGACACTCATTTTTCAACTTTTTACGCTTTTATCGGATTTCTACGGGAAATTCGGAGGTGGGGGCGATTAAAACACCTTAAGAAGCATTAGATTCATGATTTCACCCTTATGTGAATGCTCAAACCTAATCGTAGGTCACATGGCTGCCACTAGCCCGCACACCAAATTTGAATATCGTACGTCAATTCGTTTGGGACCATGTACGGATAGACATTTTATCTAGACCACTTTTTTGAAATCATGATGTTTCAAAACCTGAGGAAATGAAAGAAAAATCGTTTTTTTTTCCCTGAATGCTATACATTTTCATATCCCTATGTAAACATATAGGTAATTGAAAGTAATTGATAGGTAAGTAAAAACGTGTTTGGCTATGATTCTCAATATTTTGAAAAGAAGTATAATTACAACATTGAACTCACTTTAAAATATTAAGGATGAATAACTTTTTTATAATTTAAGAAAGTAATTTTGTTTGACATCGTCAAAGGGTATTTATGATTTTGAATATGAGAGCGTGCTTATACAATGCTTATTCCTGTAAAAACAGTTTATTTTTATAATAATGAAATATTTTATTATAATATATTCAAATATTATGTTGATAATGGCATAAAATATCGAATATCAGTGTGTACGGTAAGTCCCTTCTTCGAATCATTCGGACAAAAATGAAAAAAAAAAGAAAAAATGGAGAAAAAAAAAAGTCTAAACAAATATTGTTAATGAAAAATTACATTTTGTGAAATAAGAAGTAAAATAAAATTAAAAAAAAAATATATATATATATATTATCAAAGTTTAGTCACATTAACACTATATATTGATGCACTAAGACTACTCTAACTAAATTAACATATATTCGAACTTTATAGTAAAAAAAGAGTCAAGGTGAATGTGTCTACAGTTTTTTTATTAAAAAAAATAAATTATCTTCAAATATAAGATAGTTTTTACTATGGCTCTCTCAAGATTTTTTTTTATTTATTATGTAAACTTTCTTTTCTTTTTTTTTTGGTTAAATGTGCATCAACAATATTAGTATAAAAATCTATAAAGATTTTCTGTATTAATCTAGTATAAATTTCTTTTAAAACTTTAATATTATTCTAATTTGGTTAGAGGACTATAATACCAAACGGTACGTGTGCTTTATTTCTGACAGCTTCGAAAGTTTTTAAGGTGCAGGCAAGCCATAATTAAACTGGTGTTATTTAGATCAATCCGAAGTCTGTAGAAATTAGTAAATAATTTTGAAATTTTGTATTAGTACTGCTGGGAAAATCTGGAAATGCTGTTTAAACATTATCATAAAAATTTTGAAATGAAAACTTTAAGAAATAACTGATAGGATTTTTGCTAATTACGCTTCAAGAACAACAATATATTTAAAACTTCATTGGGTTGAATTCATTTTGGTTTATTATTTCATTTATAAGGAATAGCATGTAAAGCGAACAGCCATATGAGCCCTTTTCATCTTAAAGTTATATATTTTCCTTTAGTTGCAAAAATTCTCTAAAAAGATGGATTTTAATTGTGCCCAACCTGTACTTTAATATAAATTTTGAGATTGGTTTAACATAACTGTATATTTTCTCTTATAAATATTATTTAAGAAGAACTTAAATTAGGAAAATGTACTCAAAGCCCATCTTAAACCGTCAACACACAAATCCTCATATTTAAAAAAAAAAAAAAAAGCAGCAGGTTTTTCAAACAATAAACTAATAAACTTAACATTATCTGAAAATTAGTTTGTTTAACTCTCTGCGTTTTACTCAAATAAAATTCCAAACTAAATTAGTTACAGCAGGTGAAATTGTAATAATAATAATTTTCATATAACCATAGGACCTGCTTTTTCAACACAAGTAGCATCTCTAATCGGTTACATATTGTGTCTCATATTAGATATATTATTAGTCATATTACCATCAAGTTTGAGTCACACACACAAAAACACATTTAAAATTACAATTAAAGAAAGAAGAAGAAAAAAGAAAAAAAGAACATTTAAAAAGATTTTAACATTAAATGATTTAAATTATTTGTAAGTCATCGGTATTGTTCCTAATATTTCAGTAATTTTTACTTAAATAATCAACTCGTACAGAACAATTTTGGCTTTTATTTAACAGAGCAAATAAAAACTGCCAAAAGTTGTGAATGCGCAATATTTACAAATTTGCAATCTAAGCTGAAAAGTTTTGAAATTATATGTTAAATTACTTGATATTCTTCTAGTACAGCGTTCACCACTAACTTTTAGAGACGGGCCGTAATGACTTATGTTGGAACTTTCCGCGGGCCGCAGATTTATACCGAATACGTCAATAAATATATTGCTTTACTACATATGTTCAATGTTAGAAATGTAATAAACAATTTTGAAAACTGAAACAATAATTTAATTTTTTTATATTAATAAAATAACAATTGATATTTGATTCTTGTTTCAAATAATAGAATTTTTTTTTTTTTTTCTTACATCGTGAATCAAAGTCATAAAAGAAGTTAATCATTAGTTGCAAGTCATAGAAATCGCGATTCTTCTTTTCACGTCAAAACAAAAGAGGCCAGTATGCATTAAAATACCCAACTCCTGCCCATCACATTCAGAGAAGCAGAAATCGAATTGTGCCATTCACGAATCGAGGGGATAGGGTATCACAAGTACAAAACTAAGGAATGCGAAGGTATGCGTCATTAGTAATAATTCAAACTTTTGCTTTTTTTATTTATTCTGGCAGTCTCAGAAAGAAATAAAAAAAAAAAAAAAAAAAAAAGGATTTTTCAGATTTATTGCCACTTAATGGAAAACGCGGTTTTTGGTAGTAAACACATACTATTGTAGACAAATTAAAATTATTTCCGCAAAATTTGATTTATGCTCTTCTGTACTACCGGCGGGCCGGAGAAAAAGCCGTCGCGGGCCGCCTAGTAGCTGACGCTGTTCTAGTAGCAATAAATGTCGCTGTATCGGATATTTCAAGGCATTGCACCGGAACAACGTTAGATTCTGATTAGTTTGTTTATCAAGCAGAAAACATCTACCAGATGGTCTTTCAAGGGAAAAATGGACTTCATCTTAAATAAGAGAAACCTCAGAAAACTATCAGGAAGTAGCTCAACAATCGACGCGAGATTACAAGTCAAAATTTTTAAAGTGTTTACTCAATTTGAAAACAGACTACAGAGAACCAAATATTGCTCGATCGGGTAAATTTTCGCGAGGTGTGAGATTTGAGCATAGCAATATTTAAAAACGTGTTTGGCCTATGATCCTGAATATTTTGAAAAGAAGTTAAAAGCTGTATGGAACTCACTTTATACTGTTAAGGTTAAATTACATTTTATAATTTACGAAAGCAATTTTGTTTGACATTATCAAAGGGCTTTTATGATTTTGCATATGAAAGGGTGCAGATACAATGGGTTAATCCAGTAAAACCAGTTTATTTTTATAAGAATTAAATATTTTATTATAATCTATTTATATACTGATGGTATTGAATTGAGAGTTACATTGATAATTGCATAAAATGCCAAATATCAGTGTGTAGGATATATCACTACTTCTGATCATTCGGTAAAAAATGAAATATTCAAACATATTTAGAAAAAAAAAAAGCAAACGTCTAAACTAAAACAAATTGTTAATGAAATATTACATTTTGTAAAATAAATAGTAACATTTAAAAAACACTGCCACACCAATTGAAGAAACAAACTAAATCTTGACATCGCACGCACACTCCAACCCAAGTAAGAATGACCATTCCATTCACTTGTCACTTCCACCCCAAAGTAGAGGCATTTTAGTAATTTGCAACTCACAATGGTGCAATGTCACGTGCATGGGAGGGGACAGTATGCCCCACAAGTTTTATTGCTTTGTGTCCTTAGTTTCAAATTCAAGGTCAAGAAAGAAGGGGTCGTTTTTCTTGATCTTCTGGAGAGAACGAAGGGAAACTTTTCTTGGTCCTAATTTAGCGATAGCTTCTTCATCGGAACTGTAAGTTCTTACAACACTCTGTAGAATTGCAATAAGGCTATTGTACTGATTTGATCAAAGCTTTTTCTTAATTATGAATTAGGCATTTTATTTTCCAATTATAATTAAAGTTTTTTTTTTTTAAAGTTATTTTAGTGCATGATTTTTTGTACGTAGGATGAAGTTTTGGGGATGCGATGGCACCCCGATATTAAACAATTATAATTAATTGCCCTCTGATCAAGAAGACAAGAAGTAGACCTGCAGAATGCTAATTGCAATTAAAAACTTGCTAGTTATTAGTCCAATCTCCTACTCACAAATGAGAAAATCGTGCTGAAATTCAGAAATTTTTTAATGGTACTGTGAGAAAATTTTTAATTTGAGAATCACACAAGGGGTAAAGATTCATTGACCGGTACATTGCATGTCATCATAATCCCGATCTACTCGTCCCCTCTCAAGCCTATTTCTTCTACGGGTTGTGAAATAAGGAGCTCGGTTAGGTGGCTTAAAAATCTGTATTAATAAAACATGAAAAATGTCAGAAAAAGCTTAATTTTGTTTACCCCCTCTAAATCCATCGATATTGATATTAAGTAAAAAATAGATCTTACAAATATTAAAGAAATTTCAATTTTTTTTTTTTTTTTACTTTGAATTTGGAGGAAACGGCCATTTAAAAATAATTTTGATGATATACATCATGGGGGGTGCGGTCGCACCCCCCGCACCCCCCCTAAATCCGCGCCTGTTGGGGTGGAAGTGACAAGTGAATGGAATGGTCATTCTTACTTGGGTTGGAGTGTGCGTGCGATGTCAAGATTTAGTTTGTTTCTTCAATTGGTGTGGCAGTGTTTTTTAAATGTTACTATTTATTTTACAAAATGTAATATTTCATTAACAATTTGTTTTAGTTTAGACGTTTGCTTTTTTTTTTTCTAAATATGTTTGAATATTTCATTTTTTACCGAATGATCAGAAGTAGTGATATATCCTACACACTGATATTTGGCATTTTATGCAATTATCAATGTAACTCTCAATTCAATACCATCAGTATATAAATAGATTATAATAAAATATTTAATTCTTATAAAAATAAACTGGTTTTACTGGATTAACCCATTGTATCTGCACCCTTTCATATGCAAAATCATAAAAGCCCTTTGATAATGTCAAACAAAATTGCTTTCGTAAATTATAAAATGTAATTTAACCTTAACAGTATAAAGTGAGTTCCATACAGCTTTTAACTTCTTTTCAAAATATTCAGGATCATAGGCCAAACACGTTTTTAAATATTGCTATGCTCAAATCTCACACCTCGCGAAAATTTACCCGATCGAGCAATATTTGGTTCTCTGTAGTCTGTTTTCAAATTGAGTAAACACTTTAAAAATTTTGACTTGTAATCTCGCGTCGATTGTTGAGCTACTTCCTGATAGTTTTCTGAGGTTTCTCTTATTTAAGATGAAGTCCATTTTTCCCTTGAAAGACCATCTGGTAGATGTTTTCTGCTTGATAAACAAACTAATCAGAATCTAACGTTGTTCCGGTGCAATGCCTTGAAATATCCGATACAGCGACATTTATTGCTACTAGAACAGCGTCAGCTACTAGGCGGCCCGCGACGGCTTTTTCTCCGGCCCGCCGGTAGTACAGAAGAGCATAAATCAAATTTTGCGGAAATAATTTTAATTTGTCTACAATAGTATGTGTTTACTACCAAAAACCGCGTTTTCCATTAAGTGGCAATAAATCTGAAAAATCCTTTTTTTTTTTTTTTTTTTTTTATTTCTTTCTGAGACTGCCAGAATAAATAAAAAAAGCAAAAGTTTGAATTATTACTAATGACGCATACCTTCGCATTCCTTAGTTTTGTACTTGTGATACCCTATCCCCTCGATTCGTGAATGGCACAATTCGATTTCTGCTTCTCTGAATGTGATGGGCAGGAGTTGGGTATTTTAATGCATACTGGCCTCTTTTGTTTTGACGTGAAAAGAAGAATCGCGATTTCTATGACTTGCAACTAATGATTAACTTCTTTTATGACTTTGATTCACGATGTAAGAAAAAAAAAAAAAAATTCTATTATTTGAAACAAGAATCAAATATCAATTGTTATTTTATTAATATAAAAAAATTAAATTATTGTTTCAGTTTTCAAAATTGTTTATTACATTTCTAACATTGAACATATGTAGTAAAGCAATATATTTATTGACGTATTCGGTATAAATCTGCGGCCCGCGGAAAGTTCCAACATAAGTCATTACGGCCCGTCTCTAAAAGTTAGTGGTGAACGCTGTACTAGAAGAATATCAAGTAATTTAACATATAATTTCAAAACTTTTCAGCTTAGATTGCAAATTTGTAAATATTGCGCATTCACAACTTTTGGCAGTTTTTATTTGCTCTGTTAAATAAAAGCCAAAATTGTTCTGTACGAGTTGATTATTTAAGTAAAAATTACTGAAATATTAGGAACAATACCGATGACTTACAAATAATTTAAATCATTTAATGTTAAAATCTTTTTAAATGTTCTTTTTTTCTTTTTTCTTCTTCTTTCTTTAATTGTAATTTTAAATGTGTTTTTGTGTGTGTGACTCAAACTTGATGGTAATATGACTAATAATATATCTAATATGAGACACAATATGTAACCGATTAGAGATGCTACTTGTGTTGAAAAAGCAGGTCCTATGGTTATATGAAAATTATTATTATTACAATTTCACCTGCTGTAACTAATTTAGTTTGGAATTTTATTTGAGTAAAACGCAGAGAGTTAAACAAACTAATTTTCAGATAATGTTAAGTTTATTAGTTTATTGTTTGAAAAACCTGCTGCTTTTTTTTTTTTTTTTAAATATGAGGATTTGTGTGTTGACGGTTTAAGATGGGCTTTGAGTACATTTTCCTAATTTAAGTTCTTCTTAAATAATATTTATAAGAGAAAATATACAGTTATGTTAAACCAATCTCAAAATTTATATTAAAGTACAGGTTGGGCACAATTAAAATCCATCTTTTTAGAGAATTTTTGCAACTAAAGGAAAATATATAACTTTAAGATGAAAAGGGCTCATATGGCTGTTCGCTTTACATGCTATTCCTTATAAATGAAATAATAAACCAAAATGAATTCAACCCAATGAAGTTTTAAATATATTGTTGTTCTTGAAGCGTAATTAGCAAAAATCCTATCAGTTATTTCTTAAAGTTTTCATTTCAAAATTTTTATGATAATGTTTAAACAGCATTTCCAGATTTTCCCAGCAGTACTAATACAAAATTTCAAAATTATTTACTAATTTCTACAGACTTCGGATTGATCTAAATAACACCAGTTTAATTATGGCTTGCCTGCACCTTAAAAACTTTCGAAGCTGTCAGAAATAAAGCACACGTACCGTTTGGTATTATAGTCCTCTAACCAAATTAGAATAATATTAAAGTTTTAAAAGAAATTTATACTAGATTAATACAGAAAATCTTTATAGATTTTTATACTAATATTGTTGATGCACATTTAACCAAAAAAAAAAGAAAAGAAAGTTTACATAATAAATAAAAAAAAATCTTGAGAGAGCCATAGTAAAAACTATCTTATATTTGAAGATAATTTATTTTTTTTAATAAAAAAACTGTAGACACATTCACCTTGACTCTTTTTTTACTATAAAGTTCGAATATATGTTAATTTAGTTAGAGTAGTCTTAGTGCATCAATATATAGTGTTAATGTGACTAAACTTTGATAATATATATATATATATTTTTTTTTTAATTTTATTTTACTTCTTATTTCACAAAATGTAATTTTTCATTAACAATATTTGTTTAGACTTTTTTTTTTCTCCATTTTTTCTTTTTTTTTTCATTTTTGTCCGAATGATTCGAAGAAGGGACTTACCGTACACACTGATATTCGATATTTTATGCCATTATCAACATAATATTTGAATATATTATAATAAAATATTTCATTATTATAAAAATAAACTGTTTTTACAGGAATAAGCATTGTATAAGCACGCTCTCATATTCAAAATCATAAATACCCTTTGACGATGTCAAACAAAATTACTTTCTTAAATTATAAAAAAGTTATTCATCCTTAATATTTTAAAGTGAGTTCAATGTTGTAATTATACTTCTTTTCAAAATATTGAGAATCATAGCCAAACACGTTTTTACTTACCTATCAATTACTTTCAATTACCTATATGTTTACATAGGGATATGAAAATGTATAGCATTCAGGGAAAAAAAAACGATTTTTCTTTCATTTCCTCAGGTTTTGAAACATCATGATTTCAAAAAAGTGGTCTAGATAAAATGTCTATCCGTACATGGTCCCAAACGAATTGACGTACGATATTCAAATTTGGTGTGCGGGCTAGTGGCAGCCATGTGACCTACGATTAGGTTTGAGCATTCACATAAGGGTGAAATCATGAATCTAATGCTTCTTAAGGTGTTTTAATCGCCCCCACCTCCGAATTTCCCGTAGAAATCCGATAAAAGCGTAAAAAGTTGAAAAATGAGTGTCTTTAACGCAGAGCTCTCTGCCCTTGTGCATCGCCCATCAACTATTGATATCTTTCTGATTTTCATTCAAGAAAGGACAGTGTAATGTCTATTGAATATCATCACCAATTTCGTCGGTTATGCGTTTTTTTTTTTTTTATCATTATTTTTTTTTCTTGTCCCACGTAAAAATTATTGCCAAAAATATCACAAAATTCTCCATTTTCATTTAAATGAAGAAACATTTGGAAACAGTAAATAATACCATATCAAATTTGAATGCAGTGACCAATATTATAGTGTGTAGTCTCAAGTTTATGTAACTTATATTTTAATTTACTAATGTGATGTCAAACAGAGTTGAAAAGCATAAAGCATTGTTTAACTTTGGAAATTATTAAAACCTTATGAATATAGAGTTTTACGTATCTGCAATGTTGTCTAAAGTTGTTAAAAGATCTATCGCCTTTTTCTGCATCAATTGATTTATGATGTTGAATGTATTGGTAAATTAACTTGTATAAAAAAGTTGAATTTTCAGGGTTGCTGAACTTTTTACACTTCACCTAATCTGCATGAGATAAATTTTTGTGCTCTTAAATATTTTTTATTTAATAAAAAATTAATTTTTAAAATTTTATTTTTTATTACATTTTTGGGGTAATTTGTTACATGGGGTGCAAAAGAGGATTGTCAAACCCTCTAATTTTTACGTTTCATTGAATCCTGATAGTATCATACTAATTGATGATACCCCTCCCCCCCCCCTCTTCCCCAAGTTGACAAACTATCACCGCCACTGTAAACACTCACGTTCATAATCGCACCCCCCTTGATTGACCTCTAAATCCGCCCCTGATGTAGCACAAACCTATTCTTCACCAGGGCTAGGGAGAATTCGATGTCATTCTTTTGTTGGTTGGTTGTTTTCAGATTATCTGGCGCCGTCAGCAACACGAGGGCTATAATGCGCCGAAACATTTGTCATTAGACAAGCCAACATACATTTATAAACACCCATGCCTATCACGGGACTCGAACCCGCAACCTCGCGGACTAGAAGCCAGCACGCTAACCACTGTACCGTTTGGTAGGCGTCATTCTTTTGTAAAAGGATAGATTATTACTTTCTTTGTACAGAAATGTATTTTTTTTTTTTTCTAGTGGATTTTTTCTTCTGTTGGATATCTTAAAGATCATCCAGAATTTTAAGAAAAAATGAAAATTTATTAATGAAAAATTATCCTTTTGTCCAAATATTAAACTTTATACAACAAATAGCGCTTTGTTGGCTTTTCGGCGCCCCCTCTGGTTAGCGCCCGGGGCAGCTGCCCCCCCTGCCCCCCCCCCCCTAGTACCGGCACTGGGTGTCTAAAGTTGATTATAATAAATTTCTTAATGAAGAACAAAAGCAATATTTAATTAAAGCTGTAGCACTTCATAGAAGAAATCAACTTAAGGCGTCTTCTCACTTTAGGCACCTCGAAAATAGGCTATTTTCGCGATTTTTTTTCGAGGATTTTTGCAAACAATTATGGGATAAAATGGATCCTATATAATAAACACATCTTTCAAGTACAAGAAATTTTTATTTTTTTTATTTTTTTGAACAATTATTATAATAAAACAGTAGCATCGAAAAACCCGTGTAGAAATGTAATGTTCGTGGCTTGTTGATGAAATTTCGGAAACTATCCGGCCGATTGTCATGAAATTTGAATGACATATTCTTCATAGTTAAGGCTATAGCGCATATCATCAGATTTTTGATATTCGCGAAAATAACAAAATGGCGCACGTTTTTCAAAAAAGTAATATAAAAAAAAAAAAACGAGTTTTTTTGCAGTTTTTTGTAAAAAAAAAAATACTTCAAATCAAAATTTCAAAAATCTGATGATATGCGCTATAGCCATAACTATGAAGAATATGTCATTCAAATTTCATGACAATCGGCCGGATAGTTTCCGAAATTTCATCAACAAGCCACGAACATTACATTTCTACACGGGTTTTTCGATGCTACTGTTTTATTATAATAATTGTTCAAAAAAATAAAAAATAAAAATTTTCTTGTACTTGAAAGATGTGTTTATTATATAGGATCCATTTTATCCCATAATTGTTTGCAAAAATCCTCGAAAAAAAATCGCGAAAATAGCCTATTTTCGAGGTGCCTAAAGTGAGAAGACGCCTTAAAATGGATTGGTTGGTTGTATTCAGATTATCTGGCGCCGTCAGCAACACGAGGGCTATAATGCGCCGAAACATTCGTCATTAGACAAGCCAACATACATTTACAAATATCCATGCCTAACACGGGACTCGAACCCGCAACCTCGTGGTCTAGAAGCTAGCACGCTAACCATTATACCGTTTGGTCGGCCAACCTAAAATGGGCTTTATTAGGGAAGTTATTCGCAAATGTGGATTAAATACCAGGGTAAACAGGTGTACAGTTGTACACACTATGCAAGATTGTATTTCATAAAGAACATAACTTTTTTCGTAAATCCTTTTTTTTTTGCTGAGTCTTGCAAGGCCGATTTTCATTATTCTTAAAATGAAAGGTGGCAGTGCCACCCAAAGCAATTATCTAATTTTCATCAAATTGAGCATTACTCAATTTTTAAAATTGAATAAAACTAGTAAGTGCTCCAATAAAATTTGAAATTCTAGGCAATTTTTAATTTCCTTATGAAGCAATGTTAACAAAAAGTTGACCTTGTTTTTATGTTTTATTTTATTAGTCACATCAACTGAAATTTTTTTTTTTTTGTAAAGATCTTAAAATTTATCTTTAATTCTTAATTAAAAGTACTATAATCATGCTTTCAACACTTTAGAAAGTATAATACTAGAAAGCTCAATAAGTTTAAATTTCAATAGACTTCTAAGTTTTTTTATGTTAGAGTAATTTTCAGTACTTGCTAGTTCCTTGCATAAGTTCCTTGCAATAAAATCTTTATCTTCATGTACAAAGTTTGTGTGGCTATAATACATTTAATTAATAGATTTCTACAACCCACAACAATGTTCTCATTTCTAAGGTTGCTCTAAGTGATTCCTAAACATTTGTTTTCAATCAAATTATTCAAAACTGCTCCATTTTAAGAATTTTACCATGGAAGTAAACTTAAATGTTATATTTTGACCTTAGTTTAATTTTAATTACGTGCCAAATTAGAAATGTTAAATATAAGCTGTTTCTTTTTTTAAAAAAAAAAAAAAAAAAAAAAAAGGTAAACCGTTATATAAATTGAAGGTTTTGTTCCAAAACAGCTAATAATTGCACTAACTCAGTTACTCAAAAACTGATTTACCACTTCAAATTAAATATTTAATTGGCTTTAAAAAGTTTAATTTTTCTGCTTTGAAATCCTTGGATTCGGACATTACCTTTGAGTAACACTTATAAAAATTTTAAATGGCAAAATTCTTTGACAAATAATATTAAAATTGGAGCACTTATTTATATTTATTTGATTTTCAAATTTATGTACGATTTTAACAAATGCATTTGAAACCGGGTTTTATAGCTTAACATCCAGAAGTAGATTTCCAATACAAGGTGAACACAAATTATGGTGTACATTAGTATTGGCAATTTAAGGCCATTCACCTCCCCCTCTCATGTTCATAGATACTCGAACTTTGCTCACTATAATTCAAGTATGTATTTAATTTTAAAATAGAACTAGTTTATTGCAGATTGTTTGTTCCTGAACTGATATAGTAAAAAATTTAGTTAACTAAATCAATCCTTTGGGGGTTTTGCTTTGTTGGAGTGGAAACCATGACATTAAATGCCTGAACTAAAGTTTAATTAGGAAATGGAACTCTGAAACACTATGACTGCATAATAAAACATTCTTTTGGATATTTATAGAAGATATAAATTAGTTGAGCAATATCAATGATTTTTGCCAAATTGTTATACAACTCCTTTGCTAAACAAATATATATTCACCACACACCAAGATTTTATCCCTTTCAAGTCTTAAATATGGTGCAGTTTCCCCTTGCAAGACCTCTCGGAAGGCACTTCCACTAACCTCCCACCCCCTCCACAAGCACATAATCTAACAATGTTCTAGTACAGTGTAATCTTTGTTAAGATCTTTCTCCAAAAAATTCCAATGCTCCCTTCTGATTTTATTAACTTCAATGTTCTGTTTACCTTAAAGAAAAATAAAAAATGCTAATTTTTTTATACCTAATAAGTTTGATTTATACAACTTATGCTTTCTATTCTGAAGCTGATTTATATATAAATAAGAAATATTTATATAATAATAAGCTTGTTCATATAAATAAGAATGAATTAGAAAGCCGAGATAAATCTTGGGCCCTAGTTATGTTATTGGCATAATTCATAGTTCTCAATTGAGTGCTTTATATTTAAATGGGAAGTTTGAACTGGAATCATTCAAATATTGAATGAGTACCTAAACCTTTAACAGGTCCCTAAAAAACAATGGAAAATTTTAACATGTAAAATGATAGAAAATTGAAGTGATTTAAAATAACTTTTACAACGTTTAAATCATCACAATCTTGTATCCTATGGACCCAATATCTTCCGGAAGGCCTAGCATGCAAGAGATTGAGCTTCATAAGCATGTCAGCGCTATGCAGTCTCTTTTCAAAGGGAATAGGCACAGCAGTGATCATGAGAGTGACAAAGTATCACTTTAGACTGTCTGACGAGTTTTCCTGATTTTCGACAATCTGAAACGCAAATACGAAGTAATGTTTCCCTTGAAAGTTTAAATCCTTTACACAGAACTTCTCTTTAAGGTTTGTATCTGCTTAGATTGCCACCTTGTAATTTATAATTACTTGATATTCTGCTTCATTTCTATCTTATATTATAAGCATTTTAACTATACAAGAAGTGTATAAAAACTAAAATTGTTACCCTAAAGAAATTTGTTTTTATAAATGTAATCACTAAGGAAGATAACATATAATCCAAAAGATGAGAATAAACAAGGTTAAGTATAAAACAAATTTTTATGAATATGAAAAATTACAATTGATGGAATAGAAGAATTATCAACAGTAACAACAATATTGAAGTAATTTTTTCTTAACATGTCAATTCACAAATACCATCTAATCAACAATTTACATATCTACAGGACACCACAATATATATAATCTTTTCATATTTAGTAAGACAACCATAAAAAATAATTTGAAGATACTAAAATATCACAATTGGAATGAAGATTAATACAAAAGACTCATAAAAGTTATCAACATCAATGCCAATACCTTGCCAATGAACAATTGAAAGCCATATAAGTACATAGCAAAGAACGTTGCGATACATATTTTCACACACCTATACTTCTTACTGACTAAAGAAAAATCATGATTGTAGAACTTTAGAAACACCATATAGCTTGCATATAAGTTTAGTCACCATACACTATATGATCATGAGTTCAGACATCCCAGAAACAGTGGATCTTAATAGTCAGATTCTGACTAGTGGATAAAGGAATAAAATGGTCTCCAGATTCTGGTGTAGCTACAGTTCAGAGAAAGTCTATTCCTAATTGATTATGCACAAGCTCATAATATATGCATAGTAGGCAGATGACTTATCGACACGGGTGGGTGGGAATTGAGGTGGCGAACTCAAGAACTTTAACCTTTAACTGCTGTATGCAGTCTGACAGACTGCAATTCATTTTTTCGGGAATGCTTCCATCTACTAAAATATTTCACCTTTGATTTTTATATGAATTTTTCCGATAATATGTTTCTTAAATTTTAAACTGATGTTCACCAATTTGTTTGACCATCCAGTAAGGACGTGTTGCTCTAGTGCCAAAAATATTGAAACACCTAAACACAGCAGTCAAAGGTTAACAAAACTCTGAGCACTATTTGGATAACTTGTAATATCAGAGACAGAACTAGCTTCAACTTTTGCGAAAATAGAATATAATCTCGATTAAAATAAACCAGAAATCCATTAATAGTTTTCCTTAAATAGTGACAGCTGTGATCTATGAACATTTTTATTTTCTGAAGATATCGAGATGTCTGAAAACTCCTGAACAGATGGGAGAATGTAGGGGTACGTCAATGTACCCTGTTACCAACTTAGAAAATTGAAATTGTATGGCTCTCAATGGCTCAAATTGCACATATTCCAATAGTACCGTACAAATGCATTTAATAAGGGTGATAAATCTCAAAAGGCTAACAGTGATAGGCTAAGTGATTTTGTTCAGGAAATTAACTGGTCCAGCCATTATAAGTTCAAAACCAGCAAACTTCTTAAATAATTTATACAAATAAAAATGTTATATAGTAAGATTCTAATAAATTACAAGACATATGTTGTAGACTAACTGTAAAATCTGACTTGAAAAGGTTTTTCTTAAAGCATCAGACAAATTTTAGAACACATTCTTTTTACCTGGCTTGATGCAGTAAAGTTATAGTAAGACACTTCAATTCGAATACAACTTGTACACGAGGTTACATAATTCGTTGAATTCAGCACTGTACATAGGGTGATTAAAGAGTTCATGAAATTTTGTTGTATTTGTTAAATTGGCTTATGCATTAAGTAATGGTAACCATGGTAGGAAAGAATGGTTTATTGCCCATGAGTGAAACAACTTTTGTGAAATTCGGTTCAGTCTGAGCAGAAAAGTGGGTTGTGTGAGTAAAACTAATGCTGCATGTCAGATGCAGTGTTGAAATATAAGCAACATGTACAGTTTTTATACTAGCTTGGATAATATGTGACCGAAACCAAACCATGACAAAGCGTCAATGCGTTTAATTATTTACAGATTTTTTTCATCATCAAGATAGACCTAGTTGTTCATTGAATTGTCCTTAATCGAGTATTTATATTTTTCTGGGACTATTCCTATACAGATTATTTTTTAGAAATTCAACACTGTAAACAATATATATGTAATAGAGTTTTTGCTGTATATTTTACAGGCTTGCACAAAAACTTAATGTTTGTGTTTAACTCAAATTTGCACATTGTGAATGACATGCAGCATATTGCTTTACTTTGACAAATCACTTTACTGCTCTGACTAAACTGAACTTTACATTCATGCATGTGTAACTACTCTGCGTGTGTACTCTTTTCCTTTTTGGTTACAGTTACTTAATGCACAAGTGGACTTGACAACAACAAAAATTATACAAGCTTTTTTATGTTTCCAAATATAAATTGTTAAAAATGGACATAAATTAGGAGTTTTTAACTTAATTCTAATTTAATAGTGTTCCATTTGCTATATCATAAAACTTAATTTAACATAAAGCATGCAAAAAAGGAGTTTTATTTTAAAAAGTACAAACTTTTTTCGCTACTCAATACATAATAGGCGTGAATACTTGTTTTATTTCATTATAAATTTTATTTGATATTAAGTGTAAAATAGAGAAAATATAAAATTTGCAAATGTCCAACCTAAATATGCTACAAAATTTGTTATTTTAGCAATGATACAAATTTTTTTACATTCTAGCATAAAAACAACAACATTGTCTTATGATGATAGTCATGAAATAAAATGGACAACATCAATAAAGGTGTAATGCCAAAATTTAAAATTCATTGAGTAGATTTGACACCTCGCAAGTGTAGAATAGTCAACTTGCAGATACTAGGTATCACATCCAAAACATCAATATTCAAGAAGGAAAGAAAAAAACACTGAGCTGAACTGTTGTGAAAGAATACTATGACACTTTTTAAAGAATTATTGTAACTTGTAATGTGATATTTCTTTTTTCTCTCAAGAGGTATGTTATATTCATTTATTCTGTCTATTTCAGAAATAACTTTCTTACACTTGGGCCTCTTTTTTAAGAACTTCATGATAAAATAGGAATATTTAGACCAATAAAGCAATGAAAACACTTCCACCATTGTCATTGTGTATGAATAATATTTTGACTTTAAGTTCAATTTTTCCAATTTTTTTTTTTAAAGTACATATTATAAAGCACAGTTTCAATGATCACTATTAAAAAGATATATGACTCAATAATTTTTTAAACATAAGAATGAAATTCAACATAAAAAAATTTAATTCAATTCAATAGTAAGTAGAAATTTGGTATTATAACATAAAAATGTTGAAAGTGCATTGATAAAAAGCTAATTATTAAAAAAAAAAAAAAAAATTAGTCTCAAAAGGACATCCCGATTTCTTAAGAAGCACATCATGAAAACAGTTACTCAGAAAGCAGTTGTATATTGATTTTGGACAATCAATAAATCCTGGTGGATTTTCCAAATTTTATTAACTATTTCTTTTCAATCTTTTGTGAGTAACTGTTTTTAAGATGTTCTTTCCTAAAAACAGGAAATCACTTTTGGAACACCCTTAACATACTGTTCTAACATACAGAAATCACATTTAGATTGTAAACAGAACAACTTCATGCATTTTACGCAGTTATAATTTGGCAAGTTGGAATTGATTTAATACTTCTTTTATTCTTGTTCAGAAAATAAGCAGCCTCTCACTGAAATGTGAGTCCAGCAACCCTATTAATAATAAAAGGAATGTCATAAAAACGTATCATAAACAATGGGAACAAATGACAGATTAGGATACTTTATTGAGAAATTGTTATACTTAGGTGAGAGTCAAGATATTTTAAAAGCCAAATGAAAATGTGTTTTTCAGGTATATAACACAAAAGCTTAGGATTGCAATCATAATCTGCAATACGATTTTGGCATCTGATAAAAAGTTCAACAAGACAAGAGAAATGTGAAACTTCAACTTATAATGGTACGATTTACATTAATTGCAAACAGGGTAGATATAATAATAAAATGAGCTCAATTTTAAATTTAAAAAAAAGTTGCAACAACTTTAAATGTTTTTTATTAATTCACTACCTTTGTGGGTACAAAATTCAAATCAAGGATTGACAGAATAATTAGCAAAATAATATTTCACATAACTAATTTGAAATATAAGTATATTTATAAATGATTTTGCAACATCCAACATTTCATTTTATTTACTTCCTGATACAGTTCTAAATTAAAGTTAAAAATTTTTCTCACACCTTTTCTAATAGACCAAACTGAAACCAAATCCTCTACATGTCTTATAATATAATCTGACAACAGTTTACTACTCACCCCTATACCTTGTTCCCATTCAGTGCCACAAGGATTTTCTTCTGTGATTCCTTTGCGACGGCAGACAACCCCTGAAATTACACCTGCTGGAGTTGTAAAATTGTTCTTAATACACCAAACCTAAGAAAAGGACAAAGAAAATTTGTTAGGTAAGTCAAACAAAGCAGAAGCACATTTTTTAAAACTTAACGTCAAACTAAAATTTTTTAGGTAAACGTGGGTTGTGTTTTACATAACTTTCACAATAATTACTTAAATGTATCAATTCATTTGAGAATATTAAGGTATTCAAGATTCCCATAAGGAAAGAATACAAACCTGATCCATTGGTCCAACAGAAACTTGCTTGACATCTTCAGATATCAGCTTCCAATGGGTTCCTTCCATAAATATAGGAACAATTTCCTGCCTTGACCAAAGTCTGTTGCTGTCGTCTATTGCAAGAACTCTCGTTTTACCAGCTGAAATTTGCCGTAAATCGCAGCCCACTTGTGGAGGTTCAATATGGCACCAGTACTGACCTGAATAAGAAGAAAAGAATTACGCTAGATCGAAAATATTCATCAACTTCAATCATGTAAAATTAAGTAACAAAGGTACTGAAAAAGGTTTGAAGAATTGTGGGTATTTGTAGCATGAAGTACATACCTGTGGGTATTGCTTCACAAATTCCATGTCGCAGTTGAGCGGATCCATCTTCTGCAATGCCCCATACAGCGCCATTTCCCCCAACTGATATAGAACGGAATGATTTTTCAGAGGCAACGTGGAACCAACTTATGCCCTAAAATAGGTTGTTTTTTTTTTAAACTTATTAAAATAGGAAATAATATAGACAAGTTTTATTAATACAACCAGTTTGATTTTTGAATTTCAAAATAAAACATTCAGTTATTTTACCATTTCAATTCTTACTTATAGCCACCTTAACATAAAAAAGATTACACCAAATGAGAAACAATTCAAGACAATTAAGGCTTAATTAATATGGCACTGGATGCCAGCACAGTATAATTGCTTCATACCAGTCACTTGAGAAACAAGTTTGTTACTGGCTTATTACTAGCTGGCAGTTCCAGCTTAAAACATTATTTTTTTGTTTTGATGGCATGTTGCCCACCAGTCAATTCAAAGTTCAAGTCAAGTGTATAATGTATTTGCGTTAAACAGTAACCATTGTGTATTAAAAAGACCAAGAATTCTAGAGTAATTAAAGAAAATAACATATAGAAGGAATGATTTAAAAGAACCGACAAATTGTTTGAATGATTGAAATTTGTACACTTTGGAACATGCTTGGCCCAGAATATTGTGATCATAAAACAAGAAATGCGCAAGCTATCATAGATGAAATAACAGATATCCAAAACCTCGACATTTAAAAACTGAAGACTTGCAGTGAACCTATTACTCGGAATTGGTGAAAGTTGAAAAAAGCATAGCTAGTTGCCCAATGTTTGAATATTTTACAATTAATTAGTTTCCTTTAGAAATAAATTCCACCGATTTTATTCCAGGAATTAGCTTTAATTTTCTGTACTAATTTTCAATAAATAGAAAACAAAAACAAATTAAATTGGATTAGAAGCAATACCAAAAATGATTTCTCCATACCCTTGGACAGTTTTCTGTCACTCCTATTCTTGATAGGACATCCCCATTGATTGCAACTGCCCAGACAGAAATAGTCTGATCCTTAGAAGTAGGTTCCACTTGGAATGAAATATCGAGCAGAGGTGTGTTGCCTAACTGCTTCCAAGGTCCTGAAGTTGCCAGCTTGCACTTTCTAGAAAGAGTAAGATACATTATAGACTAAACTAGGTTGCATTGGATTTTATATGTTACAAGAATTACACAACAATTATTCTGCACTGAAACATGTTAAGATAAAGTAAAAATTTCGGGAAGAACTTCTATAGAAAAATGTGCTGCATTTTGCGTCTTAAATGGGAGAAAATCAGGCAACCTGACAAGTATCACATTACCATTATGTTTACTTGTTTGTGAATTCAGAATTTGCAAAGCATCAAGCTAGGATCATCTAATGCACACCTATTTGCTTATTCTGCCTATGAGTCAATAGGTATTAATACATTGCAAAAGTATAAAATCTAAAAAACAAAATAATGGTGAAAAAATAGTTTAGTAATTAATTAGTATGGTGAATAAAATAAAACTACACTACTTTTTTAGTATTAAAATGCATTGCAGATTGTTAACTATAATACACTGCAAAGCTCTTGTCGAAACACAATTACCCACGTCAAAATTCAACCACCTGAAGTTATGATCAGAAGTACCAGAATTGGCAAGAGTCAAGTTGAAAATTGATAAGCCTAAACTATAAATGGTACAGATAAGAGTTATCCTGAGTCTTTTTCTGCTCCAAAGATTTAATGAAACTTTTTCTTGCACACAAAGAAGGCTGAAATATTGCATCAAATGGTTTTATGATATAAACATGAAAGTGAATTCAATTTTGACACTCAACCACAATACAAATTTTGAATTAAAAATTAAAATTGTAATAATGAGTTTACTGTTCAATATTTCATTAGGTTATGTTTAAGACTAATTATCAAGTTAAAAGTACATCAGCTAGATTACATAAAATTCAACCAGATGTTCCAACGAGATCTACTTTAAGGTTCGTCTGAAAGAGCACTTTCCTACACCATAGTTACTTGGTATAGGAAGTTCACATCAGGCAGCAAATTAAAATTACTTGTACCAACATTTTTGGTCATAAAAAAACTCAAAATTAGCAGAATTTTTGTTACCATATGTTGTCAGCCTTAACAGGAGACTTCAGTCATTGAATTTACTATGATGTACATATTTGGTGTCTGAATCGGATGTACCACAATAGAAATGTATGTAGAAGCAGCCTTTGAAAGACAGATACTGTGTCAATCCACCTTGTTTTACATACCAATGTACTTTGCAGTTATAATCCATGTAAACGAGTTAACATGTAAACGAGTAAGTAACATCAAATGAAATATCCTTCTTTAGTAAGAAAGAAGGCAAAAATTATACAGCTTGAATGAAAAACTATGAAACTTGATTTAAAATTATTATTCCAGATAAACACGTTCTGATTGATGTCATAATTTATGGATAATTAACTAACATCTTACATTTACTTTTATACAACAGTAGTTAGTTAAGGTTGACGACTGCAAAATAGTACAAAGTTAATTAAAATTACCTGTACCATCTCCTTCGCCTCACATAATCGGTGAATCTTTTGTAGCCATGATACGATCTTGGAAAATCAGTGGCATATTGCCAGCCTTCGTTATCAACACCCCCAGATGTTTTATAATCAATGCACCAGTCAGAAGTCTAAAAAATGAATCAAGAAAACTATGCATTTAAAGGTACTTCACAAGTAAATCTTTAAATGACATACATTTTCTTATTTATTAAAGATTAAATTAAAGACTGCAAAAAATCCATGAATGGCATTTATTCACTGATAAGCCTCTGGATTAAATGTTGTTAGAGATAATAATACAAAAAATTAAATGTTTAAAAAACTCCTACTTAATAAAATATTTCAATTAAAATAAACTTAGACAGTTTCAAGAATTTCCTCAATAAAATAACACATATAAAATTTGATCAAGTAACTTTAAAAAGAGTATGAAGCAATAGTTATCAACTTTTCAAATGTGAAACATACTATGTGAAACTTGATTTTATCATAATAAAATGGATATGTTTTTGTGCAATTTAAGAATCTAAATTTTTTACTACCAGGATGTTGTTAGTAATATGAGCATTAAATGTAAAGATTAGAACAAAAAAATAACAATTGAACGTTTGAATAGTTGGTATTATGTTTCCAGGAGAGTAAGATTACAGAAGATAGATACATATTGTTGCGAACTTTCCACAGAGGCAATGATGGCACAGTTTTTATTCAGTAAAAAATATTATTTATTCACTTCAAAAACTCACAAAATTTATTCAAAGACAACAGAGCAATCACTCAAGCTTCAACACAAGCCTCAGTAAGAACAACTTCAAATACAATGATTTAACAAGTTCACTCCAGTAGGTACACAAAGCGATCAGCTTTCATCGAAATCCGAAGTCAAACTGTAAATCGATTTTAGCTGCGGTTTAATTTATACCGGCGCGTGAGAGCCTTCTTGAAATATCCAGCCAACTCGTAAAATAAAAGAAACATCTCGAAATTTCCTGATTGCTTTAGGTGTTGCCACCTTTTTCTAACCAATATTATCACTGTTAATAAATAAAATAAATTACAATAGAATTTTAAAGTAATACGTCACTATTTACAACTATATACAGAAAATTTGTGTAACATTTTCTCCTTCTTAAAGACTGCACGTCCCATGCAGTGAAGTAGAGGAAAGGCCATTCAATCATTACTACCATAATATGGGACTAGCCTATTGTAATGTACAACTCTAGATTTACAGGAAGGTGTCTGTTGGATTCTTACTATGACGTTGTTGATCTTCTTAAGGATCACATACAGCCCTTCCCAGTTCGACTGGAGCTTAATGAAGAGTCCTTTCCGACGTTTAGGGTTCCATAACCACACCTTGCCACTTTCCTGGAATGATCGTTCCGTGGCCTTGGCATCGTATCAGATCTTCATTCGCTCCATCATGATGTTGATTCTCTCTCTAGCGAACCGATGTACAGCTTCCAAACGTGCCTGGAGATCATTTAGATACTGGACAGGCAAGAAAGGACTGTTTGGTGGTTGTCCAAAGAGGAGGTTGAAATGGGAGCCCAAGGTCTCTTCCAAACATCTTCAGAGATGGAGAAAATCTGGTGGTCTCGTGAGTTGCACTCCCGTATGCTAACAGAAGCAGTAAAAGTTTCTAATCCCCGACTTGTTGGTTGCATGACTTTGATGTTGGTTGTTGAGCAGAAAACGTAGGTGTTCCGAACTTGGACTCCGCCTTGGGTGAACGTCAACAGTTCTCCGGACATGGATGTTCTGAAGGAGCGTTCATATTCCTGTTCAACCAAGCATCATCTCCAGTAAACTTTCTGTGTATGCACCGGGATCGTCCACGGATGCAGCTGGTAGATTCCGGGACCTCCGTTCGACTCTTGTAACAACAGTACAAGTGTTGATATCTCTTCTTTCTTGATAACTTGGGTAGCATCACTGCCCATTCTTACACGAACCATCTCCTGGGAGAGGGCCATTAGTGTTGCTTCCTCCAATTCTTTATCTGGAATTGAGGTGCTACCTTTCATAGATGTAGGCTCTGTCTTTTCAAATCGGTATATCTTCGTGAACTCTGAAGCGCTCTCTATGACGTTGTCCTCAAGAGCTACAACCCGATATGCGCACAGCTCTTTCGTGTCCAGATAGTGTAAAGGAACTTTGCCTCTCCATGTTTGCAGCTTGCCTTTCACAAAATTCAGTGTAATTCAATTTTTCTTCAAAAAGTCTAATACGAGAATGCATGGATCTACAATTGCGGCAACATAAACAGTGTGCTTGTAGGTGTTAAATCCAAAGGCAATGTCCACTTCCAATTTCCCGTGCACAGAGATACTGCCACCAGACACAGTTTTTAGCAAAACAGAAGGCGCTGTGTCGAGGAGTCGGCTGTTAAGGTGACGAGCCACTTCCGTCCTTACAATCGTTAAGTTCGCTCCAGAATCGACGATTAAACGACATGGAGTTCCATTGATCTCCCCCTTCACGAATAAACCCTGGTTTCCTCCTTGACGGGATGAAATGGCTGATCAGGGCTTTACCTGTTCTACGTTGCAGCTCCTGCACTGCGAGAAGGCATCTTCTTAGATGCAGTTGTTGAGATCCTGTGGTAGTGTCATCCCTTCTCTTTTTCAAATCAAAGCAGTTACATCGTAGATGCCCTTCTTGTTTACAGTGCCAGCAAATGACTCTTCACTTTTGATCCCTGGCTCCGGGATAACTTCTCAGCATTCTATCAATTTTGCTTTCCAGTTCTCGAAGCTTATTGGTGACAAGGTCAGAAGAATTCTTGGCGGATGCACCACACACATATCGTCGTTTTTTTCCAGAAGCTAGCTGCACGCCTTCCACTCTCATGGCGTACACGAGGGCAGACTTCAGGTTCTTGTTTTGGGATAACTATACTGCCTACTGCACATCGAGATCTTGAATAGCGTCGATGAAATACTGCAGAGAAAGATCGTCTCTGAATCCGTGGGACAGTTGGGAAAAGCAAGGAGAGCTAATTACGCTGTATGCTAATTCTCGAAGTGTTTCACCGGCTTTTTGATGTCTTGTTTTTAATTGCAATCTGTTATAATCCTTTAAATGTTGCTCGCCAAACTGCAGTTCTAACAAGCTTGTCAATGCAGCCAACTCTCAACGCTTATCTTCTGGCAGTGTCTGTAGAATGTCTGCAGCTTCGCCTGGAAGAAATGCTGCAAGATGAAATGCTTTCGAAGTATCCTCCCATCCATTCGCAGAAGCAATCATTTAAAACTGCGTTTGATAAACGCACCAAGAGGACTTCCCATCAAAGGTGGCCACTTTGATGTTAGAGCGTGTTGCCTTAAAGGGGATGGAAGCATTATCCCAACCAGGCGGCGCAATGGCCACAGCTTCACGAGTTTCAATTTTTCAGCCTTTTTTCTACAGCGTCAATGAATTTCTCTTGCTCTCCTTTCGTGGTAGAAATTTTGAGTCCATCTCACTCCTCACAGTCATGATGTCTTTATGCACACCCGTAATATCATCTTTCATCATTTGGAGGACATCTTCAGTATGCTTGATAAATCTGTCCACAGCCTTAAATGTTGTTTCACATTTGTCTGCTAAATTTTTTATGTCCCCAGTAGTCAAGGCAGCAAGTTCAGCATTTGTCAATTCTTGGTGGGTTTTTATTTCAGCGGCCATAAGTTAGTTGACTGGCTTTCATTTCGGCAGCGGTGGTTTTTGTTGGGCCTTCATTCCAGCAATCATTTTCATCAACTGCCTCATTTGGTCTTCCATCATTCCTCTAGTAGTCAGCATTCAAGATGACTAAACCCCACTTCTGACACCACTGTTGCAAATTTTCTACAGAGGCAATGATGGCACAGTTTTTATTAAATAAAAATTATTATTTATTCACTTCAAAAACTCACAAAATTTATTCAAAGACAACAGTGCAATCATTCCCAAGCTTCAACACAAGCTACAATAAGAACAACTTTGAATACAGCGATTATACAAGTTCACTCCAGTAGGTACACAAAGCGATCAGCTTTCATCGAAATCCGAAATCAAACTGTCTGTCGATTTTAGCTGCGGTCGAATTTATACGGGCGCATGAGAAACATCTCAAAATTTCTCGATTGCTATAGGTGTTGCCACCTTTTTCTAACCTGTATTATCACTGTTAATAAATAAAATCAAATAAAATAGAATTTTAAAGTAATATGTCACTATTTACAACTATATACAGAAAATTTGTGTAACGTTATAATATTTTAGATATATATAGAATTGCTTGAATAAAAATTCATGAAGAAATTAATTTATATTTATAAAAGCTATCAATATACAATACTTGAACGCTTTCTTCATGAACGTTTTCTTCACTTAAATTTTCAGTAATACAAGTTATTTAAAAAGCAATGATTGGTTGTATTGAATATTTTCTGGCACAAGAGCTACACTATGCTGGAACATCACCAGATCAAGATCAAGGCAACATGTTGTTAATATATTAAAGTGAAAAGCTTTCCTAGATGTCTTTCAAGGTGAAACTGTTACACATTTGCACGTGAGAAAACCTGAAAAGCTAACACGAGGCAGTCTGTCAATCTACACAACACAATTGTTAACAATTTCTGCATTGTCTACTCAATTAAAACACAATGCAGGGCACCAGGTGAGGCTTGATCAGAATACCTCTTGCAAGGTGCTGGGCAAGCATTTAAAACCTATGAATTAGGTAATTGTTAATGTAAAAGGAGACACATAATTTTTTTTTTAATTACATATGTGCGCTAATTGAATGACATAAAAAATTTCTATGTAATATCAGAAAAACTTTAAATATTCTAATAAAACAATGAATCAAGTACAATTAAGATTATTTAATTGCTTACTTACCCACTGCCAATGACATGAAGGTAAATGTGTGTTATCTTTAGTGCATTCTATCCTTCCTGTCCGATCACTCCACATGTAGCGATCAGTAGGAAGACCTTTCGAAGTAAATCCAGACAAAGGGTTCCATCTTTGGTTTTCATAAATATACAAGCACCTCATGTCAGACATAGGGCCTGTACCTGAGTTACTTCCTGGATTTCCTGGAAATGAGCAAAAAAAATTTACTTATACTCATATCAAATATTGATAGCTTAACTAGTAATAAGATATATTAACAAAACATTTTTCTTCTACTTAGTCTACTGAGTGAAACAAGATACTTCAAGTACACCATGAGCAAAGAATGAAAGTATTTAACAGAGCATCAAACAATGTCAAACAGGAAGTTTTTTTTTCAAATACATAAAAATATTCATTCAACATTGCATAAATACAAGAACACTCACCATGATATGGGCCACCCCCATAACCTTTATTATATGTCCAAGCAACGCAATTATATCCAAGACCCCAGGCTACACCAGCAGGACAAGATTCAACAACCCTTAAGTGACCACCGCCAAGTAAGCTCCACTTCCTGAAACAAAGACATTGAAAGAGTGCATATTGAAGCTTAATTCACTATTTGCAAAATATTCAGTTCTATTGTAATTAAAAATTGTAAACCAAGTTCTAAGAGAAATGTATATTAAAAATATAGAAAAACATTGGTAGTTGTATAAGATATATACATTAACATACAATTTGAATGGCATGAGTTCTGGTTTTGGTTAGATGGGAAATATGCCAATATAAATATATTTATTAACAACTTGCTTGCCACGAGCGTATATACACGCCTCGCTAAGTCAATGCGTTAACTGCCCCGGGCGTATATATATGTCATTCTGAAGTACGATTGATTACATTGCAATTCTAAAATTTTCAAATTTCCAAGACAATTTACTCTTAAAATGGTGCTAAACATTTCATAAGATCATTTTGGACATCATCTAGTGTTATAAATAATATTTTCTTACCTAAATTTGCATAGGTGTTATCCGGTGTTAAGAATCATATTTTCTTACTTAAATTTTGTAATTTTCTGCATAACTATGTGCGCCTATGTGAAAAAAGGTGGCACTGTGGAACGAATCTCATAAGTTTTCTTTGGCAGGCAAGGGGTTAAGGCATTATGTCTCTACCAATTATATTTAAAAAAATTTTAATACTTTTAACGTCCTGACTTTACGAAATATAGGAATTTTGGAATATTTCATCTTTGAAATATTTTACCTTTTAAAGGTGGTTAAGTCTAAATTGTAATAGCTCAGTTTTATCAAACGTACAGCTATGGAAACTTGAGCAACAATTTTCCAGTTTTATTAAATTTATAAATTTTTCAAAAAATTTAACAGTTTTGAAACCTGTGAAATAAGCCCTACCTCAGGTTTTACAATATACAGCTTTTGGAACATGTGTAAACATTTTCAGCATACTTTTTTTGTGGAAAACATAACATAAGATTATTCAACATTTGGAATAGTTTATCCCATTTTCAACATTAAAGGGTGGTTACTTCAAATAGTAATAATTTAACAAAACTAAATTATTATAATTTCGACTAAAGAGCCTTTAATGTTGAAAAAGGAAAAAACTATATCAAATGTTGAATACAGAGTTTAGAACAGTAAAATTTTAGGAACACGTGTGTCCAATCTCAACTTTGGCTTCATGAAATTATCTTACACTATTTAATTTTATATCACGCTACTTTTGAAATTAAAAAATGGACAAAGAAAAAATCTTGTTTGCCAACTTATACCAGTGATTAATTGAATATCTTGCTCAATTGTTAGCATAAGGTACAAAAGATAAATAAAACAATAATAATTATTAAAAAAAACTAAAAAACCCCAAAAAACACGATAATAAAGTGATTTAAAATATAGTATAGTTAATAACTCTTTGTTTTAATTGCACTATAAATATATTTTTAAACGGTAAAAATTGACATTTAAATAGACAAACATTCAAAACCAATTGACATAAAATATATTTGATAATCAAAATTAACAACTTACATGTATACTGGTGGATCGATTTCTGTAACTGGACTAGCTTTGTGAACATAAACATCTCCATTCACAGTAAGTGACCAAGATGAAGTTTTTTCTGGTACAAATGATAAATTATTCACATTTCGACAAACTGTATTTAAAGTAGCTAGCTGCAATGAAAGATAATAGTTTTTTCCAAGTTTTCAATAAAAGCTAAGAAATATGTATAATTATAGTGCATTTACCAATGGCATCCAAAGAGGAAAATTTTAATTTCCCTACTACTTTTTTAACAATTCCTAGTAGTATTTAATATGATTCAAATGCTCCCCCCTCCTAAATTTTTTAAAGAAATATATAGCAAAAAAAAAAAAAAAATGTTTATAAATTTTCTAAAAATATTAGTTATTGAAGGAAATTATAATTTCTTACTTTTGAAGATTATTATTATTATTTTTTGTTTTTTTGCAAATGGAGAGAAGAATTAAATTATCTAATTTAATTGCAATATTTCAAAAAATTTCAGGCATTCCCGGAATGGACAAATTTCATTATACTTTTCCGATTTCCATATTTTTCCTATTGTTGGAGTGGATACCCTTATTTTATTAACAAAATATCAAGAGCTTAATGTCAAATTACAAAACTGCTTCAAAACTTCAAAGAGAATGTTTGTGAGGATCAAGTACTGTCTGTCTATCAGGAAAATAGCTCCAATCAGAAAGTTTAGATGGTGGTGATTGCTATAGAAACAAGACTTGTTGATTTGATATACTTGCATGCAAAAAATTAGTAGCCTTAAAGGCTACAAACAACATTCGAAATTCTGATGAGGTATCATTTATTTTAAATCTATTTTATTTCTAAAATATCACAAATCAGGAAGATCGGCAAGCCAATGTTGATGTCATTCTCCTGGACACCCCTACGGAAAATCAGACTAGCCATGTTTTCACAACAGACAATGCTAGAGAAAGTGGAGGAAGCTATTCAAGGTGGCCACAAAATTCAGAAAAAAAAGTTCCCTGATAGATTTCTAAAAAATTCCCTGATTTTAGGGCAAACTTTTTTTCAAATTTCCCCAATTTTTTTAGATTTTCCATATGTCTAGACACCCTGATCAAATAGAACATGTATGCTAAAGAGATAATATGCAATTTTTAAAAAAATAGTTTTGCTGGTAATGAAAAGTTTAAATTAATCCGTAACATTAAACTTCTAATGGCTTACCACTACAAATCTCCATGCAAATAGTGCCAAAATATGGATGAACGTGCCTTAAACAATACAAAATTTTCCTGAAATTTTAAAAAATTCCCTGACATCTCTCTGATTTTTTCCAGAATCAGAAAGTTTCGACATTTCCCTGATTTACAGGTTTTCTCGGTTCTGTGGCCACTCTGCTATTCTTATGATAGACCGATAATATCTTACTTCCTTTAACTTATATTTCTGTAATTAGTTATTCATCAATTACTTATATGGATATATATGTTAAGGTTTCTTTCAACCATCTTTACATTTCTTTCTATGATTCTTTATGTTTCTATTTAATGACCAAATGTACAAGAAGAAATAAAACATGATATACATATATCATAGACAAAATTACTAAAGCAGTTGCTCTAAAAACATTAAAATTATTTGCTAGTGAGAAATTACTTTTACATACCCTCAAGTTGTGTTTTCTATTCCCTAAATACACATATAAATAAAACCCCATTTTTATGTACTCATCTATGTTATAGTTGCATCTTGGAGGACCATTAACCTAAAAAAATTTAGTGAAGTAAAGTTTTTTTGATCTATATAAAACTTACCCAGTCTTCTAAATCATCATTGGATGTAAATGAAAATTTATAGGGGGATCCTTTGGATGATTTTTTAGCTGTATGAATAACAAGGATATTTTTATTCCAATCTGGAAGGCACACTGCACAAGTTATGTGATTGACTTGAATGGATACCTGAATACAAGATAACTAATTACACCTGAGAATGATTTTTAACTTTAAAATGAAGTTTTAACTAAGAAGAAAATCTTTTACATAATTCAATGCACTTTAAAAAATGTTTTTAAACAATAAGCATTTAAGGTATAAATGTATTTGATGGTTGGTTTATATGCTCAAAGACCTAGTTTTATGCACAATGATGGCTAATCAGGCCAGGTTCTACACCTTAAAGGGGATTTTGAACTACAAAGAATATCCATGCTTAACCCAGGATTCAAACCCAGCATCTTTGGTAAGCTAGGCTAGAGCGCTAACCACACAGTCATCATGTGGGCATAAATGTATTTGAATAATCAATAAAAATGTTATGGAACTTTAAAAATCAGTTACAAAAATAGAAGTTGGCAAATTGCTTATCTTACTTCATTTGAATAATAGTTTCCATTTAATTTGGTATAAGATGGTATTAAATGGTATATAATTGTGTGTATAGTGAAAGTTATTAATTAAAATTCGGAATAAATGTTTCATCAAATGTGACGTAGGAAAAAAATAACATTGAAATGTCTGTTAAAAACATTTTAAAAAGACACTTTTATTATTGAAGTCAAAAAGAAGTAATAATACCTGATCTTTTTTGTAGTGGCATGTTAATGTATTTTTATTGCTATTATCTCCATGTTGAACAAGCTCCAAAAGACAATTCGTCCAACTACTTTTGAAAAATCGGCATTCAACAGTCTTCACCCAAGTACTCTAAATAAAAAGCGAAAATAAGCAATTTATATTTTAAATAAACATACTTTGATAAAATAGTTTTAAAGCAAGGTTATTTAATTATGCTGTTTCGACTTATGTTTTAAATATAATTTCATAAGGAAACACATAATAATCCAAAGAGTGTCAAAGAAGTCATAACTCAGTGTGGTTCAGAATAAGTCTTACTTGCTCAATAGCTTTTGGATAGGTTGGAAAGTCAAGCACTTCTCTTTTGTGTCTTTCTTTTAATTTATCTATAACTTCTCCATACCATAGTTCATCTACAGCACTTTTGCTAATTGTGTTAACTAAAAGAAAATAAAGTATGTGTTAGAGTAATTACTGCTTAACTTGAAGTGTAGACACAAATTATGATCAGATATGCTTGAATTGTTATCTTGGTAAATTTCGTTCATTTAAATCCTATAACTGTCATGGAGTCCAGATTTATCTTTTATTGAAAAGAAAAAATGAAATAAAACCAAAAAATTTAGTTAAAGAGTATGACAAGACAAAAGGAAGAAATTAGTCTTAGGAATGCATTAAACTTTTTAAAAGGAATATTTCATTTTTTAAGCATCATATCTCATAATATTAGATATGAGCAAGGAAGAATTTTTTTTGCAAAGATCACAGAGATAATTATTTTTAACCGTTTGTTTATTATCCATCATACAAGCAATGAACAGTGTACTTCTTGGAAGGTTCACGAATTAAAACTATGGAATAATTCACACTTAACTGGTGGAAAAATTCATCCAAAAACTACCTGCTTGTTCAATAAATTTAAATATATGTTTGTCAAAAAATATAGAGTAGAATATTCAGGAAAGTTTAAAATACTATTTTTGTAAATAGTAAATCTTTTATAATTGCTATGATAATGGATATGATAATGTTTTCACATATTTAAAAATTTATAATTCACTCTATACCAAGTACATCAGCTTCATATTTTGTTTCTATAAAAGGGTTCGATTTGCAACTAAATACCTGATATTAAGAGTTGAATATCACACTGCAATATTGAATCTTAAATAAGGCAAAAAAAAGATAGTAATTTCCAGCAAAAATGGGGTAATTACTCGTATGTAATAAAGAACAATACATCACACACTACATGATATAAAAAACATTAATATACGCCTTACCATTCCTAGTTATCTGTATAGGAATTTTTTTTGTAGATAGCTGTTACCTAAGATTAAGGACCTTTTAATTTACTTAAATTGAAAAAGTTAAAACTTATTACAAAGCAAAACATTTAAAAATCTCAAATATACATTCAGAATGTTTACACTATTCACTCACCTTCAGAAAACCAAAAGGGTAATGAGTCAGCAAGCACAGAACATCCACTAGCACTAATCCATATCCACATCACATCCTGACAACATGAATCGACAACCATATCCATAGGGGCCTGAAACATCAAAGCCTTTTCCGCATAGAAACTCTCACTATCTAAACTACTATAGGATTCTGCCCTATTACAGATACTGTGACGGGGACCTGCATTGCTATTCATATCATCGAGGTTCTTCATTTCCACTTGTTCACTAGTACTAGAGCTTAGAGTGGAGCAGTTCTCTGACCTAGAAATAATTGCAAAATTAAAACAAAATATAAAGACGAAACCATATGCTAAGTAAGGTGGTTTGAAGAAAGAAAAAAAAAATTACTTTTGAAACGCATGAGGTGAAAAAAGTTGTTACATATCTTGATACGAAAAACTGTAAAAAAAAAATTTGGGAAAAAAAAATAATAATAATAATAATACAATCCGATAGCACATTCACCTCAAAGTTTGGAAAAAATACAAAAAATAACTATTATTCTTAAATTTTTTTTAATTTCTAAATGTTATATATTTGAGAAGCAGTAGTTTGCAATGTGTAATGAAAGAGTGGTAAAACACAAGAAAAAACTATTCTATACATTTTTAAAACATATATTAAAATTTAAAACTATTCAAAAATAACTTTTTTTTGGTAAAAAAAAAATGATTTTTCTAGGAAATGGATACTAACGTTATTTCTTACATATTTTTGTTAAAATTGTTTTATTTACTTCAAACATTCACTCCAAAGTTTTGAATAAATACAAAAAATCAGACGAAACGGTCGTTTCGCCGCCAACCTTAAAAAGGCAGAAACGACAGTAAGTATCTATTCTCTGCACAACTTCCAGCGAAAAAGCCGAAATTGACTATTTTCTAACGCGCTTACGAAACTTCACATAATTATACAAAAAAATACCATAGATTCGACTCGGTGATATCTTTCAAAGAAAAAAAAAATTGAGTACCTAGGATAAAAGACAACGAAGAAAAAAAATATTGAAAGCCCGATTTTGATGTAAAATTTTAGACAAATGTCCAGCCCTAACTAAGCTATAGATCTTCAAACGGATTGAATTATAGGATGCAGAATGTTTCAACTTAAAATCCTACGCTGGTTTAAACTTCGTTAAATAATTCTTTCTATTTTTAATTTAAAACCACTTTTTTTCATTTCATAATTTGGCGACAGATAAAGGCGATCAACATGTAATTGTGGTTCAGATATATATGCCGAAAGTTGCCAAACTTGTTTGCTATAATTTCGAAGTTAGTTTTTCCGACATGTTAGGCTTAAGTGAAAATGAGCTTAATGTAATAGTATAGGCAGAACGAATTAGACTATAATTATATGGCTTATAACATCTCTAAAATTTAAATAATTTAATTTTTGAAGAGACAGAATTAAAGAGAAATATTTGTTCTTCAAATTGCATGTGTTATTTGAACTGTATGACAATTTAGAATGAGTTAACTTTCAAAAACATTTTAATTTCGGAAAAGCTCCGTTTAAAAATAAAAATAATCACATTGTGTTGCAAGATACTATGGGCTGAATTGCAAAGTACAAATGTGGAGGTTATGCGAGCTGACGTGACAGTCAATTCATTACAGCGGGACTAAATGAAACACGCATTGTAATTGGCTAATGGATTGTAAAAATGTCATTCGTTTTTAAAGATGTGTTGATTTTGTTTAATTTTCGTTGTGTAGAATCATATATCATCAAAATTATAATTTCATAGTGAATTTTAAAATTGTTGTTAAGAAAATATTTTAAATTTTGTCAAATATCAATGGGTTATTATGTGAACCAAAATAATGCTTGGCATAGTAAAAATAATTTATATTGCAATAATTAGACTGTAAAAAACTTGTAATATTTATTTGTAACAATTTATTAGAATAAATTTTCAATAGGATGAACTCTCTGGCCTTGTATGTTAAAGGTGCCGGATTTGATTCCTGGGTTAGGTGTGGATGTTCGTTGTGATTCGGAATCCACGTTAAGCTGTGGGTCCCGGACTTATTAGTCATTATTATGCACTAAAATAGGTCGTTGAGCGTACAAACTAACCAATCCAGCTGAAACTTGGCAGACAGGCTCTTTGTCGATGGCAACGTATTTCTTTAAGTTTTGGGGGTTAAGTTGCCATACACAAGTTTCTATTACTCGTTCGTGGTCGATTTTGATGGTTACTGCCATCCGCATTCAACCAATTTGTAAATTTTCAAGTAGATTTTAGCATGTAAGATATCATTGAACTCAACTTGAAGAATTATGAATATTCATGGTACCAGGTGTACCATGGGTGGTACTACTTCTGGTTTATCAATTTTGAAGATAAATATAGCATGTTGGGTGTCGTTGGGCTTGTCTTGAAAAATTATGAATGTTTAAGGTACCAGGTATAGCATAGGTAATACCATTTTCGATTTATCAATTTCCAAGATAAATATGGCATGTTGGACTTTTGTTTTGACGAATTATGAATGTTTAAAGTACCAGCAAGTATGCTATTGGTACCACTTCCGGTTTATCAATTTTAAAGATAATTATTGCATGTAAGGTATCGTCGAACTCAGTTTGAAGAATTATGAAAATTCCTGGTACCAGGTGTGGCCGATCAAACGGTAGAGTGGTTAGCGTGCTAGCTTCTAGACCGTGAGGTTGTGGGTTCGAGTCCCGTGTTAGGCATGGGTGTTTGTAAATGTATGCTGGCTTGTCTAATGACGAATGTTTCGGCGCATTATAGCCCTCGTGTTGCTGACAGCGAAAGATAATCTGAAAACAACCAACCAACCTGGTACCAGGTGTACCATAGGTGATAAATAGAAAAACGATTAAACAGACAAATTCAAAAAAAATTTTAAAAAAAAGTTCTGATATCCCCCAAAAAAACACTTTTGAAAAGTAGAAGAACCACCAACCTCAAAAATACAAAAAACTTTCTTGCAATAAAAAAACCATAAACATGATGAAAATTTTCAACCACAAATACAGTGATATAAAAAATGGCCAACCTCTGATTACAACTCTAGGTTGTGACTCGCTTAAGAATGTATGCTTACTTAGTTTATTTTTAAAATTTAAGTTCCGCTCTCGTAAAAATTTACGCTGCTTGAGGTTGGCGCCCGTCTTAATTACTAACCTTTAAAACCCCCCACACAATAAAACTTTACAAAATGTATTTATCAACCAAACAAAAGCTTACCACAAACACTTCAGTTTCTAACTTAAAAAATTCTTAATAAAGATTCAAATGCAAGCGTTTGAGCACAGTTTCTCTATACTATTTTGAAAGTTACATGAACATGAAGATTTACACCACTTTGTATTTCCTATCTATCCAAATGAAATCATAAACTCGAATATTCGTGCAATATGCCATAAATTAGTTTAAAAGCAAGCATTGTTAATATTCCTATGACGGGTGCCAACCTCAAGCAGCGTAAATTTTTATGGGAGAGGAACTTAAATTTTAAAAATAAACTACGTAAGCATACATTCTTAAGCGAGTCACAACCTAGAGTTGTAATCAGAGGTTGGCCATATTTTATATCACTGTATTTGTGGTTGAAAATTTTCATCATGTTTATGGTTTTTTTATTGCAAGAAAGTTTTTTGTATTTTTGAGGTTGGTGGTTCTTCTACTTTTCAAAAGTGTTTTTTTGGGGGATACCTTTTTTCCCATCAATTTGTAGAATACACCAATCACTAAATTAACGAGGTACCTTAGTTTGTATTGTGTGGAATGAAGTAGATAGAACTTAGAAAAAAAATCAAATTAGTAATTATTCAATAATATTCGTTCGTGCATAACCTTTGAAACATTGATAAAAACTATGTTTTTGCGGGTTTCAATCTGGGTGGCTTTTCTTGTTGGCGCCTTCTCTTCCTTTGAAGCTCATGAACTTACTTATTCACTGGATCATAGAGCACATGGCTGTGATAGGAACTGCCATTAATACTGACTGAAAATAATCTGACATATCAAATTGCACGTTGGGAGACCACTACAGTGGGTATATGCCTCCTACACTTCAACGAACTATAATTCAAGATGCCTATTTAAACACATAGATAGTACAAAAACAAGACCAACATCATAGATCATGGAAACATAGATAAAAATTGAAGAACTGTGAAAAATTTCCCGATTGATTTTTTACGTGTTGAATGTTTAATTCTTTAAGTTGAAATGAAAGTACTGAGTACATATCAGTTTTATCTTCTTGAAATTTTTTCATGGATTAGATCAGGCCAATGACTTGGCAGCTCGCAAACCCAATCAATCCCCTTTTACACTCCAGATGGCTAACAACAGAAAACAGAGTAATTAGACTACATGTGAGAGAATGTAAACCTTCGGATGAACTCAAGCAAGTGGTATTCTTTATATTAAATTGTTACACGCCACATTGATTTGGAACTAAAAAAAAAAAAAATTCTGAAGGATCTAAGATCATATATGAGGCGATTTGATTGTTTCCAAACTTCCCTGAACATTCACTGGAAATTTTGAACTCGGTAATTGAACGAAATACTTCTTTCCATCTCCCAAAAACTTTGATTTCAGCAATGATTTGTATGAAAGGTGAGATGTAAGAGAACTGAGGCATTGGGTTCTGTAATCTTGAGAATTTTGCTAGAGAAAAACAATCAGGCATTTCAGGGCAAAAAAACTTGAGTTTATTGCCACTCATTACGTAGACATAATTAATTGGAATGCTTGTAATAGGACTTCTCATTTGTTAAGGAAAGTAACAAACGATCATTTGTTAGTAAAGACTGACGCATCCGAGGTAGCACAGCTGAATTGGAGAAAACAGGGGATGACTGGAGGATTGGCTAACTCTGGCCGAGCATAGTTCCAAAATACACGATTTTTCAACAAACAAACATGTCAAAACCGCTACATAGTTTTGTTTCTCATAAATACAATATCCTAATTTTAAAATCGTGCACCAACTTCTCAAAACCTCTTCTTCATTTCATCCGGAATTGGTGAGATTGGCTAATATTGTTTCCAACGACTGATTCACAACATTCCACATCGGGATTGGCCTATGTCTGACGAAATTGGACAGCATTTCTGTGCTACTGCGAACCACTGAACTCGTTCAACTCGTTTTCTTGTCACTCACAAGCTATAGAACGCTTGTTTAGTAGAGAGACAAGACAAAAAATGGGTGACGCTGACGCCAAAGACGTTAGGGCAACACCTTTTTTTTTTTCAATGATCCACAATGCCCACTTTTCTACAAAAGTTTCCTCAAAGTGTATCATTGGGATAGAAATCTAGAGAAAAAAATAAACCAAATGAATAATACCATGTTTCAAAAAAAATTAATTAAGAAATAACATTAGTACACATATTACAGAAAAATCATTATTTTTGCCAAAAAAATGTATTTTTGAATATTTTTAATTATTAATATATGTTTTAAAAATGTATAGAATAGTGTTTTCCTGTGTTATAACCACCCTTTCAGTACACATTGCTAACTACTGCCTTTCAAATATATAACACATAGAAATTTAACAAAATTTAAGAAAAATAGTTATTTTTTGTATTTTTCCCAAACTTGGAGGCGAATGCACGATCAAAAGATTTTTTTTCCCCAAAATTTTTTTTATATACAGTTTTTCCTATCAAGACATGTAACAACTTTTTTCACCTCATGCATTTCAAAAATATTTTTTTTCAAACTACCCTAATGTTAAGTGTCAATAAACTAAGGTTATAAAAACATGGTAAACAACGTCACAGTAAGCTAAAGTCATAAAAACATAGTAAATAAGGTATGTTAAAAGAGGATAATCTTACATAATAAACAATGTTACACTTCATAAGTAAGGCCATAACACAATAAATAAGGTCATAAAATAAGAGCTTCGAATCAGCGAGTGATTGATATTTTAAAATATATTACATACTGCATGAATAGGAAAAGTGAAGTAAAAACAGGAATTTGTCCATAACCAATAAAGTTTTAAAATTGAAGCCTTCTTCAATTCAAAATGCAAATATATAAATTAAACACATTCTTATAGTGCTTATAATGAAACAGCAGAAGTGTCAAAGAAATTTTTGTGATCTAACATGATATATATGAATGGTTAATAAAATACTAATAAATATAGAAACACTATTTTTAATCTTTTACTTGTCACACAATAGTGTACTGCACTAAAATCTACAAGGTAGACAATATTTTAGAAGGAATTGTTTAAATGTTACACAAATAACATGTACTCAAAGAGATTTTTTTTATTTACTTTCACATTTCTAGTTTTATTTCCATATGCTATGGGCTGGCAAAAATCTAAAAGCTTTGTATGTTTGTCTTCTTACAGGAAATCTTATAATATACATACCTCGAACTTCTGTGGGAAGGAGTTAGACTTTGTCTGCTGACTTTTCTGGCACTCTGTGGAGACTGATTTAGAGAGGTAGAGTCAGAAGTGAAGACTGAGTCTCTATGAGAGGCCAAGGACATAGTGTCGAGGCTTGAAGAACTGGGAGAATGGTTGAGGTTGTTTAAAGGTGCTTTGATTAATTTCCAAGTTCGGCCAAAAAGTTCAGTGGAGTTCACACCAGTTCGAAGGAGCACTTCTGATCCATCTGAGTTTATACTAAATACCTGAAGAATAGCAGTATCATACTTATTTCAGAAAACAGACTTGAATATAAGACAGTGAATGCAAAATAAAGACATGGGGCATTGATCATATATGAAAAAAAAAAAAACAGGGTTTCCACTCAAATCACAGAATGAAAATCAATGACTTTTAAGGACCTAAATAATGTTTTTAATGACCTTTGAAAATTTGCTTTCAGGCATCATGTCTCTACATAAATTTTTATTATAGTATATTCTACCCAAAAAGTTACAAGTTGGTGCATGAGTAATACAAATATATCAGAGAATTTTGATACAGTAACGATAAGTGGCGGTCACGCAAAGATAGCAAGTCCGAGTTGTATTTTTATAAGATTAGCAGTTGGGCACACAAAATCCACAAAAACTAAGGACCTCTAAGCATTTTCAAGGACTTTCAAGGCCTTGAAAACAAGTTAAAAAATATTAAGCACTTTTAATGACCGTGCGAACCCTGGTACACAGTTAAAATTCTCTTAGTTCAATTTAAAAATGCATTTTTTTATAACTTTATTGCAATAAGTAAAAAGTATTTTCAAACTTTTTTAACTGGCTAATCAGCAAAAAGAAAACATCAGGTATTAAACAATCCATGTAATGCTCATTGAGGTGAATCAATGTGAATATTTAAATTTGATTGTAAAATATTCTTATAACTTCCAAAATATATAAATATATTGAAAATATAACAAATAAATAAATATATAGAAGAAAATAATATAAGGTTGTCTTTCTCAAAGAATTTTCATGCTTATAATTCATTAAATAGCTATAAACCACTCACTTGATCATCAATACCAACACTGATTCCGGACATATAACCGACCATCTCGATCCATCCTGACCCAACAGCACACTTCACATTTTCACCAGAATGTAATCCATTGATCCCTTGACGGAACCACACCTGTAATAAAGTTATACATTTGGTATCAAACTATGCATCAGTAAAGAAGTTGGATTGAGAGAATCTCTGTTTAATAAAAGACTGATTTTATAAATTTTTCTCACATGGTACATCAGGACCCAATATCTAGCAAACATAATGTGACATTTACTGTTTAAATACGACAAAAACAAATTCATGTTAATTTGGCTTTGTTATATAAATAAGAATGCTGCTAAGTTGCAGGGCCTATTCTAACGGGCAGTCGTGGCCTATTTGGGCAGTCGTAAATTGTATTTGGGCAGTCGTAAATCAGATATTGGGCAGTCGTAAAAAATAGAAAAACAAGGAAATTAAAAATATGATTTTATTAAATGAGTGCAATTATTATTCATCTTTTTGAATTTGAGTATAATAAAATTTAAAACGACTTTTTTATTTGTTTATGCAACCCTTCCTTCTTTGAAGTTTCAGCTTCAAGAAAAACTCTTACCAGGCAACCCAATAATTGGCATATTTGACATAATCGAAGCTATTCTGGCGGTTATTCATTCCCTTAACGCCTCGAATTTAGTAGTGTTTTAAGTTAAATAATTAGGTTTAAATTTTAACAACTTTGTGTTAAATTTAAAAACTAGGAAGACCTGAAATTATAAACGTAATTTTAAATTCCATACATAGGAGGCGAAAATATCATTGTGAGACTGTTAATAGGCCTATTTTTTCTAATTTTTTTATTCTCTGTTTAGCGTAATAATGTTTGTAAGGTGGGGGGGGGGAGGGGGGGGAAGTTTGGGCAGTCGTAAAAATTCCTTAGAATAGGCCTTGCTAAGTTGATGAGTTGGGCTAAAATTTACAAGAATACTTCTCATTGAATATCCAAGTTGTTACCTGATATCTTCTATATGGAATCAAGATGTGAACCTCCCAAATAGTTATTAGCCTTTAGTTTGAAGTATACAATGAGTTTAAAGTTTTTTACTTTTACTATTTCTTTGAAATCTCCTGGGAAAATATATTCCAATCATATAGTCAACTGGGACTATTTGCCCTAATTGTCTAGGATACCGTAATAAATATATAATCTAGTAGTAATTAGATCAATGGGGAGATATATTGTCCCAATGATAAATAACAATTTGGACTATATATATTCTACAGAAACTGGAATGTATATGCCCATTTGGAACAAAAGGATTAAAGCACTTCAAGTTGAATTTAATGTAATTCTACTATTGTTATCAAGACCTTCAAACTATTATATGACACATGTTTGTAATGCTTATGATTAAAACTTGACAAATTAGTAATTGACTTCTGGTTCCAGTCATAATTTTAAATTGATTTTGGTAAGGGAAATTATCTCGGTGGGACCTTTCATTTGATATATGGAACATGTGTGTAGCATTTGTCTGGGAATATTGACCTCAGATGGAAGGCACTTTTGCATAAACTTCAATTGAATTTAGCATAATGTACAAGATAAGAAAATGGTAAAGTTTAAGTAATCAGAGGTCAAATGTTTTAAACGAAAACTCTCAGTATATGTGAACTTGTAATTCTAATTGATATACAAATGTTTTAATACAAACATTTTATATTAATAACTTCAAATTTAAAATAATTAAATCAACCAAAACTGGAAATTAATCATAATTATTTTTCCATAAAATAATAAATAAAAATAGTTTTAAAAGTTGAACATGAGTACTTTGATTTGGTTAGCCTTTCCTGTGGGTAAAAAAAGTATCCAATTACTATTTTTAACACATTCAATAATTAAGCTTCTTTCAATAAACTTAAATCAGGATAAAAAATTGTCAGAAATACTAAAAGCATATAGTTAAAATATAGTTTTAAAACATATAGTTTACCTTACTTTCTTTACTTAAAGCCCACACGACTTTAACACCAACACTTATTTGCGTCAAAGGATCTGTAGGGGTGGGTGGATCAACAATAATCCAGTCATTGCCTAAAAATAATTACCAACAGAAAATTGTATTTTTATATCTGAAGCTTAGAAGTAACACACTATGCTGTTTTTACTAAATTGAAAATTCTTTCATAGTGCAATATATCAGAGGATGACATATTTAGTCAGTATTGACAAAAGTTGAAATGTACAGTGTAAAAATGTACTCAGCAATTATTACTGTAATCCATATAGCCCACTGTAATTGCAGAAAAACTATATTTTTATAGAGAATTTAGCATTGCTGCAATGGCTTCTTCGATGTTTCAAAGTCATTTTTCTCAATTCGTGATTTTTGAAATTCCCACCTTACTCAAAATGCTAAAACTTCAGCAAATATGAATGAAATGACTTGATTTTTTTTGTTTTTTGCTGTCATTCTTAATATCTATTTGACAAAAATAGGCATGGATATTTGAATAAAATAAAAACTTTTTTTTACAAATTTAAATGTTGAAAAATACCCGTTTTTTACATATAGGTACAGTAATTATCGTTTTTCTTGAAAACTATTTTACTTATTCTAAATTCGATGCCTACTTAGAGTATATTACTAGGAAAAAAATTTTAAAAAACAGGAAAAAATATTGAAAAATTAAAAAGATGATAGAATTTGAAATTTGATGAATTTTTTTAAAAATTTCAAAATTTTGAAAATTTAGTGCACCATGCAAACTTTTTTTTTTTTAATAAAATTTAGTTTTTACTTAGTAATACTTCCAAATATGTAAAAATTATAATTTTAAAGGCTTAAATATAAAAAAATTTGAAGAGTACCAAATCACCTTAAGAGAAAGACAAAAATACAATAAATTGGGTGACAATGTTAAGGAATATTTAAAGTAAAAAATGGGACTTGCATAGAAGTTTGAAGAGTTTTAGCAAAAGTAATTTGGTAATTGGTCCCCTATTATTTCTATCACATTGATTAAAAAAAAAAAAAAAAAAATGGAAACAAAACACACGGGTGCTAACAACTTTTACATAAGATTTCTAGATATAGCTATCGGTCAGATTATTATTTTTGCCTACTGTACCTCCAATAAAATTCAGCAGATCATCATATCACACACTGTCTCTGGACTAGACACAAGATATTGGACAATTTAGTTCTCTGCAGTGATGAGGGAAACTTAATCTTATGCCTTAATAACTGTTGTGGTAAGGGAAATGTTGCTCCAATCATAATAGGTGATATTGTGTAATCAATATCTTCTTAAAATTAGTGGAACATTCAAACTAAAACATCGATTTATAGAAATTCCACAAACTAAAACATTGATTTATAAAAATATCATTATGACACATATATATTAGTGAACCAGGTAGGTTCCAATAGAGGTATGAAAATTTTACCTGAAGATAGCAACTTTTTGTCTTACCCATTATATTTTCTCTGGTAACTCCAGTACGAGCTAAAGCGGTTCCATTCCATGTAACTGCCCATGCTAAACCAGTTCGCCCAACCGAAATCTGGTTGACTTCTTCTTTTTCAGGTGTTTTAATGGGTACCCAACCACTGCCTTCAGGAGAAGTTTCTGTAACCCCGTAACGAAACAACACCTGTAAGGTGTAAATATTGTTCAAAATTATAAACACAATATTGGAAAAATTTATAATCAATCGGAGAAATTATACAATAAATTTTTTATTATATTATTGGAGAGATTATACAATCAACAATGTTTCAGGTCATTCTTCGAAACAGTACAGAGAAATACAAATAATTATGCCCGTCTTTATTATTAATTTACAGTAAAAATAAAGAGAAAAATAAAAATAACAAATAGTTAAGAAGTTTTATTATATCACTCAACAAACTTTTGTGGAGAATACACCTCACATAAAACATGTTTTTTAGACTCAAAATTAAGAAGCAATTAAAGTCTTATAAAGGATTTGAAGAGATACAGTAGACAGTATAGGCAAGAGTGAATTATTTAAGTATCAATTATGTAGAGATGTGACGAATAGTAATTTAGCCAAATACAGAATTTTAGGTGGCCAAATAGTAGCTTCTACGAAAATTAAGTATAAAAAAATTAACCAAATTTCTTGATTAATATTGAGATAAAAATCATTTAGATTGAAAATAAAATATTTAGAGTTTGACTTCTTATTACAATATAATAAAAAAACTTAACATGTTTTTTTTTTTACAATTTACTGTTCATGAAATATCAGGCAGGTAGCCAGGAGCAGGCATAAGGAGATATATTCCCTCCTAAAATTATAAGTTGATCTCATTTCATAGTGGACTATAAATTTTACACAGCAATATTTTTTATATTACATTACTAGAATCATGGAGTTTAATGCTGTAAGGGATACAGTGACAATTTGCTGAAGGAATGAATTAGAAATACCAAATTACGATATCTCAATTTATTTCTTTACATAAATTTTGCCTAAATCTATTTGGTTTGACGGTCTTGCAGTATTCATCCAAAGTGAAAAATCGGTAAATGTGGAAATTAGGCTCAATACAGAAAAGTAACCAAATATTCATTACATCTCCTAAATTATGTTTTATATGTGCTGATTAAAACTTATCAAGACAGTTTCAGTTAAGTTTTAAGATTATAGGAAAGCTACTACTGAGCACTCACATTGAATACAATTTTACTCAAATCTTTACTAAATGCAAAAGATATTAATTCCAAATTTAAATTAACTGCTAATTGGGACAAATTGCTTACTTTATCGACACTATTAAACAACATGGTCAAAACCATCAAGTTAAATGTTTCATTCTCGAACTATGCTGTTCAACGTTTCTATCCAATAAAATTACACTGAGGCATGAAACTCCAATACATACGTTGCCCATGATGGTAACTGTCCATACTGCAAAGTTATTGGGTTCCCCACCAGGGACTTCTGTGCCACCAACAGACACATCAATAAAAGGCTCCTGAATGGGATCTTCATGAATGCTGGGGATCTAAAGAAAATATATATATAGTTTTTGAGTTTTTGGAAAAAACAGAATTTTCAAATTAAACTCAATGTTGTGCCATATTTTAATATATTATGCAATGATTGATGTAGTATTTTAATCATTAGTCCATAAATATTGAGAGATAGAGATTCTATCCCACAATCTTTGGTGGTAATCTTGTTTATGCTAAGTTCTTTAGCACTAGAAGCTACATCTTCACACCTGAACTTTCATGATGAAGCACAATTATTGTCTTAAAAGTTATGCCATATATCCATGATTTTTAAAAATTGCTGTTATAAGTACATATTGCATTCGATAGATTTAAATGCACTTTATTAAGAAAAATAAGATTTTCAAAATAGGGATATTAATATAGCAAACTTAAACTGGGGGTAGAAGACTTAACCCAAACTAAAAAGCCAATTAGAAAAACTTATTTGGTTTTTGGTAAGTTGCATTATGTTAAGCATTAATTTATGAAGGCAATATTTTACTAAGTTTAAATCCCAGTTAGGGTCATTAAAATAATAAGCTATAAATCAATTTTCTCTAGATATTGAATTAAGAAATTAATCCAATTCTTAAATAAGAAAGTGAATGGAGACAAAATAACTAATTACCAATGACCATTTGTTAGTAGCACAAAACCGTCGATATCTTATCCACTTACGTCGTCTTACACAAGAATTCCAAATTTTAGAAGGACCATAGGTAGCAGGAAAATCAGCAGCATACATCCAGCCCTGGTAATTAACAAAGAGTATGTACCAACTAAATGTATGTTAGGAATGTATAGTATCTAATTCATATACCAATTATCCAAATTACTAAAATAAGGCTCTTTTAAGGTAATTTAAAATTGGGAGATACAAGAAAGAATAAATTTTATATTTAAACACAAGATTATTTTAAATTAGTTAAGTAACATAAATAAGTCAGTGGGATAGACAAGATTTGTTTTTGGTAATAGCTCAAATATAAGACATATTTTAGACCATGAATATCTTATCTAATAATGAAGTCTTAATTTCTAATTCTTCATGGATCATTATTAAATTGTGAAGTAAACACCATTTCATATCATTTTACATATTGTAAATTTTAACCAAATACTAAACATGATAAACAAAGTCTTGTTTTAATAAATATGTGCCATGTTTGACATTACAAGATTAAGTATAAATTATATAATTTTCAAATATTTTAAAATTTAACTGACTAAATTTATTTTTTTTATTTGAAAATTACAACTATGATTTTTACTGTACCTCAGGCTCCAGTGGTTGTCCATCTAAATTATCATCCACATACCATTCTTCTTCCCAGTCCCAACTTTTGGATGGAAGTTGGAAATTTTCTTGTGGTAACGAAACTAAGCCGTCTGCACTGCTCCAATGGGGGCGATCCGTAGGTAAAAGCTTATAAGTAAACCCACTAAATGGATTCCATCTCTTAAAAAAATAAAAATTAAATCAATTATGAAAAATGAAGACAAAGATAATTATAATGTGCATAAAATATCCAGGTGTATAGAAAACCATTTATCACGTTATAACATTTCACTAAAAAAAAGATGAACTTAGAGTAGTACTCTCAGCTTCAATAAATCATCATTGCACATACAAAAATAAGTGAAAAAATTTCAATAAAAACAACTAATTTCTTAATTGTTTAGCTGTAAAAGTAGCAAAATCAGAAATATGGCTAAGCTCAATGTCATTGGATGAACACAGTTTTTTATCCCGGTGGATCCCTGATAGTGTTTTTCTGTGCCAACACAAGGAGCGATTAATTTTTCAATATGATACTGTTGTGAGCATCAACTCCAAATGTAAGGAATATTATTTTTGCAAGAGGGAATAGTCACAACTTCAGGAAAGAATAGGCAAATTATATTTTAATTTTCGGACATGTCTTAGTATTTTAAGTGAAATGAAATACCAGAAATTTAACCTCAGGTGATACCAGTTATATTACATCAAAATGCATGTTTTATTAGATCCTTTATATTAACTTTGATTTGGTTTCTTTGCGTGTGACTTTTTGTCAATGACAATGCATTCTATCAAGTTTTGAGGGATGCCTATACACTTTGCTTTTAATCCAGGAAAATATTTCAAATTATGAACTATAGGAATTCATAAATATTATTTGTCCAAGCAAGTTGGGAGAAACTCTAAAAATATATGATAGCAAAAAATTTTTAATGTTGCATAATTTTAATTTTGAATTATTTTGTCATTGTAACCATTTTTAACATTAAAAAATTATGATTCCTTTTAATTATTTTATGGTTGTGGCAGTAACTATTACGGGACCTGAGGCTTGAGTGGCTACCAGGCGCGTCGGCAGGTGGTGGATAGCCGAACGTCCTGTAATGGGACAGCTACGAATATTAAATAAGTGGCCGCGAACCAACTCCCGTAACCCTGGTGTTATGCGACCCGTGCCCAGGGTGAATGACACTGCGGTTATAGTGTCTTAACGGAGCCTCTAGTAAGCCTGGCAAACTTCTAGAGTAATTGCCTTACCCAGTAACTCAGGCAATACTGGGTGGACCTTTTTTATCCTGAGTTTTTTTATATGAATTTTATGGAAGAAATAAACAATAATTCAAAACCCTCTGTTTTTACAGATAAAACTTCTGAGGTAGACCCGTCGGCAGACAAGGAAACCCAGAAGGAGCCAACCGAAGGAGTAGAAATGAATCCTTCAATGGAGGTAGAAATGACCTCCAGTCAACCATCAACATCCAGAGAAGGACAGGAAGCTATAACTAGCATGACTGCCTCTCTGGATAGAATAAAATTGAAAAAAAGAATTTCCGGAGCGCAAAAGAAAAAGCTCAGCCGGGAAAAAAAGATCGCTGCTGGCACTTGGGTTGAAAAACCCCAAAGGAAAAGTGAAAAAAGACAGTGACAGGATGGATCAGGATGTAGCCAAAAAGACTGCCAAGAGAGACAGACCTGGGGGTGAAACCTACAGGGAGGCTCTTACGGCGGTCAAGATGGCTATACTCCTTGATGGACATCCTGAAAAACGTTTTTCAGAGGAGCAGGCTATTGACCTAGAACTCTTGATAACAAACAAGATAGAAAGGAATGAGGAACACCCCGCCCCTACCTTTCTATCTTGTAGACTTGAGAATGGGGCTCTTATCATCAACTGCGCAGATCTGGAGAGCTCTAAGTGGCTGGAACAGACTGTCAGTGGTATAACCCCCTGGCAAGATCAAAAACTTTTGGTGGGTGAGGCAAGGAAACTTGTCAGAACCACCAAAATTATTGCTAAGCTTCCGAAAGTTTGCAACAAACTGGATGCAAAGGACATTTTGAAAAAAATTGAGGTGCAGAACGGTGGGCTCACTCCAACAGAGTGGAACATCTTGAACATAAAGAAAGACCCATCCGGACATACGATCGTCCTCAATGTCCCTGAATTGGACGCGGCTACGCTTGGTAGAAGAGGATATAAATTCTATATCGGACTTCACCAAGTACAAGCCAAAGTCCTAGAAAAATCCACAAAGACTGATGGTGAAGCTTCTTCAAGCCAACCTCCACCACAGTAGAAGTGGTACAACTAACCTCAGTAAGAAATTTCTTACTGAGGACATACACTTGGCCCTGATTCAAGAACCCTGGCTCGTCAGGGGTAGAATCAGCGGCCTAAAAGGAACCAAGGGTAAGTTAATCTATGATTATAATAGTAATGCTAGAACCTGTATCCTTATAGACAAAAACATCGAAGTTTTACCCCTTACTGAATTCATTAATAGGGATCTAACAGCAGTGAAGGTCAGACTCAACATAGAGGGAAGAGACCGAGAAATTGTTCTAGGCTCTGTCTACTTGCCCTATGAAGAGAAGACACCACCTGACCAATCCCTGCACAAACTAATGCAATTTTGTGCAGCCAACAAATTACAGGCAGTCCTTGGACTAGACTGCAATGCACACCACGTAGTCTGGAATAGTACAGACACGAACAAAAGAGGTGAGTGTCTTTTAGAATTCATTCTTAATTATAACCTTGATATTCTAAATAAAGGCAACGATCCGACTTTTATTACTTCTAACAGATCTGAAGTAATTGATATTACTATTGCTACGCAGACTATTAGTAAAAATATCAATAAATGGAAAGTAGATAGTAGACCATCAGGCTCAGACCATCAGAACATCCATTTTGAAATTAACTCTAACGTTAAATTTGATCGAAGCTTCAGAGACCCTTTGAGCACAGACTGGAAAAAGTTCCAGGAGGAGCTTAAGGGGCTAACTGAGCTAGGGAACAAACCAATTAGAGATACATATGATCTAGAAATTGCAGCAGAGAATCTGCATAGTAATATTTTTGAATCATATAATAACAACTGCCCAGTTCGGACTAAGAGAGCAAAACACCAATGTCCATGGTGGAACAACTCTCTAGCAACCGAAAAAGCAGAAGTCAGAAAACTCTTCAATAGAGCCAAGAAAAATGGTGAATGGGATAACTATAGGAAATCCCTCACCAAATATAACAAAAATGTAAGGAAAAGCAAAGAAGACTCTTGGAGAAAGTTCTGTGAAGAGATTGAATCTATCTCTGAAGGAGCTAGAATCCAAAGAATGCTTAGAAGGGATGAACCAATAATGGTAGGCACCTTAAAGGATGATGATGGTAACTTTGCTAATACTGGGAAAGAAGTCATGGAAATCATGGCCAAAAACCACTTTCCAGGATCTAGGGATATTCATAGCGATGATGGCCAACACTTCATTGGCTCAAATAATAGAGTTGGTAGAAGTCAATGGGCCTATGTGAAGAACATCCTTAATCACAATAGCGTTAGATGGGCTATATCCACTTTTAAACCACTCAAAAGCCCTGGACCAGATGGAATAATGCCCATCATGATACAGAAGGCAGAAGAACTAATTATCCCAGTACTTACTAGAATTTATAGAGCTAGTTTGGCCCTGGGATATATCCCAAAGATATGGCAGAAGACAAGGGTTGTATTCATCCCTAAGCCTGGAAAAAATAGCTATGACCAGGCAAAGTCCTTCAGACCAATCAGCCTATCTTCATTCTTTCTTAAAATCATGGAGAAAATTATTGACAGGCATATTAGAGAATACATGGGAAGCAACTGTCCCTTGCATGATCTACAGTTTGCCTATCAACCTGGAAAATCTACAGAAACAGCACTTCATCAGCTTGTTTCCAAGATAGAAGACACCCTGGAAAGAAAGGAAATTGCTCTTGCTACTTTTCTTGACATACAGGGTGCATTTGATAATACCCCACATCTATCTATCCTTAATTCCTTAAGGGACACAGGGATAAACCATATACTATGTACATGGATTGAGAACCTGCTATCAGATAGAACTATTCAAATGAACATCTTTGATGAATCTCTTGAAAAAAAGGCTACCAGAGGTTGCCCTCAAGGAGGTGTCTTATCACCATTACTTTGGAACCTGGTAGTAAATAACCTTATTAAGCACCTGAATAATATAGGTTATTATACGCAAGGTTATGCGGATGACATTGTCATCCTTATCCTTGGTAAAGATTTCAACATAACTTGTTCACTTATGCAGAATGCATTAAGTTATGTTAGCAAATGGTGTACAGAGAGGGATTTGAAGGTTAGTCCGCAGAAAACCAATCTTGTACCATTCACCCGCAAAAGAAAATGGGATGGTTTTTTCATCCCTAAACTTTTTGACGTTGAAATCAATGTGGCTTCTGAGGTGAAGTATTTAGGCTTATATCTTGACCAAAAACTCACATGGAATAAACATGTTGACTACAAAATAAATCAAGCAAAAAAATGCATTATGACATGTAGGTGCATGCTTGGAAAAAACTGGGGTCTACAACCAAAAATGATGTTTTGGATGTACTCAGCAGTCATCAGACCTATGATCACTTATGCCTCTGTGATCTGGTGGTGTAAAGTGGAACAGAGAACTGTGAAGGACAGGCTGGGTAGTCTGCAAAGACTAGCCTGCTTGTGTATCACAGGTGCAATGTCCTCGGCACCCACCAGAGCATTAGAGACCATATTAGATCTGACCCCATTAGACATCTTCATTTGCAGCACTGCAAGAATGACTGCATACAGAATGATGTTAAAACAACAATGGTATGACAAGCCTACGGCTAAAGGGCATATCAGCATCACCAGAAAAATCCATGAACCTACTCTTCTGATGCCTTCAGACACCTTGGAGAAGAAATACATGTTTGAAAGACCATTCAAGGTAGTAATACCCACCAGAGATGAATGGAATGACTACTTGTTTAACCAAACAAACAATGATCTTATCTGGTTCACAGATGGATCAAAGAAAGACAACCTCTCAGGACTGGGAGTACATGGCGTATCACCAAGAATTAACTTCTTTAGAGGTCTTGGAAGGTATGCCACTGTGTTCCAGGCAGAGGTCCTTGCAATCACTGACTGTCTACGGATTAATATGAGAAAAGGCTACCGAGGTAAGCAGATTCTCATTTATAGTGACAGTCAAGCAGCCTTAAAGGCACTTAATTCATTCCAAATCAATTCAAAGGCTGTATTGGAATGTAGAAACCTTCTAGAAGAACTGGCATTAGAAAATGAGGTTACTCTTGTATGGGTGCCAGGACACAAGGGTATAGAAGGTAACGAAAAGGCTGATGAACTTGCAAAACAGGGATCGTCTTATAATCCAATAGGTGCGGAGCCCTTCTGCGGGATCAATTTGAAGACTGCAAAAGGTGTTCTTCATAAATGGGAAAAACAGGAGATGAATAAAACGTGGCAAAGTTCTTCTGGACAAAAACACGCTAAAAGCATGATTATCAGATCATCTGCGAAGATTGCTTCTGAAATTCTTAGATACCCAAGACTGAAGATGTAAGCAATTGTGGGCTTCATCACAGGGCATTATCATTTCAGAAAACACCTCCATACAATGGGACTCTGTCAACAAGACCCCATATGCAGGAAATGTCACAAAAATGAGGAAACGGCACATTATGTTATATATGAATGTGATGCTCTTGCCCTCACTCGATTAACTACTTTAGGAACCACCAACACTAAAGAATTACACCTTAGTTCCATTAGAGGTTTGTCGGACTTTATTGTTTGTCGGACTTTATTATCCGAACAAATGGATCTAAGAAACATTGGGTTTGGAGTATGGTACAAAATGCTACCCTAAAGCAGAGGTGCCACATATCTGACTAACCCAATACAAAGAAGAAGAAGAACTATTACGGGATCGCACTATTACATTAATAAATAAAACTAAGCAAAAACTTATTGAAAATATTCAATTTCTCTATTTTAATCCCCAATTTCAGTGGTTGGTACAATCCTCAAAATTTATTTTAATTGTAAAAAGCAATATATTATTTTGCGTTATAGAGGAGTTGTGTTTTATATTTGCAACTCTAAAATGTTTTTTCCTTAATTAAAGAAGAACTCAGCAAAGATCCATTGAAAATATTCGATTTCTCTATCTTAGCCTGCATCTTTCAGTGATTGGTAAATTCTGCAAAATTTGTTAATACAATAATATAATAAAAGTTATATATTATTTTGTTTATGCTGCAGTTTTTGAGTGCTATTGCTTTTCTTAAGAATAATAATTCCTAATAATATTTTGCATACTATGACAGCCCACCTCCCTTTATATGGAACTGTATCGACAACGAACTTTAGTGCACCTCTACTCAAAAAGATTTCAAAACAAAATTAAAGTTCAAAAGATTACCTCATTTTCATAGGTGACAACTCGACAACGGATGGGAACATCTCGAGTAGGAACATAGATGTAAATCTGGTGATCACCACCAATCGCCCAGGTGAAAAACTCATGTGCTGCAACCTTTTTGAAATCCATCCCATCGCTCTTCAGCTCGTTCCATTGTTCATCAGTTGTGGCAAGAGTATAAACTTTTCCTAAACTTGTTACGGCCCAAAGACTTGTCATTTTAAGCACAGAAATTGATTACTTTCTAAATATTGGACAAAGGGAGAAAGTGAAACTAACTCATCAAAGGGCAGGTCTAATACTAAATATCTAACTTTATCTAGTCACTCGAACGAAATTATACGAAGAATAATTCAACAAATTTACACCATATCATATACTGTAAAATACATGCAAAAGGGTGTAAATCAGATTATGAGTTTTTCCTGAGGAAGAGTCAAATGGGGATATTTATCTTCATCATAATACAACTCCTTGGAAAAATAATTGTTCGCCATGGCGAACACCCAAACCAAAACATAAACATAGAACATGAGTAGATAAAAGTACGGTTCTGAAAAGTTATAGACCAATAAGAGAAAAGTATGGGAGCTCTTTATTGGTGGAAAAAAAATGTTTTTTAAGTTTTAAGTTATAAAAGTAATCAGAAAAGCAGTTTATTTAAACAAAATTCATTTTATAAATTAATATATTGCAAATGAAACTAAACTTCTATGAGTTCAACCAATTATAATATACCTTAAATAATTTTGTGTTTGGAATTATTTTCTATCTAATCGCAAATGCATATTTTATTTAAAAAGTTTTTAACAGTTGATAATGACGTTTCAAGTATTAGGTTACTTTTTACCGGCATTTCTCCTAGTTGAAGAAGAAGTATTTCGAAATTTTCTTGAAAGGTTTTGTTTTTGACATTTGACTGCTTTTGTCTTTTGTGCAGGGATTTTGTCTTGAAATACATGAATGGTAAAGGAACTACCTTTTTATGTTATAGTTTCATTTTCAAATGGTGATGATTGCAAATGTCTTATTTTTCAGGCTTTTCAAATGTGTGTAGATGCTTGCTAAAACTTGCCCCCATCAAGATATATTGGATTGACATTCCCACATCAACAAAATGGATTGTAGCATGGCCGACTTTGCAAAGTAAAAATACTAATTATTTTATCTCAGTAAATTATTATATTTCTTATTTACAAATTTTTGGTTTTTGAAATTCCTTTCAAAACTTTGCTTTGAAGTTTAATTATGGAGAAGATCAAGAAAATTATTTCTCTTAAAATTTTTAAGGGACATGATTATTTTTCTGTTTACATTCAAGTTCGGAGGAGAAATTTGCAAATTTTAAGTTCTATACTACAAATGCATTCTAAAGGCTGATGTCCAAAAGACACAGGGCTTGGTCAGTAAAATTCATCTTCCAATACCCGACTTTCAAAAGTGAAAGCGTCTGCATCCTCAAGTCAGTTTTCTTGAAATAAAAATATTCATTTTATAGTGTCAATTCATTATACATTAAGTGTTGGAACTACTGTGTAAAAGTTGAACTACTTTGTGTGCTCTTACATCAATAATTAAAATAAGTTGAAAATCACTATTAAACAATTCTATAGTAAACATGCATGAAACAAAAGAGAAGGGTATATTGGATTGTATTGGTTTTGCAGCACCAAACATTATCTTAATATAACTTTTTTAAATTTATCTTCGTTTTCAAAATAAGTAGTGTACGATAAGTACTATAGAAGTAGCAATACTTCACTGAATTGTGAAATGCTGCATCTGTTAACAATGATAAAACATTGTTATTTTAAATTATCTTTATAAGTTAACGCCTTATTCATGAAGTATAATACTAACTGGTAGGGGTTCTGATAGCCTAGCGGTTAGAGTATTGGTTTCATGATCGGAGAATTGTGAGTTCGGTCCTCTGTCCGCCAAATATCGTTGTGTACTTAATGGAGGCTAGTGCATATTAAATCTGTCGTGGCCTCAATGTCCTCTCATTGGTGTGGTGAGGTTGGAGAAAGGAGTTTACTCTAAAGATTTCGACCTCGTATTCTTCTAGATGCTCAAAATTACGAGATGTATATGACTGTGTTAAGCACTTCATAAGTGGCAGAAATAGACAGTCGGATGATCCAATCCAAACCGACTTGCATTGTTATAAAGATATTTGTAAAATATATTTATGTAAACAAATTCCTTTTAAATTAAAAGTAGAGAAGTTATATCTTACAAACCTTGCTTCACTGTTTACCTGAACAGAAATTATTTTTCATAATCTTTGAATTTGTATCTATTATTTAATCAAGGTTGTTTATTTGTTAAAATTAGTACATATTGATTTACTATTTTATTATACACAGGTTAGTTCATTTTGATCTGAAAGGAGCACCTCCTCTTGTTGCTTATTATGAAGAGGTATTTTATTTATTGTATCAATCTATTTATTGAGATAGTTAACATGAGTAGTAGATTTTTTTTCAGATTTTGTAACCTAATTAAGCTCTATGAAGTGCCAATTTTAGGATGATGGGCTTTATTTATGTTGTACTGCATTGTATTGCATGTATTTTTTGACATTCTGCTGTGCTTAACGTAAAAATCTTACCTGTAAATGAGCTAAAAATCAGAAATTGCAGTTTAAAGTTTAGCAGCTTCATGTAGTTGATGCTAAATTATTGACTTTTTCCCATGCAGATACTACTGTTAAACCTTATTATGTAAAACAAATTACAATCAACCACCTGGTTATAATAACTCAGTTTATCCAAAAAAATACAAACCTTTGGGCTGAATAGATGCTGTGTTAATCTGAGGAAATAATTACATCTATGGTTTTACTTTCAAATACTATATGTTCTTTGTATTTTATTTCTTTTAGTAACTTAACAACTTGGGCGATAAAAGATTGCAGTTGGTTCTGTTAAATTCTTCCATATATTATTAGCATACCTATTATATTTTGTGATTTGTTAATAAAAACCTTGGTTAAAAAGTTGGCAAAAACTGCATCAAGTTTTATTTTTAAGTTTTTGTAAATTTCAAGTATTGTTTATTTAAATTATAGTATGAAGAAACTTATTAAAACTCAAATTATATTCACAATACATAAATGTAAATTATGAAAACTTAGATTGCATATTCAAAATTGTGAAAATAAAGTGTAAAATGAAAATTAAAACTTTTATCATAGATTACGTAATTGGACAATTATAATCTCATTAGATTGTTTGATTACTGCATTTTTAACATAGAGACTACATGACACTTTTGTTGCTGCTCAACAAATCGCTGGCAACAATGAATTAGATTTTTCAGAAGAAAAAAAATTCTTAGAATAGATCAATGGTTGTTGTGGGGTTTCACTCATAATACCAATATATATATATTTATATATATTGAAAATTCCTTTTTAAATTCTTTATGTTTTAATTCTTTATATTAACTTCAATTTTGTGGGTATGTTTGTCGATGGCAGGTCGATCTACAAACCCTCTTTCCATCATCCAATCGAACTGAAACTTGGCAGATCCGATGTCGATGACAGTGCATTCTATCAAATTTTGGAGGTTAACTGTCAATAAATAAAAGGTCGTTTTTACGGAATACTTATAAACCAACTTGCCGTCATCCAATCAAGCTAAAATAGTATCTAATCAACGATTGAAAAAACTTTTTCCTGTTGCCAAATTGTTTTAATAAATAATAAAATTGTTTTAATAAGAATAAATAAAATATATTTGGATGTGAGTGCATAAATTCACATTCATTTTAATAAATAAATTTTGAAACATAGTTTGCCGCACATTTTGCCGATAGAAATGTTTTGGATATTTAAAATTAGATGCTAACACCAAGTACACGCTGTTTATAGAATCAGTGATGTGTTAATAAATACAAAAATTGGCAATGCATATAAAGAATTTATATTAAATTTTTTTTTTCATGGGTTATATTATTTACTTCTTGTTTACAAATTCAATCTTTATATGAAGGAGTTCCTCTCAAAACTTATCTTGGAAGAAATTCCCATTCTGCATACTTGTAGTTTAGTGCAGTGTTTTGGAGCAATATGAATTTGTTTTTTAATGTCATGAAAATCTAATTTAATGACTAAAAATATAAAATTTTTATTTCCAAATATAATTTAACACAATGCTTGATATCTGGAAATTACAAAAGTTTTTTAATTTTCTAAACGAATGATTGCTCTTTTTAAAGGCTTAAATCCCTTTTTGTTGTTCAATGAAAGTATTCTAAAAAATTCTCTGCTTTGTGATATCACTGACTTCTAATAAAGAAAAAAATAATTTTCATCACCACTATTTAATCTACTGTAACTCTATTTTGAATTGCTTGATGCCTCTTAATTATGAACTATTCTGGATCAACTTTTTTAAATCGTTTGTTATTTACAATTCTAATTTACAATTACTCACAAAAGACTAATTTTGTCGAATGAATGTACTTCTAAAAATTGTATGTAACCTATTTTCCTATGTACATATTATAACTTATTTGTAGGTGCAGCTTAGTCTAAATAATTAACCATTTGTCTTAGTTTCTAAATTTCATGTATAATATATGAATCAAGAAGTTTTTACCCTTTTGTTTATTAGAATTAATATCTTTTATATTTCTTCTGAGGTGTTTCCATTGTTAAAAAAGTTGGGTGCGACTGGAATTCTGATGGAATATGAAGACATGTTTCCTTACCAAGGTGATCTTCAAATTGTGTGCCAACCAGATGTTTATAGGTGAGTAACATTCTAATCAGCTAAATACCAGATTATATTTACCTTTTACGCCTAAAATCCAAAGTATTTTAGGTTTTCTAATATAGTATAGAAACATATGTCAATTCCCACTTGTGTATATTTTTGTAATTTTCTTTGCATTGAAGTTAAAAATATCTCCTTAAATTACTGGATTGATTTGATATGTATATCTTGGACTACTTTAACTTTATTCATTGTGAGTCCGTGTTGAAGATTTAATAGATATTTTCAGTTAATTTCAATTTGGCATTATTAAAAAATCATTTCAAAATCAAAACATTGCAAAAATGTAAATCCTAATATTTCATTCAACTGTAATTTAATAATTTAGCTATTGTATATTGAACAAATAATTTAAGATTTATTGAAGATTATCTGGTTTATACATAATAAATTTAAACATTAAGTTACAGTAAGAAAAAAATGTAGGGTTATTTGTCTAGGTGACAAAAATGTATTTAAATTCTATTTGAAGAGCATTTCCTCAATTGGTGTACTTCAATTTATTTATGTTTTCAACTCTGGAAAAGTAGAAAACCTTTTACAATTATGGACAAGAACTTTTTATCACTGGGCTTTATAAGTGTTGTAGTGTCTCTTTGTTAAAAAAAATGCAGTAATTATATATTTAAAAGTGGTTTTATATCTAAATTATTAGTATTTTTTAAATTAAATTATAATATAGAACCAAATTTTATTTGATGTTTTCTATTCTATGAAAAAGGGTTTTATTTTATCTTATTACTTACAGTCCAGAAGAAATACTGAAAATTCATAACTTAGCTGCTGCAAATGAATTGGACATAATTCCATTGGTTCAGTCATTTGGACATTTAGAAGTAAACTAAATATTTGTAGATTAATATAACATTACTAAAAATTTATATCTTAAGTTGCATTTCAACATAGAATTATGAGTTATTTGTAAAGTATTTCTTTTATAAATGTGCAGATTTATAAAGTAATTATGTAATTGTAAAAATGCTTTATATTGTGCAATGTTTCATGTTGTTTTAAAGACTTTCATTGTCCATGTTTTAAAATTTCTATGGCTCATATTGAATAAACTGTTCCCAAATACATACTTAATAAGAATGTAAGTATTTGCATAATAATTATATATTTTAACATCTAGAGGCTTGGCGTCCACTTAAATGGACACACTTTTAAATAAAATACACAATAAATAAGATTTTAAATAATAATTTTAAAGATTTTCACTGCCCATATTTTAAAATTTCCAATGGCTTGTATGGAATGAACTGTTCCCAATAAATACTTAATAAAAATGTAAGTATTTGAGTAATAATAATATACATTGACATTATATCCTCTAGAGACTGGGCGTCCACTTAAGTAGACACACTTTTGAATAAAATACACAATAATTTTTTTTTTTAAGGTAAATTATTTTCATGTTATTTGACCTCCAAGAAAGAGGAAAACACAAAAAAAAAATCAAAAAATCTTGCAAGCTCAGGTCTCTAGGGGATATTAGAATCAAAAATAAAATTTTAATACATTTTTAGAATATTGTTAAATAAAAAATTTTTCAAGTTATAAATTTCAATACTATAGATAAATACATCGTATCAGGTTTTTTAAATAAATAAAATAACATTCTAAGTATTGTTTCTTTTGTATTTAATCTATAATTTATATATGTGAAAAAAGAGCAATATTTTATAATTTTCTGTTTAAATGTGATGTCTTAAAATTAATATTCATCAGCAATTCAGCAAGGGGTAGTAAATACCTGTGCTTTTCTACAAAATTTCATCATCATATCAGGTTTTTCAAATAAATAGAATAACATTCTAAGTATTGTTTCTTTCGTATTTAATCTATAATTTATATATGTGAAAAAAGAGCAATATTTTATAATTTTCTGTTTAAATGTAGTGTCTTAAAATTAATATTCATCAGCAATTCAGCTAGGGGTAGTAATGACCAAATACCTGTACTTTTCTACAAAATTTCATGATGTATACATTTTAATAATTAATTGATTAATCTACAGTTAAGTTACCTTAATCCTTAAACATGATTTATATGATACAAGTGTGTCAAGAATCGTAAAAAATAACATTATCAATCATTGTCCAAGTGGAATTTGTTTTGTAACTTAATGTATCTTCCAGAGTAATGTATATAATTTAAGGACAGCTAATTGCAAAAGAGAATTTGAACAATGAAATTCTTCCTAACGGAAAAGAGATTTTTTAAAGCTAAAATTTACGTAATTATTATAAAATAAAATTTACTTGCTTTTAATCAGTCATATTTTTCACCGAAGACTATTTAAAATTAGTAAAACATTTGAACTCCATATTGCAGCATTCATAGTTAATGTATTTAAAATTAAATAAAAAGGAAATGCACACGTTAAAATTAAAAACATTGTTTACATTAATATACAAACAAGGCATGGATGTTTGTTGACTTCAATTTTTTTTTTTACTTGATATCATAGAAATGAAGTATTATTGATTTATTTAAACTATGAATATAACCATAAATCATCCAATTTATTTCTCATGATACATCTCATGATATTTGAGACAAAAAACGATCTGCATTTAAAATACAGTGAAAGACAAATTGTGTAATTAAAGTTTAAAAATAAATTTTAACAATAGAGAAAGTGGAGAAAAAAAAAAGAAGGAAAAAAAAATTAGTAAAGAGGGAAAAAAAACTCAGCATTCCCTAGCATATCCAGCTATAACATTCTGAAAGTGGAAAATCCCTTAAACCATTTAAGTGTGGCTTACTAACAAATTTATATTTTAGTGTGATAAAAAATGCTATACTAATACTTATGTGATGGTTAAAATACTAATAATTATGGGAAATGAAATATTAATTTATTTTTGTATTTTGTAGTTTCTTCTAAAACATGATAAATATTATGAAATTCGTGAAGCTGAACGCTATCCAAATGCTTTATGTCCATCTCATCCCAGTAAGTTGTTTTTATACTTTTAAATCTATTTTGTGACCTTCATCTATTATCATCCAATACATAAATATGTTTTATGTTTCTGTTATCAAAATTTTAATATACAGGGTAATTAAAATGATTGCCCCAATGAGACTATAGTTACATTTAAAACTATTTTACGAAAAATGATGCAAACAGGATTTAATCAGAATAAAACTACATTCAAAGTTTCATTCATTGTGAAGTAACTTTGTGTAAATCTTGTATGTGTATCATTATTCATTGATAAATTTTAGCCATTTATGATCAGGGCTATAATCTTAAATTTAATTTTGTATCTAAAATGTGTTTTTCAAAATAAATGACAATATTTGATACTATTTTAATTTTTAAAATAAGTATACCACAATAAATTAAACTCCCTGTAATCAAATTGATTACGAATTTTTTTTTTTCATTTCTTGACTTAAATAACTTATCTGTAATGCCAATTGAGTGCATCAAAAAGTCTTCATATTTTTACAATTTCAAAACAATATTTACAATGACCCACCATTACAATTCCTTCTAAAATTATTTTGTTGGAAGACATATTCATTAATATTTATAGACCCAAATAATTTATCCACCCTTTTCATAAAAATACATTTCAATTTAGGCATTTTGTTTTATAATGAAATGAGCAGGGTGCCAAAAACTGCGCCATTTGGTATGCCAATTACTGATGCTACTGAAATTTAAATTGTTTGAAACTGGTTCTTTTTTCAAAGTTTTTAGTTTTTTATTTTGAATGCAAATGAGTAATTTGCTACTAAGAAAATATTGAGAAAGTTAAGAAGTATCTAAACTTACATTGCATGTTATTTGAAAAGAAACACCAAAATAAATTCTAGTTTAAAAAATTAAAAGTGTAATTTTCTTCATTGAATGGTTGAACACTGGAACTTTGATCTTAATGCATTATTCTCTATATTTTTAAGAAAGTGAAGATGTTGTTATGGAAATGGTGAATCAAATGCTGGATATCCATATAAATTCTAAATTTATTCACATTGGCGGGGATGAGGTAAGACAACAAAATGCAATTCTAACAGTGTTTGGATGCAAGTTGTGGAATGTTTTTCTTTGGTATTGTAACATTTGACTTTAACTTTGCTGATATCTATTTAAACTTTCCTATTAACCCTCTAAGCGTCCAGGGAATGGGCAAAATTATACATTTGTTTTCCCTGCAATAATTTTTAAATTGTATTTCTGATTCAAATATATAATTTTTTTTTATTATTTTTTATTTATTTTGTTTTAAGTAGGTTTTAAATATCATCCTAATAAAAAGATTTAAAAAATATTTTATTTTACATTTTATTTATAAATTTAAAAAGGTTGTGTTTTGCTAGAAAAACTGGGGATCAAAGGACGTATATATACGCCCATGACCGTCAGAAGGTTAAGATTTAAGTTTACATAAAATTTACTTATTGTGTTTTAAAAGATAAAATGTTATTCATTTGATTAGTTGTGCAGCAAACATCATTGTTAATACTGAGATTTACAGGAATTAATTCATTAATGTTTATATCTTTAGAAAATGTAAATCTTTTGTTGAAAATATTATGTTTGGTTATTGGAACAGGAAATTTAACCTTTTGAGCTTGTTTTATTTTAAATAGAGCCAATGACTGAAACTGAATATTAATAACAACCTCAATTCTTATATTTGAAAAATATAGGTTTGGCATATTGGACAATGTGCTCGATGTAAAGAAAAAATGAAAGTGAAAAATTGGAAAAAAGAGCATCTATTTTTAGACCATATAACTCGCCTTGTAAATAGAATACGAAGCAAAAACACTGATATTGGAATAATAATTTGGGATGACATGATGAGAGATATTGATATCAGCATTTTAAAATGTAAGAATTTGACTTTATTAATGTTCTATAAATTTGAGATGTATCCAGTGTTATTTATTTTGTGTAAGGTGGGCAGTTTTTGTTTAAATTAATATACTTATCTATCCAGTGTTTAATATTGCATATCATATAATGTTCATAATTCTACAATGTACATTTTTTTAATTTAATATTTCTAATTCAGAGGCAGCTTAATAATTTATTTAATGTATTAATAATATTTTATTTTTAATTAAATTATATTTCATTCTGATTTACTTATCTTTTATTTTATGTAAACTTTGAACCACAAAGCAATGGTACTGTATAAAGTAGTTATTTTTATTTCAAATATATTTTTTAAAATAATTTATTTTTTATTTTTAAGTGCAGGTAGATAGCTCAATTTTGCATACCATACTTAATCATATAAATTATTAATTAATTTTTAATTTATATTATTACAGAACTTGTTTAAAAATAGGCATATCATTATGAATTTATAATATATCAATAAAGTCACAATTAAAATGTATAAAAATTTGTATGAGATCACAAACTCCTATCTACTCCATAAAATTTCTAATTTCGTAAGTTCACTATGGATGATCTTAAGTCTCTTAATGACTTAATGAACCATTTCTGTGCAGCTGTTGCTACAACCAAGCTCCATGCTATACTTTAAATCAATAACAATTTATGCCTATGTGCCTTCCTGTTTTCTTCTATAGGTCAATGTGGCTGGATACTTTTGGATATCAGTAAATGTTATGAAGCTTTATTAACTCTATTAATATTATCAAAGTTTTTTTTGTCTTTTTTTTTTTTTTTTTTTGTCTTATACTTTAAATAAATTTGTCAATACTACAACAATAGTCAATTCTATGTACAAAATCTTAAGTACTTAAAATGTTGCAACATTGTTTTAAACTTTTGAACGTCTCTTTATATAAGCATTTAACTTCTAGTACATTTGCTTTGGACATTCAGACAAAGTTTGGTATTCATACTGGAATCCCTAGATGAAAATAAATTGTTAAGAAGTGGCTATGGCTATAAAAGCCTACCAAAAAGTGTTGGTGATTTGAAAAACAAAAATTCTTGTTCAGAATGATGTTGTAACTTAACTAATTTTCACTGTCTTTTACCCAGTTGTTATAATATGATACAAATTTATAAATGTGCATCTGAATAATTTTTTTTTTTATTAATTTCTCTTTAGCCTCTAATATTGGAAACCTTGTTGTACCCATGGTGTGGCATTATCTACCAATTGATGAATTTAAACTCAAGAACAGTATGTTACTCTTTTAATTACAACAATTATCATACATAACATTATAAATAATGTAATTTTTTTTTTAATTTACATGTGTCATTTGAATTTTTAAATTTTTTTTTATGACTATTAAAAAAGTAGTACTAGCTTATGTTTGTTTTGTTACATTCTGAATAACTTTAAAAATTAAGTGTTGTTCAATCTTCATCAAGTCAATTATTTGATTGAAATTTACTTTATAATTACTTTAAAGCACTATTTTAAAGTAAGTTTTTTTAATATTTCTGAACAAAATATTTAATTTGCTTAATTTATACTACATTCGAATAAATAAATCTTTAGAAATTTAATTTAAGTTTAACTGAGATAATTTATAAATTATTTTATTAGTGCTCATAAATGCTATTTATTATTATTAGTATTTTGTATTTTTTATTATTATTTTTTTTTTTATCTTTTATTTTTGCTATATATCCATATTTTATCCTTTCATAATTAAAATATAGCTCTTTTCAACTTTATATATGTTCATTATACTAATTGATGTCAATATATAAACAAATAAAATAAGATAAATTTTGAACTACATTAACATCCTTAATTTCAGCATTGTGGGATACCTATGCAGCTGTGTTTCCCAGCATATGGATTGCCAGTGCTTTCAAAGGTGCTACTGAAATGACTCAGATAATTACTCCAACAAGGTACCACTTAGCCAATCAGCAGGCTTGGCTCAAAGTTCTTCAGCTATTTGGTAATAAATTTCAGAAAGTGAATGGAATAGCTTTCACAGGATGGCAGAGGTAATTTTAATAAAGAACTCTTGTGCACTCCCTTCAATTCTTCAACATGCTTTGTCACTTAACTCGAATAATCCAAACTTTTAATTCCCTTTTTCCTAATTATGATTTTAAATTCTTTTAAGTAGTTTGATTTTTCTAAAATTTATTTCCTCTTAAGTTACAACAACTTCAGGTTTAAATATTGTCCATCACATCAGTTCAGGTACAGCAGTAGTACAAAGCTAAAATTTCTCTATTTATACTAGTACTATAAAAACATGTATGTCTGAAAGAATCTGTAAAGTTGTTACTTGTTTTAATTCTGTATGTGTAGGAGTTAGTGAAAAAATGTAAACTTCAAAAGTGTTCTACAATAAACAAGTAATCATTATTTGATTTAAAAAAAAAAAAGTTGCTAAACAGATTTTTTTAAAAATCATTTAGGTAATTTTTGTTTTCGTCCTTCAACTAGATTAGTAAATTTAAAAAATTATTTTTTTGTGCCTATGTTGTTTTTGTGTTTTATAGTACTATAAGAAATATATTTCATATGAAAATTTATCTTGCTTTAAATATGAAATAAATTACTCTGTAAATTAAGTTTTCAATGTGATTTATCTGTTTCGTATTTTTGAAAAATAATAATTCTTAATTACTTTACTATTTCTGCAGTAAGATTTTTGTGTTTAGCACTTTATTGCAATAAGCTGTAAAAAATCCTGTTACTGTGAGGTTATAATGTTTCCTTGTGTTTTGCAATGTAATGTAAGAACTTTGCGTTAAATTATGTAGCCCATAAAAAAAAATTTAATATAAATCCTCTATATGCATTGTGAATTTTTATATTCATTAGTAAAGCACGTTTCTGTTGCCAGCACTGTTTATCTTTTATAATAATACTAATAAGAAATCCATCATTTCGGTGATTTCTCTACTTACATTGCTTTAAATTTTAGGTTTGATCATTATACAGTTCTTTGTGAATTATTTCCTGTAGCACTTCCAACTTTAGCAATTTGTTTGCTCACTATAATGAATGGTAAGTCTGTTTCAGAAAAGCTTAGATTGTTGTGTATTATTCTGTATTTCCAATAATTGTAATTTATTTCTGAAGGAGAGTTTAGTGAAGATGTTCACAAAACAGCATCAACTCATCTTGGATTTGAAAAATTACTTCAAATAGATGTATTCCCTAGGTAGGTTTTCACATTTTATCTCTGTGAATAGAGTACCGGCAAGGCTACAAATTAAAAACGTTCTGGCTTTTATTCTCTAATTAAATGAGTTTGAATTTTTTAAAGTTTGGAACAATGAGTTTATAAAATTAAAAAACTAAAAAGGAAAATAAATGTTTAAAAATAATGTTTAATTCAAGCTTTGATTTTGTTTAATTTCCAAATAATATTGCATACAATGTAAATTCTAGTTACAATGTAAGCATATGAAGTTACATAAATTTTTACTTTTTACAGTCAAATCCTGTTTGGGACCTTCAAAATTGTTTGCGTTAACTGAATTTCATGTTAAGCAAATAAACTAACGTTAAGTTTTAAGTACAGAGATTTGGTTTTACTTCAGGCTAAGCGATTTCGCGTTAACAAGGGTTTGACTGTAGTAATATAACTGTTATTTTAAAACATACTTATAAATAACATAAAAATAACATGAACATCTTGATATTTATTGTGTCCTTTACTCTATTGAAATTTCCGGATGAACTAAATAAAATTGATAAGCTGATCATGATACACAACCTCAAAGTAATTTTTTTTTATTGTAGTATTTTTTACGCAAAAGGTTTTCAAAGGTGGTTTACCTAATCTTTTACTTGGAAAAAGTGATACTTGTAAAGTAAAATAAATACACTAAGCATTGTTCCTTTATATTGTTTTTATTTTGTTTTTTAAGTTCCCCAATATCAAGGATATTTTACAAGTAAAAATTTGAAAAGTTAGTTATTTTTTATTGAATTCCAGGCCCCAACCTGTTGGCCCACCTCCCCTTTTCCCAGGTGGAAAAATCTACAGCAGCTGTCTTCAACTGGCTAATTGCATAACAGAATATCATATCCTTTCACATCATCCAAGGTAGTTTTTAAGAAGAGAGTTTATCTTATAACTTTCTACTATGCGCAAAGAAATCAGTTGTACAAAAATGTGTTAATTATTTCTTATCCTTTCTTGCAAAAGAAGTTGAAATTGTTGTTGATGACTACATAGTAATATTTTCTTATAGTACTGAAGTTTTTTACAACTGTTTCTAAGACTTTAAATGTAAAATTTATTTTGTTTTATCAAAGTTGTTTAGTAGTTGTAAATGAATATAGGTGGCGGCATGTGTATGCCAGATAACATCTTGGATATAAAAACAACCTGTGGCGTGTGCCACGTTTGATTGTGGATTTGGATCTGGTGTATGATCCACTAAAGTTTTTAACCCTTTTAACAATGTTTTAGATGAAAATTTTACAGTCCATTACGATTAATAAAAAGATTATTACGGATGAATCTGGTGTGCTTTGTTGGCCTTTAAGGAACACTGCACGGACCGAACATAAACAACCACAGAAATTACAAAAGTCATACGCAACACTGGAATTTTTTTCTTTAAAAAGAAGCACACTTAAGTTTAATGCATTTCCAACAAACATTCTAAACAGAATTTATGTATACTGTAAACATAGAGTCCTTTAATGAAATAGAGTGTTTTTGTTCTAATTAATATAAAGAAGAAGAAACGTGTTTTTTTTTTAAATAATGTTTAATGTTAGTTTTAATGTTTTATACTCCAAAAAGAAGGGGATGGCTTCACAATTACATAATTGATTCCATGACTCTTTGTACTAAGTAAAGAAGATTGAATTGGTTAAACACTTTCAACTATGTAATTTGGATAAAATGTTATACACCGTAATTATATAAATATTTAAAACCAACACAAGAAAAAAAACCTTCATTGCAATTTTTGCTTAAAAATGTTTTATTATGGCTGCATTTTAAAAAATGTAATTCAAAGCGTATCTTTGAATTTTTGTGGCTTAGGCAAAATGTGAATGACAGTGAGGCTCAAAAACATTACGGATACAATGCATGAAATTTTTTGCACTGATTCACATTGAGGAGTGTTGCCAAATGTCCAAGTTACTTAACTGATTCATATTTGACTTTTGCAGCCAGTAAAACATACACAGCCTTGTGTTATAGGGCAATGATGCACCAAGTTTTACAATGCAATTGGGGGAAACAAAAGAGAAGTCTTGTGGAGTGTTGGATGCAAGTGTATGGGGGACAGAAAAGCACAAAATGTGTTTATTTCCTTTTTTTACTTGTGCTCCAAGAGAATCCGGTTAATCTAACATTTTGCAAATGTACTACACATCCAAAACATACATCAACAATTCAATCGATTTGAAAAAAAAAAAAAAAAAGTGTTTTCTAACATTTTATAATGGATTTACAATGCTGCCAAAAGTGGCTAGTAGCCAATAAAGTATTTTCTATGTGTCGTTTTTCTTTGGGGATACAATTTATTGAACTTTTTTTTAAAGCATCTTGTACTTTAAAGAATGTATTTTATCAGGGTTCCCACGGTCATTGAAAGTCAATTAAAAGTGCTTGATATTTTTGAACTTGTTTTCAAGGCCTTGAAATGCTTAGAGGTGCTTAAAAGTCCTTGAAAATGCTTAGAGGTCCTTATAACTCCTTAATTTTTGCAAATGTTGTGTGGCTATCTGCAACATTTATAAAAATACAACTCAGACTTGCTATCCCAACGTGACTTCCACTTATCTGCATCATATCGGAATTTTATGACATATTTGTATTACGCATCCACCAACAAGTAGCTTTTTTGGTAAAATATACTTTATTAAAAATTTATATATAGACATGATGCCTGAATTTTTTTTTTAAAGATCCTTAAAAACATTAATTAGGTCCTTAAAAGTAATTGAAAAGTCATTGATTTTCATTCTGTGATTTGAGTGGGAACCCTGTTTATGAAGCTATGTTTTTCTGAGATTTGCATGTTCTAATTGAATATTTTTCATTTTTACAGTGTTGAAGGAGCATTTAGTAGTTACCAAATCATGCACAATCGCGTGAACACTCTACATATCGACCAATTTCTTCCAAGAGCCAGAGTGTAAGTATTTGAAATAAAATTTTAGTTTCGAAGGTTGGTGTTTTGAAGGCTTTTTTTAAATAACTATTTTACTTTTTAAATATTGTTTTGTTAGTTTAAAGCATTCTTGTTTTAAAATTGGTTTAATATTAATCAAATAATATTTCAAAATAAAGTTTTGTCTTTCTAAGAAAGACAGCAGCAGGCCAATCTTATAGATTTAATAGACTCTCATATAATTATGTTTCTAAGAACTTTCACTAAAATCCAAAACTAATTGTTGTTCCCATCAAAATCATCCTACTCATTTCTTTATGTATCATTCAAATGTTTAACCCTTTCAGTATCTAAGCTATTTGGATACAGGGTGGTTTATCAGTGATTATTTTACAAATAAATTATGAAATGCCTTAATGATAAAAAAGGGTTACTTTAGCTGAGTTTCAATGTACAGGATGTCTTTAAAACTGACACTTATTAGAGCTGTCTGTAGTTCTATCTGTAGGTCGAAATTCCACCACTTTTCGTAGAAGTCTAAAGACTTGTATGCCAAATTAGTTTCAAAAGTTGCTGACAGATGAATGTCGAATTGAACACGGCTGAGATTTTGCATAAAACACGGATAAAATATTAAAAAATTACTACTTAAAAAGTTATGTTAAACAGAAAAATTAACACCCAAAAACCATTTTCAATGCAACACTATTTTAGTTAGAAAATGCACATCCCTGAAGAGTTACAAAGGAGAAATAAGAAACAAAGATGAAACTGTAGGGCTATGTGGTACTTAATTCAAGAACTTGACTTTTCCGTGCAAACCCCCCTTCGATATGGCCACAATTCTTGTTCGCCACACCCCATCCCATACTCAACATTCTCGACTGTTGAATGCAACATGTCACCAGGAATTCTCTGCACTGTCCATGCTATGTTGCTCTTATTGGTAGCCAAGTTTGGGACACCACCAACCTTGGACTTCAAATAACCCTACAAAAAAAATAAAAAAATACACATGGGGTAGATCCAAAACACGAGGTGGCTATGCAACTGGAAAATGGTGTCTGATGATTCTTTCTCTTGTAAAGTGATGGTGAAACAGTTGCTTTATCGGTCGACTAATGTGTGATTTTGCTCTATCCTGCATTACATTTTGCCATTTTTTCTGCCATTTATAGAAAATATTGTCTGCATTGAATTAATAGTGTCACATTTTCACCTGACTGCAACTTTTGGAAATAATTTTGTCCGTAGAATCTGTTTCTCCATGTTGCACATGTCATCACTAAACTTCTATCAAATTTGATAAAATTCCAACTGACACGTCAAGCTACGTATGACTCTAAGGAATTATCAGTTTATTTACAAACACTGTATATTTTTCAAAATACCCTTGACAAATTTTAAAAAGAGAGTTAAAAATTTGTATGATGCCAATTCGCATCACTAGGCGCACAGGAGTTTAGCAGTGTGAAATGTAAAGTAGTTTTTCTCAAATTCCTCTGAGGTGGAATTGTTGTATTTTTCTTAAGGTTTCAGTAAGCTAGTTTACATTTCATAATCCAAGAGAGTTAAAAATCTTAAAATGATTCTTTATTACACTGCTTTACACTTTAAAACGCCGGTGTTTTAATTTTATTTTTGATGGTACAAATTCCACACACCACACTGGATTGCTAAGCAGTCTATAATTGGAATAATATAATAATATTTCCATCTTTTATCATCAAAATAAATTTCAACCAATTGGATTTTGGACTTCATTTGAATTAGCAGATGGATGTTGAATTGCATTGATATATATATATATATATATATATATATATATATATATATATCTATTTTGCTGAAATTATCCTGATAATTTTGATTTGAGATTGCCTTTGCAGTTTTAAAAATAAAATAACGAGTTTTAAATATTCTATTTTACATGTTTACTAAAATAAGTTAGAGAGAGAGGCCACTAATTTAACATTGTTTCTTACATTGAAATGTAGAAAAATATATTGTTTTTATGCTCTAAAAATATAGTTTTTAAACGTGATAAGTAAAAATCTGAAATAAGTATAAATAGTTCTTTTCTATATTTCATCTACTCTAATCCCCCCTAAACCTATTATAATTCCACTAAAAGTACCACTTTGCTGAATGTTGAACCCTTATAAGAGTATATAGAGTTAGAAATATAATTTTTCTTTTTCAAAATTTAATTATATTTTCTAATTAGTTGTTGATTGCTAAACTAAACTAAACTCAGGGGTGTAACAGCACCGTAGAGAGCCTTGATCTGCTGCGTCCAATCCAGCTTACTTGACCACGGCCCGGAGGAAGCCCAATGCTACCACTGGGCTTCAATTGTTGATTGGTATAAGATGGATTTCTTATTGTGTATACCATTTGAGCAATGATCAATTTTTAGATAAATTCTCTCATGATGTTTCCAAGAAAAAATGCTCTCACTTTATCTATTTTGAGATATCATTACTTTCTCTGGAAATACCACTAATGAATTTATCAGAAAATTATTTAACTCTTGTAGTATTACCACAGAGAGTTGCAAGGATTTTATACTGATATTTAAAAAAAGCAATAAATGAAAATTTTAAAATTTGTTAAATGTGTAAAATAAATCTTGGAAATTTTTACTACATAATATGTAATTTATCAGGCTTTTTTGGAGACTGGGAGATTCTCTGGGCTCATTGATGATGAAACTCTGAAAATCTTAGGACAACATAGGTTTGGTAAAAATCAATTTACTAGCCCTTTTTTCTCCATAGTTTATTAATGAATATGGAAGCCATCAATGTTCAACTTGAAGAAGAGCTACAAAAGATATTTTACAGCAGCACTGTAGAAGAATTTTTAACCGTGAATATTCAACCTTTCTTAGAAAAACTTCGCAAGTTGGTGAGAGAAGCCGACCAGCAAGTCATTTTCCACTCTGCTCCAGAAGACATGCAATTAAATTGCAGTTAACAGATATAAATTTGTTTTTATGGGTTGCATTTATTTCAAGCATGTAAAAATTAGTTATACCTTCTTCACTAAATTATGATAAAACATTGCGTAACTGAATCTCTACTAGTCAAAATTTTTAATGTTGTTACTTTATTTTTAAATAAAAGAATGAATTTGTCTGGAAATGTGTTTTGCCTCCTGAACTCTTGTTACCCTATGTAAAATAACCAATTTTAAATACTTAGAATTCATTGATCCAGCTATGTTTTTACCATCCTAAAATTAGTATTTACCATCATTAAAAAAATGGCTGTTATGTAAAACTAACCATTAAGTCCTAAAATATTTTCAAAGTTATCAAGGGAGAAAAATAGTGGCTCCTAAAACAATTGTATTTAAGTGGGGCTTACGACAGGTTTCTATAAAGTTGTTCATTAGAGTGAAAAATCTAGAAAGAAAGCAAAAATTGCATGTTGAAAAAATTGCAATAAAATAGTAAATGAGAATTGTCATAATTTAAATATTGATTTAATATGTGTTTATGGATATGAGCACAGTTTTAGTTCTAATTTTAGCTATTAAAATTTTAAGGAAAAGTAATATATTAGTTTATATTACTTAGTTGTCTATGCATTTAACAGTTTGACTAGACTTGATTTTCCCTTTAGTGCACAAAAGCTTCATATCTTCCATGGGAATTAATACAGAGTATAATTTTAACTATTATCTTGTTAAACAAATAAAAAGGAAATGCACAGTTTTGATTTATGATTTGGATATGAATAAAATAACTAATCCAGGATAGAGTAAAGCTGAATGAGCTTACATTAGGCTACTCTTTGATACCAATGGTTGGCATTGGCACACAGAGGTTCAGCATTGTGTTCCTGAAGTTTATCTTTTACTGTCAAAATGAACCTTATACAGTGCAAAGCGGAATTAGGAATGGAGTTGCACAACTTGTCTTAACATTAAATTGTCTTAAACGTTAAATTCTCAAAATACACTACTCATATTTTGCAAATTTTATACACTTGCTTCGATTGTTAAAAATTGTAACAATATTGCAACAATGGCACTAGCAGTTTACCTGGTAGACTGAGAGATGACTGCCAATTTAGGTACCCCATTGAACATTGCTCTGAATTTTTCATAGAATGTGGAGAAAAAGTTAGTAGATTATGAATGCATTGGAAAAAAACGTCTGAAACTGGTCTAAAATTGATTTTGAATGAGTTGAACTAAATTCAATTGCCAAATCTGTCATAACTTGCCAAAAACATCAACATTCTTTTTTATTTGGTAACCCAGTATCCTTTAATTTTCAATGTGGAAGGGTGCAGACGATTTGTCGTCACTGACAAAAAAAAATCCCATCTTTTAAAATAGGGCTAAGTTAGCAATAAATAGTACGTAACTGATGACACAATATTTAACGCCAACTTAGCTCACTCTTAAAAGATGCAAGTAATAAGTTGTCAGAGATCTGCAACCTTCCTCATTGAAAACTAAAGAGCAGTGCGTTACCAAATAAAAAAAAAAGGTCATTATTTGGTAAATTATGACAGAATTGGCAATCGAATGACGGATTACTTACTTTGAATGAGGTTAACTTATTCAAAATAAATGCTTGACCAGTTATGGCCATTTTTGCCCAGGCAGACCAATACATTCATAATATAATCACTTTTCTCCTTATTCCAAGGCTTATTCTAAAAAAAATTTGACTGTCCAAAAGTCCAATCTGTCTCCCCCTCCCCACTTTTCAGAATATAATAGTAACACTCACATTTTAAAATGAGATTTCCGTTATCCTACTTCATGAGGTTAATCGGTAAATATTTATATATATATATATTTCTACAATATTTTTCTTATGAAATAATTTGAAATGCCTTTCATTGCGAAGGCGCAAAAGACAACTAAACAATCGTGAATACAAATTCAATGTTTTTTTATACCAAACATTAAAAGATTATTTACACTTAGAAGGCAAACATTCAATAGCTGTCATCCACTTTCTTTGGAAAGAAAAGATAGTGTGTCTAAAGTCAGCTTCCCTCTTGTCAACTATTCATTACGGTTTTTATTTGTCATCTTTTGGGACTTGGAATCACAAACTATCCACATAGCCAAAACTCGTCCATTAGATATCTACTGGATATGCTCTTAAAAAAATGGGATATCTATTAGAGCATACGTTTACAGATAATAGACGGCCAATGGATGGTCAAATGTCCCGGAAATCGTTGTACTTTATCCATCCATTGTACTTCCACAATGTCTACCGATAAGATTTTCTCTGGACATTGCAGACGACCAAAAGACATTCAGTTAGCATCTACAAAATCCAATGGACGACCAATAGATGTTTATTAGATATCCACAAAATCCGGGGAAAAATCGGGAAAAATTAAAAAAATAAATGAAAACTTTACACGCGTAACCATATACATTGGTTATGTCAGGTCATCGCAGACAGCCATGGTCAACTGCAGTAAGTAGAGGATTTCGTACACCGGCATTCAAACCGCAGACCATATGGCGTTTGCAACAAAGCGTCCTACCACTAGACCATCTGGACTCATTGTGAGAAGCGGTTACAGTGGCGGCTGGTGCAGGGGGCCAGGGGGGGGGGCCTCACTTTTTTGGACAGTGGACCCACTTATGTATAAGCTTGATAATATTATTTTGTTGTGTAATTTCTGTAAAATTATATTTAAAAAATTCAAGTCAAATAAAAGCAGTTATTAACTTCACAATATTAACTATTGTAAGTGGTGCAACAGCTTTCTTGCCACGAACTCGCGAAAATGTCAATAAAAACGCACACCGGCCATCTCTCTAATAAGACTCCATCATAATGACCTTGAAGAATATTGGGGGATAAACGATCCCTTTCTTGAAAGAACATAGAAAAGCTTGCAGCCAGGTCTTTCACTTCCTGTGTTTTTAAGGGGGGGGGGGGGTCTCTTTCTCCTTGTTCATGGGTATCAAATTCTATAAGGAATGTTCCACTTTGTGTGTTGTGAAAAAGTAATACTCTACAGTCAGTAGTCGAGCTTGAACTATCCCAAGCAGTGCTGGAATTTGCTGCAGTGTAAGCGTACAAGGTAATGACAGGGAATTGAATTTTGAGCCAGAGAAAATGTATAGAAAACTACAATTATAAGTGGCGAAAGGGCACTATTTTTTTAACAAAAAGTCTCGGTAAGATAATTTAATTTTACCCTTTATTTTTCAAATATAAAAGCAAGTTTTTCTCAATAAATAAATTTTTAAACAGAATCGTGATTTTTCAAAAAATATTTGAAGACTCATTTTGTTCGGATGATACCAGGTCTCTCTTCGAATGGAAAAGCTCAATTGGTTATATATTTTTTTTAATCTTAATTATCATAAAAATATCATTTTTCTTTTTAATTAATTCGATTTTAGAGATAATTAGGTATATGAGTTATACAGAAAACAAAATTAGGTTGTTCCCCCCACCCCCTCCCCTTCTCATCCTGTTTCACCACCTTTACAACTATGTTGGTGATTGTAGCAACCTTTCCTCTCCCTTGACTGACGTCTAAATCCGCTTCTGAGTATGCAGACATATGATCCACTATACCATCTGCATCTTTTTATACTTTGGCATAGCAATGAAACCTCATTTTATGGGTAGCACAAAACACTTTTTTTTTTCTTTTTACAATTGAAAAATTATTTAAAATATTTCAATCCATATAAATATGTTCGCCATCCCCAACGCAGAATATTCCAAGTATGTTATTATTTAAATAATGAAGCTTCGTTTTAGTTCTCTTGAAAGTTTTGGCGAATTTATTTTCTACCAAAACTAAAATTCATTATTTAAATAACATTTTATGTTAGTCATTTATATTTATGATCGAAATATTCAATTATTTAAACATAGAATAGAAAAATAGTTTTAAATTACTTTATAGGATTTGATTCTTGATGAACTTGTTTCCATTTGATTTCAAATTATTTGAGGTGAAAAAAAGGCTTCTTCGTGACCTAATATTTACAAATAAAACATATTAGCAATCTCAATTTTTAAAGCTTTACAGTCGCCTCCAAAAAACAAACGCTGGATCCCCATTTTATTCCAATGAGTAACATTATTTAAGCCCTTGGTCACAATTTAATTTTAAATTTAGATAAAAGCATTGATAAAATTGTGAATGAGATTGATTTGTTTAATTTTTAATTCAATGTTGCATCTAACGAAGAATTTTGTTGAATTGAATTTTTAAAAAATCTTAGCCTTGGTGTACTGGAACATTAACTATCTTTAACTCATTCAGTTGTCTGAAATATCCCTTTATAAGGATAACAATAAGCGAATTTTTTTTGGTACACTCCACAAGTGACAAAAGGGCTTCAAACTAAACAACCAAAATTTTTAAGAAGTAAAAATATAAGATTGAAAATATTTATTTGTTGAGTAATGAAATTTCGGACTAAAATAATAATTAATCAATATGCATTAATTTTATTTTTAAAAAAGTAATAATTTAAAACTCACACTCTACTTTTTCTGAAAATTTCCCCACGTTTCTTCGCTCCATTTTTAATTTTCGAAAATCATTGGTTCAAACGAAATGCTGCAAATTGTTATAATCATTCTTTTTATTAAAATATATATTTTATTTAAATTTATTTTAATAAATAGTTTAATTTTTCTTATAGTTTTATGTGTATGTGCATCATTTGAATAACTTTTATTTAATTACATGGAATTTTTTTTTACTTTGAAATCTGCACTCTCCCTCCCCCCTTCCATAAATAAAAACATGTCATTGTTAATTTGGGCCCCCTCACTTTTTTTACTCACGAGCCGCCACTGAGTGGTTATATTAACTATATCATAAAGTACCTTTTCAAATGGTAAAAATTAATTTGATGAAAAAAGTACAATAAATTATTTATAAAATAAATGTAGAAAACTGATGCAATTTTTTTCCTTCTTTTTAATTCATTTCGTGAATCCGCAGTGGTAGAAGTGGGGGAAAAAAAAGGTGGGGGGACGGCCAAAAGTTGGTAACAAGTGCACCTCCTCAATGATAAATTTTATAATTTCGTTTCTAATAATAATAAATTTATAACAATTAAATAAATAACAATTAACTAATAGAAAGGAAACAATTTTCAACACGAACAAGGGTCCAAAATGTATTGTTATTTTAATGAATATTCTGCTACTTAGTTTTTTTACTAGGAAGTAAGAAATGAAGTAATAATTCAACATTATATACGTAACTGTTTATTTAGATTTAAATATTGCCTCTAAATAAGCATACTTTCATTAAATTAAATTAATAAGGAATTCTAATTTAATTTTTTTAAATACTTTGTCTTTATATTTTTTTCTAGTTCCTCCAAAGTTAAAATTTGACCAAGTGAAAATACCTATATCTTTATACAAAGTAGTATAATACATTTTTATAACACTGTGACATAAATAGGTTTTTTTTTCAGTGACTTCAAACTTTTTCTCAGTGTCATTACATTTCGCATTTCCCTACATGCTTGGTATATTTTTAAGAAGAAAATCTATGCTTGATTAATTTTAGTACTATCTAATATCCCATGCCCAGTATTGCTTACTGTTCAAAGAAATTTATAAACAAAATTAGTGATAAAAACTGAAAAATATAGTCAAGAATAAATAAAAAAAATTGTACAATTTTGAATTACATGACTCGGAAGACAGTGATAAGATGAATTTGTTTCAACAATTTTGGCATTGATGGTATATACAAGTCTTGTATCGTGCATTCAAAAATTGAAAGTAAAAAAATTGCAAAATGATATTTTACCTTCTTAAAGGAAATGTTTGCATTTTTCAGCTTTCTTGTATGGCTTCATGGATAATTTTTCCTGCTCATTTATGACTTTTACTTTGTTTTGTGTTTAAAAATCTGCTTTCTTAAGGATTCTCGTTAGTCAAATTCCTTGTCTCCATCATGTGGCAAAATGTTACACCCTACCCATTCGTTAGAAAGTTTCAAACCTTGTTTTTTTTCTGGTTCCAAGCTTTTTAGCAGCCTTTTGTATATGTTGCATCCAAGTTTATTGTTCTTCACAAAGAAACTATGGATACTCGTTGTATTTCTGAAGGTGCGTATCATTTTGTGTCCAATACTTTGGATAATCATTACTACTGTGCGTTTTTGCTTACTGTTGCTGCCACGTGCTAAATTCTCTCTCCACGTGGTCTCTTCAACTTGATGCACTTGCACATTTTCCACCGCTCCTTCCTCAACGTTCGGAGTCATTTTTCTTACAGTTTTGAAGCCAAATATATCAATCTCATCTTGTTTTGTATGATGATGTTTGTAGATGTTCTTGTTTGTAGATGGATTACGAATACAAATGCCGTTTAGAATCAGAAGTAAGAGTTAATGGTTAAGTTGGAGGAATATACACAGTTTTCTACTAATAATCAACAAAACACAAAACATTTTAAAGTAAATGGTCGAGGACAAAACAGGAAATGATAGTGCAATAAATGTCTTTTTCTATCCACTCCTCAATAATCCCAGACAACGGGCGCCGATACTCACTGCGCATTTCCAAGAAAAATTGACTGAATCTGCTGTAGAAAAAAAAATGAAAGTATAAAAAATAACAAACAGCCAGAAAAAGCAGAAAGCAGAAGTAATAAAAATGGTTAATTCTATATCCCCCCCCCCCCTCCCCTTTTAGTTTTTAGACGGATTGAATGTTTTTTAAAATTGGGGGAATAGATTTCGGTTGTTTTAGAAGTAGGGGGATGGATTTCAGTGGTTTTAGAAGTGGGGGGGGGGGGGATGGATTTCAGTGTTTTTAGAAGTGAGGAGACGCATATGGCTATTTTCTGGACAACGTGGGGGGACGCGTCACCCCGCGTCTACCCACACTTCTAGCACTGTGAATCCGAAATAATTTATTAAATGAGTTAATTTCACTATAGATTTTTTTATACTTTTAACGTTTAAAGTGTGTTTTAACTTGGAAACCAATCTGTCTGCAAAAATCGTAAATTGTACTAGTGTAATTAATTTTAAAAGCTGAACTTTTACCGCAGGATTGTTCAAAGGGGGATCCTTTCAGAAGCGTTAAAATAAACCAACCTTGATGGGCCTTGTGCCTGTAGTTTATTTTTCTATTTGCATTTTTTTTTTTTTAGAAAAAAATTTACGCATATTAGGTGATTAATAGACTGAGCATATCCTGTAAACTTTCAAATCCGGAGAAATTAAAGCTTTAGTAAATTGAACAAATAGGACAAGATATCCCAATAGGTAATTGAAAGTAAAAAATCCTTTAGAGTGTAGCGATCATCTTCTCTCCCCATTCGAACGCTGGCTTCCGTCGAGAGAGGTGATGTTCGGAGTAGGCCCATGGCGATGAGTTCAGAACTAATTATGCGGTGCAATAAATTTTATACTACTGTTGATGATAACGCATTGGACATGAGTCAGATCACACACAAGCAACATGAAGGGTAACCCTCATTGCTCATAACACCGTATCCTACAAGAGGCATGTGAATATAAAAAGAAATGGTTTAACAAGTTTTAAGTATCGATGGTTTCAAGATCCGAAACTTTTCAAATCCGAAACACGAACCGAAAATTAGATCAGAAGGCGCGAAAATAGCAACCAATTCTGAAAGGAATGTTGTGAGTACACTACAGAAATAAGCAGCCGAAACCTTAAACCCAAACAAAGGACAATGCGAATGCATTAAAATTCAAAACGAAGCATGTACTCATTGATTATATTCAATCTTTCAATATTCCATTAGTAATTTCTAAGTATAAAGTTTTAACTATTTGCTGTACTTTATTTCAATCACTCCAGTTGTTAATTCGTGACCGAAGTATGATTCTGTGCTTGATTATTTAGTTTATTTCATATTCAATAGGTGGGTTATTCTTTTTAACAACAATAAACTGGTAAATTCCTAGTTCACGTTTATGGGATGGCGCACTTTTGAAAAGTTGGCGACAAAGCCAGAATGTCGCCAATTCGGAATTCAAATATGAAAAATTGAAAAACGAACCAGCTCCATGATTTGTGGTATAGAAAGGTTGAAGCCAAAGCTCGTCAATAAAAAAAAATTTGGTTGCCAAATTTAGAACTGTATCGCCTACAAAACAGCGCCAAATCGGCTTGGCGATATTTTAACGTCAACTAGGAATAGACCCAATAAACTTTTGTGAAGAGATTTTATATGATAGTAGGCTAAAACAAAATTCGTTTTTAAATATCTTTTCAGTTGTATAATATCTGACTATTAGTAATTGTAAAATTATTGTTTAAATACTTTTACATTTCGTGAAATATTCCGCCAAAATACAATCATAATTTGGAAAAAAGATTCAAGGTATGACTGATTTAGGATGAAAATAGTTAATGGTTAAGGTTAAATGTTTTCTGCAAATAAAATTCTAATTTATGTAGTTTAAATAAGATAAAATCTTTAATCATTACAAACAGCTCAAGAAGTATTTTCCCGAGGTCTTCTTTCCAAGTTCCAACACAAATTAGATTTTCTTTTATTTCATACAACTCCTTTAAAAAGACTAAAATTTCACATGTGTATCTTTTTCATTTGCATTGTCAGTTTGAAATGGTCACCATTAATGTGAATCGAACCAAACTTTACAAATTCATTAGAAAGATTTTTCTTTGCAGGTGTAAATGAAATAAACTATAGTTTCAATGACAAACATTCAATCTGATAGTTTAAAGCGGTTTCTTCTCTTATATGCATCACAGACAGGTCAAGCTAAAGCTATAGCTGAAGAAATTGCTCTTGCAGCTCCAACGTATGGACTGAAAGCAGATTTACAGTGCCTTAGCTTAACAGACAAAAGGGTAACTTTTTTTATTTTATGTCTATGATTTTTTGTCTCTTAGTTATGTTGAAGTTCAACTTACCTTTATAAACAATGTTTGAATTTTTTGTTTTAAAATAATTTAATGTAGTATGTGAAAATTTAACTCAAATTTGAATGTTGTGGCATTAAGTATGTTTATCTTATGTTAGGTGTTTTTCCAACTTTAATTATCTTCTCGTTAAAGGAGAAGTATTTTGAAATACCATTACTAGTACACTTTTCAGTAATATGTAACATTTATGTTCAGTTATATGGGTCATTCTACAAAAAATCAAGAATTTGTGTAACCTGTGTTTATTACAAAAGGTATACTAATAAAAATACTTTCTTGGGTTTAAAGAACCTTAGTATGATAGATATAATTAATTGCAATAAAATATTTTAATTATTACTCAAATTTTACTCCCGAACAGTGAAATGTCACATCCGTGGAACGTCACCACTTACTATTTTTACTTTTAGCAGGGTAATTAATTGAGGGTAGCAGGGTTTTTTAATTTTATAAATTAAACAAACATACAATTTTGTAGACTATATTTTTTATTTTAAGAAAATGCTCCGAAATACATTTTTAACATTTGTAAGTAAAGTGTAAGCTTTATGTAAATTTTATTTCAAGTTTTATGCTTGTAACCAGGGTAATAGATCACATCTGTGGATACCAAAAAAAGTCTCATTAAATCCTTGCAGCTGACAATAATATACTCTTTTGACAAAGAAATAAGGTGTTAAGCAGATGTTTTGTTTAGATGCAAAGAACAAGCTACAGATTAAGTTATTTATGAATAGTTTTATTAAGTTATTGGACTTGACCGAAAAAAGGTTGAGAAGAGATGTCACATTTGTAGAACTCAATAGAATTTAATAAGCTTAATTGTTATTTAATAAGTATAATTTTTTTTTCCTAAAGTGACTGGTGTTAAACTAACTTTTTTGGTTATTACTAATTTTTATCGAAGTCAATTAAGGGGTGAAGATAACTTTCTCCTTCAAAATATCTTTTTCTGCATTGATCTTTCGAAGATTCAAAATGTAAAATTAATTATTTGTAATATTACAACTGAAAAAAATAAGATAATTTGTTCTGCATCAGGTGACACCCCACACAGTTATATTCTCTTCTATTTAGGTATTTTTCAAAAATAAACATAGTCAAGATATTGTTTCAGAAAATCTTATAACAATAAAAAATATGCCCAAAAATTATTATATTTGGTCCCTTTTTAAGTTGTATAATATTTAACCAGTTGTAAAAGTAATGTTACTTATCTTTTGTAACTTTTTATTTTAAATTTAACTTCATTAAATAATTCTTAGCAGGTTTTATGCCTCTTGTCACATTCATGGACCCTTCTTTTTATAATATTTATGAAAAATAAAAAAATCTTATTTTTTTATCTTTACTACTGTATAATAGTATTATTGCTCGTAATTATATATCTTCTTTTATAGTAAGTATGAAAATTTGTGAAGAATGTTTTTATTTATTTATTTTTTTAAATTTGATCAAATCCTTGATTTTTCGTAGAATGACCCATGTATGTAATCTATTTTTAAGATGCAAAGTGTGAAACTGTTGATGTTTTAGGTACTTACGTATTATCCCGTTGACTGTTAGCAAACTTTTTGACAGTGATAAATAGTTTAAGCTATCTGTCCTCCTTGGAGGTTCAGCTCAGACCAGCTTTGTGGCTTTCCCGTGGTATACCTCAGCTCTGCTGTGGACGGGCTTTCATCTGGACGGACTGAGGGTATTCATTTGGCAAACTTTTTGTCTCGCTAATGGTCTACAGCAGCGTTCCCAACCTATGGGCCACGAGTAGCGTGGTAGTGGGCCGTGGATGTTGAACGAGAATCTAAGCCAAGATAAAATATAAGGGTTTCTGGGGTAAAGATGGAAACAATCGAGTCGCTCAATGATTAGCAATAATCGACTTATTTTAATATATTCTTCGATGGTGTAACTAAGGAATAATGCGTGAATTTAATGATATGGCTAAACTATCCATTTTTAATCTTGATTTCGACCTTCTCTTGGAGGGGACAAACAGTGTTAAAAATCCCATCGATTTTTTTTTTTTACTACGTTTTTATTTTTCTTATGGTTGTGACAGCAACTATGTTTATTTATTGTTTTATCCTTCTTGTATAGTATGTTTTACTTATTACTGAAGCACGCACATATTTTGTTACTTAGTGGGCCTCAAAGTCTTTTTTTACAAATAAATGGTTCGCACAACTAAAAAGATAGGGAACCACTGGTCTATAGGATGTGTATGTTCCTTACTTTGTACCCAAATGAAAAATTAAAAAGGAGAAAAAAAACAACAGATTTTTGTTTAATCTAGTTGACTTATGATTTTTTCAGAAGTTCTTGTGGTACTTTTAATATACATTTGTATTATTAAGTGACTTTTTCCTTCATTTTTGTAGTTTTGCATTGAAAATGAATCCTGTGCTGTTTTCATTGTTTCGACCACAGGCGACGGGGAATCGCCCGATACAGCAGTAAAGTTTTATCGTCGTATTTGCCGTCATACATTGAAGACAAATTTCTTGGAAAAATTAAGTTATGCTTTATTAGGTAATTATTTCTTATATGATTCTGCTCATGCTTTTAGGACTAGTATGACATTATTTAGTTAATTATATATAAAACATATTATATTTGTGAATGACCTAATTTATTTAATGGTCTATTTTTAAACCCTGTTGGAGAAATATCTGAAACACTGGAGATTTTTACAAATGTTGTGAGAACGAGATGGAATTTTTTTTCAACTTACAAGATATGATTTTGAGACTCCTTGCACTACAATAACTAACTTGCAGCTATTATTTGCTTTTAAATAATTGACAAGGTTGACAAATTACATTGCATTTTAAAGTAATATTTAGCAAAAAAGTTCACTTATAAAAGCATTACACTGTCCTTAAGAACTACTTATTTTGGTAGGTCCGTAAAAGTATATTCATGTCCTTACTTTCTTACCATAGACCCTTAGTTTTTGGTTGTAAGTACTTTTTCTTGAAATTTACTGTCATCTAATTGTTTTTTTTTGTTTCCCACTTCTACTGATTTGGATCCTTCTTTTATTGATAGAACAAGTTTATGTTTTAAATATTCAACAGGGTACTTTGAAATTGCTGATTCCCAAGTATCCGGATTATTTTCTTTCTATTTCAAGTTTGGATGGATTGCTGTTCGTAGTTTGGTATTGTAAATTGTAATGGTGTCTGCTGGTTCTAACTTGTAATGGTGTTTGCTGGTTCTAGCTTGTTGATGTTGGATTTAAGCTTGTGTTATTAACAATTTATTTGGGAAAGATTTTTAACAAAAAAAGTGCTAGGCTACTATGTTTTTAAATAAGCACAAAGCTAAAAGCAGTTTTTGCAAACATTTGATGTTGGGGAAATCCGCTATGAAAGTTCGTATAAAAGTAAAGTTTCAATTTATCCAATAACTTGTGCAGATTAGCTATACAGATTGAAGATGAGAAAAAAGGTTGTTGAGGTTATAGGTAATGCACTAATTAAATTTTGTTTAATTTACTTATTTATCACATTTGATTCTTTTAGTGCTATGTTGGTTTTATATGTATAAAAACAATAAGTTACCACTATCAATGTAGCATCTTTTAGTATAACAAAAGGTTAGAAGTTAAAGATATTCTTTTAGTAGAGTTGTAATAGAACGTTCAAGTTCATTGTATGGATTAATTGTATATGGAATCTTAGAGGATATTGTATTCTTTGTTACATGCAGGATTAAATATTCAAAATCTTTATGTATTGTTTCTTGTATTTTTCTCTTAACAAAGTTGATATAAAATAGTTTACTTTACATTTTTTAGGTTATTACTGTCTTTTAAAATAATATGCATTTTGCAATGTAGCCTAGCTACGTCCACTAAAGATCAACACTAAATTAAAACTACCATTTTGTTCTAAGATCTTCAATCTTATTGTAAAGAAGTGAAGATAAAAAAAAAACTCTCTCAAAAACGTGTTGAATTAATCCTTCTTTAATCGGAAAAAGCTGATTTGGACTGTTCTTGTAAAAATCATTTGTGGTAAAAAACCTAGTTTTGTAATTGGCCTTTGTTTATATCTGCATTGAGTTATAATTACATTTTCATATTTTTTTATTATGCATTTTATTGTTCATCATTATGCATTTTATACATTTCTTATGTTAATTTTTCTTAGCGCTTGGAGATTCTAATTACATAAAGTTCTGCCTGTTTGGTCGATTGTTGGATCGGAGATTGAAAGCTTTGTCTGCCAAATCGTTTTATAATCCTGGCTATGGTGACGATGCATTTGGGTTAGTATATTTCTTATATCAGGTTATTAAAAACTTCTTGTGTTGAGTAATATCAAATTTATTAAATGTATATTACAGTAAAGAACAATACCAATTTATTTTGAATCTATATCTTCTATCTAAATGCCTTCTTATTTTTCATTTTTTTTTAATCAAAATTACTAATTCTACAAGCTTATTACATTGATCATTTTATAATTGTATGCTAAATATACTTTTTCATATTTTTCAAGATGTTGCGAATTTCATTTAATAAATAATTATTCCAATTGAACTTTTATATTGGTTTTTGATCATTTTAATAAACATAGCATTCATGTTCAGTATACTTTTATTTACTTAACTGTTGAACCTAAAAATTAAATTAAAATTGGTACAAATGTCTTTTAAAAATTTATATGCAAAAGCATTTTAGCAGTTTCTATGTTACAATCTTCAAATTAAGTTTTAAAAAGAAGGGGGGGGGGGGGGAGGGAGAAGAAAAACATGTTTCTTTACGTGCAGGAATATTTTGTTTACTTTTTTTTTAAATTTCAGCATTGAGACTGGTGTTGTTCCATGGAAATTATCATTTTAATAAACATAGTATTCATATTCAGTATAACTTTTATTCACTTAACTGTTGAACCTAAAAATTAAATTAAAATTGGTACAAATGTCTTTTAAAATTTTATATTCAAAAGCATTTCAGCAGTTTCTGTGCTACAATCTTGAAATTAAGTTAGTTTTATAAAGAAGGGGAAAAAACATGTTTCTTTATCTGCAGGAATATTTTGTTTACTTTAAAAAAAAAAAAAAATTCAGCATTGAGACTGGTGTTGATCCATGGAAATTATCATTTTAATAAACATAGCAATCATATTCAGTATACTTTTATTCACTTACTGTTAACCTAAAAATTAAATTAAAATTGGTACAAATGTCTTTTAAAATTTTATATGCAAAAACATTTTAGCAGTTTCTGTGTTATAATCTTGAAATTAAGTTAGTTTTACAAAGAAGAAAAAAAAGAGAAAAAAACATGTTTCTTTACTTGCAGGAATATTTTGTTTACTTTTTTTTTTTTTAAAATTTCTTAGCATTGAGACTGGTGTTGATCCGTGGATACTGAACCTGTGGCCAGCTTTACAAAAACAACTTTGCGTTAAATCTGAAGATATAAATAGACTTCCTCTTTCTACGAATTTAATAAAAACCAATGGATATTCATTGAAAACTACTGGCTCTGTTGTAATGGAATCAAATTTGGATAAAGAAACAGAGATTCTTTCAATCAGTGACTTGTCAACATTTTTGAAAGATTTTGATGTCAAGAAATGTAGAGCGCCAAAACTTCCAACTCCTACACTAAAAATTGTGTTTGCTGATGATTCTGTAAGTAATTTTTTTTTTATCTTCAAAGAATTTTTTGTTTGACTAATAATATAATAATAATAATCATAGTATTATATGAAGTTTGTATTTTATTTAATTACTGATTTTTTTCTTGAAATTGTAGTTCATTTGTGATTATAGGGCCAACTTTTGTTTTAGCTGTATGTGTATATTAATTGTGCAAGTCTTGCAATTGTGAATTCAGTCAATATTTTTCTTTTAATTTTATAACCTGGTATAAATATTTAGTTACATTTATACTGCTGTTCTTTCTTGTCAGTGAGGTAGAAAAACATACAAATCGTAAACAATCGTAACTTAGATTTTTCTTGGATTTTTTTTTAAAACTATTTATAGAATTAAAGCAAATTTTGTGATTTAATGGCCAGCAACTAAAACCAACAAGATTCTGCAAATTCAGTGTTTTATATTGTGTATTCTGAAAGTTCGATATTTTATTTTGTTTAGGACCAACCCTGTTGGGCTTTGAGCTCCTGTTGTGGTCTTCAAATTTGTATTTGTACAAGAACAAAAATGCAACTCATGAAAATTTATCTTATCAGACAGGAGTTTTTTTTCATTTGATTTAGACACTTTCAAACATTCGGACTCTGTTAATGTTCTGCTTAAAGTATCTTCATCAGCTTTATTTCCATTAAACAAGTTTTCAGTTACGGAAAGTTAACTTTTATGCGATATAAAATTATAATTAGGTTTGTATTACAACCTATATAACAGTATTTGAGCCCTGCTTTAACTTTAAGTCCTTCTCCTGTAAAAGTATCTCCTTATTAACAACTGTAATTTGATTCATTAGTTCTTCACATATGTTAAAATAAAGGTTTTAATTTTATGTAAGATATTGTGATTTGACCTATAATCTACTAATATGTTATTAATAATAATTATTTTTGTTAGGAGCACAGGAAGAATTTTGTGGTTAATGAGGACATGCTTAATTCTCAGGCATCTGCCATCTCACCAGTAAAACTGATTGCAGGTAAAAAGTTAACTTTTGGTGAAGATGTGAAATCCAGTTTGGAACTAACACTGCAGTTTCAGGTGAGGAAAGTTATTTAATTGAATTGCTTAAATAATTATCCATTGTTAGAAGTTAAGAAATTGAGTTTTTAAAACGGTTATCATTAAGATTTTAGTGGAGAGTATTCATAATAACCTAAATTGGCAAGTACGTAGAATACATTTGTCAGTTGCACTATATAAACACTTACATGTATTCTATTCAGGATTCACCCGTTCCATACATACCAGGGGATTCGTTTGGATTTATTTGTTCAAATCCGGCAGAGGAAGTTGAACTGCTATTGAAAAGGTAATTTGTTTCTTTTGATAGTGTTTTGGAAAAATTCTTATCTAAGAAAGTGGCAGCGTTCTGCCATAATATCTGACGGCAAAATGCTAAAATCTGGATTGCAAGTGCATATTATGTTGACTGGAGCTTATGCCAGTTTTCAACTTCTTGCACCTCGGCTACTACTATAGCTAGAATCAGGATTTTTAATTTTTTTTTTTTTTTTTTTTGCAATTGTGTGAGTGTAAAAAAAATAACATAATTTTTGAACAAGGGAATATTGCAAAAAAATTACTTTGAAAGTCCCCAATGTCTCTGAAACTTTGTTCTTCTGGTTTTGACCAAAACTTTAGCCAAGCCTACAGCTGAAATAGTTTGAGAATGGTTGATATTTAGGCCATTCTTTATTTTCCTCAACTCAATTAGAGGATTGCCCTTTTATATACTTCATTGTTAATGGGAATTTCTGTCTCCAAAAAAATTATCAAGGAAGTTACGAATTTTAGCCAAAGTAACATAAGTGGGTTGATGGATTTCAGTAAACCTTCTTTTGCTCTATGTTATTAAGTGGGAGACTTTAAAATTTTAAGTTACACTGTTAAAACAGTGCACTTAGAAATAAGTAAAATTACTTATATTTTCAACTAAATCTTGTGTTCATTAAAGTTCCAGTGTTACATGTTTTGATTTTGAGTTTAACAAATTTTAAGTACATCAACGTGCCTGGTTGGTTTTGAACCACTTGCCTTCAAATCGCTAGCCTATCACCTCAATTTCAAGACTGGAAATAGCTGAAACCTTTCTCAAAATGATAGCAAATGTTATTTTTGAAACTTGAAACTGAAGTCGTTTTTTTAGACAAATTGTTGTACGTTTATAAACAATGTGAAGCTTGTAATTCTGAAGTATTTCTTAAGTAAAGTAAGCACATACTTATTTTTTTTAGCATGTCTAGTTGCTTTTTAAAAATGTTAGTACTTATATTTTTAGTATGTATATTTGAATGTGTTTTTACTGAAGCTAAAACTATTAGGTACATATTTCTAATTATGAATAAATAATTTTTCTTAGTATGAGAGGGCGTATCCCTATTTCAAAGAAATGAACCAGAATTAGGATTAAAAACCTAAAGCTCTCTACAATATTGCAAATTTTGTCACTCTCAACACAAAGAGTTGTATGTGAAGCTAATGTAGTTATTGCTTACAGAACTTTGTATTAAGACCAACAATATGATTATTCACGTAAAAAAAACCCTTGACAGTATCCTACTCAACTTGAACATAAGAAGCAATAAAAAAAATGTATATCTCCCATAAAACAACTAAACATTGTTAGAAAACCGTCAAGTAAAATGGTCAGCCGGAAAAATTTATGAAATGTGACGGTTGCCACCGAATGATGATGTTTTTTTCTTAGCTTTCAATGAACTAAATTGAGATTATTGAAAAGGTAATCAGTACTTATCAGGTTACAGTTTTTGCAGAAATAATATGTATTCAGTGTAATGGATATCTACAAGTTCAAATATTTTAACTGACATTATTTCGATAAAACTCAATTCTGACAAGTACCGATTGCCTGTAAGGATTTTTCTTTCAATTTAGCTCATTGTGTGACAGATGCTCCAAACAAATGAAGTGCATTCAGTTACAGTACCCATTAAATTTCGTAATTTTTTTTCTGTTTGACCATTTTACTTTACATTTTTTTTTAAGTTGTATTTTGCAGTATAATTGTTTTCAATTTATAAAATCACTAAGGTATGTTCATGAGTTAAGTTTTTCTTCAAATTGTTTAATTGTAGGTTAAATGTTCTTCACCTTGCTGATCATGTTGGGAAATTATGTATTCCAGAAGAATGTGTTAGCAAACGAAAGTTGCCAGCACATATACCGCCTTTTCTAACCCTCAAAGATGTATTTTTGCACTGTGTGGAAATTCGTTCAGTACCTAAAAAGGTAAGTAACTTATTTGAGGTAATTATTGCAATATTTCAATGAATAAATTTTTGTTCAATTTTCATTCAAATTATGTAATCTTATTTTTTTTTTTTTAATTCTGTGCCAAAAAAAATTTGTTTTTTGAAAAAAATCATATGAATTTTTTTTTATACTCACATTTCACTCCTTAGATATATGTTGCAGTGGGGCTAATTTTACCAATTAAAGTAAAAGAGAAAAGTATGGGTTCATTTTAAAGTAAGATACATATAGAAACTTAACAAAGTTCATTTTTAGGTCAAAATGTGTGGTATTAGAATGTACTGATTTTTTAAATATATACTCTGTCTTAGTGCATATTAACATAAACAGGGTTTCCGCGCATATGGAAAGTCAGGAATTTGGACATTGGGTAAATTTTGTCATGGAAAGTCATGATTTTGAGCAAAAACATGGCCATAAGTCATGGAAATACAGTAAATTTTATGAATTTCTAAACATTTTAAGTAAAATCCCGTAACTGTGACATCATAAACGTCACGATTGCTATTCAGCTCATCGAAAACTCATCTATGTTTTTATTTACGTTTTGACGGAAACAACTGTCATAATTAAAAACTGCGGCCAATGAAAATATTTCTGAACTCCAAATTTGTGACATCACACGAGTAAGGTCTCATAAGTGGGAAAAAAAAAAAAAATCTTAGTATGAGAACTGAAATTAACAGTTTTGGTAAGCTTGTGTTAATGTTTTTTCCCCCTCTTCTTTCTTTTGTTTTGAATTATTGATATCAAAACATTTGATTTTTGATTATATAATTTATTATTATTGACTTACTCTTTCTTCAAATATATCTTTATTATTAAAGATTGATTTGCTTTTTTAACACTGAAATATCAAAGAATGGAAATTTATTTTTCTCTTTTTCTTCTACTTTGGAAGTTACTGAAACAAGGATTTTTTATTTAATTTAAAATAAAACTTTATAAAAATCATTTTATGGTACATTGATTTATTTACGATGTTGGTGTTAGTAACATTCATATAGGTTATTATTACTTTTGTGATTTGATTTCTTTAGTAATGGAAAATTATTTTCTTCAGTCCTTGAAAGTCATGGATTTGTGACACTTTATTTTGGCAGAAACCCTGCGTAAAGTTATTTGAACTTTGGATCATGGTGTTTTTTCATATGATTCAATACAATATTTACTCAATGAAATAGGTTTTTTTTTTTTTTTTTTCCCAGGAAAGAACATTTGTGCTGTTTTTTTTATTTCAACTTTAAATTTTTACTTCGTTATTATAGATTTTGCTACGGATACTCGCAGAATATGCCACTGATGTACAAGAGAAGGAATCTTTATTGTTCTTGAGCAGTCCAGAGGGCTCCAAAGCTTACACTAATGGTGTGCGGAAACCTTCATTGTCTATTATTGATATTCTTTTACATTACAAATCTTGTGTCCCTCCAATTGAAAGATTGTTAGGTACAAACTTTCTTTAGTACTAGCCATCTATAATATAGTTATCACTAAATGTCTTATATCTTTTGTCTAAAAATATGTTTTATTTATATTTTTAGAATATCTCCCTTGTTTGAAACCTAGATTTTATTCTGTTGCAAGGTAAAGTTTTTTATTATTAGACTTTTGTATAAAATTGATTTTATTTTATTAATGGTGTCTAACTATGTTAAAAAAATAAATAAATTAAGTGATTAATATTTGTATAACCATTTTAAAAACTTTTAAGAAAAGGTAGTTTATTCCCTAAAGCTGATAAACTTGGTTTTTATCAACTATTGAGGGTTATCAAAATTTTTACCAAACGAATGATGGTGTGTTAAAAAGAAGTTGCTATAATTTTATGTGGAATTTTAAAACTATCTACCAATTAAATAACAAGGCCTTATAGTCAATTAACATGTTGATAATTTTCACTACAACTTCCACAACTTCTTTAGCCATAATGTTAGATCTAAATTTAAGCATTCTTGGGATTTAAGATTTAACCTCCTAAATGTTTACACGTTTTTCCCAAACAAAATGTTTTATTGTTGAAAAAATTAAATTCTTTTTCTGTATTTGCAGCTCGCCTTTATACGATCAAATGTGCTTCAAAATTGTTTTTAATGTTTTTAAAATTAACAAGGGTGAAGGAAGAATGATAAACAGAGAAGGTGTTTGCACTGGATTTCTCAGCCGATTGTCTTCCGATCTTATATGTGATTCATCCTCTTTGACCAACAAGATGTCTGCTCTCGATATTAATTGTGATAAGGTACTTTTCTATTTTATTTAAAATTTTACTTAAGTATTAATGCAACTACCCTGTAAAAGTCTCTAAGGGTGCTTACACAGTGGAGCCGGGATGGGTGCTTACTCGCATACTCGCACAGTGCGAGGTAAAATAAAACCATGCTTCTCTATGGGGACGTTCACAGTGGAGACTGGTCGGTTTACATGGGATACTCGCATGAATCCAGGTAGGTTTTTCTCGGATGGATGCTTGCTGGCATAGTGCGGGGGTACTCAGTGCGCATGTGCAACTTTGATCCGTTGCTGCTTTATATCGAGGATTTTTCTAAAATTAAGGTTATTAGTGTTAATAATTATGTGTATTGCACATAGTTACTGCATATAGTAATAACACATGTGTACTGCAAATAGGTACTGTACGTGTATATTGCAAATGCTTGTTGCAATTAGGTATTGCACATGAGTATTGCCCATATATATTGAGAATAGTTATTGCACATGTGTATGCTATAAATTAGGGATTACACATGAGTATTGCCCATAAGAATTGCAAGTAGATATTGCACATGAGGATAGCAAATAGGTATATCACATGGGTATTGCAAATAGGTATTGCATACGAGTATTGTGAATGTGTATTGCACATGAGTATTCCAAAAAGGTATTGCACATGAGTATTGCATATGTGTATTGCACATGAGTATTGCAAATTGGCATTGAACATGAGTATTGCAAATCGGTATTGCATATGAGTATTGTGTATATGTATTGCACATGAGTATTCCAAATGGGTATTGCAAATTGGCATTGAACATGAGTATTGCAAATCGGTATTGCTTATGAGTATTGTGTATATGTATTGCACATGAGTATTCCAAATGGGTATTGCACATAAGTATTGCAAGTAGATATTGCACATAAGTATAGAAAATAGGCATTGCACTTGAGTATTGCACATGGGTATTGCAAGTAGATATTGCATATGAGTATTGCAAATAGGTGTTGCATTTGAGTATTCAAAATGGGTATTGCACATAAGTATAGCAAGTAGATATTGCACATAAGTATACCAAATAGGTATTGCAAGTAGATATTGCACATGAGTATTGCAAATAGGTATTACATATGAGTATTGCAAATAGGTATTACATATGAGTATTGCAAATAGGTATTACATATGAGTATTGCAAATAGGTATTACATATGAGTATTGTGTATGTGTATTGCACATGAGTATTGTGAATGTGTATTGCACATGGGGTATTCCAAATGGGTATTGCAGATAAGTATTGCAAGTAGATATTGCAGATAAATATAGCAAATAAGTATTGCACATGAGTATTGCACATGGATATTGCAAGTAGATATTGCACATGAGTATTGCAAATAGGTATTGCATATGAGTTTTGTGTATGTGTATTGCACATGAGTATTCGAAATAGGTATTGCATATGTGTATTGCAAATAGGTATTGCACATGAGTATTGCAAATAGGTATTGCACATGAGTATCGCAAATAGATATTGCATTATGAGTATTGTGTATGTGTATTGCACATGAGTATTCGAAATAGGTATCGCACATGTGTATTGCAAATAGGTATTGCACATGAGTATTGCAAATAGATATTACAATTTTTATTCTGACATTTTTTCGAATATCCTGATATCTGTGTGGTTAGTGATCTAGTCTCGCATGCCAAAAGTGCCGGGTTCGAATCCTGGGTTTGGCATAGATGCTTGTGGTTCGGAATCCACGTTAAGCTATAAGTCTCTGTTTCATTAGCCGTCATTTTGCATAAAATAAGTCGTTGAGCGTACAAACCAACCGAAATGGAAACTTGTGTAAAAGAGACCCTTTAGTGACAGCCCAAAAACTTGATAGGCTGCATCTTATCGACAACTAATCTATCTGTCAAATTTCAATTCGATTGAATGACGGCAAGTGGGTTAATTAGTCCTCAGAAGCCAAAATGGAAGCCTGTGTAAAAGCTGCCTTTTAGTGACAACCCCCAAACCTCGATAGAATGCGTACTCATCGACACCGAATATACATGCCAAGTTTCAGCCCGATCGGATGACGGCAAGTGGGTTAATTAGGTCTCGGCAGATTTGCCCGGCATCAGGCATACACATACACAAAATCGAAGTTAATATAAAATATTTAAAAATAACCCCTAAAAAACTAAAATTTTAATATCAACCTTTTATATGCATTTCTAATTTTCATGCACCAATTGCAACTTATTGAATTGAGATAATTTTGATAGAGTTTGACAACTACTAAAAAACATCTACTCCAAAATATTTACTAATTTTTTATTTTTTTTACACCAAAACTTGATTGAATGCATCATATATAGAACAAGTCTATTTGCCAAGATTTTTGCTGTGCGAAGATCTTGCACGTCAAATTTAATAGGGGAAGGTTTCCTTCATTAAAAATCGCCAAATTGAACATGTTTGAATACAGCTTAGCATCTGGATAATAGAACGTGAGTAAAAGCTTACAGGTCTGAAGTAATGCAATAAAAAGTGCGTAAAAGCAGCATTTATGCGACAGTCCCAAAACTTAATAAGAAAAAAATATATCATAGACAACGAGTCTACCATCCAAGTTTCAGTTCAATTGGATGACGGGAAGTAAGTTTATTAGTAATACAAGCCCCAATTAAATCGTGTGTAAAAGCGGCCTGCTATTGACAGTGGTAGCCCCCAAAATTTGATGGAATGCAATCTTTATCTACAAAAATGTATTTCTCAAATTTCAGCACAATTGCTTCCCTACAAGTTGGTTTATTCATATTTCAGAACGGTTCAAAGAAGTGTGTGCAAAAGCGGCCTTTTAGTGACAGTGGCACTCACCAAAACTTGAAATAGTGCAACCGTATCGACAACGAATCTAGCCTTTTTTCTATATTAGCCAAACAAAATGCTCAACTACATTCTGTAATAAAAGTTCCATGACCTAAAATTTTTGAATATACACTTTTCACTGTATCTAAAAACCAATTTCATAGCAAATTTTTTTATTTAATTTCCGATTCTATTCTTTTTTTGAAACTTGGCGCTTTTGTTTTCTTCAGAGATCGTTGCTACGAGTGGTTGCTAAGAAAATCATGTGGTTTACATAGGAGTGATCCTGGGTCTATGCGAGTATAACCTGCCTGGTAACCTTCCAGGTAAACCATCCTGTATGCGAGTAAGCGAATAAGCACCCATCCCGGCTCCACTGTGTAAGCACCCTAAGTAATAGATAACTAAGTGAGTGCTACCTACTTTACTTCTGTTTTTAAGGGACATAATACGGTAGCCCCTCAATGTATCTTTCTTGTCAGAAGAAAAGCAAAATGCGAGATGTATCGGGCAAAATGATAAAATACAAGAATGGGAGATAAAGCAAAAGCACGATATATCCGAATGTGCGATATAACGAGGAGTTACTGTACTGCTTCTGGTATATTTGGAATATTTTATTGTAACCTTAAAATTGTCTACCATTAAAACCTAAATTTTTTTTGATTATTTACTCGATTGTATTTACTCGATTTGAACATGCACCGTTTGCTGAAGAAAAAAAATTAGAATTTTTGTAATGTATATTTGTGTTGATACCGAATCCTTGAAAAGTGCTTGAATTTTTTCTTCTTCAAGTGTATGAACCATGTTAACAACTTCTCTAAGAAAGTGTCGGTTTTTTGTTTGGTGTTAAATAGTTGTGGGCTGCAGGAAAAAAAAAGAAAATTAGCTTATATGCACTGAATGCATGCAGCCTGTCTCTAATAATTTCCCAGCTAACCATGTGCCTTATTTTCATTTTCTATCAGCAAATGTGGCAATTTCTGTGTACTTGTTTTGTTTCTATGTTAACTATATATCAAGGCTTAACAATATACACTATTATCTTCTTGAATGTCAATTGTTGTAACCTTAGATTTCTTAGGCTGATAAAAATGAAATTGTGGAACTTGCTTTGGGTGGAAGAAAATGCCTTATTGTGCTATTAATCCATTCTTCTATAGTTGAAAACTTTGGTCTGCATAAAAGTACTGATAAAAATGCAATTTAAAAAATGGCAATGTTTAGTTTACGTCTTCCATGTGGGGATCTGAGATTAGAAAAAATTTAAGATTGCTGTGGAGTCTGCAGCGCCTTCATATTTGCTCAGCTTGAAATGCAAAAGAAGATAGACTATTTATGTGTGTGCAGAACAACAATCAGGATTACTTCTTGGTTGTGATGTGAATGCACACCACACAATCTGGGGCAGCTCAAACATCAATGATAGAGGTGAGTTACTCTTAGACTTTATACTTGAAAATAACCTAGATATTTTAAATGTAGGAAATAAACCGACCTTCATTACCAGTGTAAGAAAGGAAGTACTTGACATAACCTTAGCCAGTCCAGAATTAAGTAGTTATGTTGAAAAATGGCATGTTGATGAGAAGCCTTCAATGGCAGACCATCAATTTATCCATTTTTTATTAAAATCCGAATATCGCTGGGAAAAAACGTTTAGGGATCCCAAAAGGACGAACTGGACTTTATTCAATAATGAACTCCAGAATTACCTGGAGGACTTTTCCCAGAAAATCTATGACACTTATGATCTGGAACTGCTTGCAGACGGTCTGCAACAGGCGATCCACATGTCATACATTAACAACTGTCCTCTGCTTATGAGAAAGGGTACACAACCAAACTCTTGGTGGAACCAAGATCTCATGAGACAGAGAAAGGCAGTAAGAAAACTTTTCAGGAAAGCAAAAAAATCTGGTAAGTGGGAAGAATATAAGTGCCTACTTGCAGAATACAACAAAGCTGTTCGAATGGCCAAAAGGAATTCATGGAGGAAGTTCTGTGATTCAGTTGAAAGTACTGCTGAAGGTGCTAGACTCCATAAAATTCTTAAAAGAGATACGCCAATTTTGGTGGGGACTCTTAAGAATGATTCCGGTGGCTATACCAAGACTGGCCAAGAAGTTATAGAGACTCTGGTCGAAACACATTTTCCCAAATCCAACTTGGTATCCAATGAATTGAACCCCTCTCCCTTGGGATTTCCTAAAAAGGTGAGGAGGGAAAATTGGATAGTTGCCAAGAAACTCTTTACTGATAAACAGGTATTATGGGCTATCAACTCTTTTGAACCATATAAAACTCCAGGACCAGATGGGATAATGCCGATTATGCTTCAGAAATCGGCTGAACTCATCTCACAGATCCTGTGCAAAATGTTCAGAGCCAGTCTGGCTCTTGAATACATCCCTAGACAATGGAGAAAGGCAAGAGTAGTCTTTCTGCCCAAACCTGGGAAAAACCAATATGACCAGGCTAAGAACTTTCGTCCTATTAGTCTTTCATCTTTCATACTTAAGTGCATGGAAAAGATAATTGATAGACACATCAGGGATGTGTTGAGGAGCACCAGACCTCTTCACAAGAACCAATTTGCTTATCAATCAGGTAAATCTACAGAGGTGGCTTTGCAACACCTGGTTGTAAAGATTGAAAAGACCCTGGAGTTCAAGGAAATGGCTTTGGCAGCTTTCCTAGATATTGAGGGTGCTTTTGATAACACTTCTTTTAACTCAATCGCTGCTGCCGCTGCTGGCAGAGCTATTGAACCACTTATCTGCAACTGGATTAACTCCTTACTTGCAGACAGAATTATTACAACCGAGTTGTTTGGGGCAACACTTGAGGCTAGACCCACTAGGGGATGCCCTCAGGGAGGAGTTCTCTCCCCTCTGTTATGGAACCTGGTGGTTGATGACCTATTAGCAGACCTCAATCAAAGCGGCATTTATGCTCAAGGATATGCAGACGACATCGTCGTATACATATCAGGCATAGATGAAAAAACAGTGACAAATATCATGCAAGGGACCCTGAACAGAATCGCAAGATGGTGTTGTGAGAAGAATTTGAGAGTAAATCCTCAAAAGACTACTCTTGTCCCATTTACGCGAAGAAGAACCTGCATTGATGAAAGAGATACACCTACCCTGTTGGGAGAAAAAGTAAATATGCTGAATGAGGTTAAATATTTGGGAGTTATACTGGACACTAAATTAACCTGGAATCAGCATTTGAAAAACAAAATAAACCAAGCAAAAGTAGGACTTCTACGATGTAGAAGAGTTCTTGGTAAATCATGGGGTCTAAAGCCAAGGATGACCTATTGGCTATATACAATGGCTATTAGACCTACTATGACTTATGCTGCAGTGGTCTGGTGGAAAAAGACGGAACAATTGACTGTTAAGACCAAACTAGACAGCCTTCAAAGAGCTGCCTGTTTGAGTATAACAGGTGCTATGTCCTCTACTCCCACCAGAGCCATGGAAACTATTCTTTCTGTTGTCCCACTTGATATCTTCATCAGTGGTGTTGCCAGAAGAAGCTCTTACAGACTGGAAAATGCTGGGTTGTGGATGAATTATGCCAGCCAAGTGTCCCACACTAGCATTAACCAAAAATTCTTTGATCCTATACTTTTGATGCCCTCTGACATCATGGAGACAAGATTCCTCTTTCATAGACCCTTCGAAGTACTTATTGACCCAAGAGAGAAATGGAAAGAGGAAAACTACAAGCTTACGAATGGAGACATTGTGTGGTACACAGATGGCTCCAAACGGAACGAAAAGGCAGGTGCTGGAATCTGTGGAGTTAGACCTAAAGTAAGGATTGCCCGCCGACTAGGAAAACATGCCACAGTATTTCAAGCGGAACTGCTTGCCATCATTTACTGTCTACATGAATGCTCTAGAAGATCCTACTCAAATAGGAAGATCTACATATTTAGCGACAGTCAAGCAGCTTTAAAGGCAATAAACTCATTTCAAATAAGCTCTAAACTTGTTTGGGAATGCAGAAACCTTCTACAAGACTTGGGGACCCATAACAGGATCCTTCTTACATGGGTGCCAGGTCATATTGGTGTAGAAGGAAATGAAACTGCAGATAAGCTTGCTAAACTGGGAACTGCAGACCTACCTTTAAGTCCTGAACCTTTTTGTGGGATCTCCAAGACTACTGCAAAAAGGGTGATAGGAGAAAAAATGCTTAAAGAAACTACAGAAAGGTGGAAACAAACCACCGATCAAAAACATGCGAGGCTTATGATCCAAGAACCTTCCATGAAACTATCATCTCAGATCCTGCGTCTTAGCAGGGATAAGGTGAGAGTGATAGTTGGATTTCTTACAGGCCACTATCACCTAAGAAAACACCTTCATAGAATGGGAATATTTAAAGAAGAACCTTTATGTAGGAAGTGCAATATGGTAGAGGAAACAGCCCACCATATACTTTTTGAATGTGAAGCTCTTCTTCACATTAGGCACTCAAGCTTAGGTCTTGGAACAGAACTTGATACAATCCACGAGGAACCTGTCAAAAGCCTTTTGACCTTTCTTAAGGAATCTGGTTTTCTTTGACAGGGGGTCGTAAAATAAAGGGGTTGGTGCAATATTCCCTAGTGGAATCAGCACCTAGGCTCAACTGACCTCCCCATTCACTATGACTATGACTATGACTAGACTATTTACAATGATGTTACCACTAACCTTACTGCAAATCATGTCTTGTTAAAATTTGCCAAACTTTACTAAGGTAGTTGTATTAATACTTTTTATATGATTGTTTATACTTATGTCACACATTGTTTTTCTGATGTAGTTATTGGAAATGTGTAGGCGTTTTACTCTAGTTTCATAAGTAATTACACTTTAAAACATTTATTAAACCTTTTTGTAACTCTGTTTTAATTCCATAGTATAAACATAGTGTGGTCCTGCACTGCTGGGGACTTGTATGTAAGACAGAAAAGTTTGCATTTGAAAAGCAGTTTTGGATTCTTTGAAAGACATTTAGGGCATGAGATTGTAAAAGTACATGGTATCCCCTTACCAACTTAAGAATGACGTCTTAAATAAAGTGCCAAGGAAATGATGTCTTGAATGGTGTATTTGGTTTAGCATACCACCATTTGTGAAATGATAAAATACAAATAATTAAATAATGCATTCTAGTCTGAATTGTATTAGGTGTTCCATTTAATAGAATGACGCACTTAATAATTTTTCAATTATTATTGCCTTTCTTGTGATGTTTCAGTAGTTCTCTTAGCAGCAGATGAACTATACCTTGCACTAATATTTGTCCTTTGAGGGCATTTTTAGGAGAATGTCAAAATTAATCTAATTTTGAAATGGATTTAAATATTTGCGGGTCCTGCTTATATTCATCGTCCAATCAAAGCACTTCATGAGTTGCACTATAAAAAAGTGTATACACAAAAGCAGTTTACAGTATCAATTTACAGTAAATTTTTGGAAATTTTACAATAAGATTCAAACTGCTTATGGTACAGAAGGTTATAATACATCAAATAAAGGGGATTCATTAGAACAACTTTTGTTTATATTTTTATGTATTGTAAAAATGTGGTTGGCATTTCAGAGATTTTTTTTTAAAATGTCAGTAAATTTTAATTAAAGCAACATTTAGTGTAATTTAAAAGTTGTTTTCAACCATCTTCATGTACTAATGCTACTATGCACCAAATTTTGCTCCTCTATGTGAAAAACTGTGGATATGTATAGATGAACTGACACTCAGTTTTATTTTTATAAATAGATTTTAGTACCTTATGTATATTTAACTGGTTCATGTTAATTTTTCAAAGTATATCATTACCAATATTCATTATTTTAAATTGTATGTTTTATAAAATTCATTGATATTAACTTGTGTTTTTAATTTTTTTTTTCCAGTTTATCTTTAATGTTTATAAAAAGACAAATCCATATTTTTATTTACCAGACAATTTGGATTTTCCTCTCATTATGGTTGGACCTGGAACAGGAATAGCACCTTTTATGGGATTTCTGCACCACTGGTATGTTTTTTTTATTATTTATGAACAAGTTTTCTATTCTAATTAATATTTCAATTAGTTTCCTGATAAAAATATTTTATTGCACAGTGAAAAATTGTTGGAACTGCAGAAAGATGAGAAGAAACTAAGCAATACTTGGCTTTTTTATGGTTGCCGTTATAAAGAGAATGACTTTTTATATAAGTAAGCTTATTTGTTACTCTTCAATAAATGTTTATATTTTACTTTTACTTCGAAAAGTAATATTTATTTCATAATATATTCTGGTTTATGTAAACCATTTCTTGTTTAAATTTTTGTTTTAATCCTAGCAAATGCAGCAGTTTTTATAACAGTTTATAACTTCGTACATTATTGGTTAATTTGTTGGAAATTAGTATTTGGCTTTTTCAAATGATGCAATGAAGACAGTTAATAGTTGATACAGAAGTAGAGCTGTTTTTTCAAATTCATCCAAAATGGAACTACAGCTTTGTTTCACAGCATGCTAACATGTCATTTTTTAACAGTAGATTCAGTAAAATAGTAATATAATATTATGTTTTTATAACTTTTAATTTTTTTTTTACATATGTAGAATTGGTTCGCTGTTGCTGATATTTATATATTTATATTCACTTTATGAAGTTAGCTAATTCTTTGTTTCTACTTGTATAGATTTCAAATCTTTTTCTTTACCTAGAACTGAATTGCAGAGACTGCAGTCTTCCGGAGTTCTCGCACATCTTATCACATCATTTTCTCGCGAATCTGTTTTGCCTCCTGGAGTAGCATCAAGGTATGTCCATGAAAGCATCAAACAGCATGCAGATTCTCTCTCTGAAGCCATAAAAGCTGGTGGAAGAATCTTTGTTTGTGGTGATGCCAAACATATGGCACATGATGTTCAACAAGCATTTATTGAAGCTTTCCAAATGAGCCTAGGTAAGTTTTTCAAATATATCTGGTCAGTTTTTTATCAAGATTTCATATTTTTTTTGTAAAATTAGGGTGACCTTTATCATAATTTAACTGTAGTTTGAGATTACGCTATTACGTTGTGAATGTGTTTAGCATTTGTATTTATATTTCAGTTATGTATTAATGTTTAATAGATATTACTGTATTACATGCTTATATGGCTATGGAGCTGAAATTATAGTAACTATTATGACATAAAAAATTTCCTTTAAACAAAATATTGAACATATATATATATATATATTAAATGAAATATAGTCTCTAAAAAATAAAAAACTTGATATTTTGAAGATGGTGCCACTTACCCTATAACAACATATTGATAGAAAAAGAAAACAAAGTCAATCCTGGTTGAAACTGATGATGTTATCACAATGTTTTTTAAACAGTGTGCATCATAGTCATGTTAAAACTGCTCAAATAACACTTAAAAGATTTTCAACTAACTTTTAAAGAATTGTAATTTTCTTTAAAAAAATTTTAAGCTTCAGCTCTAATAAAGACTTTGTGTGTGTGTGTGTGGTGTGGTGTGGTGAGGTGTGGTGTGGTGTGGTGTGTGTGTGTTGATAAGAAAAGAACATAATTTAAAAAAAAAAAAAAAAAAAAAAAAAAACGCTTTACACTTGATACATTTCTTTAAAAATTTTCAGTTTTAATATTTTTTATGGATTAGTTGATTTACTTACATTGAATAAAAGTTCCTTTTAATTTTTTAATTAATTTTTAAATCTTGTTAGGTAAAGCATAATTTATATAAAACTCATCTAAAAGAATGATGAAACATCAGTTTGTCATTCAAATGTATAAAAAAAAATGAGTTAATTAAACACCCTTGATGAATTTTGTTTTCTATTAATTTGTATAACTATTTTTTTTTTTATTATTATTATTATTTTCAGATATGTCACTAATTGATGCTGAATCCTTTGTAGCAAAACTTCAAACAGAACATCGATACATTAACGATGTATGGGCATAGTTTAAACTAGAAAATGTCCAATATTTAAAAAAATATTTCAATATTTATATAGGTTTACATAGTATCATTGAAAAACTTAAAATTGTGTGAATAATGACTAGTATTAACCCATGTGCAAACTTGTAGAGAAATATTTGTTAAAAATTTTTTGTATAGAATATGGTATGCTCGATATCAATCTTGAAATTATTGCGTGTGTTTTTTTTACTCCAGAATATCATTAATTTGTAACAGTTTTATTATTATTATGATATTGGATTCATGTGTATTAATCAATAACTTTCTGTATAAAATAAATTTTTATACTGTCTTGAAATAAAGAAAACAGATTTCACATCTATGTACATGCAAACTTATAGAAAAGTAATAAACTGAATTAAGTGCCTGATGCATAACTTGTACATATATTTTAAAATATAATTTTGTAATATTTTTTTTTTTCATTAAATATGGAAAAAAAGAATTTTAGTCTAATTTTTTTTACTTTCAGTTTTCTTATGAGAAAAATTGTTTTCGACACTTTTTGCATAACATGAATGTATTTTGTAAAAGGAATGTATTAGCAATATTTATCTACAAAGTTGTATATAATTTGAAAAATTCAAATGGTATAATATGCAAAAAAGAAATTTGAATGATGGCTATATGTTGTATTCTAATTGATGAAATAAAAAAAGAAAAGACCCATTGTAATTCGTGGAAGGTCTTTAATAATTGAATATAGTTTTTTATATCATGAGGGGTCATCTACATATTAAAACTAAACCAAACTTTTAAAAGTTCAATGGAGACCCCACGACATTATGCCCTATTTAGATTCCATCCGGAAAAAAGCGAAATGCCAAATTTAGTTAGTAATTTAAATGACAAGGGGAACTAATGTTAAAAAGGAAAATTGTTGTTTTATCCATAAAATGTTAAGTAATTAATATATTTTATTATTTTTTGTTTCGAACAATAGTTTGTTAAAGACCAAATACAAATAACATGCAATTTTACATTAAAAAGTTTTTTAACAATTATTATTTAATAAAACAAATTAAAAACTTTTTCAAATAGAAATGTATATTTCTTTCGCTTTCATTGGATTTATCATGGTCGAAAACCTTCCTGAGAATTTTTTTTTTTTTTCCATTTTGACGTTTGGTTTTCAATATTTTAGCAAAAAGGTAAAAAAGCTTACTTTTAGGGGCTGTATACTAGATTACATTTGAAATAAATTAAGCTTTAATTGAAATAAAAAATGTTTCAATGTAAAAATTTGAAGTATTTTTTTCATCTTTTCAAAATGTTGGGAAAATGGGTGGTAAACTTTTATATTTTTGTTTAATAAAAACTGATTGCATCTATTAATATTGAAAAGTTATTCATTTTTATATTGAAAAGTGCTCTAAATTTTGCGACTCAAAAGCTTTGGGTGGTACGCATCATATTCATTCCTTTGCAAGTTATATCTAATGTTCGAGCTAAACTCGTGGATCCGAGGCTACGCATGCCTCTAGCATGTGAGACGACCCCAGTTCAATACTCAGCTTCAGTGTATTGTAACTGAATTTATGTTTTCAAATATAAGTGGACACAACAGGAATTATGTGTTCCAAGTTGGAATTCTCAATTCAAGGTTTCCCATTCGATACTTGAAATGCAAAGATCATTCTCTATAGCAGCATTCACCACTAACTTTTTTAGAAACGGGCCATATGACTTATATTGGAGCTTTCCGCAGGCTGGATACAATAAAATATGTATCTTTAATTATAATCGATTGACCAATATATGAAATTTCTGAAAACTAAAAAAAAATATTATCTTACTAAAATTATGATTGATATTTGATTTTTTTTTTCTTCAAATAATTAAAAAAAATATTAGTTTTTATTATTAGTAAATCAAATTCTAAAAAAGAAGTGAATCTACTGTTTCAACGGGATTCAACTTTTAATATAAGTATTTATACTGTACTTTCAGATGACCCGGTTTTAGTCGATACCAATTGTGAGACTGCTGCGATCAAAATCATTCAGTTTATTTTATAATAGAGTTAATGTCTTTTGGAGTATTTGTTGCATGAATTGTCCAAATGAGATTCAGTTAAATTATTCCTGTATTTAGTCTTGAGGAAAACCGGGCACGTAGTGGAAAACTCTGTTTTACATAGTTAACACATATTATTTCGGATAAATTAAAATTATGTGTTGCGTAGAAAAAAAAGGGCTCATACCTTGAAATTTGATTTTTTTTAATGTCTTCTGTGGTGCTGACGGGCTGCAGAAAATCTGTGGCTGGCCAAATTTGGCCCGCGGGATGCGTAGTGGCTAACGCTGCTCTATAGCATTCTCCCTTTAACTGGGACTAGTATAATTATTTAGAACATGTACAAAATTTGGCTCAGTATTATAACCTTCATTTAGATCTTTTTACACTATGAAAAAAATGATGCAACTAAATTGGGTTCCAAAATATATTAAGATGACAAAAAATTTAGTCTCGTAGGTCGCTTCAGAAAGACGCAAAAAACACATTAGACAACTATTTTTAATACATTACCACCTTAAGTAAAAAAATATAATGAATGTCCGTAATGATCTTTAAAGTTTTTATCTTTAGCATGTCAGGTTATATTTTAGTTACCATGAAAAGTTATTTTGTAAAGTTAAATAAACATAGCATTTGATTTGACTTATTTTTAAATTTAGTTCCAGGAAATAGTTCTTATTAAAATTTAAAAAAAAAAAAAAAAAAAAAAAAGACCAAACTCAAGGCCTATCTAGGTTGGTCCAATTTAATTCTTAAACAATCCCCCAATGAAAACCAGCTGTCTATTAAAACTATTTAATACAATAGAGTTTATGATGTGGTATGGCAGATGTTTTTTTTATAAACTACCCTATTCTAAAATAAGGATTTTCTGTTCGTAAGTCAAAATTCGAATAAAAAGCTTTTATGTGGTCCTGCCCCCTGTATTGTAATTTAAACCCTTGAAGTCGCTCTGTTAGTTAAATTTAAACAAATGTATTTAATCCCTTGAAGGCTTTCTTTTCTCCAATGATACTTATTTAGTTTTTTCAATCTTGCACCATAATTCAAACTTAAGTTTCCCAATATAATTTTGTTGCCCTGTCCTTCACTAAATCTTTTCTAACATAGTATCTGTTTTAAGGTGAGGTTACCAGAATTACACAATATACTCGAGATGTGGCCTAACTAGTCATCTGAAAAATTTAATTGCCATTCCTAGGTCATTAGAAACTTCAGTCTCATTGATTTTATCCTGGGATATATCCAGGTTTTTTTTTTACAGGATCCTATTTTTGTGAAAAAAATTCAATTTTGGGAAACATTTCCAATTTTATATATTTTGAGCATATGGTTTGGCTTCCATGACGTCACTACCTTGAAACCAACATGTATGCAAGCGGGCTGTTTTCTCCTTTTGGCATAAAATAAACCTTGTGATTGTATTGGGAAGCCCAGTGGCTCAGTCATAGCACTGCCAACACCTCCTACTGCCCCGCGACAAGTCCGCGGTTCGATCCCCTTTTATAAACTACCCTACTCTAAAATAAGGGTTTTTTAAAAACGAGTGGAATTAGTTTATATTTATGAAGAATTTCTTTCTTATTCTAAATATTCAAACAAAAGTTCTTTAAAAATAAAATTAGTTATTTAAATATTAAGGAAAGAAAGTGCTCCGAATCTCCGTCCGATCAAAACGATCCTCTATAGCTGTGACGTTACGAGATCCTTCCGTTTTTATGGTTATCGTGAGGTTTCTCCCAAATAGTTAGAGCATTGATTCTCAACCACTGTGCCGCGGCACTTTTGTGTGCCACCAAATTCTTAAAGTATGCCGTCAAATTTTAGAAATGTATATTTGTAATTAATCCCTTAATAAACGTACTGTTGTTTTTGTAGTACATATTATTTTATTTTACATTCCAAATTATTATCATAAACTATTTTACACAGTGTGTAATAGGTGTATTACAGTGTATTATAGGTAGTATTATAGGTAGGTAAAGTAAACAACTTTTAAACTTATCTTTTTCTTTGTGTGCCGCCAAATTTTGAAATATCGTTAAAAGTGTGCCGTGACAAAAAAAAGGTTGAGAATCACTGAGTTAGAGTATGTTTGGTTGACAATTGCCAAATCACATACCGATTGGCGTGATATGCGAGAAACTTGCAAAATTAGTTTCCGCTGCTACGTTTCAAGCCAAGTTGTTTCAGATGTGGTGACATCACATTCGCTTTGAGCCGAATATGCCGTTTTCCCCGCCAAAATAAACAAAGGAACTTAGGTTGCAAATTAAAAAAAAAAAAATGCGCAGTGAGCAGAAATTTTTGTGTTAATGGTCTTTTTGAAACATTTAGAATAGAATAAAAAAATAAAAATGCAGGAATTGTCCATTCTGTCAATTTTTAAAGTGGTCTTTTGGATTCTTTCAAAAATTATTTTCAAAGGAGCAAGGAAACAATTTTTTTAATGCTATTGATGTAATATTTGTTTAGAGCGCAAATATAATAATTTTAAAATTAAATAAAAAAAAGTATGTATTTTTAATCGGACTATGTGGTATTACTTTTTGTACGTATATTTTTTTCCGATTTCTAACTTATGAACCATGTTTTAAATTGTTTTAGAGAAGAAATCCTAATTACAGGAAGCAATTGAATTGTGAATTCAGTTAAAATACTGATGAATAAAGTTGTACTGGAGCGCAATTAGAACGTTTAAACAGACCAATGCACCAAGCCCGTAGCCAGGATTTGTTTCCGGTGGGGGAGGGGGGGGGGGTTATGGTCGAAGATTTGATTAAATACATATAAAAAGTCACACAAAAAAAAGAGAAGATTAATAAGATGAATAAACAAGATTTCACACAATTTCGGGGGGGGGGGGGGTCACGGGGTCTCCCCCCTGTCTACGGCTCTGCACTACGCTGATGGGAAAAGTATAATTAAGTCATGCTCTCCCCCCTCCCATCATCAAATTTAATAAAATGGAATTTTCGATATTATCATTTTGTTGCAATTTGAAAACTAAAACATTATTTGTGAAATGAAGTAGTTCGGGATTTGTGTCAATTAAAACGCATTATATTACCTCAATTAAATTATCGTGAGTTAATTTCCTTAACACATTCAGAATTATATTTCATATGGTGGTCCTTCCAAAGCGATTTAGATTCAAGTTTTTCATTCTTCATCCGAAATCATAAGAGCGGTGTTAAGTCCATCCCCTCAAACAGTCGCAAGAAAACTAAGACCTGAGATAAATAAAAAAGAAACAAAGTTTCGATTTTTGAAACCCAACAAGAAAATAGGTGGGAGTGAAGGGAACGAGAAGTACCTCCCCTCTAATCTCTTTACCTGCTGATTCGGTCACGTGACCGCACTTCTGTGGATCCCCTTGCATCCGCCTCGCCAGGGAGGATCACGAACTTGACTCACTCGAAAAACCAGTTTGCGCTCTACATCCTGTGCTATCTCTCACGGAGTCCCCTCGTTCGAACTCGCGGGTTCTTTTACCTCCGGCAGAAGGCGCACCGAACACCCCTGTCGCACCGAATAGCCCTGTTCTAAAAAAACACCTGTCGCACGTTTCAACAGGACAACCGCCGTCCGCTCGTTTCAGAACTTTTATTTTTTTTCTTTCATATATTCCTCTGGAATGGAAAATAGTTTGCAAGACTCCGATATATTGCACGTGCATTGCTCGGTAAATATCTTTCGGTGTTGAAGTGCACCTGCAGTAGTATTCCATTCTCTTTTGTGAGTGACTTCTTGTGAATATTACCTGTTCCCCTTTTCTTGACGTTGGGAAAACGGGCCCAAGGACGTCGCGCTGTGTGGATATTGGTGCCTTTCTCTCTTCTGGACATGATTCTCTTTTGAGAGATTGTTAAAAGATCAAGTTTTTCTAGGATTACCGGTCTGACGTACACGGACTGAGGAAATTGATGCAATTTGTGCAGGTTAGTATCTTTTTTCGCATATGAATTTATTTCCCGATATAACAGTAAATGTGCTTTGCATGAAATAACATTTTTTGATGAAAAAATCAAGACCGACTATTTTATTACCATCAAAAACTTAATTTCTTAATGAATTTGTACTTTCATTGGCACCACTTATTGAATAAGACTCAGTAATATACCATTATTCAAATCTACTTATATCATTAAATTAAAAGAAAAATTTAATTAAATGTTACTTTTGTGGTCGAAAATTTACAGCTAAGCCGAATTTTCGCATATTAAGTTTCCAAATTAACCTAGACAATATATGGAAATAACAACCCAAATGGTTAGAACATCATGAAGTATACAAATGGGTCTGATTAAAATGTTTTAGAGGATCATATTTCTGGGAAAATTTTCAAAATTTTGCTAAACATTTATATTCTCACACAACTTTCTAAAAATTATTTACTTTAATGGAAAAACAATGCCGGCTGGTTAAATAAGTTAACTTTGTTAAGTGAAACTTGTAATGAAATGAGGAGCCATCGAGCAAAACAGCTCACAACGGCAACTATTTTTATCGGTCTTCTCAAACTCACCTTTATTTGCCTCCAAAATATTTTTAACCAAAAGCAGCCCGAAACCACTCAAAATAATTATATTCAAAATTCAATACATATTCAAAACAATGTTTATTTTGATCACTTTTGTAAAAAAAAAAAAAAAAAAAAAATTACAATAGTTGGAGGACAAGACTGGCTTTATTTGTCAATTCTTCAATATGAAAAGGTTTTCATTTATTAATTTTAAATGGTCCTTTTTAAATAAAGAATTTTGTGAAATGACTTTTTTTACAAACATAAAATATTATGTACGGTTCTTTTTTTTTTATGTATAATTTTGCGAAGGGAAGTTTTGTATAAAGATCAGAAAATTTCAAACTTGCTATTTGGTTAAAAATATTATTATAGATTTTAATGTATGATCAACATTAGACAAGATGTTTTAGTGTATATAACCTTGAAATCTGGTGAGTAGGTACGAAAAGGATCACTTAATGAAATGATGTAAATTAAAAACCCGAAAATAGCATCTAATAAATTTTAGATTTGAAATCCTTGCATCAATGCATATGCAATGGCTCTACCTGGTTTTGTATTTTGCTATTTCAATTTTCATTTATAATACATAAACATTGAATAAAAACAATGTATGTCATTTCATTAAGTGGTTTTTTTTTTCTTTTTCGTACCTACTCACCAAATCTCAAGGTTTTATAGAAAGTACTTTCTAAATGCACTAGGCTAGAAGCTTCTAACATAGCGAGTATAGGGAACGATCCCCCTTATTAGGAATTCCTCTTAAATTATTTGGGAGTTGCTCACTTACGGTCTGCACATTTACGGGCAGAGGGGGAGATTTAAGATAAACTACTGTTTGCTGCGAGACCAGCAGGGGACGATAAACAAATATCTTACGTACTTTTAGACCCAAACTTTTACTATTTCCTGGTACATGTATATTTTTTCTTTTTGTAATTTTTTTACAAATACTTCCGAAATTTATCAAATTACCAAATCGTGGTTATATGGTACATATTAAAACTTCTGTGATCTCACTTAACGAGGTTTAGAGAAATTCAGTAAATACATATTTTTATCACGAATTTTAATATTATCGTAGAAACTTTGTATGTTCTCACCAATTAGGGACGTAAAAAGGTGCGCAACAAGGGACATAAAGAAAGACAAGTAACTGTGTAGAAATAATATATAATATTTACATAACCTCTTAAATTATTAGAAAGTCCAATTAAACATTATATTTAGAAATAAATTACATTACATTGACATACTTCAACCACCACACTTTTGCATGGAAGATATTCAACTTTTATGTACTTCGCACATGTTTTTAAGAAATATATTAAAAAAAGTGTAGTTTTCGTGAACTTTTGAAATTTGTTTGTAAAAACTAGTATAAAATATAAGTTTAATACTTTTACTATTTAAATAATATTTAAGTAAAGAATATTTAAGTATATATTTCTTCATAATATGTGTCTGTTTATGTAAAATATGTTATAAATACGCCTAAAAAATTTCAAAGTAAAATACTTGATATCTTTAAGAAAATAATCTATTTGCATGAAAAATCGGCTTTTTGTGATAATGGCGGTTTTATTATAAAGAGTTGATGCAATTTTCCAAAAATATTTATTGAGTGCATGGTTAACAGAACCATTCTATTATGTGTCATACAATTTTTCATAATATCACATAGAATATTTTATCAACCGCATACTTCATTATTAAATGCCATTAATCAGTATTTTTTACCCTACAATTTTAATCAGAATGTTTTGTCGTATTATTAATTATAAAATAAAAATACTGTTTGAATTGATTGAAAATATCTGAACGTCAATTCATACAATATGCTTATTAGCTACATATTTTTTAAATTAATACTTAATACCTTTACACATTTATGATATATATACTATAGGAAATATTGTCTTTGCAAACTCAGTGTCATTTTTTAAATCCAATTTCCAAAATAAAATCCAATTTACAAAGTTAAAATGCTCCAAGTACAATTTATTTGTTCCCTATAAAGAGTAGTAGAGACAAGAGTTCTGAAATAGGCGTTGAATCAATTATAAAATTTAGAACTAAACAATGCAATACGTAGACATAGTTATTAATAAAACTTCTGTGATAATCAGTCTTTAAAATTTGAATTTGAGTAATTTATCGGAGTGGGGATAATTTTTGTCTTTTTAGGGCGTTTTAAAAAACATTTAATTTTTTAAAAAGCATTTCGTCATTATTAATATGCAGTGAAAAACCTTACATTCGAACTCTTTACGGGAGTAATACGATTTAGATGTTCTTGAGTAACTTAGAAATTAATTCAGTATTCTACTAGAAAGAAATATGATGAATGAATAGTTCAAGTTGTTCGTCACTAATAGGAGTTATCGAGAATTTGATATCAATTTACTATTGAATTCTTCTAATATCCATTGTATTTATCCAAATCCTAAACAATTAAGTTTTCTCAGCCCTCATTTTTAAACTTGAAGTAGCTAAACAGCTATCAAACATTTGATTAAAAAAAATGTATCTTATCTGAAACCAGTTTTAGTTGTAATTAAGGGGATTATTTATATCCTAAAATTTCAAATACAATGACACTGCTTTGTTTTTCTGATTTAATGTTTTATAACTAACTAAATCACTATAGTTAATAAATTATAATGCACTTACTTAAATATTTTGTTTTTGAAGCGCTGGTGCTTGGACTGGTGTACCCCCTCCCCCCCCCCCCCCCCAACCAATCTCCTCTAAGAACTGCTGATCACAACGCTTCGCGCAATTTTTCTTGGCCCCAGAACACTGAACACCTGCTAGTGGCCATAAAAACTCAGTGATGCCCGTACTGACCGGAACTGTTCTCGGCCGGATCGGGGGTACATTCAATTATTTCACCCCATCACCTCCCCTGTGAAGTCATTTGCGGTTGTTCGATCAACTGTCGTTGATTGGAGGAAACACATTTTTATGTAGACTTCTGAGTAAAATCTTATCCCATAGTTGACATGACGAAAAAGCTGTGCTAAAAGAGTTATTTACGATAACTTTGAAGCGATTGCATTATGAAACAGAAGGCATCAATTATTAGACAATTTATACGTAAATTTAAGAAAAAAGATACATAAGCTTGGTCACTTGAATTAGATCATTTTGAAATTGATCATTATTTTTAAATACTAAAAGAGCTTACAGCAACCTTGTAATTTTAATGGTCTCCTTAAAATATAGTGCACATGTACTTCGTTTTTATTACAGTTTTTACTGCTACGATGATTTCATTTGCTGTCTTAAATCATGACTTCGGCTGAGTTTGTATTCATCAGCTGTTCAAATACGGTATCAGTTATCTTTTGTCAATCGCTAGTAGTGCAATGAAAATCCAGAAATTCGTGGCAGACTTGCTTTTGATCGTTTATGAATACAGCTTTTAACTTCTTGGTCTGTCTGTCATTCTGCGACTTAAAATCTGAACATCGTGTTTCAATGTGGACTGGATTAGAAGTTTTTAAAAGTGAAAACGTAAGTTTTTGAATAAAATTATTCGCCTCGTTCAGTTTGAAGGAAATTCATTCGCCGTGTGGTTAGAGGTAATAGTTCTGGAAAGGACTTGATCGAAAATGATGAAGGGAAAAAAAATGTATTTTATTGCTACAGTGTATTTCATAATTAAAGTCCTCCTCGTTTAAAGCATAATAGATTTAGGCTCCAACTACACGGGGGCAAAGGAGGCGATCTCCCCCGTGCTCCAATAACAACGGGAGCAAAGACATAATTTCCCCCCCGTTCCAAAATTCTGTAAAAATGTGTTTTTCAATTATAAAATATTGCGTAAAATGTTCTAAAGGAAAAAATTTCATAAAAATAGAAAGTAAACACAACATTTGTTAGCTTACTAACACACTTATATCCACCCCTCACCCCCAAATGAGTATCAAGTAAGTATAACAGCTCTTTTGTTCAATTGCATAAAAATATAAATGGTGAATTAACTGGTTAGATCTCTTACTTTTTCCATAAAAATGCTTCTGAATTAATTTTATACTAATTACTTTGCTACATAATTCAAAAAGATTGAGAAAAATTAAATTTGTTAGTGGTACGGAGGAACGGAGGCATGTTCACCATATTCAGTCATGAAAAATGTGGTGCTCGGAAATCTTGGGCTATTCCCCCCATCCCCTCCCATCGAGTTTAATCACCGAATCTCGCCAATCTCGCCCCCGTGTTAAAAGTGAAAAGTTAGCGCCTATGATAATAGATAATGTAGTATAGTTTAACTTTTGATTTGAAGAAATTTATTAAAACACATTTTTAGATTATTTATCGATACAAATAGGTATTATTTTATGAAAATATGTTGCAGACACCAGACGTCTCTTGACAAGAGAATTTAAATTATGTACGAATTTATAATGAATATAAATTATAAGCCATGTATAAATTAATCGCATACAGTAGTAGTTATTCCGTCCATGTTGAACGTAGGTCACGGATGGCCAACGGATCAATTTTGCGGTCTGCCAAATTACCCTTTAGACATTTTCAGGTTACACGGGATACTAAACTGCATGGATCATAACTGTCATGGAAGGTTGTCAAATTTTAAATCAACAATAAATGTACCCCATCCATGTTAAACGTAGGTTATAGAGAGTCAACCGACAATTTTGCGGTCTACCGAATTGCTTCATAGACATTTTCCGGACATGTTTTAACCTGAGACTGCACGGGATATAACTGACATGCAAAATTGTAACATATCATATTTCTTTTTTAAACAGTTGTAGCTGTAATATGAAGTGCTATTATCAGTGTTTGTGATGTGCTATCACATAAAATGTATTTTATATTCCTATCAGGGTCGTATCCAGGTGGGGGGGGGGGGCTATAGGGTTACCCCCTTCCGAAATATTTCACATTATACATTTAACTACCAAGGCAAATAATTTCGAACTTCTTTATAAAAACAATGATAATTGACTGGTTGGTTTTTTTAATAACTTTTTTCATTTTTGTGTAGACGGGTAACAATAATTTTTACCTCTCTCCCCCCCCCCCCCCATCCTGAAATGAAAGTCTAGCAACCACCTTGATTCTTATTAGTGCAATTTAAAATAAGAGGTTGTTAAGGCGGTTACTGTTCTCCGGTAAATTGTTGAATTCGGTAATGTATGGGGTGAAAGCAAGGATGGAAATTTAAAACGCCTACTACTGTTGTTGTGGGTTAATAGTCCGATTAATCGTTTCAACTTTAAAATTATTGAAGCAGAGCGATAATCTTTACAAATGAAATGAACATTCGTAATCAACATCGGTGAGGTAACACGAAAGCATATGGAATTGAACCGGAAAGTCATGAAGAGTCGATAGAGATTCATTTGGCAGATTAAGGATCATTCACGGTTCGCTAACTACGTTTAAAGGAACATAAGAAATACTTTCAGATTACCTTTTGTTTCTGATATGTCTGGTAACTTTTTTTTATTAGGTATATTTCTTTGTTTACTTTACTAAACTCCAACTTAACTTGACATCACTAGACGATAGATCTTCCCCGTGCTCATAGGTATTTAATCCAATTTAGCGGAGTGAAGACATAATTCTCGCCAAACCTTATAGCCTTTTGTTCTCTACAGGGTTGTGGTTTGGCGAACATTATGCTTTCACGCCGCCAAAATGGATTAAATGCCTATGAGCACTGTGACGATCTACCGTCTAGTGATGTCAAGTTAAGTTGAAGTTTAGTATAGATGACGCAGAATCGTACAAAAATTATGCAAAGTAAGTTAAGTATAACGGGTTCTCACACACAATGTAAACTATGGCAGAAAAGAGAACTTTAAGACATGGATATGTCATAAAATATTTCAATCAATCAGGCGTGTATTTTTTCGTGTTTACCAGCAGATGACGCGCCTAATTTCTTTCCTATCAGATAGTCGTTTCACAGACCCTCCACGTCAATTAACATTTGAATCGTTTATTACAGAAACAACATAAGTCACCTAAAGTTAGTTCTGGGGATATCAATGAAAGCTGTTTTCTTTCTAATTGCAACTCTCATTTCCAAAACTTTTATTACAGTTTAACACTCTTTCGGATCCTTTATTAATCTTCTCACTTGAATATGGTTTATATCCATTAAGTAATTATTAAGTGTTAAATGTACTTGATTTATGTTGTTTCTGCATCTTACCATTTAAAATTTATATCTGAAGATAAAATTTAGCAAAAACAGCCATTTAAAATCAAAATAAATGTTTTTTATTTACTCTAAAGAAGAAAAGGGTGATATTTGGTATTCAAAATAAGAAAAATTAATAACATTTTTAAAACATAGATATATTCTATTAAATATCTTATTTTTGTTATTCGCAATCTGGAACATTTATTGATGAAACAGTTGAAGTTGGTCAGCTAATGAACACGTTAAATTCCTTTGGAATGAATTGCAGCAGTTTCTAAATAATTTTCATTAATTTTTAATTTGTTGATAGGAAGTTACCCTTTTGAGTAAGCAGACACATTAATTTCCGCAGAATTAATTTTCTTTTTATAATGGTCGAGACGACCAGATCTTTTAATCTCCTATGTCATAGTACAATTATTACTTCAAACTTTTCACCTATAGAGAAACTATTAGTTAATTGCATTGCTTGTACATTAGATGCATTTTTTTAATTTTGCTTTTTAAAACAGTGAAATCAATGTCGTAAAGCAAAAATGTATGTCCTCGAGTGGGAAAATATTGCTTATTTTTTTCAAATGTTTTTGTTGAAATTAATGCTGACATGAATTTATCTAAAGTATGATTCTTATTTTGTGGTCTACACCAATCTGAAACAACATAAAGCTCTTTGACGGAGGACATTTTCTTCTTCAAGTAATTTCATAAAAATGAACATATTTCATTTTGACCATTAGTTCTGTTACCTTTATGGTATATAAAAGGAGAAGCAGCACTGTCCCTAAGATTATGCATGCAGGAAACACTCACAGTAATTTGCCGCAAATAAAATAATTCTTGAACAGAAATTTCTTTGTATATTTTAATAATTTTGTACCGTTTTTAATTCCAGCTCCTAAACTATACTGAATTTGTAAACATCGCATTTGCATCTCGAATGGGAGGAACCCGCGCATACTCGCACCTGGCAACACAATAATCCACATGACACTACGTATCACGATCGTATTTTTTAAACAATTGTAGCATCATGGGTTCGAACCCGTGACCCTTCGCTTCAAAAGTGAACTCGAACTGCATGCCTATGGAGCTGAGTCTTCAATATATTATAAAACCGTCATCCGTTTTGAAGAAAGACAGCATTGAGAAATTATAGCATACCTAGAGTTAGGCGGCTGAAACCTACTAGTAACGATAAGGGATTATCTGTGGTTTTGTGCACAAACCACATATAAGTCACTGACTTATGTGGTTTCTGCATTAAATGCGATTTTCAACGATTAATTTAAACAATAAACGATTAATTTGACTTTTCTATTTTATGTCACATACTTACGTCTACCACTAAGGAATTGATTCGTACAAAAAAGTAAATTTCGAAAATTAGTGACTTATTTGTTTTTGAAATAAACGTTTCATTTGCTAAATATGGTATAGCAGAGAACTATAGCTGTTCATACAATATTAATAGCACTTGTTAATTTTCTTTTCTTACTCAGACTAAAAGTTGTAATCATTAAACGTTGTTTCTGTTATTGTGATAGAATTTTAAAATTTTGTGGATGCTTCCCTAGCTAGAATATCTTTCTTTTAGCTAGACAACCACCGCTTCGATAAGATTTCAATTGATCAATCTGTGTTTCTTATTATTTATTTTGATAAGTCGAATTTGTGGAGTAAATTATGTTCTGCTCTTCTAAAAGTAGGCTTATCACGTAAACCTCTTACAATACTTCTACTTTAAGCATTTGAAGGTATTGTAAAACAGGCTTTCTTGTCGGTTAGATAAGAATGCATGCAACATTTGATGGAGTTGAGGCTCTATTGATTACTGCTAAATATTGTCCGTATGCAGTGGTAGAAGTGGGGGAAAAAAAGGTGGGGGGGACGGCCAAATGTTGGTGACAAGTGCACCCCCTCAATGATAAATTTTATAATTTCGTTTCTAATAACAATAAATTTATAACAATTAAATAAATAACAATTAACTAGTAGAAAGGAAACTATTTTCAACACGAACAAGAGTCCAAAATTTATTGTTATTTTAATGAATATTCTGCGACTTAGTTTTTTTACTAGGAAGTAAGATATGAAGTGAAGTAATAATTCAACATTATATACGTAACTGTTTATTTAGATTTAAATATTGCCTCTAAATAAGCATACTTTCATAAAATTAAATTAATAAGGAATTCTAATTTAATTTTTTTATTTTTTATTTTAAATACTTTGCCTTTATATTTTTTTCTAGTTCCTCCAAAGTTAAAATTTGACCAAGTGAAAATACCTATACCTTAATACAAAGTAGTATAATACATTTTTATAACCACTACGACATAAACAGTTTTTTTTTTTCAGTGACTTAAAACTTTTTCTCATTGTCATTACATTTCGCATTTCTCTACATGCTTGGTATATTTTTTAAGAAGAAAATCTATGCTTAATTAATTTTAGTACTATCTAATATCCCATGCTCAGTATTGCTTAATCTTCAAAGAAATTTATAAACAAAATTAGTGATAAAAACTGAAAAATATAGTCGGGAAAAAAATAAAAAAAAAATTATACTATTTTGAATTACATGACTCAGAAGACAGTGATAAGATGAATTTGTTTCAACAATTTTGGCATTGATAGTATATACAAGTATTGTATCGTGCATTCAAAAATTGAAAGTAAAAAAATTGCAAAATGATATTTTACCTTCTTAAAGGAAATGTTTGCATTTTTCAGCTTTCTTGTATGGCTTCATGGATAATTTTTCCTGCTCATTTATGACTTTTACTGGTTTTGTGTTTAAAAATCTGCTTTCTTAAGGATTCTCGTTAGTCAAATTCCTTGTCTCCATGTGGCAAAATGTTACACCCTACCCATTCGTTAGAAAGTTTCAAACCTTGTTTTTTTTCTGGTTCCAAGCTTTTTAGCAGCCTTTTGTATGTGTTGCATCCAAGTTTATTGTTCTTCACAAAGAAACCATGGATACTCGTTGTATTTCTGAAGGTGCGTATCATTTTGTGTCCAATACTTTGGATAATCATTACTACTGTGCGTTTTTGCTTACTGTTGCTGCCACGTGCTAAATTCTCTCTCCACGTGGTCTCTTCAACTTGATGCACTTGCACATTTTCCACCGCTCCTTCCTCAACGTTCGGAGTCATTTTTCTTACAGTTTTGAAGCCAAATATATCAATCTCATCTTGTTTTGTATGATGATGTTTGTAGATGTTCTTGTTTGTAGATGGATTACGAATACAAATGCCGTTTAGAATCAGAAGTAAGAGTTAATGGTTAAGTTGGAGGAATACACGGTTTTCTACTAATAATCAACAAAACACAAAACATTTTAAAGTAAATGGTCGAGGACAAAACAGGAAATGATAGTGCAATAAATATGTCTTTTTCTATCCACTCCTCAATAATCCAAGACAACGGGCGCCGAAACTCGCCGCGCATTTCCAAGAAAAATTGACTGAATCTGCTTTAAACAAAACAAAAATGAAAGTATAAAAAATAACAAACACCCAGAAAAAGCAGAAGTAATGAAAATGGTTAATTCTATTTCCCCCACCTCCCCTTTTAGTTTTTAGACCGATTGAATGTTTTTTAAAATTGGGGGAATAGATTTAGGTAGTTTTAGAAGTGGCGGGATGGATTTCAGTAGTTTTAGAAGTGGGGGGATGGATTTCAGTGTTTTTAGAAGTGGGGAGACGCATGGGTATTTTCTGGACAAGTGGGGGGACGCGTCACCCCGCGTCTACCCACACTTCTAGCACTGTCCGTATGTCCCAAATAATAAAATGACAAGGTATATTTCGAGCCGCTAGTCTTTTTTCTCTTCAACTAAAATGATTCCAATCAAACTATGAGTCATGTCAATTTCGCGTCAAGCAAACGACACATCCGGATGCGGGCGACGTGTCCCGATAAAGAGAAACGTGCAGATCAAAGAAGTTAAGGGCCTTAGTTAGGTATGATGGTATCGTTGCTGACAGGATGGTTTATGGCTTCTGCTGAATGGGGGAGATTCCGAAGATTCAGGGTGGAGAAAAATTATGTATGGAAATTATGTATCCGAGAAAAGGACCTTATTTCGATATGTATAGGACTGAATGGCAAATGGAATGATAATTGCTGAGTCCAAGAACATAGTGATATTTTACTCTGAACATGTGAGGCACAACTTTTTTTACTTAACTTTCCTTCTCTTCAGAGTTACAGCACACTACATGCCAAATTACAAAATAATAAGAATAAAATGACACTACTTCAATGTAAATTTACTTAAATAATATTAGGTTATGGAAATTACTATAAATATAAATTTCCCCTGATTTTCTAGTTGTAAATTCTGGTATAAACTTGTTGTAGTTTTAAATTATTGTAACGCAAATAATACTAAATGTTTAACTAATAACATAAAATCTTGAGAAACACAGTTGTTGTGCTATTAACTATAAAATAATTATTCACATCCTTTATAACATAAACTCTAAGTAACAAAATAATAATGCGTTCTATTATAATAAGCGCTCTATGAAGAATCCGGCAAAGTTGATTTTAATTTTTACACCACACTAATGCAGAGAAGTTTATGCAAAGGTTCTGTGCGAGAGGAACATTCTCAGACAAAACTAGAAAACTTACAGATACTTGCGTCTTGTCAAATGAAAAGTCTCATCAAGACAAGTTTCATACCAAAATTCAACCAAAGTTATGAGCTGAAGTACTAGAAATGGCAACCCGATATTAATTTGAATAACAGCGAATTACAGCATCTCGAATCTTAATTAATTCTATTATCTTAAATTGATTGCAAATTTTCCGAAACAATGAAAAAACTGTTTCCCTCTCCTATCTCGTAAATTTACTTTTTTAATTTGAAAGTTAAAAAATGTTGTTGCGAAATTACGCTGAAACTAAATACCAAGTAACGAAGGGATGACGCGACTTGTGCCTTAGTAATTGTTCCCTACAATGTCACCTATTGAAACGTTGTCTGTAACGCTCGTTTTGTTTCTGTTTAGATGTGAAGCACAATTACATCTTTCCAATCAATTAATAACTAAACTTTTAGATAAGTGTCGGCGATAATTATACTACGACAATAATGTAAATGAAAACAAAATTCGCAAAAGTCTATCTAGTGAATGGGCCGACCAAACGGTATAGCGTGCTAGCTTCTAGACCTCGAGGTTGCGGGTTCGAGTCCCGTGTTAGGTATGGGTGTTTGTAAATGTATGTTGGCTTGTCTAATGGCGAATGTTTCTGTGCATTATAGCCCTCGTGTTGCTGACGGCGCCAGATAATCTGAAAACAACTAACCAACTATCTAGTGAATGGATTTTTTTAGAACATGAATTAAATTTGAAAGGCAAGTTTGTATTGACTGCAAATAACTCATAGTTTATGCATTTAATTTTAATAACATGTTAAGATTATGTAATAACAGTCTTGTATAGAGTAACTTTCAAAACATAACAAGATTTAAATTGAATAACATCTCACTTGGATGCTTCTCACGAATTTAAACCATTATTTTCCTTTTATGAGCATGCAACATTCTGTAAACAAATTATAATAGAAAGAAATTGCCTAATTATACTTTACAAATAACTTTTAACATGAATGCGAGGTTTGTCATGAACAGAAAGTTTTTCCCTTCCCAAGTAAAACAAAAGGTGAAACATAGCAGCCTTTTGTTTTAAAGCATAAGTGGTAAACGATTATCTAGTGTAGAGGTTAAGGTATTTACTTAGTAAACAACAGGTTCTCTGTTTGATCGCATTGTATTTTCATAAACCTTTTTTCAAAAGCAGAATTTTATTGAGTTTTGAGATTGTCACTATGTATTTTTATTGTTCAGTACTGTTTTTAGGAGAAATTAATCATTGTCTCATGCATCTTTTACATTAAAAAGGTGGTGATCTTGTAAAATTATAACAAAACTATAATCATCATTCAACCAGAAATTTTCCATCCTAATGAAATTAAAAAAATAATAATAATGTACAAATATCACAAATCCTCATTTTTTTAGAGTTATAAATCATGAATAGAATATACAAAAGCTTTCAGACGCAATATTAATACAAAAGATATTTTAAATGCCGATAAACTTTTTCTCATATAAACTCTTAAGTTTTATGAAAATTAATAAAAATGATTTAGTAAGAAAATTATATTCAAAAGTCTTTAATTTAAGCGCAGAGAAACGACGAACATTTAACACATTTATTCAGCACACATTAGCGCAGTATTTTCGCAACAATTAAGTGTGTTGTTTATAGTTATTCATTTAGATATTTGTATAGTTTTATTTGTTATATATTTATAATTTTTGGGAAAAGCCTTAGAATCTCAAAGTTCATAAAACTATTTCAGAAAAAGTAATGAACATATTTAATTTTCAACAGTCAGTTACAAAGTGATAATTTCCGCGCTAGATAAATTTGGCATAAAAATACTTTTCTTCTAAGGGGGAAAAAAAAACAAAAAAAAAACTGCTATGTGATACTGCTATATGACTTTTATTTCTTTTTATAAATGCCCCCCCCCCCCCCTAAAGTTGAAACACATATCTGAAGAAGCCAAATTTACATTAAAATTAGTATACAATCAATTCGTGAATGTTTGAATTTTATAAACGTATATTTTTATTAGTCCGCTGATAAAGATATCTGATAGGCATTTCGTTATATTCGGTGACAATTTTAGCTGTCAAACTCGCTAACTTTTAGAAATTTTTGTTATTAAAAAAACTTTAAATTTTTTTTCCATCAATCTGAACAGTGCGAGTTTGGAATCATTAAATATCGTCAAATTGTACATTCTCGGTATCGGGACTGGACTTGATATACAGTAATATAAACGTGTATATTAGAAGCGACTTTTCAGTTACTCTGGCTGTCACAGCTCAACTTGTTTTTTTCCCCCCTCTCTCTCTTGGGGAATTTTTTTGTGTGCTGCATCATCACGATATATTTACCACTTATTTTTTCACCCAGACTGTTGCCAAATCGATTTTTACGAGGAAGACATTGTAACATTGTTTAATGTTGATAATAAGACATAAAAATGCAGGGAACAATAGTTGTTGGAATTAGGGTCACTATCTGAATTACTTGTGCATTCATGCTTAATATACAATGCAAAGGCACGGAAAAATATATCAACAATACTATGCAACAAAAAAATAAATTTAAAATCAACCTAATAAATTTCGAGAAAATTAATACTATGATTATGTAGACATTTAGAAGATTATTTTTATTGAATAACAGAGTCGGGGACGGAAATATAGGAAACCTTCATTTAGTTTTCAGAGGTAATTATCAATTCTTGAGTTCAATTTTTAGTTTGAAAATAATTATACTTTGTAATGAATATAATGATTTCAAAATAATTTAATATATACCTAATCCTAATGTATTTAATATAAATACAAAGTTTGAACAACTAATTTTGACACTTTTTTTACCCTTAAATTGTAATACAATGCTTCAGTTTTCGTCTAACCACCTAAGTATATTGTTTCATATTTTTCAAAAATTATGACCGTACATCGACATTAACACTGGTGACCTTTCACCGTAAGGGATGATTATGAATTTATTAAGCAAGTTCATCTGTTTTGTCCTCGTTTGAGCAGTTCCGGTTGATTTCCATTAAAATGGAACGTGTTTCCAGTCCCTGAATCGGATTCGGAGACGAGTCATATCCGTGCAGAAAGCGTAACAGAACTTCTTGTGTGACAACATCCGTAACGTCTCGACATCGCAATATTTTTAATCTCTCGGTTATTCTTACCATTAAGTTGAATGACCCGGCCACAGAAACTTGTCCATTTATTATTGAGGAAAACAAAATCGATAAAATCAGCGTGGCTAAGTAAGGTTTAGTCGATCAACTGATTGGCCAATGATGTTGAATCTTAAAATATAAAATGATTCCCAGTGGCGTGGTTGGCTAAGTTATCGGGAGTCCGAGACAGACACCCAACCAATGGAATTACCTCGTTCATTTGGGAATATAATGTAACATTATGTGTTGGAGTAAGATGAGTGGAGTCTCAGGCAAGCGCAAGTCAATCAAAAGTCGGGTTTGTCGCTAAGTATCTTAAATTTTGAAGGAATTAACCTTTTCCAAATACAAAGATACGAGACTATTTTATGTATATGTTACCGTGAAAGTCCGAAATTGGAGAAATCAACATTCTCCAGTGAATGTCGACACATAGCAAATACGTCGGTGAAAGATCGAAGAATTGGTTATATTCTTATATATTCAGACTATCACCGGTGTGTGTCGACAAGCACAAATATGCTCTGGTGGAGGTTGAAACGAAAAGTTGAGGAGACAGACAAAGAAGTGACAAAAACGCCAAATCTCTTGTTCTGCCGCGTTTGAGGTCACGTGGCATTGACTGTTAAAGTTGTTGCTATAAATAATATTGTACTTATAACGTCAGTCACATAATTAAGTAAGATTATTATTGGTGTTATGTCATTTGGAATGTACTGTTCATTTTTTAAGTTCAACAGTTTATTTACAAATGCTGATAAACTTTTTCCTTTATAACATATACTATGTATCTTAATTATAAAGTATGATTTAAAAACGTAACAAAAATATTTTTATTCAACTCTCACCTTTAGAATAGTCGTGCATGTCGGCATTGTCGGTGTAAGGTGAGAAATATGGATATATTTAACAAATATTTCTGATATATACCAAGCGTCAAGGAGAATATTGCTTGAAAACTATGCAAATCGTCCTTGGCTACTGTTTTATAAGGGGCCGTTCAAGTATTACGTAAGCACCTAGGGGGGGGGAGGGGTTAGCGATTTGCTTATTTTTGCTGACAAGGGGGGGGAAGGGGGTATGAGTGATGCTTACGTAGGCATTTAATAATCCCTTTATTTCTAAAAAAAACCTGTGATATGAACTGGTATTCGAAGCACGTGCAAGAGAGTCAATACTTTCTACAAATTGTAAAATGCGAAGAAAAGCAGTGTTGCTCTCCTGCTCGTAGTGGATTATTTCGCATTTTAAAAGAACGCTTTATACCTCCACCTTTCAAAATGCCCCAAACACCACACGATTTAATAACAAGTGAGGAAGGGGAATTCCTGGAATTAAGTCTCCGGCTAAGCTTGAACCTGCATGTCCCCCTGGGGGGATTTTTAAAAATTGCCATATGACTATTTTTGTCCGTCCATCAAATCACAATTGTCTGCAAGGACTTGTGGGAAATGTGGTTTGTACCACGCCTCACTAAAATCGACAATTCGTCATAAGAAAATTGTTCATGGCGAAAATAGCCAGAGAGCCTGCCTAGTTCGGCCTATGAGAATTGCTGCTCGTCGAGCAAATGAACTGATGTGCGTCTTCAATTATGTAGAAGGTATGGAAGATACCGAGTGGATAAGCGAAGAGGAAATTTGCCCAGATTCCTTCTGCGAAACAAGTGATGAAGCAATAACATCAGATGCCAGAAACCCTATAATTTCAGACATTAAAAACTGGCTAGAGCAACCCTGGATAACATCTGACTAGATAGACTTAATTGATTATGAAAATTACATTTATGTGCCATTGAAATTGTGATAAACTTAAGATTTAAAATTTTTTTTAAATATATATTTTTTTCCCTTTTAAGGCGAGTTAAAGTTCATTATTTCCATTGAATCCTAACTTTTTTTTAGATTATTAATGTTAAAAAAAAAAAAATCAGGAGCAGGGGGGGGGGGTTACCGTATGCTTACGTAATTATAGAGGAGGGGTATGCGATTTGCTTATTTTTGCTGACAAGGGGGGGGGGGGAGGGGGTCAAAAATTACCAAAAACATGCTTACGTAATATTTGAACGACCCCTAATAACACTATTTTATAAAAATCTATTTTATAAAAATGCATTGTTGCTTTTTTTTTTTTTTTTTTTTAAAGAAGAAGATTAGGAACCGCAATGAACTTATACAGCTGCAAAACTTGATAAATCCTTCATAAGGCTGCAAAACTCAGATAACTCATAATAATTTGTTATGTAACACGTAAAAACTATACAAAATTTTCCGAAAAATAATGAATTTGGATTCTGAGCAAACTTTTGCTAAAATGACAAATTTCAAGCAGTCAGCTCGAAAAGTAAATTCTTAAGAATTTTTTTAACGTTTTGTAGTACGACCTAGATGGCACTTAACGAACTTTGCAACTTGACTGCTCAATAACAAACAAAACGCATGTTGAGTCAATTTGAAGTTGAATTTTATAGGATTAGACAATTAAACACGTCGTGTTATTCTTTAAATACATCGCGATCATAATTGGAAACACCTGGTATCCTTTCCAGTCTATTATTGTTGACCGCGATAGTTACGGGCCGTACCAAGTATTTGCATATTTATTCAAATGTAGTAAGATTTACCAGAAAACGAGTGTGCAGTGCAATAGGTTATCATATACAGTCAGGCGTCACGAGGTTCATCAATCTAGTCTTCGTGTAGGCTTTTCGACAGAAAATTTCCAATGCAATAGATCATACAGAATCAAACCAATGTATGAGAAAATCCAAGCATAATTTATCTTAAAAACATAGGTTGCTCATAATTATTCACCTGTTCAGATCTATTGGGAGCCTGTAGTAATCATCTGATTTTCATAGCATTTGTTCTACACGTACTACTGAGATCATGAGAAAACAGTATTTCAAAAAATTAAAATAAATGTAATAATTCAAATTTTAGCAAATGACACGTCAAGGACAACAACTTTGAACCGATATTAAGAATTTCATCGTATTCCCTTTTTGGTTTATAAATTCATTTACAACTTTCCATACGGTTCAGCTTATAAAGTTTGCTTTAGTCCTTAAAGTGCAAATTTCTCTTTGTATTTTAAACCAATGGATATTTTCCCCTTCAGGTATCGTTTCCCCGTGATCATAGAAGTACGTATGCAAAATTGTGGCAGATGTGTTGTGATTAGGCAGAATGACTTTAAACTACAGAACTCAGAGATATGGAAGATGTATTCAAATAAAGTACCATTGTTGGCGATTGACTTCTATCACCGACATCACATTGTGCCCTTTCACTTTTGAATAGATCCAATTAAATTACACATTACACTTTTAATACAGGTGACGCTTAATATTATACATTTGAATGCTATGCACAATTGATATTGATAGACTGAAGATAACGTTTTAGTAATTATTACAGACAATGATAATAAAAGATCCTGTAATTCGAGTACATCTGAAGTATATCTAAGCTCAAATATATACCTAGTTCCTGCCTGAAATAGGAAATATCGACGAAGATGGCAAATTATAGAACTAGTTTTTCCTTTTACCCTATTTTGGGGTTTATCTATAAATATTCCCCCAAAGTCCCTGCGTGTAGACGTTGCTAAGAAAACACCTGTAAGTATTTCCGGACTATCTTATTTCTTCCAGTAATTTCGTGAAAACGCGGTTGCACGCCATCGTGGATTCTATTCCGGAATTATGACAGCTTATTGCTTCGTGGACTCAGAATCGGTGTATCGGTTCGTGATACTCATTTTCTTCCTTTCTTTTGTTACATGACAGATTGTGCATGGCTTTGTGTCTGAAGAAGCGAATATGTAAACGGTTTTGCTTGACAGCCAACCCATTCCTGGCCATTGATTGGTGAATTTAAACTAAGACATGGTAGAATTCCAGCGAGGGTGGAAGTTAAAAATAATTTTACCGACGCATGATTTCGCCTGAAATTTAGAATTCTTTTTTTTTTCTATGATTCTTTTTTAATTTGCTTTAGGATTTAACGTATTTTTAAAGTTTAAACTCTACAATGTGATTTCAAAGACTGTTAAGCTTGTATATTCCAGTACCGTGAATAAAAATACATTTTTCGATCGATTTTTAGAAGATGCTGGTTGAATTCATATAAATTTGCTTAACTAAGCAAATTCTTTAAATTGTCGAAACTAAAATATATTTTTGATCCCATAAAAGAAAACAGTCATTTACAATGAACTGAACAGTCATATTTGTTTTAGGCTATATTGTTTATATAAGAAGTTGTGTAAGCCAATTATAGTTTAATTCTGGCTAATTGGCGCATACGAGGTTTGTTTATAAAATGCTTGAATAAGCAAATTCAGGAATTTTGGCATTTTAAAAGTATTCTACCTTACAATGCATTGTCCGCTTTATTGAATTCACTCGTCCATATTGTGCGGACAAATCGATATTAAATATCCTATCGCATCCTTTCTTCAAAAAGTGACGCTTCTCAAAATTCTTCATTTTGAGTTAAAGTGTGTCAGAATCATAGACTGCATAGTATTTGAAGCTGGTTGAACGGCATAAGATTGTTTACAAATTGAATTCAAGTTGAAACTGACTTGTGGCGATCTCTCAGCTTCAAGTACTTGTAGCCTGTGATTCTGTACACAATCTAAATCAAAAATGAAGAATTTTGAATTGTGTCGCTTTTGAAGTAAGCTTGCAGAATATTGCACAGAAATTGAAGTCACCACAACCTATACTTAAAAATTATCTAATTTACCTTAAAAATACTCTTAATTTTTTAACTATGTTAATTAAGTTTTACTTTGTTTTAAGTCGCGATTTACTTGTCCTTATGTTTTAATATTTTTCTGACAGATTATTTTTGATCCAAAGCTAATTCATCTTTACTATTATAGACTATTCAAGCAAGTTATGAATACTCATACGCAGTTTTGATTTTCCCAGAACAGGATTATTTAAGAAGCGAAAAATCTTTTAAATTAAGTGAGTAACTTTCTTTTAACATTTTGTAAGTTTTTTTTTTTTTTTTTTTTTTTTTTTTTTTTTTTTTTTTGCAATTGCACGTCATTCACAAGCGAAGTCTTAAAACTACTTGTATTATGAATGTCGCTGCGAATTCAAGGAACATCATCATTCGTTTTAATTGACCTGACAGTTTGTATTTGGCCCAAAACTAGCTACACATAAACGTGATTGTATATGTTCAATTAAATGTCTCAGTGGATGAAATTTTGATTGCAAAATTTCTCCCTTAGTAGCTACATGGAAATTTTATATCCCAACACTAATTAAGATGAGTTTGGAAGTTTTAGCAGCTATTTTTTAATCAATTTGTTGTTTGCTTTCCATGGCAATCCAACACTTTTTCCTTGTCAGATTCTCATTCAGAATATCATTTCTAATCAGAATAAGATTTTATGTTGATAATTGAAATTTAAACTCACGCAACAGGATTTTATGGTGCAGTGCACTGTCTTACTGAAGTATGTCTGTAAATGTTGTTTCACCTCCGTATAATATGCGTAGTAATTAAATTACAACTGTGAATTCGAATCTGAAGGTAATCTGTAAGTAAAGGGGTGGTGTGAAAAACATTGGTAGAACCAACAAATAAAGCACAACACATTTAAAAAATGAAGACTTTCTCCGAAGATGAAGTGGAATGAACTGAAATATGAGTATTTCTGTATTAAACAATGGATTATATATGTTTTCAGGCAGATAGTAATTATTTTAGACCTTTTGGTTGAGAACTTAATTTTGCTCAGTCCCGGCACAGCACATCTTCCATATTAGCATTAACATACATTCATGATAATAAAGTTTGTTTTCTTACCACATATATTATGCAAAGGCAAAACCACATTTACAGACACATCTATTCAGTAATGTAACTACATAATAAATGTAATTATAGTTTTTATTACTATATAGATTTTATTGACCAGTACCTCCATTTGTAAAAGGGGGGGAACCAGCTTTTGCTTTCAATAACATATGTAAATGCAATTCTGGAAAGATGGACCCTGCCTGAACTGAGCAAAATTAGGTTACTAACCGAGAGGATAAAAATGTTCACTATCTGCCATAGCAAGTTTATTCCATTGTTCGATACGGAAACTCTAGTTTTAAATAAAGCAGGAAATTTGGGCACCCAAATACAAAGGTTATGCTTTCTTTTGACTTTCAAGGAACAGTTCATCAACATCATGGAAATGTAATTTCTTCCTAGCTGAATTAGTTAATTAAATATATTAACAATTGCATTCTAGAAATGCTAATTTTCCCCCTTATACTGTACACTTTCAGAACATACTTTTATGCATTTAATGTGCACACACTGATTTTCTTTTTGGCTTTAATTGAGGAGATAAAGATCGTAACAAACATTGAAATTCAAGTTGTACCCCTCCAATTATCTTATGTTTAAATACATAAGATAAATCGATTAAAATAAAAATCATTGGGGCAACTCGAGTCGTTTTCAATCCGCAATGTATTAGATTGTCTTTTTCATCTAATTATAATAACTTATAGCTGCACAATTGAAAAATTTAAAACATTGGCGTGCTTGTATCAATACGGTAGATGTTCCAACGAATCCAAACTAAAAATAGTAATTAAAAATCGATTAAAACTGGAAGTTGGAATATTACAATGGAAAATAGAAAATACAATATGTATTTCCGTAGTCGTGTTTAGATTTGGTGAGTTTGAAAGCCAGTTAAAAACATATAGTATCGGCGATGAGAGATGAATTCTAATAAAAATGTGGATACGACTAATTCACTAATTTAAATTATATGCAGGAAGAATATTCCTTCGCTCCTCAATAGCTACAAAGAAAGAATGAAATATTAAAAAAAAAAATCTATATCTGGCAACAGGTAGTCTTTTTTTTTTCTTTTTTTTTGTTGTTTGGTGAACAAGAAAACAATGGGGCATCCATAATAAAAAAATATCCGTTACGTTATTCTTATCTGGGTCGTAAAGTTCTACACTGAAGTAACCGATCTTTACTTATTTTTGAAATTCAGAGTTCTGGATAAAACCTCTGTTCTTCTTTTGAAACAATAAAAATTAAAGAAGTAGTTCGTGGAACTCTGGTGTCGACAATCTCGGACTGTGGCGTGTTCAGCATTTTGTTCTAAGCCTTGTTCTTAACTCGCCATTTTCGTTTTGCGCGGTCATTGTTTCAGACATTTTAAAGGCAAAGATTCGGTAGGACCTTGAACCACATCATCGTTAAATTATTACAGAGGGGGCTGAGCTTTTGGATGATTAGGAAGACAATTGCATATCGCACCTTATCGCAAAGGAAGGCATCGACTCCCTTATCGTGTACTGTTGCACAGATTCCACAGGAAGATTCTTCAAGTCGGTGACACTGATAAGTTCACGTACAGGGTCCCATTTTGTTCGTGTCGAGGCAATTTCTTTGTTGGTACTGATAAAGCAGATAATCTCGAGTTCGTTTTACTTTACCATTCATAAACCATAACTATGATAATTTCTAGAGAGGCAAGGAACCTTGTCACTGGATATGAGAACAAGGCGCTGATGCAATTCAATAAGAATTTTTCTATTCCTAAAGATGATCCTTTTAAAACAGGATGGTAATTTAATTAAAGCAAAGTTCTATGTAACTGCTGTTAGAAGTTAAAGAAAAAATATATGCTTGCCTCTCCTTAGATTAGAATTATATTCAGACTTATCTTTCAGAGTGAAAAGCAAATACTAGAGTCTACTCTATTTATCCAAGTGTATGACTTATCAGTCGGCAAATCCTTATTTTAGTTAAAACGATAGCATTGACAACCCATTAAAAATTACGCGTCCGCTTAGAATAATAGAAAAGTTCCAATGGTTTCTCGAGGTTCAACTTTACATTTCTTTTGTACCAATATCGGTATTGCTAATTTAGAGAAAACGATACTGAGAAACTGCTGGGATAAATCAGGTAAGCGTTTATATTTCTATAACGCTAATATTATATAGTTTCTCCTTTTGAATATAACTATTGTTACGGACAGCAGACATTTCCTTACGAATATTTGAAGCATATAATTCTAATTGCGGCTAGTGATTACATATTTCCGTAACGTTCTAAGGGTTAAACTGATTCTTAAAACTTGTAAATGGATATTTATGTTGATGTTGAGCATAACTTTTATATATATATATATATATATATATATATATATATATATATATATATATATATATATATATATATATATATATATATATATATATATATATATATATATATATATATATATATATATATATATATATATATATCCGCAGTTGGAAGTAAAAAGAGGGTAGGATTGACTAAAATACTATTTTTGCGTTACGCCACATGCATCGAAAAAGCAATGAATACATCCGTAGGATTCATAAAATGAGTAAATTTGGTTTAGGCGTGACAATGCAGCATAAAGTAATATTTCTTTTGCAGCCTTGTCATGTCAAAAGCATCCCTTGCTGGTCCGTTGGATAAACGGAAGGCCATTTTTCTGACGTGAATCATGTAATGATCTAAGGCCACTGCAATCAGATAGGTTGAATCAAAACTTCTTTGTTGGAATCGCGCCGTTCCTGTGCTCCATTTACTGTCGCTTTCCTTCAATCAGAAGATATCATCCGAGAAAAGCTACTTTGTGTTTGTCCATCGATCGGCTCAACAAATATATGACCTATTATACATTAAATTTTTTAAGGAAATTTTGTATTCTCTGTAGTCCAGTTAAAACGAATTACGATGTGATGAAAGAACTCTTTGTAGTATTATTACTTGTCTTGTTTTTTTGTTTTTTCCAGGCTACGTTACCTACCTCATAGGGTGTAAGGTCATATTATTTGTTGTTCTTCTTTTAAATTATAATCCCTGCCTCGCAATTCGTTCGAAGTCTGAGCTGTGAAAGTACTTCTGGGATATTTCCCCTTTATAATTTAGAAATCAATCACATGACAAGGATATGAAGACGACGCCTAAGTTAGCACTTCGTTTTTAATTAATAGTTGTATTATACTTATTAAGGAATTTTCTCTCATATGATAGCTGACACACTGGGAATTTCCATCCTGCCGCCTTTTCCCGTCGCCTCAAAAGCGATGTTAAATTTAGAATAAAACAGTGTGCCGAAAGCGTATTTAAATTGCATGATTTACATGAAAGTACACATATTCTGACCTTAATGCTGATTGTTGACAGACAAAGTATTTTATTTGAAAACTATTTTACCAGATTAGGTATACACGTTAAGAATGTAATAAAACCCCTTCATTTTACAATTCAGGCCACTTATTTTTATTTATATTTTAATCAGAATACAAGATTTTATTAAAGGTGTGATCACTGTTCATACCGGCGACTACTACTGCCTTTTTTGTTACCAATTTTGTGGAGTATTATTATTATTATTTTGTGGAGTATTATTATTATTATTTTTCCTTTTTAGTCGCCGGTCAAGTTAAGATTGTTTCCTATTTTTGTTTATTTTATTTTTTTCCCCAACAATGATCTGTGCTGTCTGTTTTTGGAATATTCTCAGGATCACGACAATTTAAAAGGTTAGAAATAAGGACTGGCACTGGCCCATTATTATTTTCACTCAATGAATCTTATGCCACCAAACGTCACTTCAGACAATAATAACAAGCAGTTTTCACACGGGTAGGATACTCTCTCTCTCTCTTTTTTTCACCCTTCTATTAATTTCAATCAAAATCATAAAAAAAAACCACAAAACAAAGAAAGGCCACTAGTCTTTTTTAACGTAGATGTCACAAATTACACAGCGCCATCTGTCGTCCCCAATTGTACTTACAAAACAGCGGAAGTCAAGAGGCTGCATCAGTGAAAGCTCTATTCTTTTCATCCCATGTCCTTCATAATTCTTTCTCTCCTACTTTTGATTTTTTTTTCTTTTGCTCCCCGTGTTATGCTCGCATTTTTCTTTTTCATTCGTTTATTTACTTTTCTATCATGCTCCGTTTGCTCCAGTTGCTAATTTCCCGGTCCAGTCACTGACGGGCTCGTATTTCTGCGAGGACCGGTAGCCAAATGTCATTTTCCTCAACGGAATCACGTCCGCTCTTGCAGACGATTTTAAGTGAAATGTTTTGTAGAATTGTCATGTTTGGATGTGATTATGAAGCATTGTAATAAATACAAATGGTGAGTTTTTTTATGTTATTTGTAAGTTTTTTTTAATTGATAGAGATTTTAGAGTAATTTTGTTGCAAACTATATCGAGCAATTTGTGTCGATTTTTTAAAAAAAGTATTAGATTAATTTAAGAAAATTGATTTACAAATTGTTAGTTATTACAATGAACTTATTTTTATTTATTTATTATTTTTTTTTTAATTATAGGTTTTGATAATTGGAAATGATGAAGACCAAAATTTTTATCTGTTAGAAAATCAATTAGACTTGGTATCTTCAATATCAAAGTTTTGTGTTAAAGAGGTTTTTTTTTTTTTTTTTTTTTTTTTTCTGAGATAGAAAAAATATATATTTTTAAAAAGGACTTTCAAAATAAAGAATTTCGATATAAATAGTGATGAGGGAAAAGAGCTCTAGCACGTCAAAATTATTTAGCTTAGTTTTAAAAAAGTTAAAGTTTCAAAGTGCATATAATAAAACAGGATGAATAGAAGCATTTTTGCGGAAAAAAATTTGGTGACTTATGACTTAACATTGTTGATTTAAAAACTACATAAAAATACTGTTTAACCATTCTCATAATAGAAAGATTAAAATTTAGCACTGGAACGATAATTTTGGAATTTTTATGTAGTTTATACGCACCCCGCTTGTCAGTGGCGGCTAGTGCAGTGCAGCCTTGCTGCATCTAAATTTATTAGTTCAAAGCTAAAATTATATATTTTACAATTTTCTAAAACGAAGATCCAATTTCTACGCTAAGTGTAAAAAAAAAAAAAAAAATACCATAAACAGCACACTTCTTGTGTCTTGCCTCAATACTCAATTCACGAGGGGAAAAAAACCCGTTTCCAATCAAGGTAATCTTCTTCCGAAAGGCAGCCATGTGTTCCTGAAACGCGTTATGTCTGCGACTGCAACGTTGCCATGGTAATCAATGGAATCCAATAGAGCATTCCCTCCACGTAATGTGCTGCGAGGCAGCCAGATCAGCGATTATCCAACTTCGGCTTCCCTTGAGGATTTCTGCTTTAAAATAATCTCTAGATGGAATTTTTGCAAGATAATAATATCATCTGAAAGCTAGATAATTATTTTATTGGTTTGAAGTACTATTTTGTTCTGAAAATAAATTTTAATATTGTTGCGTTGTATGGGTTCGAAAGATTTGACGCCAAAGCAGATCAAATCTTGCAGAAATTTATTCCAAAATAACTCTCCACAGTTCTCTTACAGCTCCAGAACTTCTCGTTCTAGTAGACACAATACAGCTCTTTTCACCTCAATAGAGCACAAAACAGCAGTTAAAAACTTGACAAACAACTGCTAAATCGTTGCAAAAGACAATGCAAAACAGTTCGCTTTAGAATGCTCAGTATCTCAAGTCAGGAATACAGCTCTCACAATGAACGTTGAGAGACAACTAACTCAGTGATTCAAAATCAACTAACTAACTCAGTCAACTATCTCAGTGACTCAAAATCAGTCAACTACTTAAGTCAGGAATACAGCTCTCACAATGAACGTTGAGAGACAACTAACTAACTAACTAACTAACTTCAGTCAACTACTAACTGCATCACCCGCTCTCCCTGAGCTTTTATAGGGTGACCTGAGAACATACGTGAACCTTCTAGAAACTCCTAGAGGTAGACATTTGGAGAACTTTCCAGAAGTTCGTATTGTAGTCGAAAAGACCTATACATGTACAGAAAATGTCACCAAATAGTCGCCAAGTTTGGCGACAAAAATTAGTCGCCAAAATCGTCGCCAACTTGGCTCTATCTCGCCAATTTGGCGAGATTCCCATTGCCGTAATGTTAAATGACCTGCCCCTTGAAACTCGCTTCCCAGAGTTACCTCTGTAAAACTCGTTATCAAGCGTTGATATGCTCACTGCAGGGAAACAAACCATTGCATTGCCTTATGCGAAATGTACAGAAATTTATCTATTTACAAAATTAACACTAGGAAATATTTACAAATATACAAAAAAAATTCGTAACGTTATTTTTAACTCATCTAAAAAATCGTGTTTTTGGTACGTGAAACTTCATTTAAACAGTGATAACTGAAGTTTGAAATAATCTTTTTGAAAAATGATTTGATAACTCAAATCTGCATTAACTATTACATGTTTTCAACCGCAGCCAAATTAATTAATTGCAAATTTTTCTACTTTCAATGTTAAGAAAATTCTATTAAAAAACTATATATTCTAAAAACTAGATGAGGCTCATAACACATTAAGAATGATATTAAGAACAATTTCCCACCATAATTTATTTTCTTGGCCTCATAAAACTCGAGTAATCATTGTTCAAAAATATGCTAATTATAACGAGTTAAATGTTAATTAGTTAATAAATTTTTGAATAAAACTGAATTTTTTTCATGTAAACATCACAACTAATTCTGTACTTTTAAGGACAGAAAATCCGATTTTTAAAATGATAATTGAAAAAAAAAAAAGTTTAAGTGTGATTGTATATGATTGTAAAATGTGTGTGTGTGGTTGGGATGGGGAGGAATTGTAGGGAAGTCGCATGTTTCCGGCTGCACTTATATTTTTGACCATGAGATGCCACTACCGCATGTAACGAGTTTTCTAACCATCACTGATAGGAGGACCCCCTCTGCAACAAGTTCTCGCATTGCACGAGCCCTTTTTTTTGGGGGGGGGGGATTTTAAATGAAATTTGATATTTTTTTCAGTAAATAGAGGCATTGTTACCCTTCGATTTAATACAATAGGAAAAGATAAATTCAAAAGGAGGATGGCAAGCTGCTCTCTTTCCAGGGGCGTACTGGGCCGCAATAACGGCCCGGTGATTTTAGATTTTTTTTTTTTTTTAAGATTATTTTCAATATGATCATTAATCAAATATTAGTAATTATAGTTAATTATAAAATAATTCCAACAATTAATTAATTGTAATAATCAGTATATTTTATTATTTAAATATTTATATTTAATAATTATTTTCAATAATTAGTTTTATCGTTTTTAATAATTTTAAAGTTTTATTAATTTTAATAATTTTAAAGTTTTATTAATTTTAATAATATAATTGTTTTAATAATTAATTTAATGAAATAAAATTTTCTCTACTATTTATAACTTCTTTGAGTGAACCTGGTTTCTCTTAACCATTTATTGTTTGTTGCAGAAACTAAATAAAAGAAACCTAAATTGCAAAATAAAGAATTTCCAGGTTATTAGAAAATTATACATCCGAAATTATAATACATTTTTTTTTTTTTTTTGTCCTTTAAAAGTTATAAATTAAGTAAAAACTCGTAATACTATTATGTATAAATCTTAGTGTACCTATATTTTCTAAATATAAAATTGAACGCATTAAGATTTAAAAAAAAAAAAAAAAAAAAAAATAGTAACTTTCATATTGCACCGGCTCATTTTTTACAGACACTGACCGGCCCGGTGACAGTACTTGACAACCCTATGGCCAGTATGCCCCTACCTTTGTCTATTCTTAAAACCGTCACTGCTTCATACATTTAGAAAGAAATCCATCGAAAGATAAGACGATTAATAGAACAATTTCCTTTTCGCCAATTTAATAGGAATTTGTCAACCACTCTGACAACTCTACAACCTGTTGTAAACGACACATTTCAGGTTCAATTCGATTTCATTTATAATTCGTCGCCTTGACTTGTTGGATTGGCATCGTCTGCAGGGGGCACACTTGCACCCCGGCCTTAGCTTTTGAAAAAGTGGAGTCTCTATTAAACAGCCACACGTGCTGTTTAATAGAGTTTTAAAATGATTTATTTGGGCAGACTCAGAAAACTCAAACGTCAGGTTTAATTAGTATTACGTTAAGAAATCCAATTAATATTTGAAGGGCTTAGTGGATGAAAATGTAACTTTTGAGGTATTGGCTCTTAAAGTTATTACTTTAGTATTTTTTTTCTGCAACAAGCCTTTTTTCATCTGTCAAAATATCAGTTGATAATAAGCATTTTTAATATCCAGAATAAGTGTCACAAATTACCGTTATACTTTCCACCTCCATCCACTGTGAAAACATGGATTTTAAGAAAATGTCGCTTACTCTCTTTATCAACTTAACCCTGCATTTGTGAAAAATCAAGGTAACACACATTTTCCATGCTCAGACATTTGGTTGACGTAACGATATGTCCTAATATCCAAATTATTTTAAAGATAAGCCATTCTGTGGATTCAGATACATTTTAGTGACCCCACACTTGTGGAAATCTACATCTGCAAATTTAAATAGCTAGGTGATGGACATTTCACTCGTCAGGATTACTAATATGAAAGAAGAAAAAAACATTTAATTACATAAGATTCATTTTCATGTATCGTAATGAAAATAATGTCGCTTCTATTCACATGTAAGGAAGTCCACAAAACCGCTAGTACTGCAAGTATTGTCTGAAAACATTATCTTTTATTAGATTTGTCCTATGTAGAAGTGTCAATTTTGATGGAATCCTGTCCTATGTGGATAATAAATTTTGAGGGAATCATGAACCAATAATTTGTCATTATATTTGTTGTGTATGAAAACAGATTTTCATTACTTACAGGAAATGATGAAAAAGTTTACCACACTTTGCAACGTCTCCTAATAGCCAAACATTTTTTCAAGGAACTGATCCCCAAACTGGTAAATGGAAGCATTTTGAGTAGCAGATGGAACATTGTTCATGTAATGTAGCTACTTTAAGCAATAGAGTTTCAAGGCATGACATAATTTTTTTTTTTTTTAAGTTTGTTTATTCCATAAATGAGTGCGTGCATTCTGCCTATTTCTTAACGTTTCAAACTTGAAAGCAGAATTTAAATTTGGTGGTAACTAATCAGCTAGTATAATTTTTTTTTCTACAGAACATTTTACAGTGTTTTCTCTAAGGTTGTATACTGTCTCTACTTGTAGGATATTGATAGTACGATTCACACTATGGTTCTAAGATTTATCAATGGTAATATAACCAGCAATAAAACACTTGTGATATTGGTCATCAATTACTAGCCAATACAAATTATCTGCTAGTCTTCTATAATTATATCCTTCTTCTCTCAGGACATCGCTCGTCCTTACTACCTTCCACATCATGGTTTTGACACCGATGTTATAAATATCAATAGCCAGTCGATAGATCCTAATTAACTAAAAAATTTCTTTCTCTTAGGGCGTGTCCTGTCCTCACTTGTCGGATGGTACCATCATCCACACCATGGTGGAGTCTAGCGTTGGTGGAAGCTGTCGTTGCCAAGAGGAATTCAGCAACGACGAAGATGAATCTTCTCCCGGTTGCTGCAGCCCACAGGTGTTTACTTCCGTCCTGCTGGGAATCCTGGCATGCGTTCTCATGACAGGAGGTGTCTTCCTCGCATTTCATAGGTAAGGGTGTTGATGAGTGACGCTATTGTTTTCCTCCGTAAAAGCTTTTAGCTTTGTTTTGATGACTTAGAGTGATCTAACTATTCTATATCATGTCGCCAAAATAGGAAATTCGATTGTCGGAGACCAGCTCATCTCACACATAATACATTTTTAACCCTTTCATGTCCTAAGTACACTGTTAAAAATTTTGTTCCACCTTACAGCAACAATTGGTTCCTATTTTTCTGCAACCAAGATTTAGTGCTTAGTTTCACGATTTAATGGTGCTTACGGTCTGAGGTATCACCATTAAATCGTGAAACTAAGCACCAAATGTTGGTTGCAGTTAAATGGGAAGCAATTTTTTGTGCAAGGTGGATCCAAATTTTTAACAGTGTAGGGTGAGGTGTCAGAGTGACATAAATTCTTCAACGTTGTAAATGGTTGGTTTATTTGGTAAAAATAAATTGTTATACTTGGATATAAACCTTTTCCGATAGTAAATATAAATTTAATATGTTTCAGTAAATTTTTTTGCATTGAGATACTCAATATATATATATATTTTTTTTTGTCAACTCAATATTACACTGGCAGCACTGTTCTTTAAAGTACTCAGCTGCCATTCCAAATAAGTGCATTTAATTTTTAGTATTATTTAGGAGTTAGTATATACAAAATAATATTTTTTTAAAAATGGACACACATGACAGATCACATAATTACAGATAAGGAAGTTGTTTTTGATTTTATGCAGATTAGAGGGTTTTCTCTTACTTTCGAAATGACTCTTAACTAAAAAATTTAAAAAAAAAAAACCTTTTGACTAAAACACAATAGCAAAAACTTTTCACTAGTGATATCGAAAATTAAAAGAAGAGAGTACTACCCAATTAAAGAACATTGTATCATGCTATGCAAGATTTATCATGTTTTATTTGTCAGTACCTGTAGAAAACTATGTAAGAAATCTTTACTACTTCTTTTTAACCATGAATCACCAAGTAAAAAAAAAAAAATACTACTCTTATCATTAGTCATCTAGTATCTCTTTACCACTTTTGCCTATAATTTCTCCTCTTCATTTGTATAGATATTTTCAGCTTTTTAAAAATCTTTGCATGTAATTATTTTGCTAATCTCCTCCCTGCTTTGCAGGTGGGATCCACTGTGGCTCATAGTGTCCGGCATCGGGGTAGTGCTGATCCTCATCGGATCCGTCCTTCACTGTTGCACGTCTGACGCCTCTTTTCGAAATACAAGGGGAAGGCAAGGAAGTGGAAAAGGTGGTTGCTGCGGGAGACCAGTGCAGACGGAACACCACTTGCACGGACACTTGGTGGCCAACAATGGAAGTCTGACAGAGCAGCTGTTGCCGCTGAGTAATGCGAGGTGAATGGAACGACTGTCTGTGAATTAGTCGTTTGTGTTACATTATGTAGGCGTATCATTAAACTATTTAAAAGAAATAAGGATGGATCTTTATCTTTATAACGAAACCCAAAATGTTCGGTTTGAAAAGCGTGAGGTGGCGGCAAAGGTTTGAGAAATATGATGCTCTTTGGCAGTTGTCTCCTGTAGGTATATCCCATAAAATTGTTGCTATTGGTAAGACAGTAATTTATTTAAAATAAAGCGATAAGTTAGGACGTAGATATTAATTTAATGCAATAGGGAACTTCAAAATTACTCCTGTCAAGTAGTTTCTTTTGCTACAGATGAAAGTATTAATACCTAAAAAAAAAAAAATCTGAATTCTTAGACCTGAAATTTTAAAGTTTGTAGTAAATTAAGTGTGGTTAAACTTTTCAATCTTTTAGAACTAGAACTTCTATTGAATTTTTCTGGAACTGAGTGCTTGATAGATATACCCTTTAAATAACGTAGACTAATATACATTTTCAGACAAAACTTATCAATACACCTTTCAAACAAAGTACATTTAGATCACAAAAGGTTTACAAATTTTTTTATGGTTCATATCAACGATCAATGGCTCCTAAATAATTCCATCGCAATTTACTGTTAAAATGAAGAGAATAATTTTCTCTATCAATTAATAAGAATCCTGATACATTCCCATGTAATTTTTTTTTTTTAGATCTGTGAGTCAGCTCTCCCTCAATATGCTTCCTGGATACTTCCCGCCTGTTGTCACGACTTACGGCATTGAGCAGCATTCTGCAGTTGTGCAGAACATCAACCGGATAGTTCAACAGCAGCAACTGACGCAACAGAATCCGGGCTCGAGCAATACGGGCGTGCAGGGTGGTCCTGCGTCCGGAAAGAGCTTCATCCTGCTGTCGCTACCGGCTGACACGACACAAGCCAACATTCAGAACCTGGTTGCCACTGTATACCAGCTTGAGGGAAGGTAAACGATCATTTTGAACCTTGTTTTAACAAAACGTAGCTGCTAGGTGATACTTTTGTAATAACAGAGTGGGGCTGGGGTGTTTTATACAGGAGTGTGCTCAGTAAAATTCTTTGTCCTCCCCTTAAATTTTGTCTAGAACTAATGTGAAAACAGTTTCGTCTAATCATAGTAAAGTGGCATATGCTATCTAATGGGGATGCTTTAATGCCCCTTATCAGCAACTTAATGAGTTACACGGCTTACTCTGAAAACTTTACACAATACACGAGCAGAGCTGGACTCCCACAAGGCCTGTAAGCCCCGTGGCTAAGGCCCCTGAATTTTGGAGGTCTCCAAATCACCTGAAAAATTCTGAAGTATGATATAAATATCAATATTATTTTCAGCGCACTTGATCAATGTCAAAAAATATTAACATATATTTTAATAATTTTTTTAGTTATTAAAATATTAATATCTCAACAATTATTTAATCAAAATGGTAATCAAAGTTGTCATTAATATTTAAATAGCATCAATTGTTGATGGGGGGCCTCGTTTACTATTTTGTGCCTATAGTAATTCGTTTTCTAAATCAGGCTCTGTACACGAATATAGCCAATAACAAAGTTTGACATTTATCCTGATCTTGCCACAAAATGGCGCTTAAACAAGGTCATTGATAGCACATGGATACTTTACATAAACGCAACTTTTATGACAAAAGTTTTCTGCGTATAAAAGTCTAGGCGAGATTTAACTAAATACAGTCAAACCCCGTTACCGCGAAATTGATGGGACCGCTGAAATTGTTCGCGCTAACCGAATTCCATGTTAAATTAACGTTCAGTTTTAAGTACGAGGAACTGCTTTTACCTCGCGTTAAACGGGATTTCATGTTAAGCGATTTCGCATTTACGGGGTTTGATTGTACGCTGTAGAATATTATAACTTTACATAACAAACTGTGTCTAATCTGTGACCATCAGGTCACATGCAATCCCACTGTGTTGTGTATTTTCCATATAAACTTGCTTTGTATAGATGCATGCGCGTTATGCAAGTATGCGCTTAGAATTGGATGAAATTGGATTCTTCATTATTTTTATACACTTTCAAAGTGAAGTCGAATGCTTCACTTGCAAAGATTTTTTGGTGCTATCCAAAAAAAAGACAGGGAAAATGATGCTGTACATACAATGTTTCTTACTACAGAAACAAAGAGGTAACCGTTTACTGATAGTTGTGACCAGCAAATGACGAGCATGTTGTGCTAATACTCTCTTTTTCAATTTCGTTTCCGCTCTTCTCAGAAAAGTCATTCGCTCAGTGTGACTTGCATCTTCCGCATTAATTTATACGAATACGGCTGACCTCTGCCTGTCGATAGCTTCACACGTGGTTCGTTTGACGGCAATCGTAACCTTAAGAAAAGAAGCTTGGATGCGACAGAGCTTTTTTCGTGATATTGTTTAGCTGACACTGGTCACAAAGTCTGCGGTTTACATTTTCACAAATATTTAAGGTTGTGCCTTTTTATGTTACTGGTTTATCGAGGTTATTTAATGACAAAAGTCAAAGCCCGTTAACGCGAAATCGCTTAACTTAAAATCCCGTTTAACGCAATGTAAAAGCAGTTCCTCTTACTTAAAACTTAACGTTAATTATTCTTTTAACACGAAATTCGGTTAGCGCGAACAATTTCAGCGGCCCCATCGACTTCACGTTAACGGTGTTTGACTGTAGGTTTGAGGTTGAATTTCTCTTATCTGGGTTTCCTCCTAAAATTTAATGTTCATATTTTGGTGTACATCAAGGTGTTATTATTAAGAAAAATAAGCTTGCAGACCTACTGTTTTTTACATGGTAATATGTTCCATGCAGGCTTTATTAATGTTCTTTAGGTGACAAAAAATTGGCCACTAAGAGAATTGATGAATGTTTTCCTGATAATAAACACACTAATATTGCAAAAAAGTTAAACTGTTTAGAGTAAAAAAATACTAAGTAATTAGCAGATGGTGACGAAACACACATTTAACCTTTCGAACAAGTTTTTGGTATCAAATATAAAAAATTGAAATGGGAATGAGTATGTATGTGTTTTAATAAGACAGTTTAATTAAGCAAATGCAAATGCAAAAAAAAAAAAAAAAAAAAAAACGTTTTATTTTCCTAGTATTTTTCGATGACTTCATTATTTCCCTGATAATGCTATTCAAGAGTTTCATTCTGAAGTCATCAAAATGCATTTGCTATACTATGTTTACCAAAAAAAAAAAAAAAAAAAAAAAAAAAAATCATTTCACCCCTGCTACCAGAAAAAAACCTGTTTATTGCAACTGGAAAGATACAAAAGGCACTTAAAAAGCAAGCAGGATGGGGTGCTTTAACCTTAAAACCAGGAAGGAAAGGGGCCCAACGTTACTCGTAGCGATATGTGAGAAGTAGTTCAAAAGGAAATTACATTGCTAGAGCAATCGACAAATTGGATTTCACAGAGGGAAAAATAGACGATTTGTCAGATGACGTAGGATTTGACCTTATGACTAATTAATATGTAGAGTAAATAAGATAGGCGTTTCCAAGTAATTTAAGAGTGTTTATCAATATTTCCCCAACACATAGACGTAATGAGAAAATTTTCGGAATATATTTTGGATGTAAACATAGCTAAATTATTTCCGGTTCCGTGTAGATAGAACAATAATAAACACAAATTGATAAAATGTAAAAAGAAAATATATCCGGCGCGAACTTATTAAATATGTAAACAGTACCCTTTTAAAAATTACCTATCATAGATAAATTTCTACAGTGAGTATACTAGAATATAAACACTAAGGAGGGGGGGGGGGGGAGGCATAGTGGAGAACCAAAGATATAAAAGCGGTATTTCGGCAAAATATATTATGCTCGTAATGAAGGGTTAATTTGTTTTGTCTGCGATTCAAGATTTAAAACTTTAATCCTCATTATAAGATAATCCATTTAGCTAATATGAAAAGATATATTGTAAAAGCGGTTTGCTCTGTAGCGCCTATGACAGGGTAAAGTGGGGCAGTAGGGGAAGGGGGGGGGGGGGGCTTTTAAAAGTAAATACGACTGTTATTTCTTTAATTGTATATTTTTTTAATTGAAATATACTTATTAAAACAATATAATTATTAAATCTCAACTATTGCAGTGAAACCTAATCGTCAACGCACATTGTACACAAAACGGCGAATTCATCATTTCCCACTTCCCCTGCCCATGTGCTCAGCGATTGTATTATCTGCGTCTTATCCCTACTTCATTCGATTAAGAGCATAAGTTACCGCAAAAAATGGATTCGACCTAATTAACATCCGAACTTTTATTTTGTCTTTGATTAAATTGGTTCTTCTTCTTCTTCTTTTTTTTTTTTTTTTTTTTTTTTTTTTTTTTTTTTTTTTTGTGCCAATAATGTAGTAAAAGAAGCTTTACAAATACTCGTACCCTCTGCCTGAAGTTAACCCAGACAAATCTAAGGGAAGTTCACACATATTGGTTTCAACTAAAGATATCGAATTTGAACTCCATTATTCGAAGACAAATTTTGTACGATATATTATATTCTTTAAATGTAGTGAAATCGTGTACTCTTAGTATTTTGATCTGCAATGTACCTTAAAAAAAAAGTGGTTTATATAATGCTCAAAACAAAACCTAGACCTCATGATTCTTCTATTTTGAAAGAATCTTTAGCTAATACTTAATTTCTGTGTTTTTAGTTCTGTGGCAGAAATACCTGCAACGGATACGACTTCGGTTCCATCTACAACCACTGCTCCAACAACACCCTCTCCAGTCACAACACCAGCCACAGCATCCACCTTAACCACACCGCCTCCCCTTCTTTTCAAACACGTTGAAGTGCAGACTTGCAACATATGGCCCAACATGGCATCCAACTCCAGTTATGGAACCACCGTCAACAACGTCCTACAGAATACCGCCAGCACGTCCACAGATTCTACGCATCTAGATCTTCAGCAGCCGTCCACCAGCACTGCCAGTGGCACGACCCAGACCGAAGACGCGAGTTCTATTCCAGAAAACATCATCAACTTGATGGACTGTTCAGTCGACATTCCCCCTATCTGTGATAATGCTCAAAGTGCATGTGGGGACCAAATTGCAGAGAGCAGTGTGTTAGTGGACATTCCAGTATCTTCTAGTGTGCTTGTGGACGTTACTGAACCTACAATCGATCCCGTTCCACTTCAAAGTGGCTTGGTAGTGGCTATCCCCGATTCACCGGACGACAATATCCTAAATCTAGCTGCTCCATCTACCGACGTTCTAGCAGAAATTAATGGCGATTCAGCAAACAGTTCCATCGATGTTTCACAGTCGTCTTCCGATGTTCTCATCGATATAAGTGACAATACGGCTGAGGAGGCATCAAGTTCTGATGTGGCACAATCATCAGAGAGAGCTGAGAACATAATTCCAGCAAATGGTTTTCTTCCAAGCACGAATCGGGACTCACAGGGGGACATAGGCAGCAGTCTGCCAGCTGAAGCTACTTCGAGTGGTTTCGATGCGACAAATCAAGTTCACGTTGATGTAAGCAGTCTAGATCTGTCTTCGAGTTGTAGCAATCTTTCCGACATTGACGGGGAAGTGGACGATAATGAATTACTTGAAAGATCTTCCCCGCCTCCAAGTTATGACGATGCAACACATGAAGGTGAAAGTGCTATTGGTGCCTTTGGTTTAGCTTATGGAACAATATAAAATCGGTATTATTTTTACACGTGCCTTCTTTCTTGCTGGGCAAGTTTTATTATGTTTTGTAATTATGAATGTAATTTATAGGTGGATTGAGAATTAAAGCTGTAATGATTTTATTTAGTTCAGTATTTAATTGTTGGATACATTCTTAGGTTTTTACTGTGTACAATGACTTACTTTGTGATATTAAAAACCAACAACAAATCCTCGAAATTCATCCTCAACAAGAAATTTCTTGAAGCACACTCAATTACTCTTGTTAGTTGTTTAGCCATCATTATTTTCTATTTAAAGTAAATTTTAAATACCATTTTTAGAATTGTTTTTAAATAACAAAGCTAAGGAATTTTTTAATGATCATATTTTTGTATACTAGTTATAATTCATATTATTTCATTACAATTACATTTCCAAGTAGAACATTAAAATTCAACTATAAATTTTCGTTTCAATGAAATAACCACCTTCAAAGATATCAAGTTTGAGTAATGTTTTTTCTCAGATTAGTCCTACACTAGGTCAAATATAAAACTTTAATGGATAAATAAAAATAAAATATTAAAAAGTAAAAATGAATTTATATCAAACTAGACACAGGGGCATAGAAACTTTCTCACGTCACTTATTGAGCTGCATATTGGGTTTTCTAAATTTTCTCCTTCAACTTAAAAAAGATTTCTAAGTTTTTTTTCCGTTTAAAAATTTTTCAAACTTAAATAGACTTTGTTTATTTAGAAAATTCCACTTGCTACAGCACATATTAAAATTTAAAATACTCTTACTTGCCTCTTACCTTGGTGGGCCTTTTTCTCAGAATTGCTAAGGTTTTATAATTTAGAAGTGGTATTACTTCTTGCCCTTCAGTTAGCTAACCACATGGTGAAATTGACAACTGAATCTCTGCATCCATTTTTAAACTATAAGAGAAATTAAATTTTCATGCTCCAAAAGTAATATCTTAGTGTTAAAAACTCTGTAAAAGAGTTTTTGTTTAAAGGTCGGACTTTCTTTTAATTATTATTATTATTATTATTATTTTTTTTTGGCATACTTTTAGCTACAATAACATACATAATAATGTTTATTTACTTTCTTGCAAATGCTTGCATTTTAGAGTTATCTAATAAATGTACAATTAGGGATACTTGACCCAAATCATATAGGGATACTTGATCCAAGGTTGGAATACTATTCGAATGCATTTTGCTGGTTTTATTGATTGATTTTTTTTATTCTTCTAACATCATTTTATTTAGCATATAAAATGTTCAATTGTTAAAACTTATTGTTACTGATAGGATAAATCATCTTGATAGTCGTATGTCGTTGTCTGCATGAGCTAACAATATTATATTTCAAACATTCCCTCCACATTGTTCTGACAAACTACAACCATTAGATGTGTCAGTTTACTCTCATTTCAAAAGATATAATGCTTACTGCACAAATCGTCTGACGATTCGTAAATCTGGCCAAATTCAGGCTATTTTTTATCCACCTGAGTTTGCGATGAAAGTTATAGAATTACACTGCGAGTTTACATTTGCAGTTGAAAAAATAGTAATTTTCTTATTCTTGAATTTGTATAGGAACAGAAATAGTTTTCAGACTGCTAATATTTTTAACTTTCTACCATAAAAACTAAAAGTGAAAGAAATATTAACGTGATGTAACTAATAAAAATTGAAAGTATTGAGCTCGTTCAACAAAAATAGAAAAGTTTATATTAACCTTGGACTTTTTAATGGGAGTTATGTTGTTATTATCTAAAAGTGTGTTACATTGATAATTTTTATTTTTATACTCCCAAATATAAGGCTTGGGTCAAGTATCCCTATAATGCATAGGGATACTTGAAGGTTTTTTATATTCCTTGTTTTACCATCTCTATAATTAATACTTAAGAAAGATATTCATAAATATTGTGTAATACTTAATGACGTATAAATAGGAAGTAATGTAAAAAACTAAAAATTAGGTCAAGTATCCCTAGTTCCCCTATATCTATCCCACTACACCAACGAGAGGACATTGAGGCCACGACAGATTAAATGTGTACCAGCCCCCATTAAGTACATACAGATCTTTGGTCTTTTTGGCTCACTTCTAAGAATTTCAATATTGTGTACAAATGGGTAACTATTGAAAAAGATGATTTTCGTTGTTGTAGCATTTTTTACAGGAATTTTGGTAGAGGAAAAACATGAAAAAGCAATTCCAAAACCATTTTATCGAAATCAATAAAGCTGTCTTATAGAAATTGCCGCAAAAGTGAAAATTTTTCAATGACAAGTATTTTTAATACATGTGTTATTTTGGTAAAGACTTGAATATCACATTCAAACGTTGAAACATGATCCATTCTGCACTTATGCAGAAACTTATCTCGAAACACCACATTTTGGGACTCAGAATTTTCCAAAAAATCGCGATAGTTAGAATTTTTTTTTTTTTTTTTTTTTTTTTTTTTTTTTTTTTTAACCCAATGCAAAACTTTTTTTACACTATATTATATATCAGATAGTTGAAAGTAAAAATTTCAGAATCAGTACTTCAGTTTCAATGAATTTAAAGAATTAGTCTTACATTTAGATAAAGGTAAAAAAATGCTATTTTCCAAATTCATTAATATTTATTATCATATTTATTCATTATTACATTCATATTTATTATCAACGTTAATAATTATTCAACATCAACAATAATTATTGATAAGGCGATAATTTTTTTTTATTTTGTCAGCATGTTTACGAAATAAAAAAATCAATAGGACATAAGGAAAGGATTTAAAATGGAGTTGTAAGTTTGACCAACACCACCATCAGATATTAGAAAGCAAGCATGTAGTTGACGATAAATAAAAAGCATTTGTAGGAAAAATAAAAATTGCAACTCTTTTACTATTAACGTTTAATAATTTATTTCTTAATCAAATTAGTGATATTACCTGTTGGAGAAAACGGCAAAACCTTCAATTATTGAATTTTCTTTCAAATATGGAACTTTGAATAAGTATTTAAATGAGCCACATTGCATTGGTGGAACAAACGTAATAAGTATTGAAGCAATATTTTGGTCAACAATGTGTTTTGGGAAATTTTGCATTTTAGGTCTATAAGAAAGATAAAACTAAAAGACCTCTTAATAAAAACACATTTTCAGAGGTATGTTTAGAAAAAGTTGGTCTATTTACCGGTTCTTCAATAAATTCAATTGAAAAAAAAATGTACCTTTAGACAGCTCCCGTTTGAAAAAATTATCCTTCACAAAAAACATCGTATGAAAAAAAAAAAAAAAAAAAGGGTTTCCAACATCTATTTCTGGAAAAAAAAAAAAATCATTTATGTTAATATTTGATATTTATAAAACATTGCATTGCGTTTTATAAGTTGTAGTCCTCAAATTAAGCGGCAGGTTTATTATTTTTATTTTTTGGGGTCACCATCGTGTTTCGACAAATCCGAACATTCCTGTAGTATAATTCGTTGTTTTCATTTCACAAGATTTTAAGTTGAAAAAATAGTACTTTTTTAGAAGTATTTCATTATCTACAGTTCCATTTGTGGTATGTTTCCCTTTAAACTCATTGTATCACCTTTTTTTTTTTCTTCCCCCCCCCCCTTTTTTTTTTCTTTCTTTCTTTTTCTTTCTAATTTAAAATTTGCTCCTCAACAACTTTCTTTCGCTAGAAATCGCGCTTCCACAAGACACGTTTGCTATCTGATTGGCTGATAGCGTTTCCAAGGGCAGACATCAAAAGACCAGTTTTTGCTATACCTACAAAGCACTACATCGCTATTACTAGTTTCTCGCTTTTGTTTGGGGAAGTAAATGGATTTTTTAAGGACATTTTCGATTTTTTAAAAGTGTTTCTTTCAAAAGGAAATAACAAAACTGCGTTGGAAGTAACTTTTGTAGTCAGTCTTTATCGATATTCAAACTGAATAAAATACATACATTAGATTTTTGTAAAACGTATTAAATATGATTCCAAGAGATTTTAATAAAATTTATAAAGGAAATATTACAGTTTTTGGATAAGAAATGGTCTAACTGTATAATTTGACAAAATATTAATCCCCTCCCCAATATTAAAACTTTCATTATAACTTTTATTATTAAAAACGGGTTAAATATGCGCTGGTAATCATACGCCGTGTGTTCCCCTTACCAATCATGATGTTTAAACTTTCTAATTATTAGAATACCAATGGACTATAATTTTTATCTATTTGGCCAATCCGAAATTTTGTTTCCATTGAAACTAACTAATAAAATTTTCTATAACTGTGAATACGTGCTGTAAAGAGGACCTCTGAGACACGAAACTGACGCACAAAAAATGCTACTTAAGAAATAATAATAAAATCTATAAAACAAAGTTTTTAATATAAATTCTTTGTATGCCATTGTCTATTTTTATGTGCAATCGCAACTTCTTGATCTCAGATTGAGTATTCATAGTGTTTGACCACTAAGCACAAAAGTATCCATTCCGAGCTACTTACTAACTTATTTTTTTGCAAAACTTGATCGAATACACTATCTATTGCCAAAATTCAGCTCGATTGGATGAGGAAAAGTGAGTTAATTAGCCCTCCTAAGATTTTGCCTTGTCTACTTTAATAGGGGAAGTTTACGATCATTAAATATCGTCAAATCGGATTTGTTTATATTAAGTTTAGTATAAGGATAACAGAACGTGAGTAAAATGTGATAAATCTAACTTAAGGCAATACAAAAGTGTGTAAAAGAGGACTTCTTAGGACTCAGCGGACAGTCCTAGGACTTGATAGTAAGCATTTTCATCGACAACGTGTGCACTAGCCAAATTTTAAAGTTTCAGTTCGATTGGGTGACGGCAAGTTGGTTTATTCGTATTTAAAAGCGATAATAGAAGTGAGTGTAAAAGCGGTCTTTTAGTGACAGTGACATATCTCAAAACCTCATATAATGTAACCTTATCGACAACAAATTTATCTGCCAAATTTCAGCATGATTGTATGATAGCAAGTTGGTCAATAGGAAAGAGTTTCAACAATGATCGATTAAAATTCTTTCACTTACAGCTTTACTACGCAACTCAAAGTTGAATGGTCTGGACTACACTCCATAATAAATTTATGTATTCATGTGTAATGGATAATTCACGCCTTTTCTAAAAACCAGTGAAATTAGTTTATATTTATGAAGAATGTCTTTCTGATTCCAAATATTCAAACAAATGTTCTTTAAAAAAAATTAGTTATTTAAATATTAAGAAAAGAAAATGTCCCAAAACCGATCCAAAACCAGTCCGATCAAAACACTCCGCTATAGCTGTGACATCATGACACCCTTCCGTTCTTTATGGTTATCGTGAGGTTTCTGTCAAATAGTTAGCTTTGGTTTGGTAGTCAGTTGCCATATCCCGTACAGGTAGGCGCGATTTACGCGGAACTTGCAAAACTAGTTCCCACTGTTGTGTTTCAAGCCAAGTTGTTTCAGATCAAGTGGCGTCACATTCAGTTCAAGCCGAATGAATCATTTTTTCACCAAAGTGTAACAGGTGAACTTAGGATGCAAATTTATATAAAAAAAAAATGCATAGTGGGCAGAAATTTTTGTGTTTATGGCCTTTTCGAAACATTTAAAATTGAATAAAAAAATAATAAAAACATGCGGGAATTGTCCACTATCAGACGAAACGGTCGTTTCGCCACCAACCTTAAAAAGGCAGAAACCGACAGTAAGTATCTATTCTCTGCACAACTTCCAGCGAAAAAGCCAAAATTGACTATTTTCTAGCTCGCTTACGAAATTTCACATAATTATACAAAAAATTCCATAGATTCGTCTCGGTGATATCTTTCAAAGAAAAAAAAATTGAGTACATAGGATTAAGGACAACGAAGAAAAAAAATATTGAAATTTCCAAAATGAAATAAAAAAACGAGTTCTAGCCCGATTTTGATGTAAAAATTTAGACAAACGTCCAGCCCTAACTAAGCTATAGATCTTCAAACGGATTGAATTATAGGATGCGGAATGTTTCAACTTAAAATCCTTCGCTGGTTTGAACTTGATTAAATATTTCTTTCTATTTTTAATTAATTTAAAACCACTTTTTTTTCATTTCATAATTTGGCGACAGATAAAGGCGATCAGCTTGTAATTGTGGTTCAGAAATATATGCCAAAAGTTGCCAAACAGGTTTGCTATAATTTCGAAGTTAGTTTTTCCGACATGTTAGGCTTAAGTGAGAATGAACGTAGTGTTAATGTATAGGCAGAACGAATTAGACTATAATTATATGGCTTATAACATCTTTAAAATTGAAATAATTTAATTTGTGAAGAGACAGAGTTAAAGAGAAATATTTGTTCTTCAAGTTGCATGTGTTATTTGAACTGTATGATAATATAGAGAGAGTTAACTTTCAAAAACATTTTAATTTCGGGAAATCTCCATTGAAAAATGAAAACAATCACATTTTGTTGCAAGATACTATGGGCTAAATACAAAGTATAAATGTGGAGGTTATGCGAGCTGACGTCACAGTCAATTCATTACAGAGGACTAAATGAACCACGCATTGCGATTGGCTAATGGAATTTGCACAAATTTCATTCGTTTTTAAAGATGTGTTGAGAATGAATTTCTGTTGTAGAATGAAATCGTAGAATCATATATCCTCAAAATTGTAATTTCATAGTGAATTTTAAAATTGTTGTTAAGAAAATATTTTAAATTTTGTCAGATATCAATGGGTTATTATATGTGAACCAAAATAATGCTTGGTATAATAAAAATAATTTATACTGCAATATTTAGACTGTAAAAAACTTGTAATATTTATTTGTCAAAATTTATTAGAATAAATTTTCAATGGGATGAACGCTCTGGCCTTGTATGTTAAAGGTGCCGGATTTGATTCCTGGGTTAGGTGTGGATGTTCGTTGTGATTCGGAATCCACGTTGAGCTGTGTGTCCCGGACTGATTAGTCGTTATTATGCCTTAAAATAGGTCGTTGTGCGTACAAACTAACCAAACGAGCTGAAACTTGGCAGACAGGCTCTTTGTCGATGGCAACGTATTTCATTAAGTTTTGGAGGTTGAGTTGCCATACACAAGTTTCTATTGCTCGTTCGTGTTCGATTTTGATGGTTACTGCCATCCGCATTCAACCAATTTGTAAATTTTCAAGTAGATTTTAGCATGTAAGATATCATTGAACTCAACTTGAAGAATTATGAATATTCATGGTACCAGGTGTACCATGGGTGGTACTACTTCTGGTTTATCAATTTTGAAGATAAATATGGCATGTTGGGTGTCGTTGGGCTTGTCTTGAAAAATTATGAATGTTTAAGGTACCAGGTATAGCATAGGTAGTACCACTTTCAGTTTATCAAATTCCAAGATAAATATGGCATGTTGGACTTTTGTTTTGACGAATTATGAATGTTTAAAGTACCAGGTATGCTATCGGTACCACTTCCGGTTTATCAATTTTAAGGATAATTATTGCATGTAAGGTATCGTCAAACTCAGTTTGAAGAATTATGAATATTCCTGGTACCAGGTGTACCATAGGTGATATATAGAAAAACGATTAAACGAACAAATTCAAAAAATAGAAGTCGCCAGTGTTTAAAAAAAAGTTCTGATATCCCCCAAAAAAACACTTTTGAAAAGTAGAAGAACCACCAACCTCAAAAACACATAAAACTTTCTTGCAATAAAAAAATTCATAAACATGATGAAAATTTTCAGCCACAAATACAGTGATATAAAAAATGGCCAACCTCTGATTAGAACTCTCGGTTGTGACTCGCTTAAGAATGTCTGCTTACTTAGTTTATTTTTAAAATTTAAGTTCCACTCCCATAAAAATTTACGCTGCTTGAGGTTGGCCCCCGTCTAAATTACTAACCTTTAAAGCCCCCAGACAATAAAAACTTTCCAAAATGTATGTATCAACCAAACAAAAGCTTACCACAAACACTTCAGTTTCCTACTTAAAAAATTCTTAGTAAATATATTCAAATGCAAGCGTTTGAGCACAGTTTCTCTATACTATTTTGAAAGTTACATGAACATGAAGATTTACACCACTTTGTATTTCCTACCTATCCAAATGAAATCATGAACTCGAATATTCGTGTAATCTGCCATAAATTACTTTGAACGCAAGCATTTTTAATATTCCTATGACGGGCGCCAACCTCAAGCAGCGTAAATTTTTATGGGAGCGGAACTTAAATTTTAAAAATAAACTAAGTAAGCAGACATTCTTAAGCGAGTCACAACCGAGTGATCTAATCAGAGGTTGGCCGTTTTTTATATCACTGTATTTGTGGCTGAAAATTTTCATCATGTTTATGAATTTTTTTATTGCAAGAAAGTTTTTTGTGTTTTTGAGGTTGGTGGTTCTTCTACTTTTCAAAAGTGTTTTTTTGGGGGATCGTTTATTTATTCTAATTAAAACAATTTTGGCAGCAGAAAAGAGTTTCAACAATGATCGGTTAAATGGGATTTATTAGTATTCTGAAATAATTATAGAATGCGACCTTTCAAGTGACAGTGACACCCCTCAAATTTGATAGCATACATTGTCAATGACATCGGATCTATCTACCAAGCTTCAGTCCGATTGGGTTACTGCAAGGGGATTAATTAATCCTCAGTAGATTTGCCAGGCAAGCACAAACACACAAAATTGAAGTTCCTATGAAATATTTAATAATAAAAACACTTACATCTCCTGGCTTGACGCATAGATGGCACAGTATACACACGCACGCACGCACGCACGCACGCACGCACGCACGCACGCACGCACACACACACACACACACACACACACACACACACACACACACACACACACACACACACACACACACACACACACACACACACACACACACACACACACACACACACACACACACACACACACACACACACACACACACACACACACACACACACACACACACACACACACACACACACACACACACACACACACACACACACACACACCAAATCCCCACGATGGCTATATCTTCGGTCTTAATTGTCGTAATTATCGATATTATATTTAACTCTTTCTTTAAGCATTTCAATACGAGCCTCTATTTTTTATGCTTTCATACGATTTAGAATACTTCGTTTACCTTGAATACCAAATCAGTTAATTATGTTGAGAAACACGTCACTTATGAGTGAAAATACTTTGGCCGATCTTCAGGGCATGTCTCTTTAAAGCGGGGCAGAATCGAACGTTTGAGTGCTTCAAAACGCAATCTATTACATGGTCCTTTAAAGTGACTTTTTTTCTAAAATAGAGAACCAAAAGTCAAAATGAAAAAAAAAAAAAACGAAAAAAAAAAACATGCTACTATTTAAAATTTATTTTTTTAAACTTGTTTTATTAATTAATAATTAATTATTAAAACACTGGTGTAACAGCTGATTGCTATTAATGTTTGGCATTTAACAAACTATCGTTTGAAACAAAAATTACTAAATATATTAAATATTTTTAAGAATATATGTCCAAAAAAACTAATTTTTTTTGTAACATTAATTTGTCAATTCTTTGATCGCATTTAAGTTATTAACTACTCATTGAAAAATTATGAAATTTTGTGATTAAACATTTTTTTGGATTCTAAATCTAAATATGGTATAATATTATGGGGTTGCTATTGAACTTTTTAAAGTATGGTTTAGTTTTAATATGTTGATGATCCCGCATGATAAAAAAAAAATTATACATCAATTAATAAAGACTTTCCATGATTTACAACTGTACTTGATGTTTGTTATTTCATCAATTAGTATACAAGATGTAGCCATCGTTCGGATTTTTTTTGCGCACTGTACATATTACACTAAGCATTTGTCAAAATTCGGATAGCATAATTTATAAATCGCTTTTTTAATTAAAATTTCTCTTAATTTATATTTCTCTTTAGAAAAATAATTTTGGGGAATTAAATACTATTTAAGTAATTTTAAGAATATAAATACAGCCGATTTAATAATTTTGTAAAATCTTTTTCGTAGCAACTTCATTCTCTATTAATTTCAAAAGAAAAATTACTGTGAAAAAGTTTACAACCTGCGATATTATTGCAAGTTGATTCTGAGGTTTACATTACTATTCGGATAGAAAATATAAAAGAAAAAACTTAATAAAAATAACTTTTTCGAAATAACTGAAATTTTTTGATTTGCAAAAACAAGAAAAGAAGCATTTGCCAAATCACAAGCCAACTTCAAAAAGCACAATACAATAATATACTGATGTATTGACAAGACTCGACACCTTGCGACACAAAAACACAATACCAAGAAAAATACCGATAGATAAATACCATTAACATTCCCCCCCCCCCCACTCCCTCAAACCTTTCAAAGTCCTATCAGCCAATCAAAAAGCACAATTTTTTGTTGAAGCCCGATATGTAGCCGCTTAGCCAATGGTATCTTTCTGGTTTGGAAAATAAATCAGACGCTTCAAATATTTTCAGTCATAAAATTTCCATATCAAATAATTTTTGTAATAAGTTATTTTATTGGCTATTATTCAGAATCAAAATAACTTAAATTATGAATTCAATAAGCTATTTTTTGAGAATATTTTTTGTTTTAAAATTTTGTTGGTGAAGATTTATTTTTGTCACTGTAATCCGTAGTAAGTAAACCCGTAGTAAGTAAGTAATCACCGTAGTAAGTAAACAATAAACTGAAATATTTTGGTCGATCACAATTTTATGATTTAATAGTGTACTGAAATTTAAGAAAAAGTCCGTTATTTGAGCTGATAATAAGTTAAGAGATTTTGAGAGGTTACCATGTTCCGGTTTTTGGCGATAATTTAAGTCGCCAAGTAAAAAAAAATGCTAAATGTCCTGTATTACATTTCCCCCGAACACTGTTTTATTGTTGTTATAATACTGTTCATAATGTGAGTTCGGTAAATTCCTAGTTCACGTTTATGGGTTGGCGCACTTTTCAAAAGTTGGCGACAAAGCCAGAATGTCGCCAATTCGGAATTCCAATATGAAAAATGGAAACGAACCAGCTCCATGATTTGTGGTATGGAAAGGTTGAAGCCAAAGCACATCAATAAAAGAAATGGGGTTGCCAAATTTAGAACTGTATCGCCTACAAAACAGCGCCAAATCGGCTTGGCGATATTTTAACGTCAACTAGGAATAGACCGTGAGGGTATTCATTTATATTTTGAAAAGAACCTAGATTAATTGCTAAGTCTATAGTGTAAGTCAGTTCTGTTTTTACTGCAAAAATGCAGTTTTGGTTCATTTGTATAGGATGTAATATATTTGGTAAAACTTTCAAGTACGGTACGGATTCAGCGCCAAGAGTTGTTTACATAAAACTGCGCCAAATTATGGCAATCATAGGCAGTTCACTTGTTATTAAAAAAAAATTGTAGCAGCTGTCATATTTGTTGGCGAAAATCACCTTGCCGCTGGATTCGTACCGTACTTGGAATTTTAACCATATATTATATTTACTATTTCTATGAAAATGGGGAAGAGTACCATGTATTTTATTCTTCCTGCTGTCTGAAATCTAAATGGTGTAAATATTTATGAGTCATGACCACCTCGTGTAAATGTTGATCGTGCTATCCATATTGCACTAACGTACAGTAAGCTTCAAAGTAAGCTCCAATTTTCTCCTACTTAGTATTACTCAAGGAACTTCTATTGAAGAATATTTCCTTAAAATGTGTTTTTGAACTGTCGAGAATTTAGACGTGCTATGATGTTCAAACAGGTTACATTATTACAATAATCAAAACTATTCCACTTTTATTCGTCTTTAGTTTATAATATAAAATTGTGGAATTTGCTGTGAGCACAGGAAGAAAATTCCGTAAAGATGCAATGTTTAGGTTAAATGTTTTTTTTTTTACTACTACAATCGAACCTCATTAATTCAAACACTCTTAAAACGAATTATTGTTAAAACTAACTGCATTTGCGATCCCTGTCCTATTGTATTCATAAATAACGTAATTTTCTTTGTTTAACAAGAAATAAATTTAAATAGCAAGAAATTAAATTTTATTGCCAACTATTGGATTAGTTAAACTTGAATTTAAAGTCCCTAACATTCAAAATTCTTTTCATTTAAATGAACAAAGTTGTTTTTCAATTGTTACCAACTTCGTCTTCTTAAAAAGTCTTCAAACAAATTCCAGTCTTTTACTCGTTGAGATCTCCAGGAGTTCTATCGAGGTGTTGTTACAGGCAACACTGCAACAGGACTGAACCCTTACTTTTCTTTTCTATCTGGAATGCTGTCTCCTCCTTCTTTCGTTTCTTCGTTAAAATGCTGCAATCTGCAATAACCCTGTCACTGGACTTGTCGTTTCACATTCAGTTGCTATTCATGAATTGTAGTCTGTACTGTCCTTGATCTTCAGCGTAGATCGAAGTTGAAGCGCGTATTTCAAAACGAGTTCTAAAATTTAAAAAAAAAACTTAACTTTGGAAAAACAGTATGCCCTACTCATTGAAGTTGATGATGGAGTCGAGATTAAAACTGAAATTGCTGCTAATTTTGAAATTCCCGAAAGCACATTGTCTACAATTTTAAAGAATCATTAAAAAATTGAAGCAGCTTATGCAACAAACCAGTTTTAACCCAAATGCCGTTTTTAACAGAAGTATCCATTGTCTTGGGGAAAGTAAAAGACAATCCGTTAGAATGCTTGAATAGTTTAGATTTCATTGAAGATTTCTTGACTAATTGCTCCGAAAAGAGCAGGAAACAATGTGTTATAACTGAGTTGTTTAAGAAACAATGAGGTATGTATCCTATCATGTTTACATACAATATTTTTCAAAGAATTTCTTATGAAATCTCAATTAATAAATACAATAGTGAAACTTTTAAATCTTATAAAACTTTTTACATTAGAGATCTAGAAATTTTACTTTTTTTTATAAATCAAATTCGAAATTTATGGCTTTTACTTAAAAATGCTTTAGGAATTGAAATTGTGTTTCGGGAAATCTCGTGAAATCCTTTTAGTTTTTAAAAAAATATTTTATTGTTTTTCAGATGAATCAAACTACGGTTAAGACAGATTAATTTTCATGGCCCCTTAGAGTTTGTTTTAATGAGGTTCGACTGTACTGAAAACTATTGTCTGTTTAAAAATACTGACTGAAATATACTTTCTGGAATAGCAATGTTCTGTTTATGTCTCCGCTATGGTAATGTGATACGAGACAGTAGAAAATTGAGAGTTGTCACAGAGCTTATAGTATATTCACAATTGCATAACTTGAATGGCATGATAAAGTCATTGCAAAGAAATTAGATTTCTTCTACTCCTGTTGAAAAAGTTGCCAAAGTTCATAAAAGTAGTTGCGTTAGTAAACTACTCGGGTACACACAAATATTAGTGAAAAAGTCAGTTGTATATTTGGAGGCTTATACATAAAAGCCGACAACATTTCATAGTTAAGTATTCAATCATTTATTTCCTCCCTACTTATAAATTGTGCTTCTCAATATTGATATAAGCCACACATACTTTTTTGCTTATATTACAAATTTTTCAATGCATAGTAGTAAAATTTTGAATATATATCTGAAGTACTCTTTATTTTATTATGTGCAGTGGTCAAATATAGGTAAGAGCTTGTATTGGAAGTTTTCAAAGATTTTGTATAAACAATAGGCCTCTTAGAAATATACCCTTCAGGAAATAAATTTTTATATAGAATATAGTAAACCAGACATGGATAGAAACTGCTTTATCCTTATTTAGATTTATCCCAAAATATAGCTATTTTTTTTTTTTTTTTTATGTTCACTCTGTGTTAATTTTTTTCTCTTTGTTTTATAAGTAAAACACATTGTAGATATGGAAACAAAAGAAATTTGTCTACACAACTTATGTTTTTAATTAACCCATTAGCGACGGTTTGAAAAAAAAATTTGCCAATCGACATTTTAGGATTTTTCTTTTTTTGCAAATAGTAAATTGCAATTGTGGTTCCACTTGTGGTTTAAAAAAAAAAAAAAAAAAAATTCTGAAAAATTTCAAATATACTTTAAATGATCTAGATAAATAAGGTATAGGATAAAAATTGTTTTTAACTATTTCAAAGTCGCCTTTAACCTTTAACTGCTGTAAGCGGTCTGACAGACCGCAAGTCATTTTTTGTGGAATGTTTCCACCCCCCAAAATATCTCATCTTTGACTTTTATATAAGTTTTTCTGATAATATGTTTCTTAAACTTTAAATTGATGTTTACTAATTTATTTGACGCAATATAGACCATGTGTTGCTCTTGCACCAAAAACCTCAAACCACCTAACCACAGCAGTTAAAGGTTAATGGATTAAGGTTTAATTTCATTTTGTAAAACCTTGACATTTACGCAATAAAAACACGGTCTTGTGTTTCATACCAATTATTGTTCATGTAAACCTTTATATATGTAATTTTTTTTTTCAGGACACAACTTCGCACATGCTGGCTGTTCAGCCCCAAAAGTATTAAAATGTAGTTTTATTTAGCTGTGATTTTTTTTTTAATAAAAATTATTGAATAATGTATCAAATAGTTATTAAAACAAAAACTTTTGTTAGATTTTTTGCCGTCTTTTTAAAGTTAATATTTTTTCAAACAATTTATAACAAGCCACAAATGTTTTATATTTTTGAACTCCTCTTAACTATAACTTTTACTTGATACCAAATGCAGCATTATTAAATATTTTTTTTATATTTGGAAAAAAACTAAAAATTTGGATTTTTTTTAAGACTTTAATTTTGTCTAATGCACTATCTGTGTGCAAATTGTATTTAATCGTGTGACTTGATCCTGCCTTTTCTAGTGTAAGTGTTTCAGACAGACAAGTAGACATTGAAGTGTTTTATAATTCTGTGGCGGAACAATTCAAATTTAACTTGTGACATCTTTTCATGAACTACTGCCGTACGTGAACTTTGAATAATTTTATTGTGTCCATTGTCTTAGCATTATAAGTGATATGTGTTTTTATGTGTTTCAGTTACTTAGAAATGTATTTTTATTGCAGATAGGGTGAAATTACCAGAGCAGTATATTATATATACTATTTTAAAAATGAACACTACACATTTCTTTAAGTATCTTTTATTAAAATTGAGTTATTATCACTCAAATACTAATACGGCACAAAATTTAGTGAACATTGTTTCAAGTCATTTTATTATGAATAGGAACATAATTAAAGCATATATGAAGATTACAAAGAATAAAAGTGTTGAAAAAGTCAACCAAATTAATGGTTCTAAAAACCTAGTTTTTTGGTTCACAACACGCCTTTGCTGCAGAAAGCAAAACTTTTTGCATAATTTTTTGATTTATTACTCTAAATGAAACTATAGATCTGTAGTTTCCACCCTATGTTACTAGATAGTGGGAGAATCTTAGTTTTGACAAAAATTTGATATTGCATTATTACCCCCTGTATCTTCCATGTGTAATGTGTGCAATAAATCTTGTGCTTCTAAAGTGACACTTATTCAATCTGGAAAAAATTACCTTTCTTGTGATTAGTACAACAATGGATTTTTATAAAATTTTTATCCGAAAAGTCGCTACATGCAAAACAAAGAAAATTTTGAAGACTCAATCCTGGATCAAAATTGTTCGCATATGTCACAAGCAACCAATGATTTCCCTATAACGGATTTCCTGCCTGGCATTGGTGAAAAGCCACATGGATGTGATATGCAACAATTTTTATTTTATAAATCGCAATCTTAAATCAAACCATTTGTCTCAACTGGCAAAAAAATATATATTTGTGCCATTTGTAAAAAAAAAAAAAAAAAAAAAAAAATTCCAAAGGAGAAATCTTAAAGAACATGTTTTTAACTCATATTTACGAAACTTGTGTAGTAGGTTCATTCTCCCGAAACAGGAAAAATGCATGTCACAACATTGTACTACTTTAAGTACAAGTACAAAAATAATAAATTGTGTTTTAATAATAACTTTTCCTTGTTTCAGGCTCACTTTCTCATCAATAACATATTGAATTTTTCTTTTATAAATATATTTAAAAATAGATCAAACGTTCAAAAGTCATTATCCTGACTTGTCACCAGAGTGATCTATGCTGTTATAAATGTTAAAAAAATTAATAATAAAAGTAATTTTTTAACATCAATTAATTTAATACATTTATAATAAAGTGTTTTATACAATGGAAAATAATTTCATTATTTTTTCTTATTAAATAAATTACTAAAATGTATGTCACTGAACAAGGCATCATTATCCTGGCATATTGCATTACACTCAACATTTTAACTACAGAAGGCGGCTGCATTCTAATTTTTGTGCTTATTCCAAGAACTTTATTTATAAGCTGGGGGAGTAGTTATTCTCAATTGGGCACCATTTTTTTTTACGGAATTTTGAAGCTTTATTCCATCAGATTTATGTTTAATGATTTAATTCACGTCATTCTACTGGCATCTTAAAAAAATAAAAAAAAAATAAAAATACTAGATGAGTAGAAAAAATAAATTATATTGCTATATAGAATACATAATGAAGTCATCTTTTAGAAAATATATACATTAACTTAACATTTTTCTAATAGAATGTGCCAGCTTCTAATTGCGTTAATTTCATCATTGTGCTGGTATATAAAAAAACACAATAACAGCAAACCAAGATAATTTTATGCTTGTTATTTGTTCAAAATATAATTTTTTTTTGTTATTTTAATTAGCATTTTTTTAAAAATCGCCTCAATTAAAAAATTGTATTATGAGATCCATTGTCTTAGTATAGGGATTTTTTTAAATATTTTTTCCTACTCGCAATTAAAATTTTTTTGCGCTGCTAGTATTTTTTGCTTGTTGTTTAAAGCCTAAATAATAACAAAAAATATATAACATACATTTACAGCATCCTTTTAAAAAAAAATGTTTTAATATTGAAAAGTTGTCTGTTTCAGAAGAATGACCCAGTAAATCATTTTCCTCCATAAGGTCTCGGGGGGCACCTATTGTCTTACAATGTGGAAAAGTAACATGATTGCGACTTTTGTAATGAAACATTTCCCAGAATGGAAAGACTGAAGAAACATACCCCATAGATTCACATTTCCTGAATATCACTGGCTAAAAGCTAAATGTTCATGACTTATCTTATATATTAGATAAATGCTATATACTTGTAATTTTTACAATTCAACATGCTTCTGAAAGAGCAGCCTTAAGAAATGAGCATGTTTCTGGCTCTCACTATTTTCGAATGAATATATATTGGACGTTATGGTCTGAGAAAAAAAGTTATGATCTGAGAAAAACATTAATTAGCAATGGGAAAAAGCAATTATCATGTTCAATTTCTAACTAAACTCTTATAAGAATTGAAAATTATACGAGGCAAAGCTTAGTTATTTTTGATTTTCTATGTATATTATTTGAATATAACCCTGGGGTGGCAGCAAGGTTGATCTTATATATCCTCTTGAATGACTGTTGGGTGAGTTTTCCAGTGGAGGACTTTCGACATTAAATTTAATAGCTTTTAATCTTTTCTAGCAAATTTATGTCTATAGTCCCGATTCTTTATATAAATTTCAGGTACTTGGTGTAAGTATAAAAACGCATGTATTACCCGATGTAACTTTCTCACCTCCTCTGCTGCCATCTATTAGGAGCAAAAGTTTTTAAGTCCGGTATTCACTTAAGACGTGATCTTTTTGTGGTGCCTCTGACGATAAAGGTTCCTGTTTTAGATAATGCTTTTTGATTCTTAAGTTAGTTACTTATAATAAATGTTTAAAATGTAGCAGAAATCCTCATTTTTATTGTTTGTAGCACGTTAGTCACAAAAGCTTGTTCTGAGATAGTCTTTAATTATGTGAGGGTTCATTCCTCCCTCCACACTCGGAATTAATATTTTTTTGGCATTCAGAAAGTTGCGTTTAAGTAACTCAACTATTCACGAACGTACATAAATTGTATGCATATTTTGTTATTAAGACAAGTTCTACACATATAATGTATTCAAGTCTCAAAATTATTTTCATTTGAAATTCTACAAACCATAAAATATATATTGTAAAAGAATATATTTCATTTCCTCCCTCCTTATCCTCAGAAAGTACCATGGGGAAAACCATCCCCAGGAAGTGCCAAGCATATAAATATGTTTACATGTATTATCAATCTCAAAGGTATGTGGTGTAAATTGTAATGATTTGCAAGGACGATTGGAGATAAAATTGCAATGAGGCTGTCGGCAATGAATTTGAAATATCGGAGTTAATTTGATGTTGTCCACATGATCTTACTTTATTCGAAATTCAAATTTCAAAAGATATAATGTATCTTGAGTTTACGGAAATTGTTAAATTTTGAACGATGACGATAACTGAAGTAAACAATATTATAAACAGTAGAAAATTAAAGAGATTATTAAAAGGCAAAACAAAAGGAATTACTAAACATAAATCGATGTAATGACTTACAAGGACGATCATAGATAAAATTGCAATGATGCTGTCAGATTTTCTTCCTTTCTTTATTCCTTTTTTTTTTTTTTTTTACTCGGCCAATCTAATGGTCTGAAAATTTGTATTTGTAAAAGTTTAAAAATGATTTTTAACATTCAATTTTAAAATGTAAAAAAGCTACACACAAACAAGATTTGATAACATATTCCAATAGCTTTTTTACAACATAAATCATTTTAATAAGATTTAAAATAGTCATGATGTTAAAAAAATCTGCCAGGTGATATCTCAAACCTAACTTTATCAAGATCCTTGAGAACTCTTGTCAGATTTTTAAAGTCATATCTTCAGTAGAATTTTACACTTTGGAAGCCATATTTTTACCTATATTTCTACCTTAATAATACATATTTCTACCCTCAATAATAGTTATGGAACATTTTATCAATATATTGTTGCAATAATTTTTTGTAAGAAACTTATGGGGTATTTTCCACCTTGTGTGTGTGTTAAGCATTTTAAAAATACTCTTTTTATAAATATACAAACATACAAAATTATTCCAAGCTTTGTAAAAGTAATAATGATTGGATATTTCCAGGGTTCAAATTCATGATTTGGGACGCTATGTGCTACATAGATTTCGTGGCTTTTTAAAAATCTAACGGGGAAAAATCCAATAAGTTTAAAGGGTTTATAGTTGCAAAGAATACAGTATGAATGGATGAAAAAAGCATTTTGGTAGTAATTACTGTAAAAAAAAATATTGTTTTGAATGACTGACGCATATGCATTTTCCTCCTTTGAAATAATTTTATTTCTAGGACATTCTTAGAAAGTTTAATTTATTTAAATTCAAGTCTTATTTCGGAATACTTAAAAAGGAAATTTTCAGTTTAACCCCAGGATGATTTGAAACGAAATATATATATATATATATATATATATATATATATATATATATATATATATATATATATATATATATATATATATATATATATATATATATATATATATATATATATATATATATATATATATATATATATATATATATATATATATATATATATATATATATATATATATATATATATATATATATATATATATTTCGAATAAATAATCTTCTGTTCCGATTGCAGGGTGTTTAGCAGCTTGGAACCTCAAAAAAAGGGACTAAGGGACTAAAAATTGAAAAAAAAGGGACTTTTAAGCAAAATTTGTTTTTATAGCATAGAAAAAATTACCTAGTATTCAGTACTTACAATTTAAGGGGTTGAATTAAAAATTATTTGTCTAAGTGCAAACTTAGCATTCCAAACGTTCATCTGGAGTGCACATTAAAAAGAAAAGAATTAATTATTGACTGTATATTACTAAAAACACTGAGAATTATGATTACCACATTTTTAAAATTGTAAACAGACAGAACACAAATAACAATTTTGGAGTGCAAATTTCATCTTTGCATCGGATTATTTCAACACATGATTGAACACTAGAGTTCTTAGGATCTGCAGAAAATTTATATTTAACACCAAAAATCCCCGTTAATACAATAATACAACTCGCCTTTAATATTATTATAACACATGTTTGTGGAAAGCAAAATTAGAAGGTCAAAAGTTGGCCAAAGTTGAAACTTTCAGAGCTCTTCACCTATTGGAAGTCACTTTTTGTGAAAATATTAATTAACAAAATTCATTAGAGAACAAATTAAAATTTTAACATTCTTTTTGTCAATAGTCCAATTAGAATGTCAAAACTAGTAGTGTGTTGAAAATTTCAGAACTGTAGCCCAAATAGAAATCGTTTTGTAAAATATTTGTTAATTAATTAAAAAGGAACTAAATAAAAATTTAAAATTCTGTTTTTCAAAAGTTCAATTAGAAGAATTTTTACCTATATTTCTACCTTAATAATACATATTTCTACCCTCAATAATAGTTATGGAACATTTTATCAATATATTGTTGCAATAATTTTTTGTAAGAAACTTATGGGGTATTTTCCACCTTGTGTGTGTGTTAAGCATTTTAAAAATACTCTTTTTATAAATATACAAACATACAAAATTATTCCAAGCTTTGTAAAAGTAATAATGATTGGATATTTCCAGGGTTCAAATTCATGATTTGGGACGCTATGTGCTACATAGATTTCGTGGCTTTTTAAAAATCTAACGGGGAAAAATCCAATAAGTTTAAAGGGTTTATAGTTGCAAAGAATACAGTATGAATGGATGAAAAAAGCATTTTGGTAGTAATTACTGTAAAAAAAAATATTGTTTTGAATGACTGACGCATATGCATTTTCCTCCTTTGAAATAATTTTATTTCTAGGACATTCTTAGAAAGTTTAATTTATTTAAATTCAAGTCTTATTTCGGAATACTTAAAAAGGAAATTTTCAGTTTAACCCCAGGATGATTTGAAACGAAATATATATATATATATATATATATATATATATATATATATATATATATATATATATATATATATATATATATATATATATATATATATATATATATATATATATATATATATATATTTCGAATAAATAATCTTCTGTTCCGATTGCAGGGTGTTTAGCAGCTTGGAACCTCAAAAAAAGGGACTAAGGGACTAAAAATTGAAAAAAAAGGGACTTTTAAGCAAAATTTGTTTTTATAGCATAGAAAAAATTACCTAGTATTCAGTACTTACAATTTAAGGGGTTGAATTAAAAATTATTTGTCTAAGTGCAAACTTAGCATTCCAAACGTTCATCTGGAGTGCACATTAAAAAGAAAAGAATTAATTATTGACTGTATATTACTAAAAACACTGAGAATTATGATTACCACATTTTTAAAATTGTAAACAGACAGAACACAAATAACAATTTTGGAGTGCAAATTTCATCTTTGCATCGGATTATTTCAACACATGATTGAACACTAGAGTTCTTAGGATCTGCAGAAAATTTATATTTAACACCAAAAATCCCCGTTAATACAATAATACAACTCGCCTTTAATATTATTATAACACATGTTTGTGGAAAGCAAAATTAGAAGGTCAAAAGTTGGCCAAAGTTGAAACTTTCAGAGCTCTTCACCTATTGGAAGTCACTTTTTGTGAAAATATTAATTAACAAAATTCATTAGAGAACAAATTAAAATTTTAACATTCTTTTTGTCAATAGTCCAATTAGAATGTCAAAACTAGTAGTGTGTTGAAAATTTCAGAACTGTAGCCCAAATAGAAATCGTTTTGTAAAATATTTGTTAATTAATTAAAAAGGAACTAAATAAAAATTTAAAATTCTGTTTTTCAAAAGTTCAATTAGAAGGCCAAAACTACTTAAGTTAAAAATTTTAGAGCTGTAGACCTATTAGAAACCATTTTGTAAAATATTTATTAATTAATTAAAAAATTAATTAATGAAAAACTAACAAAAAATTTAAAATTCTGTTTTTCAAGAGTTCAACAAGAAAGCCAAAATTACTTATGTTGAAAATTTTAGAGCTGTAACCCTATTAGAAGTCGTTTTGTAAAAAAAAAAATGTAATTAAGAAAATTAATTAAAAAATAACTAATTAAAATTTTAACATTCTGTTTTTCAAAAGTCCAATTAGAAGACTAAAACTACTTATGTTGAAAATTTCAGAGCTGTATCTCTGTTTGAAGTCATTTTGTAAAAAAAAAATTAATTAAAATATTAATTAAAAAAGAAATAATTAAAATTTTAACATTCTGTTCGATAAACATAAAATCAGAAGGCCTAAACTTCTTATGTTGAAAATTTTAGAGCTCTACTCTAATTTTAAGTAGGCTTCTATAGATCCACAGACAGACACACAGCTTGTTTTATTATTCTAGATTAAACTTCAATTTGAAAAAAAATTTGATCGCATTTATCAATATACAATATTGATCGGCAATGTAGTAAAGTACTAGACGAAATTTAAAAAAAAAAAAAAAAAAAAAAACACGTCAGATCGAAAACAGTCCACGTAATACATATTTAATTATTAGATACATTGAACTCAATTTGAAAAAAAAAATAATCTAATTGCAATAATTAACAAATGATCTCGATCGATCACGTGGTCAAGTACTAGACGAAATTAAAAAAAAAATAACATAAATCACGTGGTACAAATATATTTAAAAAAAAAGGGACTAAAGGGACCAAACATTAAAAGGGGACAAAAGGGACCAAAATAAAAAAAGGTACTTTAAGGGACTAAGAGACCAACGCTAAACGCCCTGCGATTGCAACATTTTCGTACTCTTCGCAATTAAAAAAAAAGACCCTCTTTCTGTAAAAAGACCTGTCACATTGTTTTCAAGAACAAATGTTTTAAAAATCACAATTCAAATTTTTGATGCCATCTACAGATGAAAGACCATGACTGCGTCCACCTAAAGCAATGGCCTATAGGGAAATACAGAACTCCTCCTTACTGAACCATCCTTGCTAACACACTGTAACAGTGACCTCCGAATTACGGCCACTTTCGACTAGGAAGCTATTCTCGACGCAACGAACTTGGAACGAGTGAATCTGGAACATTTGATGCCTCAAAACAGGAAGCGAACGACCATGTACGCCTGGAAAAAGGCACACGGAAGTTGGAATGGATCTCTCATCTTCCTGCTTCTGAGAGTCCATTGCTCTTCGGAAGTGAAGAAAGCGAGAGTTAGACCTTCAAGATCCTTTCACTGTCCTTGGATGCTCTTACTTTCATCTCGGTTCAATGTTTCCTCTACTGCAGGTGAATGAATCATGTTCAGTTCAATGAAAGGGTAAGGTGGTTCATTACACTGATGTGCTCCTAGTTCAAGGTTAGCACTATGATGAAGTGATTATTATTATTATTATGGTGAGTAATTATTAAGCGTGATTTAATTTTGTGTCAGGAAGCCTTACCTCGGACATGGCTTGTGTTCTGTTATGTTTAATTAGTGATGGGAATGGAAAATGTTATTGAACATGCCTTGGCCGCTCTTGTAGTTCATTGAAAGGGGTAAAGTAGTTCGTTACACCTTTTTCCAGTTGAGACTAAGGTTGATACTTCGGTGAAGGAACTTGAAGAGGACGTTGATCAAAGAAGAGTGAAAGACCTGGGCATTTTGAATTTTTTTTTCTTATGAATTATCTTTTTTGTTTTGTTTTGTTTATTCTATATTATGAAATTACTTATACTAGATGAAGTTTCTGCGTTTCTTTAAAGCAAGTTTTTTAAAATTTTTTTTTAATTTTATTTTTATTTTATACATTAGTTAAATTTGAATGTCAGGTATTTTATATAAAATACTCATTATCATCTTTTCTTGTCCACATTATTCTACATGATATTTTCCAGTTAACTAAGTACTTTATTTACAAAGTATGATTGCGTAACAAAAAGTTTGGAATATTTTATGTATTAAGATATCTGTTAAAATTGATGTTGAAGCATTTAAAAAATGTAACATTTGGTTGTTTTTAAAAAGATATGATCTAGTTTCTTAAATAATAAATTTAATTTTTCGCATCGCGATTCACTTTGTGGAATCTCCTTATCTTTTACATATTTTTTTTTAAAGTGGTGTGGAGCATCGCAGAACTTTTAATTACATTTAATACTTGCACTGCATATATATGCTATGTATTGGTATAATTTATCTTTTTTGTTTTTATACTTTCATTAATTTGTTTCTTGTAGGTGAAATTGAGGAAAATCAACATTGATAGGCGATATTCAATTGAAAGGACTCTATGTTAAAGATATACAGTTTTTTTAAAAAAAAAAAAAAAAAAAACCCTTTTTACTCTTTTATCACATTTCTACTAGAATTTCGAAGGTAGGAATGCTTACAACATTTTAAAAGCATTTTTTCTTTCCCTAAGGGAAAGAAAGCGCCATCTCGCTGCGGCCCCGGTTATACGCATACGCTATTTTATCCAAAACCTTAATGACTGGTCCCATAGTTACTACTAACCCGTACAAAAATTTTTAACACGTAGGTCAATCCGTTCGGGAATTATACTGACCACAGAGAAACTTTTTTTCTAGACCACTTTTTTGAAATCGGGATGTTCCAAAACGTAGAGAAATGAAGAAAGAAAAAAATCGAATTTTATTTTGTGACCGAATGCTTTACTTCATTACCCTATTTTACATATAGGGTAATTAAAAGTAAAAATGCAAAGGAGAAAAAGCACAAATCATTAAAATGCTAACCATTCTTAACCATCTTTAGTATACTTAGTTTATAATTAAACATTAGTCAAGTGTGGTGTATTAAATTTAATAAATATGAATGAATTTATTTCCCCTTTTTATTTAGTTTATTATGTCTTTTAAATGCTCCTGTAGAAACAATTCCCGATCCATAGTCAACATACATCAGTTGACTAATCCGAATACCCAATTTTACCATGCACATTTTAGCAATCAAAAGACATTCATGCACGTTTAGTCTCTTTTCCATATTTTGTTAGGGAATTAGACATTGGTATATTTCACATTTGGGACGTTTTGACCTTTTGGTGGTGATTCGAAAGTTTTGTTTTAATATGATGCTTCGTCACCATTTATATCAATTTTGTGCATTCTGGCTGTATAGCAATGGAAATGTTCCATATTTGGAACGTTTAATCTCTTTTCGATCCTTTAAAGTGGGGTCATCGGGATCAGAGATCAGAATAACTTATTTTTTCTATGTTTGTCCTTATTGGCATTCGTACCGAATTTCAATGTTAGGACTATATTGGAAGTTAGATATAGGATATTTCTCGTTTGGAACATTTCGACCCCTTAAAATATAATCGAAATAGGAATAGCTTACTTTTTCTATACTTGTCCTTGTTGACATTTATACCGTTTTTCAGAGTTGCAAGTACACATATATATGAAGTGGAAGAATTAACGTTAAATATACAAAATTGAAAGTACATACTTGTATCGATGATTCCTGCAAGATTTTCTGTGTGTTAAAATTATAAATAAATGTTTTTGGTAGATTAATTCACATTTAAATGCATCAGTACAAAACAGATTTATTCACAAAAATGCCAACCTTAATCCTTTTAGTTTCTTTCTACCTAGCTTACAAATCCATATTTTTAGTTGCTTTATTGAGTTTTTATTCCGTGAAGATTTTCAGCAAGTTTTCTCTTTCAAAGGCTTCAGGATAAGTATATATATTCAGGTGCTATATAAAAAAGAACAATTTATGTACTGAAAAAAGTAAAAATTGTTTTGTAAAGTAAATATCGATATGCATGTTTTAAGATAAGATTATAATCAAAGAAATTTAGATGAATTTGGAAAGAGAGAAATTCCTTCCTTGGTAACGATCCATGGATGCAGAATGTGATAAAATTTTAACATATCCTTCCATTACCCTATAAAATAGTTGAAAAGAGAAAAAACAACAAAGAAACGAACTTTTGTATGCTCTAAAATTAGAATTGAAGGACGACTTTAATGCAAACAGCAGGCAAGCAACAATTTCTTCGAAATTGTGATTTTGGCATCGTTTGGATTCAGCTCAATATGTAATTATTAGCAGGGATTTTTCACAAATTATTTCAGGCAATATCTCCAGAATGGAACTTGTTACGGCGTTCAAATTTTGTACTCTAGTCACTGCCCAGGAGACTAGAAAACAAGGACAGGTTAATAATAATAATAATAAAAAAAAAAAAACTGCAATTGAAAAGTGTAGGTTTTTCAGAAATTGCCCAAAAAAAAAAAAAAAAAAAACCATCTTGGCGATTTCAATAAAAATCGTTTTGGTAATGCCATTACATCTGTTTTCAAAAAGCACCACACAAAGTCCCGTAAATATACGCTAATAAGCATAAAAATTTAGAAAACGAACATCTTCCACTATGAAAATCATCTTTCTCAACCGTCCTTACACAACAAAAACATTTCCAAGTAACTTGAACAAAAATAATTAAAAAATGCGCTGTATAATAAATATATTTTAATTGATTCCTTTATAAAAATATAAAATTTTAGTTACCTCATTAATGCGTAGCTATAAGCTTTTACAAGGGTCATGACCTTATTTTTGCTTTTTCAGTATTAATTTTTACAGCCAAAACTTAAAACTTACAACTAATATTGCTGCCAAGTTCGTAAGATTTAAAAAAAAAAATTAAATGGAAGTATATATTGAAAAGCAAACGGCAAACTACTCCTTTCCATATAAAATTTCAAGCAGTGATCAGTTTTATAGGCTGTTTGAAAGTTTTGCGTTGTTCTACACTTTAAAAATTTGGGCTAAAATGACTAACTACTTGGGGACCCAAAATTCACTATTTGGAATGCTTTTTTTTTTTTTTTAATCTGACGTGTCAATATCCCCTTCTTTAAATATTCTATATTTATTTCGCAGACGCAAAGATATAGCAAACATTTTAGTCCGAAAACCAATCGTCATTTTGGACACTCTCAGATTCCGTATAAAAATATTTGAATACCATCTAAACAACAAAGCGAATACCTATCTGATGAGTACAGTATAATTATTTACCGGAAATGTCCCGAAAACCTGATGCCAATAGAATTAAAATGTAAATCATAAGCCAATTATTTTTTTAACTCATTGAGGGTAAGTAAAACGGGAAACCTTTCCTGTTGAGATTTAACGACAGACCGTGAAGTTGAATTTCAATAAAAGTTTATTGTAATCACCAAGGCTCGAGTTCTGCAGAAGTTGTTAAGTAAGAAATTAATTAAAACTATATTCGCTAAATCATTACCCATCTGTTACTTGGTATTCAAAGGCTTGTAATAAATGTAAATTGAGAGTATTTCAATTACCTACTGTAACTGGCATTCGGGAAATTTCCCGACAACTGGACTGCATTCGAGACCACTATTTTATACGCATTTAAAATTGTTTAGATTATTTACTTTTTTTGAAGTGGATAATGTATTCTATTGCCGAGAGATATAAGATTCCTTTAACTTGTTTTTGCGCTTTTCTTTCTTTTATAAAGCTGTCTCCTGCTGCATACTATCAAAACTTCCCAAAATAGTTGGGCTAAATTTGATTTTCCTTTAAATTCAATTTTCAAACAAATACCACAATGAGCCATAGGTTCATCCGATGCAATCACAGGGCCGGCTGTAGTCTAAAGACTGAGTCGGTCCGATATTGAAGTTAGATAATAAACATACTAGTTATAATGCTGGACATTTTTTATTTTGCAATTTAGATTTCTTTGTTTTGGTTTTTGCAACAAATTATCAATAGTTTATGGAAACGAAGTTTACTCAAAGAAGGTATAAAAATGGAGACAGCGGACATTTGATTAATAAAACTAATTATTAAAACAATGGCATTATTAAAATTAACAAATAAAGATATTTTTTTATTAAAATTAATTGTTAAATAAAAATAAATCATACAATATGTTAATTATTAAAATCATTTATTTAGTCAGTTATTGGAATTATTTTATTATTGACAATAATTATTAAAATTTGATTAATGATTACATTAAAATTTTGAGCCTATCATAAATCTAAAATCCCGGGGCCGATTTTATGTCCCATTACACCCTGATGAACGATTTAAATAATTTTCTGAGAGGCAACTGCATGTTTAGGTACCTCATCGAACATCATTCTGAATTTTTTGTACAATGTGGAGAAAAGTTAGTAGATTACGAATCCACTGGTTTGCCGTAGCAAAAATGGCTGAAACTGGTCAAAAATCGACTTTGAATGAAACTAAATCCGATGGCCAAATATGCCATAACTTGCCAAATAATGAGCATTCTTTTTTATTTGGTAACCCTTCATTCTTCAATTTTCAATTAAGAAGGATGCAGAGGATTCAGATACCTGGCGACAGCTTTCTTGCATCTTTTAACATCATCATCTTTCTTGCATCTTATTACGTCACTATGACATAACTGATATCGCCAGTTTGTCTTACTTTTAAAATATGCTAGTTTTCCGACCCAGAGATCAGAAATCGTTTGCGCCTTTCTTCATTGAAAATCAAAGTGCGATTGGTTTACCAGACGAAAAAGTAGGCTCATTTCTTGACCAGTTATGACATATTTGTCTATCGGATTTAGTTTAACTCATTCACAGCAGATTTTTGACCAGTTTCGGTCATTTTTGCCACGGCAGACCAGTGAATTCGTAATTTACCAACTTTTCTCCTCATTCCATAAAAAAATTAGAATGATGTTTGATGGGGTACCTAAACATGCAGTTGCCTCTCTCAGTCTATAAACTATTCGCACAAACATAGAGTAAAATAATATTATTTACCTCTTTCTTGCTCTTTTCCATTCGGCCGGAGATCATGTGAATAGAATTTCTCCTCACTAACGTTATCCGAGATTTCTTTAGTTTTCCAAAGGTCGAAGATTTTACCAAGGGGTTTTAGAACACACGCATTGAATCCGTACTTTCCAACGCATGCGCGGTTTGGTTCACAGCATGAGTATGACTTTTTCCACGGAGTATTAAGGCAGCAGGCTAAAAATAATTCAGTCATATCTATCAGTAATCTCTTCAGATTCACAAATTTGTAATTTTTAAAGTCGTTATTCAGAATTGTTTTAAATTGGCGTGTCTTGTGTTATTGTATTAAAAAACACTACTTTTTAATAAAGTAACCCTTTTGAAGATTTTCGTAAATTAAAAGAGAGCAATAATTTTTAATAGGCCATCTCAAATGGCCTAAATTTTGGAAATCTTTGCCTTTACTGTGACTACTAGTCAAGTAAATTAAAATACATTTTGAAAAAACGTAAAATAAAATTGCAAACAAAATTATTTTTTAAGAATTACAGAATTTTAAGAAAAATTTGTAAAAAAAAAAAAAAATGTTTAAAAAAAAGTTCTTATTGAGTATTTCACGCTTTAAACACTGACAATAATTATTTTCGAATTTAAGTTAAAAATATCATTAGCAGCATTTTAAAGTTTTCAAGTAGTTTAATCTTGGTTTCCACCAATTTAACTTTCAAGGAAAAAATAACTTGCCAGTTAAAAAAAAAAACTGGTATGTTCTTGTAGTAGAAATTCTGCGTTGTTAATTATTATGATATAAAAAGTTGTTCTTCTAAAAACAAAACGAATTGTTACAGCCATTTAATTCAGACAACTAACATTTAGACAACATACATTTCGTTTGAAATTTTTGCGTTTCACCCTAATTTTCATTACCTAATTAATCAACTTCCAATGTTATATAGTTCAGTTAGAAACTTACTGTTCTTATTGTTATGTACTTACTTCCATCGCACTTTCTTCCATCCGGGCAGAATTCAAACGCATATATACTGCCTATTAATACACAAACGGTCAGAGATTGCATTAAATACATCTTTCCTATGAGAATACATAATATGCCATTAGTGAGTTGAAATTTTGACGGATATGTTATAGGAGAAGTCCCATTCTCATGAATTCTAAGAAGTCAAATTAATGCAATTTTAAAGCAATATAAAATGAATTATGATTATACCAATGAAAAGAATTCTAATCTGTAGATGTAGTTTTCAGCCTCCATTTTCAAAAGGAAAAAAATATAACTGATTTAGAAACTTTAGTTGCCGGAAAATATAGGTAATATTCCTTTCTAGATTCTTACAATAAAGTTATTTTTTGTATAGAGGCAAATAAGTAGTGAAGTTTACGCTCCAACAATATATTGGATTTGGAAAATAAAATATCAGAAGTGGAGACTTTTCGGATTTCACTTTCATTCGAGTTTTTATACTAGTTCAAAGTTAGGCATAACATGTTCGATTTTATCAATAAAAATAGTTTTATGTGGGGTCACAGCAAAAATCATGAACTCTATAGACACGTGTAATATGTTAAATTATTAGGCTCAGATGAAAGATTAGAAAAAAAGAAAGAAAGAAAAATAGTAATAATAATAATAATGGTAAAAGAATTCAACCGGTAAGTATTTCTAAATCGAATGAAAACACAAAAAATAGGAGTTCGTATTGAAATTTTCAAAGATAGAGTTAAATTTACTTAGTATACAGCCCCCTAAGAAAAACATTTTGCACCAGACATGTAGAAAATTATAAACAAAACATTTTTGTGCAAACCGCAAGATTCTACGACAATTAGATACAGCCATCGTTAGGATTTTTTTTTTTGCGTACTGTACCTTTTACCCTCCCCCCCCCCCCAAAAAAAAATCCAGCTGTTTAATTGAAATTATTATTAGATATTAATTGATCATTTTAGCAGCCGTTTAGTTGAGATTTAATTTAAGGTGAAGTTAGGCAACAAAATACTCGTCGAAAGTTCATGTTTTAGGAAAAGGTAAGTTCATACTTAATTTTTTCCTTAGTTAAAAAGTAATAAAATTCCCTAGTCATGAAATAAATTATCACTAAAATTTAACATACGCTCTGCTGTATCTCGGAGTATTTTAACCCCCCCCCCCCACATTTGTAAAAAAAGAGCCGTTTCCTGTAATTTTTGAATGCAAAGACCAATAGATTTGAAATTATTTTTGTGATTTTGAATAAAGCCTAGCATTTAGAAAAAAGAAAAAAAAAAAACCCTACATTAAATCGTTTTCTTTTGATAAAAATTAAATTGCAAGGAGTCAGAAAAAAGAACATGTCATAAAAATGTTGTCAATTTTAAGAAAATTTATAAATAAAATATCTTTCGATTTATTTTTTTGCATTGTGGTGACATTAAAAAAAAAATCGTTTGGTTTCAATCTTTGATTACTTGCTTCACAATGTTCTATTCGTTCTTTAAAATGGCTTGTAGTCATATGGAAACAACGAACATCTTGTATTAATAAATCGATTCGTAATATCTAAATTAGTAAATTTATCCAATTTAACGGTTCGGTGATGCGAAGCTTTAAAGAAAAATCGGATCAAACACAAGACATGAAAAGGTTGTCCGACAAAAAGACTCAACGTGAGTAGATTTATTGCTCGAATTTTTCTAGAAAAAATCCATATTTGAGTGGTGTAAAAATATCTTCAGAATTTACTGAGAGATTTGCTTTTAAAATGTCATCAGAAGACTTTTGTGAGATAACTCTTTTGTTATTTTTTAATTATTGATTTTCAAAAAAAAAGAAGTTATACTGTGTAAAATATTTTTTGTAGTTTTTTAATAATTTATAGATATTACTAAAAAAATCCCATTCTAAAATACTAACTATTATTAACGGATAGACCAGTATTTTATTGAAATTCTTGTATACTATAAACTCTTTTAGAAGGCATTGTATTGAATAAAAGTATTTCAAAAGAAATATATTCATTAAATGTAAATTAAAGAATAGGATAAGTTTGTTTTTTAAAGTTTTTTTTATCAAAGTATTATAATTTTAAAAGAATATATAAAATAAATTTATACGAAAAGTAAGAAAATATATTTTAAAAAGAAAATAATAAAATTTGAGAAATATAGATAAAAAATTAGCTATTTAATCATTCGAAGTTATTTAAATAGACTGACATTAGGGAAAAATGCATTTTTCTTGAGGGAAGAGATTTCTTGAGAAAAATATATAAAACTATTTAATTAATATTCGTTACTTGCGGCGAATTCTATCAGAAAAGAAAATGCAACATTGCATTATTACATCACATGGCACAACTTACGTTTAATCAATTAAACTACATAATATAAAATATATTTGATGTAAAAATAGAGCATGGTTACCTTTTAGAGATGGCACCTGGAACAGTTTAGTATTCAGATCCATAAAATTGTCTATTTATATGATTATTATCAGTCAACGTTTATTCTGTTTTGATTTTATTCGTGTTCGTTGACTGATGCAGTACATAGAACAATTTTTTTTTTTACGATAACAGAATTTGCTAACAAACGAAGAAGATGATTCAAACGTCCGTTAATCAGAATGTCAGTTAATCGAAGTATTTAAATATGTAGATAGGGATGGCATGATAAACTTAAATAATATAACCCATGAACACAGAGTTCTTAAAGAATTCTTTATATGCATTGTAAATTTTTCATTAATTCAGCGCCGATATCAAAAACATTTCTATCATCAAAATGTTTGGCAAACTACGTTTCAAAATTTATTTATTAAAAATGAACGGGAATCTCACATTCAAATATCGTTTATTTATTCCGATTGAAGTAATTTTATTATTTATTTAGTAAAAAAAAAATTTGCCTACAGGAAAGAGTTTCAACAATGCTTTTTTTTAACGCGATTGGATGATGGCAAGTTGGTTTATTAGTATTCCGTAAAAGCGACTTTTTAATGACAATAACATCCCCAAAATTTGATAGAATAAATTGTCATCGATATCGAATCTATGTGTCAAGTTTTAGCCCGATTGGATGACGGCAAGGGGGTTAATTAGACCTCCGCAATTTCCGCTCCCATCGACACACAAAATCGAAGTTTATACAAAAGATTTAAAAATGAAATTGTTGAAATGCGAGTACTTGTTAAATTAAATTCTGAAATTGTTTTTTTTTTTTTTAATGTTATTCTAATAAGAATGTTTAATACATCCCACTAAAATAAGGGAAATTTAAACAATAAACTTCTAGGATAGTAAAAGCGGACTGATTTGGTGAATACAGAAGCTGTGGTAATCTACAAAAAATTTCTTTGCGTGATGTAATGGTTATGGGGACTTCGTACCCCTTGTTTTCACAAAAATTAATGAAAATATAAATTTTCAATTTTTTGCGTGTTTATAATCTTTGAAACCTTTTCCTTATTCTGCCAAGTTTTTAAGCTGATCCGATGACTACGATAGCACAAAAACTATGTTTTTATGGAGAATTTAGCATTGCTGCAATAGCTTCTTTGATGTTTCGAATGCATTTTGCTCAATTCGTGATTTTTGAAATTCTCACCTTACTCAAAATGTTAAAACTTCAGAAAATATAAATGAAATGACTTGAAATTTTGTGTGTGTCATTCTCAATAACTATTTGTGATAAATAGGCATCTATTTTTGAATAAAATAAAAACTTCTTTTTTCTCCAAATTTAAATGTTGAAAATTACTAGTTTTTTACGCTTTTTTTTTTTTTTTTTTTTTACATATAGGTAAAGTAATTATCGTTTTCCTCGAAAACTATTTTACTTATTCTAAATCCGATGCCTAAAAAGTTAGAGTATATTGCTAGAACATTTAAAAAAAAATCAGGAAGAAATATTGAAAAATGGAAAAGAAGATAGAATTTGAAATTCAATGAATTTTTTTTTTTTTTTTTTTTTTTTTTTTTAAATTTTGAAGCACTATGTGAACTTTTTTTAAATAAAATTTAGTGTTTACTTAGTAATACTTCCAAATATGTAAAAATTATAATTTTAAAGGCTTAAATAAAATAAAAAGTTTGAAGGTTACCAAGTCCCCTTAATAAGCTATTAGAAAACATAAACTATTTTGATGTTTTAAACGAAATTTAATTTTTGACTTTGGTCCAGCACTTCGAGTCAAATACACTTCAACGTCAAAATATTGAGAACTTATAGGTCTTGTGCATGGCACGTTTATTTCAAGGACAGCTGGGGAATAAAACTTAAAATCATAAACACTTCTTACTTGAAATTTATTCTACCACAATTCGACATTGCTTTATTTTAATTTTCTAAGTCAAGAGTTGCAAATGTACCATCAGGCCCCTTCTGAAGACTGTCTATGTTCTTATAGATCGTGCATACAAGTAAGCAGAGCATTTATACATTTGTCAAAATTCCTTCTTAAGCTGAAACATAGACTTTGTTATTTTCATAATGCACTCGTAAGAGCTATTGCTGATATTGTAATTAATCCACCATTGGGTTGTATGTGAAGAGGAGGGGAAGAGGGATGGTGTTTTAAATAAAGTTTGCAATTTTATAAATTGAGATTTTCTTACTTTTTCTAGAAGATGTAATTAAGAAGAATTATTCTTCGTATTTTTATTAAAAAGAATAATCTTTCGTAATTTTATTGAGGATTTGAAAGGAAAAAAATCGCGGTGTTCTAAATGAATTTTTTTATTTATCCTCGCCTAGAATCTAAAACTTGACTGTCAGAATTTGAACTTGAATTATAAATGGATATTTATTTTGTAGAATATTATTAAGATTCGGCATCGCCACTTAAGAAAGAAAATTGTAAGTATATTATGTATAAATAACGAGCCAAAACGAGATTGATACTTTTTCTCAGATACACGTGTTCACAAACTAGTTGGCCAATGGATTCACATAGATCTGTATTTAACTCTAAAAAAAAAAAAATTGCTTACTATGACGAGTTATTACTCGTCATAGTAAGCATTTTTTTTTTTTTTTTTTTGCATACAGAATGGCATAGTGAACATAAATTAGTTAAGGAAAAAGAATGGTTTATGATGCCTATTTATTAAGGGTTATGCAGATCTAAGTGAACTCCATTGCTAACCAATTTGTGAACACCCTGTATATATATTTTAAAACCTTATCTTACGTAAAACCTTCATGTAATAAACTTCGTTTTAATGTTGTACTTCCTATTGCTTATAATATCCAATAATAATATGATTATCATTTCCAGACACAGAAAATAAAATAAATTACTGGAATCAATTACATAAAATGCATTTCGAATATAGACGCCATTAAAAAGTTTGTGGAAAAGGAATGCTATAGCACGAGAATTTTTTTTTTTTTTAACCTGCTAAATTACTTTGTGATTTAGTTATGTTCGATAATAAGAGTTAGATAATTAGCACTGTACTCATAATGATAATGGATTTATGCATTTAGCTGGTGGATCGTTATGCATTTTTTATGAAGTTGATAGATCATTTCTATAATTTAGTGACTATTTTACTATGCTCTCTGTCCAACAACTTTTTATGATAAAAAATTCAATTATGTTACTATTAGAATTGTGGTGTTTCATGTCTCCATTTTAATTGAATGAGAAATATTGTTAAATTATTTCTCTAAAGCGTATTACCGTATTACTATTACGTCAGCTTTCTGTGTAACGATATGTTTCTCGCTTCATTATTATTATGACCATTTGCATTTAATCTACTGTAGATTATAAATATGAGTTGAACCAGTGGCGGATCTAGGATTTTCCTGAGGGGGAGGGGGGGGGGGGCGCAACACCTATGCCTTAGCCAGGATGAAATCGAATATTTAAAAAAAGTTTTTAAAAAAATCAAAAATCTATGCAGTGTTCTAGAAATATACTTCAAGATAATCCGTATCCACTGATTGACCCCCCCCCCTTTTCGTCACATTTCTGACTCGCTATCTTAGCGTAAGAGAAAATGCCCAGGTTATACCAAAATTACTTTTCAGTTTAAAAAAAAAACCTCCCCTCTCCCACTCCTAAAAAAACACCCTTCTATGCTAGATATTTTTATGAACTCCTTTGTTTCTTTATACTCATGACAAATAAAACGTTTTTGCAAAGTTTCATGAACGGACCAATTTTTTATTTTTTAATGTCGTATTTTACCTTTCCTTGGATTTTACATGCGTTTTCGTTTATAAAAAAGAACTGTAACTTTTTTTAGATTAGTTATATCGTCTTGCTTTTTTTCATTCGATTCAGCATAAAAAAGTACTCTAAAAACATGTGTCACATGCCTAGATTGCTCCAAAATTAATTTCTCAGCCACAACCCCCCCCCCCCCCCGAAAAAACCCCTTCTTTGCAAGATATTTTCATGGACTCATTTGAATATTCATTTTCATGACAAATATAGAGCATTTTTACCAAGTTTGATCAACGAACCAATTTTTTTGTTTTTCTTATGGTCTTAGGTACTATTTTACCAGTACTAATATATATTGTTACGAATTTTTGTATAATTTTAAATATTTCGTAGTGTTAATTTTGTAAATAGTAAGGCAGTGCAATAGTTCGTCGTTAAATTGGCTTCCCTGCAGTGAGCATCTCAATGCTTGATAACGGGTTTTACAGAGGTAACTCTGGGAAGCGAGTTTCAAGGGGCAGGGCATTTAACACTATGGTAATGGGAATCTCGCCAAATTGGCGAGATAGAGCCAAGTTGGTGACGGTTTTGGCGACTAATTTTTGTCGCCAAACTTAGCGACCATTTAGTGACATTTTCTGTTCCCAGGTACATGTATAGGACTTTTCGACTACGATCTGGAAAGTTCTCCAAATATCGACCTCTAGAGGTTTCAAGAAGGTTCGCAGCCTCCCTTATATAAGCCCGGCCGTGAGTGGTGTTAGTTAGTAGTTGACTGATTTTGAGTCACTGAGTCAGTTCTTGGATTTTGAGTCACTGAATTAGCTGACTGGAGATACTGAGCGAACTGTATTGCATTGTCTTTAGCGGCGATTTAGCAGTTGTTGTCAAGTTTTTAACTGCTGTTTTGTGCTCTATTGAAGTGAAAAGAGCTGTATTGTGTCTACTAGAACGAGAAGTTCTGGAGCTGTAAGAGAACTGTGAAGAGTTAGTTATTTTGGAATAAATTTCTGCAAGTTTTGATCTGTTTTGGCTTCAAATCTTTCGAACCCGTCCACGCAACAATATATATTTGGTGCGATTTTATACATCCATATTTTTTTTTTTTTACTTTTCATTACCCTTATGGTATAAAAGTATTGAATTCGTCTAAAAAAAATAGATTTTATTGTATTTCTACACGTTTTGGAACGTGATGAGTTCAAAAAAATGTTTGTGCCTGTTACTTATCAGCATAACTCCCAAAACGGATTGACCTGCGATGTTCAATTTTTATGTACATGTTATTGATGGCCATGAAACCTGGCATTACGGTTTTCGTCAAAATTGCACATGTGCATTAAGTAGCTGATATTGAAAAAATTACGTTTTTCAGCGATTCCCAAAAAATGGTTTTAACGATTTTGATCAAAATTGCTATAAAAATGCCTTTAAAGGTGTTCTTATCATTCCCACCTCCGTAGAAATGAGATAATGGCGAACGCCCATCAACGACTGTTTCTGCTCTGTTGCACTTAAAAGAAAGGATAATGCAGTGTTTATTGAAAAATATATCACACTTTTCACCATTTCAGCGGCGTTTTTTTAGAATAATCGCCAAACTGAGCATTTTTTTTAAATAATGAAAATAAAATAGGTAAATTATATCAATCCTTGACAAATTATAAAAACATCGCATACTGAAATATTTTGTTCCAATTCTTCAATTATAACTGAAAGAGAGAGATTGTAGAAGGAACATTGTATTTAAAAATTTTTAAGAACTTCATTTTGAGTTGCAATATCATTTTACTTCTTTCACGAAACTTTTGAACAAGAATCAGAAGTTTCATAAAAAATATGTTTTTGAAGAATAGGCTTAGAATAAAATTAGAGTAATCTTAGCCTTCTCTAAAAGTATGTATATAAATTATGCCGTAAACGTTATAATTACTTATAAAGTGCAATATTTTTTGCATTACTTCTGCAATAAAAAAAATAATATATATATATAAAAAAAAAAAAAAAAAAAAAAAAAATTGAAAGCATGCCCAGGTAAATATTTGTACAAAACTTTTCAAATTATCGTAAAAAACATACACATTTATTTTGTTAATTCATTCGTTTAATTTCGTACAGTGTTTGAAAGCGATATTTTTTTAAATAATTAATTCTGCTACTGTAGTGCTACTTTACACAGATAATACTTCTTATAAAATTGTTTATAAGTCTATTTTATGTAAAAAAACAATAATTGGCATACCTTTCCAGTGTGGTGCAAGAGAGGATTTTGTTAATCGAAATTCAAATATATCGCTTATTTACAAGCCGAAGCAGAAATTAGAGCTGGACGAGTTCTTATGCAGTTAATAAATAACCTTCCTCTTCCTTTCTTTCAAGAGTTTTAAGTTTAGCCTATTATCATGTCCAGTTGAATGGGGTTGGCCATTTCCGGGGGTAACCCAAATAGTCAACCTCTCATTATTTTTTCCCCCCTGGTTGGCGTTGGAAATTACGCATATGAGTCAAAATCTCTTCCTCCCACTCGACAAAAAAGGGATCGGGTATCAGGGGTCCAATATATCTTCAAGATCAAGAGGGTGGAGGTTTGAATATTTAAACAGTCTTCCAACATCCGTTTGAATGGGATGAGAGAAGGCTATAAATAGAACCTTGGTACAAAAATAAGCTTTTTTTTGTTACTCTTTTCGGAAATTAGATGAAGATTAAAATATAATTGTTGCGTGAACTTATTGAAAAAAACTTGGGAAAAAAAAATATATTTATTATTACTATTATTTATTTATTTCTGTAAATTGTAAAAAAAGACTCCACCTGAGGAGGGGGCGCGCGCCCCCCCGCGCCCCCTGGCTGGATCCACCATTGAGTTGAACTCTCAATTGAAAGCTATGTGCAAGTGAAACTCAGTAGCTAATTCTGAATCATTGCGAAGTATGAACTTTTTATCGTCTACTAGACTAGTTGAAGTAACTTCTTGTTCCAAGAATACGCCATATCATTTTCGAACGCCAAAACTTATGTTGTGACTGAATTATAATTTAATATTGAATTTGTAGAATTGATTTACTTCTGTTTGAAATTCTATCTTATACTATAATAACAAAGGGAACAATGTCTACCTTAAAACCCAGATCTGCCAAATTAAAGGACAATGATAATGAAGAATTTTACAACGAAGAAAGTGACTTGTCAAATGTATCCTCGGAATGTAAAATCCCAAGTGACATACTTGGAAATACTTCTGGCTAGCCTTGTCCCGACTATCACCAGCGAAAAGTGGACGATGTCGAATATTCTGGATTATAGTCTTAATGGCGTCTTTGTGCGGGTGTATTTATGAAGTAAAAAGTTTCCTGGACGTTTGCTTCAAATATCCAGTTCTCATCACAGTTGAAGTGCAAAATAAAAAAGTCATAGAATTCCCGGGTGTGACCGTATGTAATTTGAACAGGATGAAAAGAAGCTACGTACTTTACGTTGAAAGCAGTGTAGGTTGCTACCGGTGTTTAATCAGGCCGCCAGTTAGACCACCATCAGAACCACTCGTCCGACCACCGGTATTAACAGAATTTAAGGCATTGTCTACAGTGTCGAATGCAACAAGTAAATCAGAAAAGAAACTAAAAAACAAAGTAAAAAAGCAAGGCAGAGAGTTCTTGAGACGATACACCGAGTTGGATGCTGACAACAGAAGATAATATGGGCATCAGCTTCGAGATTTGGTCCTAAGATGTTCTTTCAATTCGGTGTCTTGCAAAAACAGTTGACTTTTCCTATTCTACAATAAGCAATTTGGCAATTGTTATATATATACATGGTTGGACATGATTGGACTCGAAAGTGGACTCTCCTTCTGCTGGATCCACAGTTCACAAGAAAATCCAAATCCAATAAAAAGAGGGATAAACACCATACCTGGCCATGAAACTCACGTTTCTCTTGCTAAAACTTCGATTCACATGTTGGTGTTAACTTACCGGGATATGTGTAAAGCCTATGAATTTATCAGTAACTTGAAAAAGAGTCATGTGACATGCATACGAGTGTATGCAGAATACCAGCATGCACATGTGTGGATGCGTCGACCCTTTTTTGTCAAAATACAAGAAAATGCTTCACTGCAATTTGTTGAATGAAACGCACAGGTCGTGTCTAATTCGAGTAATGGATACAACGAGGACAGGCAATATTTCCTGTCATTGCCCTTTTCCTTTCACTAGTACCACTTATGATCTACAGGTCACATGAACTAAGTGGTGACCACCTTTTCAATATTTTGAGAACTATTTTGCAATGCCTGACGAGGCACCAGCTTTGTGCAAATTCATCATGGAGCTCATTGGAATCATATGCAAAATTAAAGGTATTTTTCAAAAGCTTAGACCATAAGATTTATGTTCAGAAACCAATGTACGCAGGTTCCGAACTGTTTCGCATTTAGGAGGTAATTTTAGTTTGTGGTTAGGTTTATCTCTTGTCGCTATGTATGAACTGGCCGAAAAGATATTTATCTTCTTCAAACATATTTTTTTTTCGTAGTAAGTTTTTTTCTGTATGTGACTGCTTTAAAATAGGTTTTCGAAACACTTGAAATTTCAGTAATGTGAGCAAAAGTTTTCTGTAAGGTTGCAAAAAACATTTTGAGAAACTCTTTGGTGGATAAGCAGTAATCATATAATTAAAACGTTTCAATGAAAACAGTGCCCAAAATGTAGTATCATATTCTCCCTACTAATAGCAGATTTGATGTAATTTAATGATATACGTTTATGGTAAATGGTAATTTGGGTCCTGTTTCACTTGTTATTACAAAAAAGCAATCAAAACGCAATTTTTTTTTATAAAATTATACAACATTTCTTTTAAATTTGGTTTTTCTAAATCAAAACGAAAAACTTTTTATTCCTATCTATGAATAGTTGAATGTTCTTTTTTGAAAAAATTACATTTTAAACAGACTTACTAGTCTTGCTGAATACTATCAATTGCATCATTTAATGTGTTTTTTGTTCATTCATTTCATATTTTTGCAAGAAGAAAAGTACAATCTAATTTGATTGTTCAATTTTATTATTTTATTTGGAAGTATAATTTTAAATCCTTCCGCCTATCATTATTTATGATAGTGCTTGCAGTTGAAAATATTTTAAATGTTAAATTTCAAATAATAGAATTTTTTTTTTAGAAATTTAAACTTTTTTCCATCACAAAACAAACAAAAAAGAAAAACTAAGAAAATTTTGCTGATACAAATTGTTTTCCTTATAAAGGAGGCAAAGAAGTGATCAGGAGAAGCCCCCCCCCCCCCCCGGAATAAAAACCATAAAAAGATTTTTTTCGCATGTGTTTCACATTTAAATTTATATGCTAAAATGAAGTTCCGAAATCGAGTTTCACGTTCTCCCCCAACAGGAGAACAGCAAATTTTCTAAACATATTTCATGGTTTCAGTTTACCAGTTCTAGGCCAGGGGATCAAGTTACCAGTAAGTGATTCGTCTTATAGTATCAATGTTAACGCGCTTCCGTTTTGCTACTAACCAATAGACTAGCGTACCATCACGCGTACGCCTACACTTGAAAGAAGTGTAAATTATTGGATTTATTTATGATATTTAATTTGGCTATCACTGAATTTAGTTTATACATTGGAATAATTATTTTGTTGCATAAAAATATTCATAACGTCATGTTATTACTTAACTAGTACTATACTTAAGAAGTATTCAGTGCAAGACATATAACGCAAATCAATATAAATTCATAGTATATTTTTTGTAATATATAAGTACGATAAGTAAGTTTGAAAAAAGCATCTACAAAAAAATCGAAGCATAATAACCTCCCAGTGATGTTTTTTGGGTAATGAATTTTTTTTTTTTTTTTTTTGTAAATCTATGCTTATAATGTTTATTTTTATTCATTAACCAGTATGAAGAAGGGATATTCCAGGTTGTTAGTTCATAATATAACTTGTTTCCAGGTTTTTTTTATGCAATTTAAGTTTCAAAGGGATTAATCCTCTTTTATTACACTTTTTAAGGGGACTTGGTATCCTTCAAACTTTTTTTTTATTTAAGCCTTTAAAATTATAATTTTTACATATTTAGAACTATTACTAAGTAAAAACTAAATTTTATTCAAAAAAAGTTCACATAGTGCTCTAAATTTTCAAAATATTACATTAAAAAAAAAAAAAAAAAAAAAAAAAAAAAAAAATCATTACATTTCAAATTCTATTTTCTTTTTCAATATTTCTTCCTGATTTTCTTAAAAAAAATTTCCTAGTAATATACTCTAACTTTTTATGCATCGGATTTAGAATAAGTAAAATAGTTTTCGAGAAAAACAATTTCTCCGTGGAGCAGCATAAACATATGAAATTAGCATCAAAGAGACATTTTTATGTAACATAATGATAAGTAAAACAACTCAGTCGCAAATTGAAATGCAAAGTGTACAGTGGGGGCATATGCAAAAGAATGGAGTACCATTAGTGTGCAGTTGTACAGATGTATCCACAGTAAAAATTACACAACTCAAGGAGTTGACCTTTAGTATTAGATATGATCTCCCCTGTTATCAGCGTAGGCACTGTATTCTCATAATACTTAACACGAATTTCTTGATGAATTCTAGTGGCTAAATTGCTCGTCCCATCTTTTGAACTGTTTGCAAGTGATGGAAAGTTCCCAATACATTTAATCTTTACAAAATGGATATCGTAGAAGCGTCCCACACATGCTTGATGAAATTTGGATAAGAGGAGTGATCTAGTTTGCGTATAGAGCGATATCCATATATTTAATCGTTTATCCAAAGCAAAAGTGGGATAAAATATGCTATAAGTATCAATAAAGACGATTTAGAAACCAATATTTCACCATTAAAGACTTGTCAAGATCAAGTTAACGTAATTGCAGTAAAAAAATCGTTTTTAATTACCTTTTGCTCTCCTGGAGAGCTTAATAAAGCAATCCCAGATTAAAAGTTTTAACATCAGATATACTTTTTACTGAAAACAATATTTTCAGTCTCATGAATGATATTGTCAGTGCCGGAACTAGGGGGGGGGGGGGCAGGCGGGGCAGCTGCCCCGGGCGCTAACCAGAGGGGGCGCCGAAAAGCCAACAAAGCACTATTTGTTGTATAAATTTTAATATTTGGACGAAAGGATAATTTTTCATAAATAAATTTTCATTTTTTCTTAAAATTCTGGATGATCTCTAAGATATCCAACAGAAGAAAAAATCCACTAGAAAAAGAAAAAAAAAATACATTTCTGTACAAAGAAAGTAATAATCTATCCTTTTCCAAAAGAATGACAACGAATTCTCCCTACCCCCTGATGAAGAATAGGTTTGTGCTACATGGCAGGCTGCCAGAAATGCTAATTTAAAATCGCATTGGTAATATAGTCGCAATGTAGTTAGATAAAATTTAGCATTACAACAATTTAATGCTGTTGAAATTTTCGTAAATTGAAATATGTCGATGAAATTATCTGGGGCGCAGAATCGCAGAAAAGCAAAAGAAACTGCAAGAATATCCCAACCTTTTATCATCTTGGCTAGTTCACGAGACTGAAACCAATGAAGGTAAGAATTTTTTTAAATTTGTAACCTAATAAACTTCGGAAGATGTGTATTAAGGACAAGGGTTACGTTTGGGATATATCTCTTGCCAAATATATTTATTGTTCTCTAGGAGTCCGCAGGAATTTTTACAGGGGGCTGCAAGATGTTGAATTGTTTAGAAATCGTTTACTTTTGTTTTTGAGGTTGATTATCATTAACTTTAAAGGTTCATTGCGATTCCTAATGAAAATTAATTAGCAAAAAGTTAATTAAAAATTGAAATAATTAACGATTGAAACGTTTTCTTTAAGAGAATAATTTAGTATTTCTTCAGCTAAAAACAGATTTTTTTTTCATTTTTACACATTTTGAATCGTGCTGAGTTTAAAAAAACTGGGGGTGTTGAAGTTTGAACAACTTTCAATTCCCACTGTTTCCTTCATTTAATTTAGCAATTATTTTGGCTGTAAAAATGACAGCGCAAGCACGATTTTGACAAAAACCGTAACGCCAGGTGTAATGGCCAAAGTAGGTCAATCCGTTTGAAAGTAATGCTGACCACAGACAACACACGGACCCACAAACTTTTTTTCTAGAACACTTTTTTGATTCAGAATGTTCTGAAACGTGAAGAAATGCAAAAAAATTATGCGATAAAAAGTTGACACAAGAATTCCTATTGAGCACAAGAATTCCTATTTATCGCAAAACAAATCGATTTTTTAAAAATAAAAACGAAAACAGTAAATTACATCCTATCCAAATCTCAATTTAAATGCACTGACTAAATATGTGACTATATATTTTTAACAATATATTTTACTATATATTTTTAAATCCCTTATATTAACTTCACTTTTGTTTGAGTGTGCGTTTGAGCCTGGCGTACAAATCTGCGGATGCTGGTCTATTCCTAAATAATGAAAAAATAATAAAACATCAAGGCATAAATTCTAAAAATAGATCTCAAGGCCTTATTTTTCATAAAAAATAACGAAAAAGAAAGTATTTTCCAGGAAGTGATAAATAAAATAAAAAGAATCCAGTCTCCATGCTACGAGAAAAAGGCGCAACTTTTGAAATGTCAAAGAACTTATGGCTATAAGAAGGCAAGCTTCGCCAAAGCGTAAGTAAAGATATCACGCGGATTTTCCCAGTTGAGACCACAAAACCCGCCAAATTGTAAGGATTTCTAGGCGTGTGCCATTGCATTTGCACAGAGTTATAGTGTCATTTTGACGACATTATTTTTCACCAAACAGATGTCATGTTCGTCAAATTTTGTCCATTGCATTGGTGAGAATTTTAAATTCTCCAAGAAAATGGAGAACTCACACATAGCACCAGTAAGTAATATATTATTCATTCTATTATTAAAATGAGTTTCAATAAGTTTAAATTAATTGTTCTAAAATTACATTTATGTGTTTACCAACTATTCAATGATTTTTGTAGACAAGTCATTAAATTAATTTGCTTTTGTGTTCAATGAGTTCTGGTAATATTCGGAAGCTTTTTAAATTTTTGTATTAGTATTTTACAGAAGAAAATATTTTTTGAAATGTAAAACAGCTTAATTGTTTATGATCTAAGACGTTTTGAAACCAGGTTAACCAGATTTTGTGTTAAAAAGTGTTACATATCATTCAACTATGTTCTTTTATTTCATTGTAACTGACATTATTTGTATTGATTCATTAGTTGTTTTTTTTGTCTTTATGCAAATCTTTATGCAAGCAGAATGAACCCTGGTCATTAATAAGGGCTTGTCAAATATATTTATTTAAAATTTCAATTAATTAATTCTTTTATTGTTTGTTTCAAAACAGAATTTTACAAAGGAAAAACCTTTGTTAATTTTCAATGTATATATAGTTAGCTTCAAATCTAAAAAATTATTGTGTTGGGGCGCCAAAATGAATTCTTGCCCCGGGTAAAAAGTGACCTAGTTCCGTCCCTGGATATTGGACTTCAGAAGGATCTATAGTAAGTGAGAATATGATATTACATGGTAAATGCCAAATCAAGATAATGATTTGGTGGGAAAAGAATTTTGATCTTTTGATGCACTATTTTAGATTGTTTTATTAAGCTTCCCAAGAGCGCAAAACGTAATTAAATTCGACTTTTTTAGCTTAATTACGTCAACGTGATGTAGACAAATCTCCTTCACCCCTAAGCTTAGCTACCTTAATGGTGAAATATTGGTTTTTAAATAGTGTTTATTGATACGTGTGGCATATTTTATCCCACTTTTGCTTTGGATAGATGATTAAAAAATGTGAATATCGCATTTTTTTAAGCCAGATCATTCCTCAAAATCCAAATATCATTAAGCATGTGTGGGACGCTTCTACAATGCCCATTGTGGAAAGATTTAATGTATTGGGAACAGGGGCGTACTGGGATATAAAATCGGGCCGGTGATTTTAGATTTATGACCGGCCCATATTTTAAATATAGTTTTAATCAAATTTCAATAATTATAGTTATTAATAAAACACTTCCATTAATGAATCAAATATTTCATTTTAATAATTAAATAACTTTGTTGATTAATTAATTTTAATTATTTGATTGGTTTTATAAATAGTTTAATTAAATCAGATTTTTCTACGATTTATATCTCCTCTAAGAAAACTTGATTTCCATAAACCACTGATAGTTTGTTGAAAAAATTAAAACAGAGACATCTAAATTGCAAAATAACGAATGCTCTGCTATATAACTAGTATGTTTATTTGAAATTGCCATCCGAAATCATAATATATATTTAATCTTGAAAGTTATATAAAGTGTGTGAATCGCTTAATGTAAAATAGGATCGTAACATCTTTTTTATGTTTTAATGGATTTGTGTAATAGATTCAACAAAGTTTAGTTTTAAGTTAAAATAATGAAGTTTCTCCTCTAGAAACGAAATGTTAAATGTTTAAAAAGGTACACAAAACAGTTCACGAATCTTCCCACTAAAATTAGGGGTGTGGAACATGGTACAACTTTCAATTACACTATAATACTGGTTACTACATTTAAATTTGACATGAAATCTTGTTATTACCATTTTCATTTATTTGAAAAAAATGGCTAGATTTGCGATATTTTTGGTGATAATTCTTACATGGGCAAAAAAAATCATCGAAAAACCATGGCGAATTTGGCGATGCACTTTTCGATAATTTTTACATCATCCTATCTTGTAAGTGAAGCAGAGAGGATAAAAACTGTCTTTGATGAGCAATGCTCAAGGAAAGAAAACTCTGTGTTAGAGACATTCATTTTTTAAATTTTTACTCTGTCTTGGCATTTTTACGAAAATTTCTGAGGTAGGGGTGTTTAGAACACCTTAAGAGGCATTACCTTACAGATTTTGATCAAAATCGCTGAAAGACATTTCTTACAAATTGCTGAAAAACATGATTTTTTCATGTTTTGCGCATATGTACAATATTGATGAAAATCGTAATGACACGTCCCATGGCCACCACTAACGCAAACCACATTTGAACATCGTAAGTCAATTCGTTCGGGAGTTATGCTGATTACATTCACACACACAGACAAACATTTTTCCTAGACCATTTTTTTGAAGTCGGGATGTTATAAAACGTGGAGAAATGCAAAAAAAAGAGGTCTATCTTTTTTTTTATTTATTATTATTATTTTTAACAATACTTTCACCGATGTTAACGTATGGGTAATTGAAAGTAAAAACCTGGTATGTCACTAATAATCTCCCAATCCCGAAACAAAGCTTATTCATTGACAAAATTTCCAATAACCAAAGAAAAATGGACCAACCATTAGTTCAGTGAGGCATTCGAAAGATAAATACTTTTTATCTTTGTCTAATAAGGCAGTTTGTATAATATACAAAGCTTATGTCAGTGCGTTTTACTGTATATATTTAATTTTTGGTTTTCCTGAAATTTTTTACTAAGGTATCGGGAGCTCTAATATGTTTAGTGGAGAAGGTTCAGGCCGATATGAGACTTATGTCTTTCGTGGCTATTCTAAAGCAAGTAAAATTACAAATTCTTCCTTAGGGCCATATACAACAATTACAGTTTTTACTAAAAACGTATTATTGAAGACGAGATTTTATTTCTATCTCTCCTGAAAACTCGAGGATATGTGACATGACCCCTTTTTACATTTAGTGATTCAAGTAAATAGTCGTAATACGGTCATCTGAGAAAATATAATGTTCTCTTAAGGTTTTAAGTTTTTGTTTTAGATGTCCAAACGAGATACTCTGTCGCTAACAATCTTACTTATAGTCATGGGTTTATTGGCCATTGGTGTCAGGAGTACATTGAGCCTTTAAAAAAACACACACACATTAAGAAATGCAACTATTCACTTTAATTAAAAAAAAAAAAAAAAAAAAACCTTCTGGACCGGCCCATATTTTATAGAGACTGACCGGCCCGGTGATTGCACCGGACAACCCTATGACCAGTACGCCCCTGATTGGGAGCTTTCCATCACATGCAAACAGTTCAAAAGGTGGAACTAGCAATTTATCCTCTAGAATTCATCAAGAAACTCGTGTTAAGTATGAGAATACACTGCCTAGTAAACGCTGATAACATGGGAGATCATATCTCACACTAAAGGTCAACTCTTTGAGTTGCGTGATTTTTAATATGGATACATCTGTGCAACTGCACACTAAAGGTATTCCATTCTTTTGGATACGCTCCCACTGTACACTTTGCATTTCAATTCGCGATTAAGTTATTTTACTTATCGTTATGTTACATAAATATGTTTCTTTGATGTGAATTTCATGTGTTTATGCTGCCCTACTGAGAGTTTATTTAGTGAAAAACTGGTTATCCTTTAATTTTTTTTAACTGTATTTTTAAATTAATCATATTAGCTATAGCATACATGAGAGAATCAGAAAATAAGAAGTGTGATGGGTTCACGAGGGGGAGGTCTAATGTTTATATAAAAATACCAAGTTAAGTAGAATGTTGTGGAATGGTATTATAATTTTAAAATTACGTCAGCTTCCCAGACCTCGCCCCGGTCGACGCTGGGGGAGACCACCTTTTAAGATTTATTTTATTAAAACACCCTTTTAAGATTTTTAATTCACTCCAGAGAATCCGCCTCCCCTAAAACAAAATCCTGGATATGGTCTTGAAAGGAAGAGGGAGGTCTCATTAGTTTAGCTGCCGCCCGTATACGTCGCTATGGCAGGTGACTGGGCATCTGTACTTTTCTAGGCGAAATCTTAGTTATTTATTTACCTCGACTGTTATAAATTGATAAATTGGCATAACTTTGGAAACCGACAGTTACCAACATTTATATGGTTCTTCAAACCTGAAAAATATAGTGTGGCTATTATAAGATGAGGCGTTTGGAATCCCTTGTATGCAATTTCCTGTATTAGATGAACAAAAAAATAATAGAAGTATGAGTTCAATTGAAAGTTTGCAAAATGTTTTAAACATACTATAAAATATATTTTTTCAATTTATAGGCCGTTCTCATACGAATTCCCCACTAGCTCCCTTTTAATTTTCTTTCTGTATTTAGAATTAAGGAGGAGGTCTAGCAGTAATGCCCATTTCACGTCTTGTTAAAATCCGTAATTCATTTTTGATATAAGATGAAATTCTAAGCTCCGTTCCACTTTTAACTTTCGTTTTAATACATAGATGGCGTGCCCGACTGCGTTCGAACCTCTATGATTACAATAAGCTTGGTGACAGGGAGATGAAGCACTATTTTTTTAAAACAATCGTTGCAACATTTACATTCAGTGTCCAAATCAGCTCAAAAAATTGTGACCAGTTTTGAATGTCCACTTTAGTAAATAAAGCTCATATTGTTTTAATGAAAAAGAAATTATTAAAAAAAAAAAAGATCGTGTTATATATATGTCGTTCTATATCATTTTGAAAATAAAAAATAGACCATTATATTATAAATTAAATTACATAAACTCTTATTTCCTCAGCTGGAGACGAAACGAATTAGGTTTTCCAATTCTGAAACTGGATTAACAAAAATAGATTTGAACTGAATAAATTATTCCGTTGAAATTAAATCAGTTTTTAGGTTAGGAGGAGAAAAAAATCTATGGAATCTAATCCATGGAAAAGAAAATACATTTTCAAATGAGTCTCATTTTTTAAATATATTGTTTAATTCTGCGTGGTCTGATTTCCCATGCATCGCGCTTGAAATCATCATTCTTAAAAAAAAAAGTTATAAAAGTCAATACTGTGAAGTGCGTGGGACCAGGTTATACGTGTCCCCGTATAACCTGGCCGACCTTTATTTTTGCATCTTGGTTCTAGATGCATAGTCACAATTGAAGAAATTTTTTAAATCGTTAAAATATTTTTACTGAATGGTTTTTAAGTTAGTGAAGGGGTTGGTATAAAAATTACGGATTGTAAATTTTTATACGGTCCCCAGTTCCCCCAACTCATATTCAGAAAAATGTAGCCCATGAAAAAACATTTCAAATAAAAAAAAATTGAAATTTGTTTGACCAATAGCAACGGTGTTATTGGAGTTTAAAGTTTTAACACTATTTGGGGGGGGGGGGGGGGCGTACATAAATTTAAATGAGGAAATATCGTCTTATTGGAATAACAACGAGCTTCTAGACTAGGTTTGACTATGGCAAACAAGTTGTTGTTCATCACCTAACATTATAATTTTTTACTAGAAACTGCTTTAAAAAAAAAAAAAAAAAAAGTTACAAATTATACAACTCAACACAAACAAAAATAAAAGGAGAGAAATAAACAAAGTGAAAAGGATAAATAACCTCTTTCTTAATTACATATGCTCGAAGTGTTTTCCTTCGACTAAAATACCTAAGCGCACACGTCATTCAATTCATCTTCAATAATTCTCAGCATTAAAGGCGTAATACACCTGGCAGCGGAAAAAATTCGATTCTGCATATCTAATAGACTCGTCGATTCTTTTTATAGACCTTGCTTTTCAAAAATCCCCAAAGAAAGAATTCTAAAGGATTTAGATCTGGAAATCTAGGAGGCTATTCTACCGGACCTCCATAGCCGATAATGTTGTCTTGAAATTCACCCTACAAGGGGTGGTGCACCATCCTGTTGAAACCACATCATTTTAAGGTCTGCTAACACGACATAGTTATCCAGAAAATCAGATAAAGGTCCCTGTAACAGGTTCGCATACTTTTTAATCTGTTAATGTATCAGCAAAAAAGAAAGGTCCTACTAACGCTCCCTTCCATATGCCACACAAACGGACCATCGCACTTGATGCTTGTTTGGTCGGATCACATGAGGATTTTGCAGGGACCAAAAGTGTGTGTTTTGCCTATTTACTATCCCAGTTCTTGAAAACGTACACTCATCAGAAAATGGAATGTTATTCACAAATGATGAATCCAATTCTAGTTTGTTCATGATGAAATTGCAGAAATCAAACCGTCTATTTTCATCCCCGGGCAAAAACTCTTGCACCAATCACGGGCGATAAGAATGTGCCGGTTTAAGACTCTCCACACATGGGCTTTTAAGTATCCACATGCTTCACTAAAGTCCCTGACACTAGACTGAGGGAAAGCAAGAGCATGGCCCAAAATTTTTTCGTCAGAGACAACCACTCTTGTATTTACGGATCGAGGACGTCTTCCTATGCTACCTGTTTCTCGCAAACGCTTTACAATATTTAAAATCGTAGCTTTAGATGAATGTATGCCATTTGAAAATAATTTAATTGCATATTGTCTTGCAGATTCTCGCCCATTTCTATTACACTAGCCGTACAGAAATATCATTTCTGCGAACTGTTATGCAGTGTACATTTTAACAACGAGGATTGACGAAATAGCTAAATACATTTGGTATCTGGTATTAGTAGTTAGAAAGTGGGGCTCCGGGGCCATGGCGGAGCAGGGACGGTGGACGATGACGTCACCGGAAGTAGGCGTGACCGGATATGACACCACCGGATATGATGTCAATGGAAGTCACGTGACGGGTAGTGGAGTTGTTACCCTCCTGCTGCTGTTTTAGTTTCGGTTTCATTATAAGCTGTTTGTGTATGACGTCACAGTAGGAATGACGTCATAATTTGTTTTATATCAAAGTTTTGAGCGGTGGCAACACTTTTTAGTGACTTATACCACTTTACACCCGTGGTCATTAACATATTTTAAGGGCATGTACACAAAATGAAATACAGAGAAAAAGGAATTGCGTTCGGAAAATTATTCTGTAATCAAATGCATGAATACGATCTATCAATGTCTATAGTGAATTGTGGATGCTGAACTCGTTTGCAAGAGATAATAGGTGCCATACTCTCTAAAACTAACAAAAATCTTTCGACCAAGTAGGATGAAAAAAAAAAAAAAATTAAATCTGTCGAGGCCGAACAAATTCACTCTTGTGTTGTGCAGGGGTCGCATTCGCCCTAAAATTCCTATAATTCCTTAAATTTTCGTTTCTCCCTAAAATTGTATTTCAATTTTTCGTCTATTCCTAAAATTTTAGAAACAACAGAAAAATTTTCCCGTTAGTGGTTAAAAAAAAAAAAAAAAAAAGGAATAAAAAATTCCCGACCCTTATGTGTAAATTAGCATGTAGCACTGTGGGATTTGCAGGTTCCTATGCAAATTTTAGTGGCAGATTATTGATTGGTAGGTAGAAAACCAATAATGTATGTTCATCACTTCAGAATACAAGTAGGTCATACTAATACCAGTAGTTAGAAAGTGGGGCTCCGGGGCCATGGCGGAGCAGGGACGGTGGACGATGACGTCACCGGAAGTAGGCGTGACCGGATATGACATCACCGGAAGTGCCACCACCGGATATGACGTCACAGGAAGTCACGTGACGGGTAGTGGAGTGGAGTTGTTACCCTCCTGCTGCTGTTTTAGTTTCGGTTTCATTATAAGCTGTTTGTGTATGACGTCACAGTGGGAATGACGTCATAATTTGTTTTATATCAAAGTTTTGAGCGGTGGCAACACTTTTTAGTTTCATTTTATCTTTCAGACGGAGTTGAGTTGTTCTAGGGCTGCTATTAAACGAATAACTTAGAGTGATAGGCTTTTATTGCGTGACGTCACAGTGGGTATGACGTCATTTATGACTTTACAAAGTTTAGCTTTAAGAGAGTGGCAACACTTTTTAGTTTCGGTTTATCTTTCAGACGGAGTTGAGTTGTTCTAGGGCTGCTTCTTAGCGAATAAGTTAGAGTGATATGCTTTTTTTTTACTAGTGACGTCACAAAGGGTATGACGTCATTATATGTTACAATTTACGTTTTAAGTGGTGATAACACTGGATATATACTAAATTTAGTTTTCCAGTAAGGCGTAGTTGAGTTGTTCTATGGGTGCTTCTAAACGAATAACTTAGAGTGATAGGCTTTTATTACATGACGTCACAGTGTGAATGACGTCATGACTTGCTTTATGTTAGAGATCGGCAAAATACTTGCTTGCGATTGGTTGTATTTAAACATGTGACTAAATGGACGCTTGTGATTGGTAAGTTTTAAACATGTGACCAAAAGCTAACTCCTGATTGACTGTTTGATTTTCTAGCGAGTTACTTACATATCCTTTAGCCAAGTTAAAATACCTGCAACAAAGTTACACAAATAAAAAAAAAAATGTTAAATTTGAAAAGTTAATAAAAGGAAGGCCATTTGCTAAGGGTCTAAAGAACCCTAACCCCGAGCTACACGTGACATTTCAATATTTTACCAAACAATTGTTAAAATATCGACTATCGGACGTTGCCTTCATGGTAACTCATCTACCCACCCACCCTTCCCTAACTAATTTTGAATAAGTTAAGACTTTAGAATTACAATTAATAAATTTTGAAAAATTAATTATTAAAGGTGAGGACCCACCTCCAGCCCGATACCTCTTTTAGGAAGAATTGGTACCGCCTCACTCCACCCTAACAAAAAAAAAAAAAATCTTATTCCAAAGAACGTATATTTCTTTGAAACTTGAGGTCACTAATCAACCATCCGATGATATCCTTTAAGAATATATCTTCACCTCTTAACAATTTTAAAGTTTTAGTCTAAAAGATTAATGTTGGACACAAACTATTTCTAGAATAGAGTTACATTAAAAAATTAAATTTAAGAGTATCCAATTTTTTTTTTTTTTTTTTTTTTTGAAGAAGACTTGTGGGAACGTATATTTCCCAAAATTAAATTTAATGGTCACTAACAAAATCCTGAAAATGTACTAATTTTAGTTTTTATAAAAATTAAGTTAATGTAATATTTTAGTAAAAATAATGACTATAGTTAATGAATTGTGAAAAATTAAGTTAGAAGAATTAAATTTAAGGAATTTTGTAGTGACCATACGCATAACTAGTTATGCCATCCTCCAACAGGTATCGCTTGTCGTCAAATGCCGAGAGCGCTCGCTTTCTTTGCTGGATGGAGAAAATGTGATGTTTTTCACTACCGATCCGATGCTGAACCACAGACGAAGGTTGTCGGTTGAGAAGACAGTCTCTATAGGTCTGATGTTTTAGCTGTCTTTGAGCTGCTCTTGCGATTCCCTTGGCCGTTTGTTTCTCACCACACTCGCTTAAAATGGAATACATTTTGGAACGAAGTCCTATGAACTCCAAAGCAGATTTTCCGTTAAGTTCATCCTTAAAGTAACCGATTTTCTTCTTGTTAGACACATCGTGTAGGGGATGATCTGATGGATAGTCAGAAAAGTCAAAAAATCCCTTTAACTGCTGTAAGTCAGCAGTCAGATCTGGAGTGGTGAGTCCATAAGTGAGTGAATCTGTGTCGGTGAATAGTAAGCGGGCATTACTTCCATACTTCTTCATGATGACATTATAGTGGAAATCATACATTAAAACCTTGCTCAGTTCTAAGATGGTGAAACCAGCATAAATGGGTCTATTAAGTGTGAGAGTTTTAACTTTTCTTTGTACTGCTGCCAAGCTGTTATCAAATTCAGTGAAGGCATGGAAGGCAGGAGACGCGACCAGTTTCTTGGCTTTCTGCGGGTTGTTCACCAACTGAACATCCACTCTATTCCTCAGATTTTCCATAGTTTTCCCGAACACCGCATTGTTGAGAAGTTTGAAGAAATCTTTTTTAAACGATGTTTTGGCCAGTTTTCTCTGCTCCGTATTAAATGCTATGTAGTCCTTCAGCCAAGGTTGTTGGTAGAATTTTAGAATTCTATGGACTTTAGTTAGTTTCAGTCCCAAGGAAAGGTATAGCTTCAGATTACGGTAGTGTATAACATAATTCTTCTTTGACTGAAGATTCGGAACGAGCTTCTCGCTGGAAGAAGCTGGCTTCATCTGCATTTCTTCCAAAATCTCGAGGGCGGTAGGAGACAGCATATTTGGCTTTATGGTCAAGCGTTCGGGAGCCAGAGGATAATCATTATGGAGATCGTGGAGTTCAGCAGGATAGTCGAGATCCACTTCTAGGATGAAACCCTCATCTGCATCATCTGCTTGGTCCAAGATGGTTTGAGTAGGGATGTTTTCAGGGTCCACCCACTGAAAATCACCAACAGGTAAATATTGAGACATGGCCCAACCTGAAAGAAAAATCCAATTAAATCATTCAATATTAACATAGAAGCTAAATAAGAAAATGACAGTTTTAAAATAAATTCATGCTTACCATAGAGGTTATTGGCATCCAGGTACAATATATGTTTCTTCTCCTCAACAGCATTATATTCAGGACAGCCTGGATGGTTTGCCTGGCTATGACGATGGGTGATGACTGAGACTCCTCCCCGAATACCCTTCTCTATGAAGAGGTGCATGTCGATGTCGGTGAATAAATCCAAACCGACATCTGACATCTTGAGAGCGGCTTGCCACTCTAACCCCGGAGACATCATCATGTGGGCGGCGTTTAGCTGGTAGAACTCCAGAGTTAGGCGGCGAAAATTCTCAAAAACATCAGAGAGGAGGAGCACATCCGTCTTCACGTACAGGTCGTGATATTCGCCAAGGTCTTTGATGCCGAAAGCTTCCCAAACAGCTTGAGCGTGGTCATAATCTGCCTCGGTGATGCAGGAGTTTGTAAGGGTGCTATAGAAGGCTTGCTGAGGTGGCAGAGATCAGGGATGTAAGAGCTGCTCCAATTGCGCCGAAGTGCGCCAAACTGACTACCCTGCTCCAAACTGCGCCAAAAACCTCTTTTCGGCCAAGATTGCGCCGAACTGCGCCAAAAATCATTTTTTGACTTCAAAAAACTACTTGGCAAGAATTTTGGCTCGAAATTTTTAAAAATTATCATGGAACGTCGCCAATAAAGCGATAACGAATATTTTGCACTTCAAGGGCGTTTTTCGTCAGCTAACGTGCCGGAACGGGTTCGCACTTGAAAATACATATTACATTCTCTCAGTTTAGTTGTAGGTTTTTCAAACTGTAAAGAAGTAGTAAATGAATCTGTGTACATCTGATTTAAATCTGTTTTCTTGGCTGATTTTAGTTATAGAATTTTTTTTTTTATATATATACTTATAGAATACATGATTATTTTTAGAATTTTTTTTACCGAGGCTCCGTGGTATTCTATTTTTCACACAAGCAATCTTAGTGCATCCGGTTTAGATTTGCTCTCTTGCCTGGTTTCAATAATAAAGAAATACATAGCTTTCTTTAAGCTAAAAGAAAACTCGAATATTTTTTTTTTTTTAATTTCTAAACTTCTTAATCCAATTGACAGCCCCTTCTCCAAACACTTCCGGGCTCAATTTCTAAGTCATCGGTAAAACGGGATTTGAATTTTGAACTTGCCGTGGTGATTAGGTGGAAGGTTTGGTGACTAATAGTAAATGATTTTTTGGTAACCCTGGATGTTGGATCATGATTTTGACTTGGCAACAAACGGGAAAAAGCATATTGCGTCATTCTTTTATTGTAGAAAATTCCCAGAAAAAGCGCCAAGTCGTACCGTAGGTAGACTAGAAATTCTACGAAGAACTTGAATGGGGGAGGGGGATTTAAGCCTCTATTTAAAAAAAAAAGTAGATTTCTTGTATTTACAAATATTTGTTTTTAAATTAGCCGCGGGAAAGATCAGGGATTCGCGGCAGTATGACCTTCAATCAACGAACCAGGGATTCGCGCTTTGTATTCAAACTGTAGAAGGCATGACATCAATCTTTATGCATCCAATTTGGATATGTTTTCTTGCCTGGTTGTAACTAAAGATAATAAATATTTTTCTTAGTACTTTAAGAGTACATGATTATTTTTTACCATATATTTTAATAAAAAAACCTAACCAAATGTGTCGTTTTTTTTTTAAGGATTACACAAAACCACAGACTTAAGATCATTTTGTTTCCATTGACCTTGAGATTTCACATGGGAACCCTCTATAACCCTCTATTAGACAATGGAGAGTAGTGTTATAAAACAAACCACTACAAAAATTATTATTTTTCAAATTGCCTTGTTTTAATTTATTATTTAATTACATTAGAAGTTATTTTTTTTTATATATAAATTAAATGCTAGTATAATTGTCAAATTTCAGTTAAAGGTGTAAATTTTTGAGTTAAAAAAAAATATCTTCCAATTAACAAATAGCCCTAAAAAAACCTGCTAAGTGAAGCTACCAGCCCAAACAAGTTATGAAATCTAATGCTTGCTGCTAAGCAGCCTTGTTTCACTTTTTGTGCATGGGGAGGTGGGGGGGGGGGGGGTAGTACTTTGTATACAGTTACATTATTTTGGATTATTGGGAAGAACTTCTATAGGTAATTTAAAGAAAAAAATCTTATTTCATCAGTTGTTAAAAGTAGCTAACTGAGATTATTTCGAAAAACTTTCAGTGATGAACCGAACCTAATGATTGGTTAGTTGGTTAGTTTTTGTGGCACAAAGCAACACTAGGGCCATGCTGTGCCCTGAACCTTATGATATCATTGAAAATTTCTAATATTTTAATTGTTGGCAAAGATGTTGATAAATGTCATGCTTTTTAATTTAGTTTTTGAGTAATGCAATCAAATTAATGTAAATTTAGAATGCAAACTTATTTATATAATGAACAAGTTACACCTTTTTTTTACTTTAAATTAATTTGAAATATCAAGGTTGAAATATATAAAAATATTTGCTCCATCACTAATTTCAATGTAATAATTTACTGCTCCAAAATCTTATTTTTACTGCTCTGACAGTGCTCCAAAATCACATTTTGGTACTTGCATCACTGCATTAGAGATAATCTTGGAAATGCGAAGTATCCTTTACTATCTAATGTTATCTAATGCCCTTCTGAGTCTGCCTCATGGAAATGCGGATGTAGAGAGAGGATTCAGCATAAATAAGCAACTGTTGGAGAGTCTATTAAATTTAAATATTTGCAGTATAAATGGTCTAAGACAAGTGAAATCACATGTTGAAACACTAGGAGGCTTGGACACATTTCAGGTTATAGTTGAGATGCTAAAAGCTTCACGAGGTGCTTACAAAAAGTATTCAAGCAGAATGGAGCAACAAAAACGAAAAGTTACTAAGCCAAAAGTTGAAGTCATTACAGACACAATGCAATTGAAAGCTGAAGAATCTGATATACAACAAAAATTAAAAGCATCCCAAGAATTATTAAACAATTCTGAAAAAAACATTGAAGAAGGGATTAAAAAGAAGAGTATGCATCTCGTAGAAAGCGGACAAATGCTTCTTAAAGAAGCAAAATCAAGAATCAGTATGTACTTAAAGAAACAAGCTTTTGTTTCATTGCATTCTACCAAAAAGGCAAAAAAATGTACTTGTTTTCATTGCTTAAAAATACATGTATGTACAACATTTGTAATGGAGGACTTATACATTTTAATTGGATTATTATTGGCAGTCTTATTATTTAGAGTTGATTATTGTATTTCGACAATTTATCATATTTAAAATCAATATAATGTAAAAAAAAAAATATATATATTCTAAATACTTTTTAAGCTAAATAGGTGTGCGAATTTTTTTGCAGAGTTTATTTATTTGTTTTATAATTGTATTTTCAAATTTAATTAGACATGCAATGGATTGTTGAAATACTTGTAAATTATCCATAATTGAATCATAACATTTGAGTAAGTAAATATTATTTTAATGAAGAAAAATAATAGTACTACTAATATAAAAGAAACCATTACAACTATCAGCTATTAATTTTACGAAATTTACTTTTTAACTTTTTAAATTTTCAGTGTTTGTTTTGTGCTCAGTATTACAAATATGAATTCATGGTTTCTTATTGGTAGTTTGAAAGGGAAATGAATTTCTTCAGACTTTTATTGTTGGGGCAGAAGTTAATGATCACGTTCTTTTTTTCCTAGCACTGATAATAGCACGAAAAATGACAAAAATGCCCTATCTTAAAATAAACACTACCATTTCATTTATCTTTTACATAATATATTCAAATTAATAATTATTCTTATTGTAAATTAATTTACACGCAAATTGACTTTTTTGACTTTAAGTTAGCATAAAGTAGATATATTTCGATCAAAATACTAACAAATGTTCGACAAATCGTTAATTTTAATGCAATACTTTACTGCTCCAAAACCGTATCTAACTGCTCCAAAATCCTATTTTTACTGCTCCAAAACCGTATTTAACTGCTCCATAATCCTATTTTTACTGCTCCAAAACCGTATTTCACTGCTCCAAAACCATATTTTTACTGCTCCAGAAGTGCTCCAAAATCACATTTTGGCACTTACATCCCTGAGAGATATTTCTTGAAATTTAGTGAACGAGTCCATGTACTCATAAGGGTACACTCCCTTTTTCAGCAAGAGATCTAAGGAAAAAAAATTAAATGATATTGTTAAGAGAACATTTATATAATATTAACATTGACTATATTACGTACCATGGTTAGATGCGATAGAACTCTTCAAAATGTGAAACTTGTCTCTCTCCAGATTATCGACAAGTTTCTGAAGCGATGCGTTCAGAAACTGGAGACTGTCAATAAACTGGGGACAGAGACTGTCAACACCGGGATCTTGTCAAGTTTCTTGGGGATGGAGAAGGAGATGTATTTCTCCATCGTTGTAGGGATGACTCCAATGTCATGATCAGCCACTTTCCCTAGCCCCTGCATGATCAAATGCGCATCATAATTCTTCAGGTTGTGGAAAACGCAGGGAAACATTTTCCGCAACCTGAAGGCAAGGTTGCATTCATTGTGGAGCACTTGACGGAACTGACCGGTCAAGTGATCGTGGTCGTTCACCCGATCAGTTCCTAGTCGCCCCTTGCAGAGGCCACAGTGTGTTGCAGCATTGATAGTTTGCTGGTGTTGGGGAGTGAGTTTCATCGGGACAATGGTGGTGAGCTTAATTGCTAACTCGTCCTTTTCATCAATAATGTTCTTGATGAAATGATCCACAGCATCCGATCCCCTATAAACCGCAATAGGTTTTGAAGACTTCCCATCAGGACCTATAATGACATAGGCGTATCCGCAGGGAATGTGAGTAGCCGTCTTCATAGTGGAAGTAGAGGTGGTGTCATCCAACTTCTCCACCAAGGCCTCAAAGTCCGCGTATATGATATACGGGACTTTCTGGGTGAACTTGTACTGACTGAATTTCAGTACACAGTCCTTTGGAGTCGGCATCTTGATGCGTTGGGGTGAGTGCTCGTTACAGTAAGGGACATGCGCTTTGATAGTCTCCTCCTTGGCAAAACGATGAAGACAGGAAAAACAGTAGAAGCTTGCAGCCTTATGTTTAGTGAGGTTGGTGAGAAGCCTGGACATACTCTTAACTAGGCAATAATGCTGCCTCTCTCCTTCTATGATGTAGAGGAGGTTGATAACCTCAGGATCCTCCCTCTTAGAGATGTACAGAGGTAATATATCGTCATCTTCATAGCCGTTGATATTGATCCTCAAGTCGTTGAGGTTTTCAATTATTCGGACTTTGCACGGCTGGACGGGGAAGCTTACATTTCCCATCTTGAGCTCCTGCTCGTATTCTGCGTAATGGTCGACCCTGTAAGGATGGTTACCATGGGCAATGGGATGAAGGGCAGCCAGGACAGACCAGATGAAACATTTACTGTCTTCATTCTGGATGTTGATGACGGCTTGCTTCGCTGCCAACTTGTTGGGTAACTTGAAGTGGTTAGCAGGGGCTAGAGGTTGATACGTGGCAGTCTTCACCTCCAAATGGATGATTTCATCGAGGACCCATCCAGATCCCCGCTCGATGAATTCATCGAAGGAGGACTTGATTTTGGTGAAGGCTTGGTCGATGTGTTCAGGGAGTTTTCTGTCATCCAGCTCCATCTGCACCTTGCTCCGGAAATAGGGTGTGGCAAATTCTTCATCTCCCTCATCACTCTTACGAACGAACCGGATTTTAGACACAACATACCACTTGATGGCCCTCTTCTCTCCCAACTCCTTCTGCAGCACATCCTGAACTTGGGGAGTGCTTTCCTTAATGAAGAGAAGCAGGCCTCCAACTGCGTCTTCACTTGGGAATAAATGGCGGGCGGCAAAGACATCTGATGTCTTCAACTCAACTCTCCTCCTTCTGGGCACAGGGGATGCAGGTTGATTTCCTCCTTCTTGGGCAACTCGAAGGTGGGTGAGAAGATGTTGCATCATGACATCTTTACGTCCGAAACTCTTTTCGCAATCAGGACAGGCATGAGGGGTGGCGGATCGATGACTCTCCTTGTGTCGATTCAGATCAGAGTTGCGGGTGAAGTACTTCTGACATAATCTACAGGTGAAATCCTTCTTGTTAGTGTGAATCTTGAGATGGCGAGTTAAACTCCGCTTCACCGTAAAGAACTTGTTGCAGATGTGACACACCTGTTGAAAAAATAAAACTATGATGAGTTTCAAGGGGGGAAAGAAAAAAAAGTAGACACATATTTTATTCCTTATTGAGAAAACTTTATTTCAAATTTGTCTTTTCCTAAAACACATTATTTGCAGAAATATATAAAAACTTTATTACAAAATTGGATTGAAAATCTTCAAATATATTAACCGAAAACATTTTACAAAATATGTCTTCTTCTTCTACTTGTAAAATTCATCAATCTGAAAACATTATATTTTAAATTTCGATAAACTGTTAAATTCTTCTCTGAAAAACAATTCTAAAATTTTATTCTTCGAGAAAATATATATATATTTTCCGAGAAAAAAAATACTTACAAAACCACGAAGTTTTAAACACGTCTTTCACACTCAGGAATCTAAGTAGAAATGGCGAGACGGCAACCGGTAGCGTCTATATATGAGGGGTGATCACGTGACTTCACCGACTAATCAGGTTTCACCGTAGAGGTTTGCTGCTGACTATCGACCCGTTAGACGGGAGGGGAGCGTGATCACCCCTCATATATAAACGCTACCGGTTGCCGTCTCGCCATTTCTACTTAGATTCCTGAGTGTGAAAGACGTGGTTAAAACTTCGTGTTTTTTTTTTCTCGTCGCGATTTTGTTTGTACTTGTGTAGTTATTCACAGTTATTTTAGCTTCTCAGATTTCGTTTCGATTATTCGGTAAGTAAATTTTTATTATTATTATTATTATTTGTTGACTGTTTTAAGTAACATATATAATAAAATATTAATTATTTTACTATTTGTATTAGGGTTAAGAATCGCGTGCATTCAAATCTTTTCTGTATTACATGTTAAAGGTTTAAGTTATCCATTCAGTAAGCTTGATCTATGTATATTATTTAATATTAGTAGATAAATTATTTTAACTGAAATTATTTATCGTGTGTTAAGTTTATATATTGAAATGAGCTACCGAATGCATTTGTTAGACTTAAGTACCGCGTGCATTGTTAGGCTTAAGTACCGCGTGCATTTGTTAGGCTTAACAATCGCATCATGTTAAATTAGTCGATTCAAGTATTACATAAAAATTATTTCCAACTTATATGGAAAATGTATGTTTTTCTTTCGATATTTATATATTTTTTCAATTTCAGTTATTTATAATGTCATCATCACGTTCTCCTTCTCCCATGGATGTCGTTGTCTCTAGTCCTAATGACCAAGTAAGTGTTCTTTTAGTAATGTATTTTTAAATTATGTTTGAATGCTTATAGATTGTACTTATTTTAAACTTTCAAAATTACTTACTATGTATCTTAAAGAATATTCTTTAAATAAGGTTAAACTTGTTGATTTTAAGTAGAGGAATTTATTGAAATGAATGTTTAATGTCTAAGATAAATTTTAAATTGTGTTATTTAATATCGCATAATTGATTTATCCACTTAAAACTTTCTCAATTATATTTGAAATTCTTTAATAATGTGTTCTTTAAAACTTTTCTAAATGTCATTCATTAGTATAAGATTCACGCCAAAATTTGTATTGCTTTTGTACTTATTAATTTTCAATGTTGTAACTATTCAAAGTCGAACAAAATTCACGCTGAAATTTTCATTACTTTTTGTACTTAGCAATTTTCAATATTGTAACTATTCAAAGTCACCCTAAATTGACACCAAAATTTTTATTGCTTTTATACTTAGTAATTTTCAATGTTGTAACTATTCGAAGTCGCCCCAAATTCACGCCCAAAATTTTTATTGCTTTTATACTTAGTAATTTTCAGTGTTGTAACTATTCAAAGTCGCCCCGAATTCACGCCCGATTTTTTTTTTCTCTGACGTAAAAAAAAAAAAAAAAAACTTAAAACAATTTCTCAATATATAAAATTTATTTTAGGAGGTTGTTGTTGAATCTACTGCTACTGGACCTTCTAATGCCCCATCCACCTCAAATGATTTGCATGTAAGTATTATTTCAATCATTTAAGTGAAAGAATAATAACTTTAACATTTTAAGAAACATATTATTCAAAGTTTTATTTTCAACAGGTATGTACCATCTGTGGTAGGACCTGTAATCATAAGGGGCATTTTAATCGTCATCTGAAAACTCATCAGAAAGTACTTGTAAGTATCAAATTTTAAGGAGATATATGTGAAAAATGTTGAAATAGGTTTTTTTTTAGTTTTTTTTAATGATAATTTCCCCCCCCCCCTAGACCTCTGCTGTTGCTGAACCAGTTCCCTCTCTTGTTCCCATGCCTATCCAAGCTGGTCATGTAAGTATTTTTTTTTCTCGGAAAATATATATATATTTTCTCGAAGAATAAAATTTTAGAATTGTTTTTCAGAGAAGAATTTAACAGTTTATCGAAATTTAAAATATAATGTTTTCAGATTGATGAATTTTACAAGTAGAAGAAGAAGACATATTTTGTAAAATGTTTTCGGTTAATATATTTGAAGATTTTCAATCCAATTTTGTAATAAAGTTTTATATATTTCTGCAAATAATGTATTTTAGGAAAAGACAAATTTGAAATAAAGTTTTCTCAATAAGGAATAAAATATGTGTCTACTTTTTTTCTTTCCCCCCTTGAAACTCATCATAGTTTTATTTTTTCAACAGGTGTGTCACATCTGCAACAAGTCCTTTACGGTGAAGCGGAGTTTAACTCGCCATCTCAAGATTCACACTAACAAGAAGGATTTCACCTGTAGATTATGTCAGAAGTCCTTCACTCGCAACTCTGATCTGAATCGACACATGGAGAGTCATCGATCCGCCACCCCTCATGCCTGTCCTGATTGCGAAAAGAGTTTCGGACGTAAAGATGTCATGATGCAACATCTTCTCACCCACCTTCGAGTTGCCCAAGAAGGAAGAAATCAACCTGCATCCCCTGTGCCCAGAAGGAGGAGAGTTGAGTTGAAGACGTCAGATGTCTTTGCCGCCCGCCATTTATTCCCAAGTTCAGGATGTGCTGCAGGAGGAGTTGGGAGAGAAGAGGGCCATCAAGTGGTATGTTGTGTCTAAAATCCGGTTCGTTCGTAAGAGTGATGAGGGAGATGAAGAATTTGCCACACCCTATTTCTGGAGCAAGGTGCAGATGGAGCTGGATGACAGAAAACTCCCTGAACACATCGACCAAGCCTTCACCAAAATCAAGTCCTCCTTCGATGAATTCATCGAGCGGGGATCTGGATGGGTCCTCGATGAAATCATCCATTTGGAGGTGAAGACTGCCACGTATCAACCTCTAGCCCCTGCTAACCACTTCAAGTTACCCAACAAGTTGGCAGCGAAGCAAGCCGTCATCAACATCCAGAATGAAGACAGTAAATGTTTCATCTGGTCTGTCCTGGCTGCCCTTCATCCCATTGCCCATGGTAACCATCCTTACAGGGTCGACCATTACGCAGAATACGAGCAGGAGCTCAAGATGGGAAATGTAAGCTTCCCCGTCCAGCCGTGCAAAGTCCGAATAATTGAAAACCTCAACGACTTGAGGATCAATATCAACGGCTATGAAGATGACGATATATTACCTCTGTACATCTCTAAGAGGGAGGATCCTGAGGTTATCAACCTCCTCTACATCATAGAAGGAGAGAGGCAGCATTATTGCCTAGTTAAGAGTATGTCCAGGCTTCTCACCAACCTCACTAAACATAAGGCTGCAAGCTTCTACTGTTTTTCCTGTCTTCATCGTTTTGCCAAGGAGGAGACTATCAAAGCGCATGTCCCTTACTGTAACGAGCACTCACCCCAACGCATCAAGATGCCGACTCCAAAGGACTGTGTACTGAAATTCAGTCAGTACAAGTTCATCCAGAAAGTCCCGTATATCATATACGCGGACTTTGAGGCCTTGGTGGAGAAGTTGGATGACACCACCTCTACTTCCACTATGAAGACGGCTACTCACATTCCCTGCGGATACGCCTATGTCATTATAGGTCCTGATGGGAAGTCTTCAAAACCTATTGCGGTTTATAGGGGATCGGATGCTGTGGATCATTTCATCAAGAACATTATTGATGAAAAGGACGAGTTAGCAATTAAGCTCACCACCATTGTCCCGATGAAACTCACTCCCCAACACCAGCAAACTATCAATGCTGCAACACACTGTGGCCTCTGCAAGGGGCGACTAGGAACTGATCGGGTGAACGACCACGATCACTTGACCGGTCAGTTCCGTCAAGTGCTCCACAATGAATGCAACCTTGCCTTCAGGTTGCGGAAAATGTTTCCCTGCGTTTTCCACAACCTGAAGAATTATGATGCGCATTTGATCATGCAGGGGCTAGGGAAAGTGGCTGATCATGACATTGGAGTCATCCCTACAACGATGGAGAAATACATCTCCTTCTCCATCCCCAAGAAACTTGACAAGATCCCGGTGTTGACAGTCTCTGTCCCCAGTTTATTGACAGTCTCCAGTTTCTGAACGCATCGCTTCAGAAACTTGTCGATAATCTGGAGAGAGACAAGTTTCACATTTTGAAGAGTTCTATCGCATCTAACCATGGTACGTAATATAGTCAATGTTAATATTATATAAATGTTCTCTTAACAATATCATTTAATTTTTTTTCCTTAGATCTCTTGCTGAAAAAGGGAGTGTACCCTTATGAGTACATGGACTCGTTCACTAAATTTCAAGAAATATCTCTGCCACCTCAGCAAGCCTTCTATAGCACCCTTACAAACTCCTGCATCACCGAGGCAGATTATGACCACGCTCAAGCTGTTTGGGAAGCTTTCGGCATCAAAGACCTTGGCGAATATCACGACCTGTACGTGAAGACGGATGTGCTCCTCCTCTCTGATGTTTTTGAGAATTTTCGCCGCCTAACTCTGGAGTTCTACCAGCTAAACGCCGCCCACATGATGATGTCTCCGGGGTTAGAGTGGCAAGCCGCTCTCAAGATGTCAGATGTCGGTTTGGATTTATTCACCGACATCGACATGCACCTCTTCATAGAGAAGGGTATTCGGGGAGGAGTCTCAGTCATCACCCATCGTCATAGCCAGGCAAACCATCCAGGCTGTCCTGAATATAATGCTGTTGAGGAGAAGAAACATATATTGTACCTGGATGCCAATAACCTCTATGGTAAGCATGAATTTATTTTAAAACTGTCATTTTCTTATTTAGCTTCTATGTTAATATTGAATGATTTAATTGGATTTTTCTTTCAGGTTGGGCCATGTCTCAATATTTACCTGTTGGTGATTTTCAGTGGGTGGACCCTGAAAACATCCCTACTCAAACCATCTTGGACCAAGCAGATGATGCAGATGAGGGTTTCATCCTAGAAGTGGATCTCGACTATCCTGCTGAACTCCACGATCTCCATAATGATTATCCTCTGGCTCCCGAACGCTTGACCATAAAGCCAAATATGCTGTCTCCTACCGCCCTCGAGATTTTGGAAGAAATGCAGATGAAGCCAGCTTCTTCCAGCGAGAAGCTCGTTCCGAATCTTCAGTCAAAGAAGAATTATGTTATACACTACCGTAATCTGAAGCTATACCTTTCCTTGGGACTGAAACTAACTAAAGTCCATAGAATTCTAAAATTCTACCAACAACCTTGGCTGAAGGACTACATAGCATTTAATACGGAGCAGAGAAAACTGGCCAAAACATCGTTTAAAAAAGATTTCTTCAAACTTCTCAACAATGCGGTGTTCGGGAAAACTATGGAAAATCTGAGGAATAGAGTGGATGTTCAGTTGGTGAACAACCCGCAGAAAGCCAAGAAACTGGTCGCGTCTCCTGCCTTCCATGCCTTCACTGAATTTGATAACAGCTTGGCAGCAGTACAAAGAAAAGTTAAAACTCTCACACTTAATAGACCCATTTATGCTGGTTTCACCATCTTAGAACTGAGCAAGGTTTTAATGTATGATTTCCACTATAATGTCATCATGAAGAAGTATGGAAGTAATGCCCGCTTACTATTCACCGACACAGATTCACTCACTTATGGACTCACCACTCCAGATCTGACTGCTGACTTACAGCAGTTAAAGGGATTTTTTGACTTTTCTGACTATCCATCAGATCATCCCCTACACGATGTGTCTAACAAGAAGAAAATCGGTTACTTTAAGGATGAACTTAACGGAAAATCTGCTTTGGAGTTCATAGGACTTCGTTCCAAAATGTATTCCATTTTAAGCGAGTGTGGTGAGAAACAAACGGCCAAGGGAATCGCAAGAGCAGCTCAAAGACAGCTAAAACATCAGACCTATAGAGACTGTCTTCTCAACCGACAACCTTCGTCTGTGGTTCAGCATCGGATCGGTAGTGAAAAACATCACATTTTCTCCATCCAGCAAAGAAAGCGAGCGCTCTCGGCATTTGACGACAAGCGATACCTGTTGGAGGATGGCATAACTAGTTATGCGTATGGTCACTACAAAATTCCTTAAATTTAATTCTTCTAACTTAATTTTTCACAATTCATTAACTATAGTCATTATTTTTACTAAAATATTACATTAACTTAATTTTTATAAAAACTTAAATTAGTACATTTTCAGGATTTTGTTAGTGACCATTAAATTTAATTTTGGGAAATATACGTTCCCACAAGTCTTCTTCAAAAAAAAAAAAAAAAAAAAAAAAATTGGATACTCTTAAATTTAATTTTTTAATGTAACTCTATTCTAGAAATAGTTTGTGTCCAACATTAATCTTTTAGACTAAAACTTTAAAATTGTTAAGAGGTGAAAATATATTCTTAAAGGATATCATCGGATGGTTGATTAGTGACCTCAAGTTTCAAAGAAATATACGTTCTTTGGAATAAGATTTTTTTTTTTTTTGTTAGGGTGGAGTGAGGCGGTACCAATTCTTCCTAAAAGAGGTATCGGGCTGGAGGTGGGTCCTCACCTTTAATAATTAATTTTTCAAAATTTATTAATTGTAATTCTAAAGTCTTAACTTATTCAAAATTAGTTAGGGAAGGGTGGGTGGGTAGATGAGTTACCATGAAGGCAACGTCCGATAGTCGATATTTTAACAATTGTTTGGTAAAATATTGAAATGTCACGTGTAGCTCGGGGTTAGGGTTCTTTAGACCCTTAGCAAATGGCCTTCCTTTTATTAACTTTTCAAATTTAACATTTTTTTTTTTATTTGTGTAACTTTGTTGCAGGTATTTTAACTTGGCTAAAGGATATGTAAGTAACTCGCTAGAAAATCAAACAGTCAATCAGGAGTTAGCTTTTGGTCACATGTTTAAAACTTACCAATCACAAGCGTCCATTTAGTCACATGTTTAAATACAACCAAACGCAAGCAAGTATTTTGCCGATCTCTAACATAAAGCAAGTCATGACGTCATTCACACTGTGACGTCATGTAATAAAAGCCTATCACTCTAAGTTATTCGTTTAGAAGCACCCATAGAACAACTCAACTACGCCTTACTGGAAAACTAAATTTAGTATATATCCAGTGTTATCACCACTTAAAACGTAAATTGTAACATATAATGACGTCATACCCTCTGTGACGTCACTAGTAAAAAAAAAGCATATCACTCTAACTTATTCGCTAAGAAGCAGCCCTAGAACAACTCAACTCCGTCTGAAAGATAAACCGAAACTAAAAAGTGTTGCCACTCTCTTAAAGCTAAACTTTGTAAAGTCATAAATGACGTCATACCCACTGTGACGTCACGCAATAAAAGCCTATCACTCTAAGTTATTCGTTTAATAGCAGCCCTAGAACAACTCAACTCCGTCTGAAAGATAAAATGAAACTAAAAAGTGTTGCCACCGCTCAAAACTTTGATATAAAACAAATTATGACGTCATTCCCACTGTGACGTCATACACAAACAGCTTATAATGAAACCGAAACTAAAACAGCAGCAGGAGAGTAACAACTCCACTCCACTACCCGTCACGTGACTTCCTGTGACGTCATATCCGGTGGTGGCACTTCCGGTGATGTCATATCCGGTCACGCCTACTTCCGGTGACGTCATCGTCCACCGTCCCTGCTCCGCCATGGCCCCGGAGCCCCACTTTCTAACTACTGGTATTAGTATGACCTACTTGTATTCTGAAGTGATGAACATACATTATTGGTTTTCTACCTACCAATCAATAATCTGCCACTAAAATTTGCATAGGAACCTGCAAATCCCACAGTGCTACATGCTAATTTACACATAAGGGTCGGGAATTTTTTATTCCTTTTTTTTTTTTTTTTTTTAACCACTAACGGGAAAATTTTTCTGTTGTTTCTAAAATTTTAGGAATAGACGAAAAATTGAAATACAATTTTAGGGAGAAACGAAAATTTAAGGAATTATAGGAATTTTAGGGCGAATGCGACCCCTGCACAACACAAGAGTGAATTTGTTCGGCCTCGACAGATTTAATTTTTTTTTTTTTTTCATCCTACTTGGTCGAAAGATTTTTGTTAGTTTTAGAGAGTATGGCACCTATTATCTCTTGCAAACGAGTTCAGCATCCACAATTCACTATAGACATTGATAGATCGTATTCATGCATTTGATTACAGAATAATTTTCCGAACGCAATTCCTTTTTCTCTGTATTTCATTTTGTGTACATGCCCTTAAAATATGTTAATGACCACGGGTGTAAAGTGGTATAAGTCACTAAATTCCATTTTTCATATCTCCATGAATATTGGTCGTTCAAATTTCATTTTTTTTTGTTTGAAATGTTTTTTCATGGGCAACATTTTTCTAAATATGAGTTGGGGGAACTGGGGACCATATAAAAATTTACAATCCGTAATTTTTATACCAACCCCTTTTCTAACTTAAAAACTATTCGGTAAAAATATTTTAACGATTTAAAACATTTCTTCAATTGGGACTATGCATCTAGGACCAACGGTGTCGAAAATAAAGGTCGGCCAGGTTATACGGGGAAACGCTGTATATCAAGCAGAAATATTATTAGTGTTGTGATTATATGACGAAATGTTTATTATATAAGAAATTTTCTTAAATAGGGAGGAAATAGCATATCTTTTATTTAGAACTCAAATATAGGAAGAAAACAACTGCTTATACACTAATCTATAGTCGTTTAAATAAGATTGGGTGTTGGTTTGTCAAGTTTTATGATTTTCTAAGAATAAAAACTTTCCTGAAAAAAAAAAATGCCTAAACTTATTATTAATTCAGCCTGATGATACTGTTAGGCAATTTTATTATAAATAAAATATTTTACGAAACGAATTAAGTGAATCTTCGTGTTCTAATTTAGGTAATTAAATCAAGTTGAACATGAGGTATAGATTTATATAGAACTTAAGAACTGAATTTTGCTTGAAGCAGAAAAAATTTTCCTATTAATTTTCAATCTTATCTTAATAATTTTGTAGGGATATCATAACAATAAGATTAAACTATATAATTGGTTGTCGTATCATGTTTTAGCATCGATACTAGTTATTAATACAAATCTCATTCTTCATTTTATCCACAAATACATGTAGAGTGGACATGTCGAGAGTCTTTCTGTCTGGGTAAGGTTAAGCTAATCTCAGGAATCTACTCAAACGAGCTTCCACTATTTTACCCGAGTGGTTTGCAAGAGGTAATAATTAAACATATTTTGTGTAAAATACATTAAAAGTTACATAATAAAATCCCGCAGTGGGATGTTCTTGCATATTGCCCAATCTCTGTCTGTCAGTTTTCCGGTTGGCCTTAGAAACTGAATCGATTTTGTAATAAGGTTTGCACATAGTTATGTGACACATTATTTCCTGTGCAATTATTTTGCCATTTCACAACCTGGGATAAAATTACCTATGCATTTTATCTTATTGCGGAGGATAAGCGCATGAGCTGATCGGTATCTATTGTTTTAATAGCAATATTCGTTGGTTGTTAGCTTATAAATAAAACACAATAAGTAAGTTTGGGAGTTATTTGCTTATATACTAGACCCCCCCCCCCTCCCACACACAAAATTAGATGTCCGCTGAAAATAAAGTTTATTTAATAAAGTCTAAAGTACTGACGAAAAATATTTGCAAATCATGAAATTTGAATGTTTTTTATCTTCGTTTTTGTAAAGTCATGTTTTTGACTGAATGTGTTTCACTTGTAAGCTTTTGAGTGTCGTCTTTGTTAAAAGAAGATATTTTCATTTTGACAAGGTGAAGAAAAGATTTGAAACCGATTTATAGAACTGGGAGCTTTGTCCGTCAGAAAAGTGATGTTCATAATAATGCATAAGTCAATGCTGTGATAAAAATGGTGATTCTTTTTCTCAGACAGTGAATTTTTTTTAAGTGTTTTAGATGTATGTCTTTAAGATTTAGATGTCGTTTCGCCGTTATTGTATGGAAAAAAGCTCTTGATGTTAGAAATAATCGAATATTTTTAATACGTGAAGCTACGGAGCTACTGTAATGCTATATTTCGCAGACAAAGGCAGTGCAAATGAAATAAAATATGCCTCAATAATATTTCTATCGGTTGCAAGAGTGAAAACAGGGATAGTAGTAAGTGATCTTACTCCATGGGATGAGGAAGCCCTCCTCCCCCCTCTCCTTTAATGAACAACTTAGTTTATTTTTGAACATACAAAATGGAAGCTGAGATGTATATTTATTATATTGTATAGGTGTTCAATCAAATTCTTTAAATGATAAGGTATATAGGTATTACATAAAATTTTTAAAAAGTGGCACATTTCTAAATCCAAACTTTTTTTCATATATTCTATACATAAAATAATACAAACGGACGTTTATTATAAAATATGCAAAATAACTGTATTAAAAAAATTAATTAAACATTGGCACAGTTTGCTGAGACAGTTGTTTGTAGGCATGATTGAGACAATTTGAAAATGTTACCGGATCATTCTACGGAAAATCAGAAATTTGTATAACAGGTGTTCATTACAAAAATAATTGTTATAAAAATACTTTTTTAGGTATAAATAACCTTAATAAAACAGATATAAATAATTGCAATAAAATATTTTAATTATTACTTAAATATTACTCCTAAACAGGGATATCTCACATCCATGAAACGTCCCCACATTCCCTATTTTGACTTTTCCCAGGGTAATATTTTATAAATTAAAAACAAATTTAAAAATCTTTAGATTATATTATTGGGTTAAAAAAATGCTCTAGAACACATTCCTAACACTTATAAGTCAAGTTTAAGTTTTATGTTAATTTTATTTCAAGTTTTAAGCTTGCAACCTTATCACCCAAAAAAGTGTCATTAAATCCTTGCAGTTGGTCTAGTAATATACTGCTTTGGTAAGCCGATGTTTTGCTTAGATGCAAAGAACAAGCCACAGATTAAGCTATTTATGAATAGTTTTCTTAAGTTATTGGACATGACAGAAAAAAGGTTGAGATGATATGCCGCATCCGTGGAATAAAATTTAAATTATCAATTAAATTTATAAAATAATTGTTGGAATCTGCTGTAATATATGATGAAATAGCTTTGTTTTGAAAATATTAGGAAATTAAATCAAACGGAAAATTCACCACGTGCAAAAAATTTATAGATTTTTCACATCCATGGAACTAGTTGTCCATGGGTGAAAGAGAATGGTACATAAATTTTGTTTATATGTATATTCCTGAAGATATATTAAACAGTCTAATATATTGCAAAGGTATCTTAAAACAATAGACAACATAAATTATAGGCACTATTTTTATTTTTGCTTTGTATATTTGATTTAAAATGCTTTGAAGTCGGAATTTACGAATTTTGATTTTTTAATGCATAATTCTATGCAAATGTTTCAAAAATTGATTTCACCACAATTTGTTTCATTTTGTTGCTAATTTTCATTGAAGTAAATTAAGTGGTTAAATACGACAACTATCTCCTTCGACTTCTTTTTTCTTCATCTAGCTTTTGAGAATTTAAAATTAATTATTTGTAATATTTGAGTTAAAAAAAATAAGAATTTTTTTTTTGAATAACACACAGGCAATATCCCATACAGTTATTTTCTCTTCTATTTAGGTTATTTTTTAGAAATAAACATAGTTAAAATATTCTTTAAGAAAATATTACGAAAATCTAAAATATGCACTAACCAATAACCTGCCGAAAATAGATTAGCTAACGATGTTTCACTTCTTTGGAACAAATCACGATTTCATAGGAGCTGAAATTAGTGGTGTAAAATCTAAAAGGTATGTACCCATTTTACAAACAGTTTTCTATTTGTCTTTAACTTGATTGAATATGACTTATTTTTATTGTAAGTTTTTATTTGCAATTATCATTCCATCCAGTTAAACTGCAGAACATTGCAGTCGCCAATTTTTTTACAATATTTTCGGAGCTCAAAATTTTACATACTTTACGAACTATTCGAAACGAAACACATATTTACCAAGAAACTGTATATTCAATTAAAATTCACATTCATGAATCTTCATTTTATTCTTGTACAAGTCATTCTTATACAAGTTAATTTGATTCTTGTACAAGAACCAAATGACTTTTTCCTTCTTCATAAATTTTTTGGTGCTATTTCGAAAACTTTAAGTCCCTGTTACAACATATCTTCCCTAATAAGAAAGTTATAAAACTAGTTTTCCATAGTACAGTTGTAACTAATATTATTTTTAAAATGAAATTTTCAAATTGATGGATTCAAATAGTAGAAGTTACCACATTTTTTACTAATAAGTGATATGTCTGTAACTTGGGCGTGCTATATAACAACTGCCATGAAAATCCAATAGAACAAAAAAAAAAAAGTTTGCCATTATTTTCAATATAGCATTTTTTTATTGAAAGCATTTTTTTTTTCAGTTCGGATTAATTTATATTCCGCTAAAAATTTTACTTTCTTATTTTCAAGAACACTTGTTACCTCTTTGAACAACTTGTTCACCGGTCATTCACAAAGTTGGCGACATTTATTACCAAAGAAAATAAAATGGATCCGTTTTAAAAAATTCTTCCAAATTGTCAAAGCAGAATAGAAACCAAATAGAATTTAATTTTGTTTATACATTTAATTTAATTGTGTTTGTATATTCCTGTTCAATTAAAACGCTGATCCAATTTTCTTTCACCTACTTTTTAAAAAAAAATATTATTAGTTTAGTGAGAACAGTCGGGCAGCGATGTTCGCATACAGTCCTCTAGGACGAACTCTTATTAACTTGAAAGGCTTAAAAAGCTTCTATTTTTTATTATTATTTTTTTCTCATGTTTATTTCATGCCTTTCTATATACCTGTAGATGTATTTTTATTTTGCATTCACCTTTAACAAATTACATATACTCAAGATCACAAACATAGGCAATACTTTAGTTTCTGGTCATGTAAATATAGCTTCTGCCATTACATAGTTAATACAATATTTATATTTTATTCAGGATGATAATAATAATATCAAAGAAGGATTATTTTTCGAAATTCCTTTGCAATTTTGATAAAGCTTGTAAAAATTTTAACTAACAAAAATAACTATTAGTTATGATTTTAAAATCTTTAATATTTATTTGCACTTTTTCTTACAGATCTACAAGGAAAACATATGGAGACAATGCTTTTTAAATTGCCTTTCAATTTGAATGTTGTGATTTCTTACACCAGTTTTCTCAACAAATATGTTCTATTTGGTTCAAATCTGGGGACTGAGATGGTTTTTTTAAATTTTATATTATAAATTATAGAGGTACCAGATGCAAATATTGAATAAAGTGTGTTCGGACTATAATTGTGATAAAAAATAAAGTCGTTCGTAATGCTCTAATTTTGGTCTGACAATTTTAATTTATCGTTCAAAATCGAGAGTTCCTGATCGTTTTTTTTTATATGACTACGAGATATTTTAAATAACAAATGGATTATAAGAATTGCAAAATCATATATTACAGACAATAGATTTTTTTACACGTTTCCACAATGCAAAAGTAAAAAAAAAAAAAAAAAAAAAAAAAAAAAAAAAAAGAGCCAGAAACCAATTCTGTTACTGTGAATTTATCAGAAAATGTTAAGTCGAACGAACACTATTGTGGTATTTTTACTTTCAATTACCCATATGTATATATACATAAGGTAATGAAAGTATAGCATTCCGTAAAAAAAAAAATTCGACTTTTTTGCATTTCTCTACGTTTTGGAACATCCTGATTTCAAAAAAGTGATCTAGAAAAAGTGTGTATGTGTGTCTGTGGTCAGCATAACTCCTGTACAAATTGACCGACGATGTTCAAATTTGGTATGAGGGTTAGTGGAGGCCATGGGACCTACCATTAAGGTTTTCGTTAAAATCGCGCATGCGCATCAGATAGCTGCCATTGAAAAAATCATGTTTTTCAATGATTGCAAAAAAACGGCTCTAACGATTTTGATAAAAATCGCTGTGGTAATGCCTCTTAAGGTGTTCTAAACATCCTCACCTCCGAAATTCCCATAAAATTTTTTTAATGGCGTAAAAAGTTGGAAAATGAATGCCTTCAACACAGAGTTCTCTTTCCTTGAGCATAACCTCATCAACGATCGTTTTTTCTTCTCCTCTCAGTTTCGCTTATAATAAAGGATAATATAAGGATTATCGAAAAGTATATAGCCAAAATCACCATTTTGGCAAAGGTGTTTTTTTTTTTTTTTTTTTTTTAAGACCTATACAAGAATTATCGCAACAAATATCGCCAAACTGGCCATTTATTCTAAATGAAGGAGGAAAATATACAAACGGTGAATGACACAAATCCACGTCAGTATAGTATTATAGTGTAATTGAAAGTTGTGCGAAGTTCCACACCCCTAGTTTTTATTTAGCTCTATGAATTTATATTTTTATAAAAATAAAACGATTCAATACTTTTTTTTAAGTATTAGGTTTCAATCAGAATTAGTATAAAAAAAATATGGGAATTAATATTTAAATTCAATTTCAAACTGAAGAACTACTTTTTCTACACATTTTTAAACTATACGAACACTTCTGGAACCACTGTATATCATAGAATTTCAAAATAATTAGGTCATTACATAAAAACAAGAGTAATGGTGTGATATTATCACATGAAAAAGATTTTCACAAACGTGTCTAGAACTTTTTGCAGAAAAATTGTCTCGTTTCATGATTCTATTCCACTTCTTGCGGATATCTGCGTGTTTAGCAACACTGATAAATAATTTAGCAGTTGAAACGAAACGGGTAGCTGAAATTGAAACGGGTATAACTCGAGAAATATTGAACGGATTTCAATTTTTTTTTCTAGTTTTGGTTGTCTTTTGTCACTCTTAATAAAAAATAAATAAATTAAAAAAAAAAAAAAATACTCAACTTATCCATTGTCATTTAATAATCTCTCTATATAAAAGACAAAGTCATCACTGACTCACTCATCACTAATTTTCCCACTTCCTATATAGTCACAACTCTGAAATTCGGTACAAATGTCAACAAGGGCAAGCATAGGAGAAGTAAACTATTTCGATCTCGATTAACTAATTTTAAAGTGTTGAGAAAAATGTCAAACGTTCCCAAAGCCACACTTCTAATATAAACACAACTTTTAAATTTGGAACAAATGTAAAAAAGAGCAAGCATAGAAAAAGTAAGCATTTTGGGTCTAAGTAGGATCGAAATGGTGTCAAAGGTATGAAATGTGGAAGGCAGGAATGTCTTTTGATCACTAAAATGTAAATCGTAAAATTTGAGAAAGTGGTGTATATTTGTGTATAAAGGCGGGCGTGTTTTACGTTTCATTAAAAACTAACCATGTATTGGCTGTAATCATTTTAAATTTAAACTTAAATAAGGGATTTAAAGTGCTATGTTTACATTTGAACGATCTACCTTTTCAGAAACTTTTATGAACTTCAATTTTCATTTTCAACTTTTTACTACTTTGCTGGGGGAAAAAAACTTGGCTATATTTTTGCTTTTAAATACTACGAATTCAGCATTATTTAAAAATAAAGTATGGGCATTTTGATAAAGCTAACGATAATTTTTGATTCCAAGTTAGACGTCAATATTATCCAGCTTTAAGCTTGATGTTAGAATTTGGCGCCACGTCACGAAATGGAATAACTCTTTCGGTAACAAATTCAAGCATTTCTGATTGGGGGTCAGTGTAATTAATTTTCTTTATAACTTTCATGGACTTTCATACTGATATATGTCACATGACTGTAGTATATGCAGTCTGAGTTTTACTACTTGTAAACTTTGTCATTTGATTATGATCGGGACATCCTCTTCGGCGTGTAAGGCAAACAAGTCAGTTAGAATCTTACCAAGTGCGGATGCATGGTTGCCTTTCTCTTATGTAATTATGCTCTTGTCCTCAGGTGTGACTTTAAAAACTAAGGAAAACTTGTTACTCTGATGAGAAAGTGGAAATCCTTGTCTAATAATGCCGACCAAACGGTGTAGTGGTTAGCGTGCTAGCTTCTAGACCGCGAGGTTGCGGGTTCGAGTCCCGTGTTGGCATGGGTGTTTGTAAATGTATGTTGGCTTGTCTAATGACGAATGTTTCGGCGCATTATAGCCCTCGTGTTGCTGATGGCGCCAGATAATCTGAATACAACCAACCAACCAACCTTGTCTAATAATCCTTCAATGGATTATAAATGATCCGAATTGGGTTCCAGTTTGTATTAGTCAGAGTCGAGTATTAGATATACGCAGGCTGTTGAGCATGATTGCCTTTCTCTAAGTATGCTTGTATCGTTTGCTTTCGTAATTTCCTGTTAAAATTAAATAAAAAGTAGTATATATACCTTGTCTTAATATTTTAAGAATCCCTTTATTTGACTACAAACTAACCTCTGAATTTATATAATTTGCTGTGGAAATGTTTTGTTTTAGATTAACAGTCCCATTTTAAAGGCTTCTTACTATTTCGTTGCACATAATCTGCTCTTTGCATACTAAAAAGTTTAAACAGTGGGAGAGGGGGCAATTGTTCATTTCTCCCCACTGCATCACTGGTGGAAGTGATAAAGTATCAGAATGCCCTCTTTCATTTGCTGTAGCTATTCAACGCTTGCATTCTTTTCCTCTTTCAGATTTTTTTTAATTATATTTCACAACAACTTTCTCGGTATAATGGCGTGATAAGACCTTTAAAATTGGAAACGTAGAATGACGATGACGTAGAAACAGCCAACTTTTTTCATCTTCCTTTGAACAATCTAATCATTATGATACTAATCATCATGAGCTATCTTCATGATAACGGAATTTCTTTTTTCTTCTAAGAAAAAAAGTTGTACAAAAATATTCTTCTTTTGAGTTGAATTTATACAAAATTAATAAATAATGCGAAAATGAAGAAAGCTTTTTTTACTTCATTTTTTCATCTTTTCCTTCTGATTGCTAATGGTTTGAATCAGCAATTAGACTGGATATAAGGCGAAATATATTTTTTGTGCTATAATCTTCTCAAGTTTATTTTATCGTCTTTAATCGCGCCATTGACTGACCTTGCTTCATTTAGATTTCGCATTTTTTTAAACAGAGATAATCAGTGAAACATCTGATGTTTGCTCAAGACTATTGCTTTGAAATACATTGCTGAATTTCAATTTTTATGAACATATATTCTTTATGACACTGCATTGCTTATACAAAAACTATATAGACAAACAAAAAGTGTACAAAACCTCACATCTTATCTCACATAAACAATATACAATAACAAAATCTTTCGTAAAAGTTCTTTTCCAATAATTTTAATTTGAGACTCCTAGAATAGCATCTTTTTAAAGTATACGACGTGAAGTATGCGTTTTACTATTTTCAGGATGAAATTTGCGGGGAATGTATCCACTTTTAAATGTAGCATTTAAGAAAATCGAAAACATTTACTAGGTTTACGGGTAACGTAGAAGTTAATATAATCAAATTTAACATGAACCAAACTAATTGCGCTGTCGAATCAACATCATTACTAGCCTATTACAACACAATGAATTATAAATCTCGCAGTAGTTAATTAAAAAAATTGTAAAAATCAAAATTAAAGCAACGAATCGCAGCAAACGTACTGAAAAATATGCATTAATTACTATTTTTAAATCCTATATATTAACTTCGATTTTATGTATATGTATGTTTGTCAATGGAGCGGAATCTGTGGAGGACTAATTAACCCCCTTACAGTCATTCAATTGGACTGAAACTTGGCAGATAGGTTCGATGTCGATGACAATGCATTCTATCAAATTTTGGGGCTGTTACTGTCACTAAAAGGTTTCTTTTACGGAAAACTAATAAACCAACTTGCCGTCATCCAATCGCGTTAAAATAACATTGAACTGATCATTGTTGAAACTCTTTCGTGTGACCAAATTTTTTTTTCAATAAATAAATAATAAAATTACTGTAATCAGAATAAATAAATGATATGTGGATGTGAGAATATAAATTCACGTTTATTTTTAATAAATAAATTTTGAGTTTGCTGCACATTTTGCTGGTAGAAATGTTTTTGATATCGGAGCTGTGTTAAGGATTATAAAACTTGACAACAATGCATGTAAAGAATTTTTTAAAAACTATGTTTCTATGGGTTATATTATTCAGTCTTTGTTGAGACATACATCTACATTACAACATCTCCATAGATAACTTAATTTTGCATATTTCTATATTTTGTGATTTTTCTGAGGGCAGAGTTTTCGATTACTTCTGAAAGATAACTTTTAATTTAGCAAAATTTATGAATCTGAAGGTTCTTTTAATGAATCCACGTGAATCTGACGAACGTAACCCATCTATCTTAATTGATTTAAAATAGTAAATAGATGTGATATCTCTAGTAAGTGGTTCCCAACCCAGTGTCAGAGGTACAGGTGGTGCAGAAAAAGATCAAAAGTGGTGGATTGAGCAACTAAGTAAAAAAATGTCGTAGCACATTTGAGGCGTTGAGCGTCAGAACGGTCCATCCCACATTTCGGTTTTTGCTGTTTCTACCCCGTTTTTACAAAATCATTCATGCCAAAATGGAATAAATAAAGTTTATCTATAGGTTAACTTCTTTGGCCATCTATATATTTAATAGGCAATACGTTTTTTGGGGTTAGTCCGTCCGCCTAAACTGCTCAACCAATTTCAATGATCAAGGTGTCATTTTAAAGGAAATAAGCTGTAGATTTGCCAAAACGTGCCAAAATAATTTATTAACACTTTATTAATTAGTTAAATTTCAATATTTTTCATCATTAAGCTACTACAAAGCCTCAATGATTTTGAATATATGATTGGCAACATCCTTACGTATGTAAACAACAAACCGGCTGCTCAGGGGTTCAACCAACCAACCAACCGTTGCTAATTTTAAAGCTATCCTTACTTATGTAAACAACAAACCCGTTGCTAATTTTAAAGCTTTTTTTAAACTCTTCGTTTCAAAGTTGATTTTTTCTTTTTTTCTGAAGCATTTTTGTATTAGAGTAATTATTATTTTGAAGTATTTCTATCCAGAAAATGCCTCGCGTTGGACGTCGTTCTCCCTTACGTATGTAAACAACAAACCCGTTGCTAATTTTAAAGCTATCCTTACGTATGTAAATAACGAACCTGTTGCTAATTTTAAAGCTCTTTTTAAACTCTTCGTTTCAAAGTTGATTTTTTCTGTTTTTCTGAAGCATTTTTGTTTTAGAGTAATTATTATTTTGAAGTATTTCTATCCAGAAAATGCCTCGCGTTGGACGACGTTCTCCCTTACGTATGTAAACAACAAACCTGTTGCTAATTTTAAAGCTCTTTTTTTAAACTCTTCGTTTCAAAGTTGATTTTTTCTGTTTTTCTGAAGCATTTTTGTATTAGAGTAACTATTATTTTGAAGTATTTCTATCCAGAAAATGCTTCGCGTTGGACGTCGTTCTCTAATGGGGCGACTTATCAGAATAAATAAAAGATATTGGGACTTCAATGTAAGGGTATAGCTAATGAAGTTTTAAGTCAGAATGTTGAAGGATAGTATATTTAACTTTCTATTGTGAAACTTGCAATTTGGGTGTTTTCTCTATTAGGCCTTACATTAAATTTATAAAAATTTGGTTACATTTTTTATGGCTGGCAAACCTATTCGAGCGCAGCAAGATGTTTTAACCACAAATTCGAGCTGCAAGGCGGCTCAATCCGAGCGCAGCGAGGCGTTTGGGGGTTGGCGAGCGTTAGCGAGCAGGGGGCGAAGCCCCCTAGTTAGATAAAATACATTTGATCCATTCTGACATGAATGGTTTTATAAAAACGTGGTAAACACAGCGAAAACCAAATTGTTGGATGGTCCATTCTGACGCTCAACGTCTTATTTGGTGTAAGTGTTCATGTTGTGACAGTACTGAAATGACCTGCGTTATTTACCTCAATATGAACATCGAAAAATCCAACTGAAATTTTTTAAAGAAAAGAAGTAAACTAGGATGTACAACATTCATTACACTACATAAATTCAAGATTCAAGACGTCCGCCAACTAGGCGAGTTTGGCAATATTTATAACATTGGATCCAAAAACATTTCGATAAATAGACGATATTTTTGTCAATAAGTATAGCACTATTCCTTTCGAGGAAGTAAAACGATCGAGGAACAGTTATTAATGGGCAAAGCTTAAAGTAACCCAAGTAGCTCAACAGTATTGACTAGTGTCGGAAAAGGTGTTCTGGAAGATTAGGCAATTCTGATCGAAACTCGAGCATAGTTCCAAATTAAATGATTTTGTTTTAAAAATAAATATGTCAAATTTTGCCCTCCGTCCTTTTTACTTTCAATTTCCCTATATGCAAAATGGGCAATGAAAGTATTGCATTCAATCAAATTTTTTTTTCTTTCTTATTTCTAAATATTTTGGGACATGCTGAGTTCAAAAGGATGGTATAGAAAAAATGCCTGTCTGTAGTCAGCATAACTGCCGATGGATAGTCCTACAATGTTCAACTTTTATACACAGATTAGTGGTGGCCATAGGACCTGTCGTTAAGGTTTGGTAAAAATAGTGTATGTGGATAAAGTAGTTGCATTGAAAAATTTATATGTTTCAGCAATTGTCAAAAAAAAAAAAAAAAAAAAAAAAAAAAACTAATTTTAACGATTTTCAGCTCTAATGATTTTGATCAAACTCACTGTGGTAATGGTTTTGAAGATGTTTTAAACATCCCTATCTTAAAAATTCCCATAGTAATGCGATAAAGGCGTTGTGTCTTTAATGTCTTTAACACAGAGTTCTCTTCCTTTGAGTATCTCTCACCAACGACTGTTTCTCCATGTTTTCAATTACAAGAAAGGTTATTGTAATATTTATCGAAAAGTGTATCGTCGATTTCGCTACTTTGGCGTGTTTTTTTTTTAGGAGGGGAGGGGCAATGAAGGATTGTAGCCAAACATATCACCAAACTGGCCTTTTTTTAAATTAATGAATATATGAAAATAAAAAAGGTAACTTACACGAATCCATATCAAATTTAGATACAGTGACCAGTATCAAAGTGTAATTGAAAGTTGTGAGTAGGTTATAAATAAAGTATTTCAGTTTTAAAACTGCGCATCATTTCAAAACTTACCGTGTATTTTATCCAGCATTGAGCGAAGTTGGCCAATATTAATATCTTTTCTGAGTACATGGTTATCACATTCGTAGTATTTGAAAACCTGTGCATGAAAGATTGGCAGTTGCACATTTACAACGAGTAAAGCACATTCTGTGTGCAGTACAATTGCAGCTGATTATCTGCAGATCATTTAGAAGTACCCCTGTTTCTGGTGGCAAAGGTGATGCAATAAATGATTTGGAAGACTCGTCATGAATTCAACCGTAATGCGTAAGTTCGACATAAGGAGGACGCTTTCTTGATTGTTCCATCTTGCAGCTTTGTCTACTAATGTGGTGAAATTCACCTGAGAGTTTTCAAACAAAAATAATCTAAAGGTCAAAGGCCTGTGTTAAACATTATTTCATAACCCAAGATTCAGCTTACATCCCTACTGTGGTATAATGGATGCAGTCAGATGTATTAATGATGTGTCACATGTGTTAAAGAAGACAAGCATGTAGATTTGCTGAGTAAAGGAATTTAATTAAAATTGACAACAACAAATATTCAAGTCTAGCAAAACGTCTTGACACTCAAATTAACCTAGTAATGGCCTAGCGAGGCTATATATATAACCTGCACGCAGAGCGCACAACAAAATTTTATACAGAGCGGGGAAATGGCAATGGCATAGGATTTTAACTAAATGCTTGATTAATAATAATTATTCAGTGAAGTAAGAACATTTGGTATTAGTTTTTTTTAGAAATGCTTATCTGTGAGAGTCTCAGATTCCAGGCGCGTTTGACCGGCACATGAAGATTCAGGCTCCTGGATCAGGTAAAGTCCTAGCGTCGGGAGAAGTTGCAGGCTCCAGGGTCAGGAATTAACACGGCTTCCGATGAAGGTACAGGCTCCGGCGTCAGGAATTAACGCAGCTTCCGATGAAGGTCCCGGCGACAGGTAGTCACAGCTTCCGATGAAGGTATAGGCTCCGGCGTCAGGAATTAACACAGCTTCCGATGAAGGTCCCGGCGACAGATAGTCACGGCTTCCGATGAAGGTACAGGCTCCGGCGTCAGGAATTTACTCCGCATAACGTTAGGGGAGCATAATGCAACGATTTCTCAGGCGTTGGCGGGGATTACTTTAGTAGTCTTGCACGATCTCGAGTTTTCAAAGTCTTCCAACCATCCTAGCCGCCACACGGTTAGTTCATCTCCTCTCTCCAAGCTCCCAAAAAACCCCTCTCTCGCTACCCCGTTTCTTTTTTCCTTTTTTCACTCCTTTGGCCCCCGTAGATTCTTATTTTGATCCTACCGCCGTCTCGCTTTTTCTCCCTTCACTTCCTTTTCGCACAAACAAAAATCGCGGCACTCACCGCTCGCCACCAGAAAGACGTTTTCTCCCTCAGGTAGCTGACGTAGCAGTTCTCCAATCCCCGTTAGAGTTTAAGCAAGTCAAATCCGCAATTGGAAAGGCAATCCAACTACCCACAGATTCGCCAGAAAGGAAATATATTAGTGGAGAGCAAAAGTCAAGATGATCAAAGTACCAAAAATTTTAGAGGAAGGAAAAGTACACTTAAATCAAAAACATACATATAAAATTAAATATTAGCATCACAACATATCCTTCCTGGTATATGTAAAAAAAAAAATTCAAAGAATTTTTTTTTTTTTTTTTTTTTTTTTTTTATAGACACAAATTTATAAAACATTCAAATGCAGCTAAATTTTCATATTCGAAACACTACCAGAAAACAACTTCTCTGAGCTTGTTTACAAACAATTTTCCAGGTTCATGTGAGAAATTAATCACCAGTTAAAAAAAAAAAAAAACTTATTCATACAATCACATATTACACCCAATCTCAAAACAATAAGAATAACATATCGATATCAATCAGATGATTCTGAAGCTTTGTGAGGTAACAACAGAAGGATTCAAAAGAGACCCCAAGATTCGTATAATTTTACCACCAAGCAATTATAAATTACCTTAATTCAAATACAATTTTACCAACCTTTTTCTAAAGTAAAACATTTCTGAAAAATGCAGTTAAACACTTCACCCCATTTTCCCAAAATCCCCACTCCAAAAAGTGATATAAATACATTACAGAGACAAAATTTCACATTTACAATATTTTGGATTATTTATGCAATTTCCAGAGTATATAGTTTAGTAACACAACATAATCAACTCAGCATTTTACATTTTGGTAACAAAACCACAGTTATCCCTGCTTCTAAGATTATAACCATGTTTTGACGCAGGAATTTCAGAGGCACCAATTTGTTCCCTACTCGAAGTACAAGCTTGGTTTGCTTGTGGGAGAGTTCCTTGAGACGAGACATTTAAGTTTATAATTTCATCAGTCACCTGTGCATTTTCAGGGTTTAATCCAAGCATGTTTGGAGATTCACTTAAGGAGCCACATGTATCATAACTACTTATGTTGCCAACCCCGTTCACATGTGACCCAATACAATGCCATAAATATGGATGGTTCAAATCAATGGGCAACATTAATGGAGGATATAATATTTTACATTGTTCCTCATGTTCACCAGCCACAGAGTCAGCAATCTGGAGATCAACCTCATTGTTATCATTTTGATATGGGAATGGTTGGCGCATTTCAACTTTTATCAACCTATTCATATGCACCTTTTGAATTTTTGTGGGATCAGCAATCAACACAATTTCAAACAGAACAGGGGATGATTTCCTCATAACTCTATAGGGACCCTGGTTCTGTTTAGATAGTTTCTTTGACGTGTGTATTTTTATTTTTGGTGTGTGTAAATATACAGTGTCCCCTACGTCTATTTTTCTATATGAGTGCTTCTCTAAGCTTTGCTCAACCTGTGTGTCAGCAGCCTTCTCCAGGTTTTTCTTAACGATTTCAAATGTAGTTTGTAACCTTGACACCAAGTTCTGGGCATATGTTGGAGTGTCATTGTATGTGCGAAATTTTGAAGAGAAAATTAGATCATAAGGCATGGCAATGTCTCTACCATAAAGTAGGAAAGCTGGAGTTTCCTGAATTGTCCTATGAAACGCTGTTCTAAATGCCATCAAGGCTAAAGGTATGTGTTCACACCAGTCATCTTGGGTTTCACTAACAAGATGACTGAGTGTATCAATCAGAGTTTTGTTTAGACGCTCCAACATGCCATTTCCACCTGGATTATAGCTAACAGTGTGTTGTTTATCAATGCCCAAAATATTATAAACCTGTGTCATGGCTTGCGACAAAAAATTGGAGCCTCTGTCAGAATACAGGACCTGCATTAGCCCATGTCTGAAAATAAAATCAATCAATACCCTTGCCACAGTGTTACTCTGTATATCTGAAACAGGGTAAGCTTCTGGATACCTTGTAAAATAATCGCAAATCACCAAAATCCACTTGTTTCCATGTCTAGAAGTGACAAGTGGTCCAACGGCATCAATACTGCATTTCTCAAAGGGTCGACTAGGGACGGGAATTAACACGGCTTCCGATGAAGGTACAGGCTCCGGCGTCAGGAATTAACGCAGCTTCCGATGAAGGTCCCGGCGACAGGTAGTCACAGCTTCCGATGAAGGTACAGGCTCCGGCGTCAGGAATTAACACAGCTTCCGATGAAGGTCCCGGCGACAGATAGTCACGGCTTCCGATGAAGGTACAGGCTCCGGCGTCAGGAATTTACTCCGCATAACGTTAGGGGAGCATAATGCAACGATTTCTCAGGCGTTGGCGGGGATTACTTTAGTAGTCTTGCATGATCTCGAGTTTTCAAAGTCTTCCAACCATCCTAGCCGCCACACGGTTAGTTCATCTCCTCTCTCCAAGCTCCCAAAAAACCCCTCTCTCGCTACCCCGTTTCTTTTTTCCTTTTTTCACTCCTTTGGCCCCCGTAGATTCTTATTTTGATCCTACCGCCGTCTCGCTTTTTCTCCCTTCACTTCCTTTTCACACAAACAAAAATCGCGGCACTCACCGCTCGCCACCAGAAAGACGTTTTCTCCCTCAGGTAGCTGACGTAGCAGTTCTCCAATCCCCGTTAGAGTTTAAGCAAGTCAAATCCGCAATTGGAAAGGCAATCCAACTACCCACAGATTTGCCAGAAAGGAAATATATTAGTGGAGAGCAAAAGTCAAGATGATCAAAGTACCAAAAATTTTAGAGGAAGGAAAAGTACACTTAAATCAAAAACATACATATAAAATTAAATATTAGCATCACAACACTAACAGATGTTTTCATTTCATTTTAGTAATTTTTTTAAATATCATAGTCGGCGCGACTTTCTATGCTGTTAAGGAGGTGACTAATGTGAGTATTCGATGCAGTACAATTTCCCTTTTAATTATTAAGTATCATTAAGTAACTTAATCAATCATTAAGTATTGGTCAAAGACTAGAAACTCATTACCTTCTTACACTCTCTTGGATTGGCTAGTGGATTGTCAACATTATTGCACAATCTTTTATGAATATTGCATGATCAGTATATCCTCTTCGTAGAGGGCGTCAGATGATTTTACTTTCAATCCATTCTTCTTTGTATAATTTGTTTTAGAAATTCCAACATCACCATTCTCATAAAAAAAAAAAAAAAAAAAAAAAGAAGGATTGTGATGTCGTTGCTAATTCGGATTTCATTATGGCTTCATCATCCATGTTCCAAGTTATCCATGTTCCATGTTCCATGTTATAAGTTGCTTTATCATAGCGCTTGAATAAATCACTTCTGTGTCAATAAATTTAACGTTACCGATTTTAATGTGTTTTACAATTTTTTCATGCTGTGTTTTATATATTCTCTTCGAAAGGAGTTTATAAGGCAATGTACATCATGCAACTTAATTGCCTTTCTACCCAATTGAATTGAAGAATACACATTAACATTTGGTAAGACTATTTTCTCAGATACAATGTTAACAAGGGTATCTCCTTTTTCTGTATTTAATGGGTTCATGCCATAGCGTTAAAACGAATGAAAGATGCAAAATATGCCAATGCGATGCATCATGAGGCTCATTTGGATGAAACCGCAAGGTATCTAGACCTTTAATTTGATACCAAACATGGACATATTTGGTGTAAAATGGTCAATATCCCAACAAACAAATAAGCATTATATGACCACCATATTGACGAAGCCATATCTAAAACACTCAAGGGTGTGATGTGTCGGTTTCAGCACCTTTTTTCCTTTTGGAACCATACAAAAACATTGTACATATACATACTAAAATTTTGGGTTAAGGCGGAAAACCTTATTTGGACCAGAGTCTCACGGTCTTCGACTCGAATACAAAAGTTGCAAATCGTAAGTCAATCTATTTAGAAGATATGCAGACCTCAGAAATACCGAATTTTTTTAACTAGGCTACTTTTTTTGACTTAGGTAGTTCCAAAATTTGACAAAAAAAAACAAAAAAAAAACACGTGAGAGTGGTGGTTTACGAATATATATCATACTGGTTCGCAACCATCTTGAGGTTGGAAAGCTGAACAATGTGCAATTATCATCACTGTGCAATTTAGCATCAAAGAAATTCATGCATTCCATATTTCAGACATCTGGTTCCGTTTCAACATTTGAAAATTAGTTTATCAAAATTTGAATACATTTCTTTATCTACGCTTTTCCTTGACAGCATTTGTTCCAAATTTTAAAATTGTGACTATATTGGAAGTAGAGTATTGGAATATCCATCGTATGGAACATTTCGTCCACTTTTCGACCCTTTAAAATTAGTTCATTAATAAGCTCTTACTTTTCTATATTTATCTTTACTGATATTTGTACCAAATTTCAGAATTGTGACTTTTCTGGAAGTGGAACAATGGAATATTCCTCGTTTGGAATGTTTCGTCCCTTAAATTTTGTTAATCGAGAGTAGGATAGCTTATTTATCTAAGCTTGGGTCCTACGTTCTAATTTTTAGATATGATTTGGATTGGAAGTGGGACGCATGGCTATCGCTCATTCGAAACGTTTATACCTCTTTCGAGCCTTTAAAATTAATTAATCAAGATTGGAATAGCTTACCTTATTGACACTTGTATCAAATTGTGAAGTTGTGACTTCATGTAACATTGAGATATTCCCCGTTTGGAAAGTTTCGACTCCTTTTCGATCCTTTAAAATTGATTACTCGACATCGGAATAGTTTACTTTTTCCTATGCTTGACCTTGTTAACATCTGTACCAAATTTCAAAGTTACGATTATATGGGCAATGGGAGATTGAAATACCTCTCGTTCGGAACTTTCGATCATTTAAAGTTAGTTAATAGAGATCGAAATAACTTACTTTTTTCGATATTTTTCATTGTTGCATTTTATCAAATTTCAGAGTGGTGACTATATTATAAGTGAGACATGAATATCCCTCAATTAGAAAGTTTGACCCCTTTTCGATCTCCAAAAGTTGGTTTATCGAGATCGGAATTGATTACTTTTTCTATGTTTATCCTCTTTGATATTTGTAACAAATTTCAAAGTTGTGACTATATGGAAAATGCGAGAATTAGTGATGAGTGAACCTTTTATATATAGATATTCCAAAAGTGCCGAAGGAGAAAACCCCCATTTGCTTGTAGGTTTTAACAATAGAGCTTCCCTATGAGCTATTTTTTTTACTCGTATTATTAGTTGCTTACTTAAAATATTGGAATTGTTTTCATCCAGCTGACCACTTATTTTTCTTTATAAATCTATTTTTCTCAATACCCAGCATTTTGTACGTGTCTCATGTTACTCAAGGAGATGCAGATGCTGTTGTAACAATGTTTTAGAGTAGTATAGCCATCAAGTAACTTTTGTACCATGAAAACTGCGTCTTAAATTTTTTATTGATAACTCAAATTCTAAATTATCCAAAAACATATACAAAAACTTCGAAAAGAAACATAACAAACGAATGTTTTGATACAAAAGCTGATTTCTCTGATTTCTCATTAGAAATGACGCTTCAAAAAAACAGTGCTGTTTGCAAGAAAGGGAAACCAGCGAGGAAAAGCTCAAGGCCGCACGTGTTCCTGCGCGGTCTCCATTTCTTAATAGTGACGAAATTTAAGATAACTTGAGGTAGAAGATAAAGAAGAAAAAGGGAGTGCGGAAATGATATGCAGTTTTTGTTTTTTAAAGGTCGGGGATTTTTTCAGCTGATGAAGAAAATGACCATTCAAGTTCAGTGAAGGACTTTCGCAGTTTCGGAAGTAGTTTAGAATTTTGCTACTGGAGTGTTATTAAGGAAAACTTCTTTGTTTGCGTCTAGTTGTGGAGGTAAGAATTTTTTTAATTATTTTAATAATTTTTCTGATTTGATTCTACTTTGAAAGTTTTGCTTCCATTTTTAACTCATAAAAGAAGATAAAAGGAGGAGTCAAAATTATTACTTATCTTTTTCTCTTTTTTTATGTTTGAAAAGAAGAAAAAAGAGAGCAAAAAAAGAAAAGAAAAAATATAAAATACATATAAAAAAATTCTATATACTCTAGCCTTTTCCATAAATCAATTTGAAATATTTTATTTAAGCATTTTCCTGTTTAACGACATCTATATTTGCAACTCTTACCTTTTAAAAGGTATTTTTTCAAAAGGATTTATTTTAACTTTTGTTGAAGTTAACATACTTTTAAGGCTTTTTATTTTTCTGGGCAATGTAATCAGTTGTAGAAGTGAGAAAAAAAAGTGGAGGATGTCCAAAAGTTGGTGACAAGAGCAACCCTCACCCAAAGATAAATTTTATATATTTCGTATCTTATAATAAAAATATTAACTAGTAAGGAAATAATTTATATTTCCTAGAACTAACATTGAACAAGGGTCCAAAATGTATTGTTATTTTAATGAATATTCTGCGACTTAGTTTTTTTACTTAGAAGTAAGATATAAAGCGAATTAATACTTAAACATTATATACATAATTGTTTATTTAGATTTAAATAGTGTTTCTAAATATGCATACTTTTATGAAATTAAAGAAATAGATAACTTTATTTTTTTAATAGCTTGTCTTTATTTGTATTAAGAATAGAAAGTTAACTTACAGGAAAGTCACTCCAAAGTTAAAAGTTGACAAATGTAGAAGTATTTCTTAATAAAAATACTTGGTATCTTTTTACCAGAGTAGTACTGTAATATATTTTAATAATACAGATGCTCTCGGGAGACAGGAAAAATACGCAATATATCCGATTGCGTTATATAGCGAGCGATATGATTGAATTGAAATAAAAAAATAATTTAGGAACATAATACTGTTTATATATATATATATATATATATATATATATATATATATATATATATATATATATATATATATATATATATATATATATATATATATATATATATATATATATATATATATATATATATATATATATATATATATATATATATATATATATATATATATATATATATATATATATATATATATATATATATATATATATATATATATATATATATATATATATATATATATATAAAATAAAAAAAAATAAAAAAAATGCATACACATTTTTTTTCACATTTTGGGAAGTAAAAGAATAAAATCAAAAAATCAGAAAATAATTTAGGACACATAGCAAAAGCGTGATAAATCCGAATATGCGATATAGTCCAGGGAATAGAGACATTTTGCCTTGCAAAAGGTTATGTAGTTCTGATTTTTTAATATGTTATAAAGGTTGGTCTCGTGGCTTATAAACCAAGTTTTCGACCTCCTAACCCTTGTGCGTTCTCCGTGGTGCACCAAAAACTGAACCGTTTTTCAGTTTATACGTCATAGCTCTTTGCCAATACATCTTAGAAACACACATTATATTCAAAAGTTGTAGAATATTAAATTATCTACAACTTTTGTATACTAAGTTTTTTTATAGACCTATTATGTAAATAGTTATGTCGCATCAAAGTCAAAACTTTTTCGTAAAAATGCTACTTTTTTAAGATTTGTGTCAAGTTTTAAGATTATATCTCCCTAATGGTACATTTTAAAGAAAAAGTTTGTGAATAAAAGTTGTAGAGCAATATATTTCCTACAAGTTTTCTATATAAACTTATTTTCTAGGACTAATAACAAAGGAGTTACTCTGCTTTGTGTATTTTCCGTGGTGCACCACAAAAAAATACGTTTTTCAGTTTATAGATCATAACTCTTTCGCAATGCATTTTAAAAACAAACATTAAGTTTAAAAGTTGTAGAATATTACATTTTCTACAACTTTTGTGAACAATTTGCATTTGTAAAGCTATTATGTAAAGAGTTACGTCATATCAAAGTAAACACTTTTTCGTAAAAATGCTGCTTTTTTAAGTTTTTTGCCGAGTTTTTCAATTATATCTTTATAACAATAAGTCGTAGGGAAAAATATATTATACAAAAGTTGTAGATCTTTAAATTTGCTATAAGTTTTATACCAAAAGTTACTATCTAGGACTAATAACTAAGGAGCTACTCTTCTTTGAAGGTTTACGAGATGATAACCTATAATATTTTATGTATAGGTAGAGGTTTAAAAATAGCTTCTTACTGCAAAGTCGGACAATTTTAATAAAAAAATAAAACAATATATATAATACTAATGATAATGTAAAATAAAAAGTGGAAATATATTAAATAATGTATATATCTATAGATAATAATAGTAATATAAAATTTACCATTTTCGCCATGGTGCACCAAAAACCTTCTGAATTCTGAAATTTTGAATTTTTTTCAGTATACCGATCATATCCTTTTTCCACTGCATTTTATAGGGGGAAAAATTATATTTTAGGTTGTAGAGTATTAAATTTTCTACCACTAATGTATGTGCAAAATTTGTTTTGTAGAACTATTGTATGAAAAACCAATTGTATGAAAAGCATCAAAGCAAAAACTCTTTCGTAAAAATGCCATTTTAAGATTCTTGTCGAGTTTTTAGATGATATCCATAAAAGTATATCATAAAAATTGTAGAACCCTAAATTTGCTACGTTTTATATACAAAGCTATTTTATAGGACTAATAACAAAAGAGTTACTTGGTAAGATCTAATATTAAAAACAGTTTCTTACTGCAAAGCCTGACAAGTTTAATAAAAATAAAACAATATAGATATTAAAATAATAGTATTATAAATCAAAAAATATAAATATTATAAAAATGTATATATATATAATAATAGTAACATCAATAAAACTTACAATTTAGAAAACTTATGAATTCTTAAATTTAGTTTCGTTTAGCCACGAAGGCTCGGCTAGTTCCTCCGCTACTTCTTGAATTAAGAGTTCTGTTGGGTCGTCTTCATCCTGATCATCAATTATGATGTTCGCTGTGTTGTCACAGGTTTGTCCGTGACAGTTTTTACATATTATGGAGCACTTGAGACCGGCCTTTCTACAACCGCAGGCCTTAGTGCATCCTATGTTGCGCTGGCAGAAAATGTAGGTCAGAATTGATTGAGGAGCTGAATCCCTGGTGGTTGTAATAGGAAGAAGTCCTTTACTGTCCATCTTCCACCCACAGACCAGAGGATTTTTCAATTGGCCCATCCATGTCTTTACTTGATGGTATGTGTGAAAGACATGGTGCGTAGCAGCTTCTTGGGTCGGAGGTAGCTTTGACAGATTTAACTTGCTCCCAGTTGTTGATTTGGAAAATTGCTTATAACGCAAAGCATTTGAAGTTGTTGCCCTGTGACCACCAAAGAGAGCAACAAGAATGCTTGATACTGCTTCGGTGATGCTTGAAACACTGGCATTAGGATCTAGGAAGATCTTTGCAAATTTTTGTAATATTGGATATGATGAAGCAGCCAACATACAACGCATGTATTTTAATTTTAAGTAACTACACTGTGTGGTTGATATTCTGTCAGGATGGTTAGTGGTGGGGAGGGTTGAGAATGGTTTTTCGGTTCTTCTAAACTTCTACCCTGAATTCGGCAGTGGCAAATCTCAATCAACAGTATATGGGGTTTTCGCAGAAACTGAGTCCTTAAAAGAATTCCTTTACAAGTCACTAATGCCACCCGACTTGTGATTTTTCTATTCTATCTCAAAAGATCTGTACCCCATGTAGTTTAGAATCAGCCACTTGAATGCAGTCTATTTCTCATTTTTATTTCCGAATGCAGAAATTTTTGGTGCATCACGGCAAAATGGTAAATTTTATATTACTATTATTATCTATAGATATATACATTATTTAATATATTTCCACTTTTTATTTTACATTATCATTAGTATTATATATATATTGTTTTATTTTTTTATTAAAATTGTCAGACTATGCAGTAAGAAGCCATTTTTAAACCCCTACCTATACATAAAATATTATAGGTTATCATCTCGTAAACCTTCAAAGAAGAGTAGCTCCTTAGTTATTAGTCCTAGATAGTAACTTTTGATATAAAACTTATAACAAATTTATAGATCTACAACTTTTGTATAATATATTTTCCCCTACAACTTATTGTTATGAAGATATAATTCAAAAACTCGGCAAAAAACTTAAAAAAGCAGCATTTTTACGAAAAAGTGTTTACTTTGATATGACGGAACTCTTTACATAATATCTTTACAAAAGCAAATTGCTCACAAAAGTTGTAGAAAATTTAATATTCTACAACTTTTAAACTTAATGTTTGTTTTTAAAATGCATTGCGAAAGAGTTATGATCTATAAACTGATAAACGTATTTTTTTGTGGTGCACCACGGAAAATTCACAAAGCAGAGTAACTCCTTTGTTATTAGTCCTAGAAAATAAGTTTATATAGAAAACTTGTAGGAAATGTATTGCTCTACAACTTTTATTCACAAACTTTTTCTCTAAAATGTACTATTATGAAGATATAATCTTAAAACTTGACACAAATCTTAAAAAAGTAGCATTTTTACGAAAAAGTTTTGACTTTGATGCGACATAACTATTTACATAATAGATCTACAAAAAAACTTAGTATACAAAAGTTGTAGATAATTTAATATTCTACAACTTTTGAATATAATGTGTGTTTCTAAGATGTATTGGCAAAGAGCTATGACGTATAAACTGAAAAACGGCTCAGTTTTTGGTGCACCACGGAGAACGCACAAGGGTTAGGAGGTCGAAAACTTGGTTTATATACCACGGGACCGACCTTTATGACATATTAAAAATCAGAACTACATAACCTTTTGCAAGGTAAGACCCCTTTTTCAGTCTCTATTCCCCGGACTAATAAATCGAGGCGCATTATAATGAGGTGTTACTGTAGTACATGTTGACATGTATATATATAGACCAAAAACAGTTCAGTTTTACATTTGAAAAAATTAAATTACTTTTTCTCAGTGTCACTACATTTAAAGGTTAATGCTATTTTTCTTTAGTTGTTTCCAGACGGATTGAGCGTTTTTTAAAGTGGGAGGGAAGGGGAGGGGAGGGAGAAGTATGGGTATTTTCTTGAAAAGTGGGGGGTTCGTCACACGGCGTCTACCCACACTTCTAGCACTGAATATAATATTTTCATATTATTGAATTATTGAGGCACAGAGGGAATATTTTATAAACAGAATTATTCTATTTAAAATAAATACCTGAAATACTTGTGCTACATTAAATTTCACAGGTTTAAAAACTTGAGTCAATATTTAAGTTGTACTTTCAATGCTTTGTTTCTAAAAATATGTATAGTGATCTCGTATAGTTATATTTTTGTGAATATTACAAACACTGTGTATCTGTAGTACCAAAATAATAGGATCTTTATAAATTCATTTGTCACACGTTTAGAGAAAAGGTAATTTATGAATTATTGAACGATAACTACCTTAAAAGGGCTAGTTATGAAAAAATATGTCATTTAAACAGTAGTAGTAAAAATGAATTAAACAACTATGGAAATGATAGTTTGATTTGTCATATTCTTTTTAAAATGAAGCTAAGTCACTGACTGATGATGATTATTTTCTAGGAGTAAATTGAATTTTATTTTTGTTTAATCACTTATATTTTGACTTTACAATGTACAAAATTTAGTGGCGCAATGGAGTTATAGAACGCTTTAATGGTGGTGATAGAAACCCAAAAGAGCGAAATGGAGCATTATGGGATTAAATATAACTCTAAAATAATTATTCATAATAGCGCCTTCTTTTTTCAGCTAATGTATAACTATCATGTTTACAAAATGAATGTTTTTTTTTATTCGTTAGCATACAATATTGCTGAACATCATCATTCATTTTAACTCCACTTTCCAACTGATTTGTGTCCACATCTGTACATACCAGAATTGGCAAATAATGAAACTTTTTTAACTTTTTAAATTATCAAATGAAAACATTAAATTTTTAATAAGTAGATGGCACATCTGACCCCGCGGGGAAAATTAAATGTATTTGAAAGAAACCTTATTTGACAACCTTGACACAAAACTTAGAAACTGTTTATATAATAAAATCTCTGATAAAATAAAATCGGGCTCCCGATAGTCTAGGCTGTAGAGTATCGAGCTCGTAACTGGAGGGTTGCGGGTTCTGTCCTCGGTCCGCCAAATATCGGTGTGTACCTAATGGGGGCTGGTATACATTAAATCTGTCGTGGCCTCAATGTCCTCTCGTTGGTGTGGTGGGGTCGGAGAGAGGGGTTTACACTAGAAGATTTCGATCTCGTATTCTTCTAGATGCTCAAAATTACGCGACGTATTTGGCTGTGTTAAGCACTTTATAAGTGACAGAAATAGACAGTCGGTGGTTTCAAAACAAAACAAAACAAATAAAATCTCTGGCTGAGAAGAAACTTTGCACTCGACATATAGCAACTTTCTATCTACTAAAATTATTTGAAATTCATCCTCTGTCATCCGAAATTCTAAAGTGTGTAAAGAAAATGTTGAACAAATATATATCGCCATTTCTTATCTCTTTATTTTACTATTTAGTAATATACGTGGCAGCATCCGATAAAAAGTCTTTTAACTTAAAATTGTATGTGTGATGTTTATTTCAATATAGCAATAATAAACTTACGACACAAAGGACACAAAAAATTTAATTGGAAATCCAAAGTATTATAAGCGAATCAAGAATGAAAATTACAATCGGAGAACTGCTTTCACTGTCGTATTTTTAGCGTGGCAGTTTTGTAGCTTCTGATCACAGATTGGCAGTTTTGCACGCGGAAGTGGCACGAGAGTGACACATTATCAAGGGCATCATCGATATACGTCCACCTATTAAATATATACAGGTTAAATATTTCAGGGCTCTAAATGGAAATAGAAAATACAATTTAAAACTGTTTAAACGTAATTTTAATATTTGGGATGCATTATTACTAAATATTACTAATTTTTAATAAAATTATAAATTTTTAACTATATCATTAAATTTTAATATTACTAATTTTTAATATTACTAATTACTAATTGTCAATAGCATTAATAATTATTTATCATATTGCTATCAAATCAATCATTATAACAATAATTATTATTACTATTTTTGCTTTTATTACTATACCAATGATGTATAGTAATAATTTAAATCTGTAAGAATCTAAAACTATAAATAATTTAAAACTATGAATATGTAAAGTCGCGTATTTTCCACCATGTTATTGACTCTGCTAGTAATGAGATATTTATGTAATGTCTGTTGAGTGTAACATTTTCAGGTTCGTAAATTTTGTAAGTATTTATGTTATTATTTTTTTAATGATATTTATTTACTCGTCTGAAAGAAGTTAAGAGTGTAATTAAAAATATTGTGTTAAGAATAAATAAAAAAGTATATATTTCTTTATGTTTAGAGAAGTTGCTCTTACAATCGATCATTTTGTTTGAGTTTAGGATTTAAATTATTTCAAACAACTCACTTTATCTGCAAAAAACTCTTTTATTATGTCCTGAATGAATATGACTTTTTTTGTAATGTTATTAATACCAAAAGAAGTTAAAATTTTTTACATGGTACCAATTATTTTTTATTGCAAAAGTATCTTAACATTATTTCAATATGTCCAAAATGACAACTTTTCAGATAGAAGTTCGAAAACTTGTGAAGGCTTTAAATATTCGACTCTGAAAGTTTTAATAGTAATTATTTTTGATCATATCTGAGATTTAGTGATATTTTCGTAGCAATTTGAAAATTTAGTTTAGACAGAGAGAAAAATGGGACATTGCAATAAGTCTTCAGTATATCAATGGGTACTTACTTTCACAAATAAGCAGACTAACATATTTTGACGATGTGTATTTATCTTCGTTTTATAACCTGCAACGAATATAATAAGTTATATTGGAATTTAAATTAAAAATGTTTTTATCAATATGGCATAAGACTCAATAAAACTTCACTAATGATATTGTTCATTTTGTGTTTTTTTACTATTTTTTAAAAATTCTCCTACTCTAAACACCCTTACTGACGATCGTTTATATACCTCCAAAAATATTTTATCTCCTTTAGATAAAGATTGTTGCATGATTATCTTTATCTTTATTCCCAATAAGACCTACAAATTCTCTGCTGAAATTTGAATCTGCTAAATTTTGTTACATTCAAATTCCGAAGTTTAGCCACTTCGAGATTTGTACACCCATTTCACCGAATGACTAGCCAATGAGCAAATTAGTCTGCTTAAACTAGCCCTAGTACAATTGTATATTAACGTACGTACGTAACTATCAATATTTTATATAATAGCTAGTGATTTTTATAAATGACTGTATCAGTCTGGCTGAAACCAAAATTTACATGTAATGACAAACCTATTTTAGTATTGAATTTTAATTTAATTTTTCCTTTCAAAGCACGTCTTCTATTTTAATTCCCTTCTCGATCATCACTTTTATTCAATTACGTTCACACGTTTCGACAAGTTGGTTAAATTAATTTATATTCAAGAATCTGAACTGCGTATTGAGATGTTAAGAACTCACATTAATCCTCGTCATTGCAACATACTGATTCCATTTCTCACACCCTTGAACTAGGTGCAAATCCACGTATTATAGCTTATTTCTAGAGTTCTCATAAAACTAGGGTCATTCTATCTCTAACTGCTGTGGTGTTAAGATGTCCCTCTCTCTCTCTCTCTCCCAAGTAACTAAATTAATAATTTCCGTTACTGCAGTCTTAAAGACTATTTCATGACTCGATATATTTTTTTCTAAGTTGGGTTGTATTTTTACTTTTAATTACCCATATGTTAGCATAGGTTAATGAAAGTATTGTTTTCGGTCAAAAAAAGAATGATATATACATATATATATGTACTGCATTTTCCCACGTTATGGAACATCCTGATTTCAAAAATGTGGTCTAGAAAAAAATACCTGTCTGTAGTCAGCATAAATCCTGAACAAATTAACCTACGACGTGTTTTTTTTTTTTTTTTTGAACTTGTGTAAAAATGAAATATTGTGGTGAAAATATGAAAATGGTAAATAGCATAGTTCCATTTCGAATTTGAATGCAATGACCATTATTACAGTGCAATTGAAAGTCGTGCGATCTTATCCATACCGTTAGTTTACTTTTGCCAAATTGTATTAATCGATTCTCGAATTGAATATACTTCGAGTTTTAGCTGTGTTAGACTATTCTGCAGAGTCTGTGAAAAATATGGCAACTTACCATTTCCAGACCAGATTGTACTGAAGACAGGTCCGATTGTAGAGTCTGGCATCGAAGTCGTGACTTTTCGAGTGTGTCGGAGATGTCCACCAGATGACGATTCACTTCGTTGTACTGATTGTTGAGGGCCTTAGAAAAAGATCATTGCGTTGTTAAAGCTTTACAAATAAAACGCAATTAAATTTTAAAAGATAGTTTTCATACATATATTTTCATCCCAAATATCAGCTCATACCCAAGTAGAAAATAGCTAAAATTTACGATTTGGTACAGTATTTTTTGTTAAAATGCATAATATAGAAATGTCCACAATTCAAGAAAATTCTTTACTTTGTTTTGAAATGTAAATGGTTTTACCAACACATTTTTTAGTAACTTTTATATAAATTGTAACTGGCTAGATGTGGTCATTTTGTAATTATTAGTATAAGAGATATGGAGTGGAAAACATCGAAATATATCAACTACACAATTTGAAATTTATTTATTAAAAAAATTATTTTGTAAAATTTTTTGGACATTTATTACAAATATTTATTAAAAAACTTTTTTGAATAAAAGGTATGGTTAATACTGCACAGATATGAATTAAAAATAAATTTTTGATGCTTTGCTGGTGTTTCGAAGACAGTTTGATAGGCAATTTTTCTGGTGTACGCAGGTGATATTTTGGCCTTTGTTTCTACTCCTAAGTGTCCTTTCCTATTAAATCAATTCCGCTGTATAATTTTGTGATTGATTATTATCATGCATTTCCACCATCTATGTATTTCCCAAGCACATACCTTTAAAACTCGTTTTAAGAGTTTCGAAAGCTTCTTTTATCCCAAAATAATTACAAAATGTTGAAATTTGAGACATGTGTTATTGTACATACGCGACGTATCACATGTCTTCCGCTGTTTTATGTTAACAATGTAAATGTTTGTTTCGTAAACTTACCTGTCGTGTTACGTATTAATGCAAATTGCTGAATTCATCAAGGATGCGTCTTGTGCGTTTCAAAAGGCTAAAGTAATGTATATTAATATTGTTACATAAGTTGCTCTTTTGAGACTACACAGTTATATAATAAGGAAATGAAGGTTAAATTCGAATTGAGATCGGCTCAAATTAATTTTACTTCAATCAGGCAAATTGTACAACAGGCACAACTCGAAGTGATTTCCCATGCTGAGAACATTGCAATTAAATGAAACAAAAATGGATAATGATGTAATTACTTGGTGCCGTGTTTGGAAGGAAATAATGCAATGGAATTTCGAAAATATCAATGTTCTCCTAGAATACAAGGTTATCATAAACTGTATCGGTTTTTAGAGCTATCTGTAGCCTGTTTTAATGAGGATACCTTCATTTAATTTAGTAAGCATACTATTTAGACAAAAGAAATGAAATAGACATCTCATCAACTTTTCGACAAGTGTGGAAAAATGGCACTTTAAGGTATGTGAAGTTAACTTTGCAGCATGAAGCTTTTCTGCAAAATTGGGGATGAAGTCTTGCATAAAATAGAAAATAACTCAAGATTAGAAATATTTTGACCTTGAAGAATGTTTTGCAGAAATATTGAACTATAATTAAACATTTTATTTCTTTTTCAAATTTCTTAAATAATAATTTTATTTTTAGACATTATTTTCCAATGGTTTCAGTAGTACGTATACAAAGTTCTATGAAAGATCTGTAAATTTTTACAGGCTCCAATGGCACTTTATATATATTACCCACCCTGAATTGGAACTGTTGAACATTTCTATACATGACATGAAGCTTGCCAAAGATAAGTGTTTACTTCATACACTCCAACCAGAACGCTTTTTATCAAAGATTAAGTAGAATTATGAAAAATATCACTTTGGTACATTGAGAAGTTAAAAAATGAAAGAAAATGTACGGAGCTTAAAGATATTATGCATTGAGGAAGAAAATTTAGTTTGTGTTATTAGATTAGTATTTTAGTTAGAAACTTATCTTTTGTCGCTATGTATGAATTTGTCGAACAAATATTGATCTTCTTAATTACATTTAGCTCTTTTTGCCATAAAGCTTGAAAAGTCAATTTTAAATTTGGCTAATAATATTAATTGAAAGCTTTCAAAAATAGTACAACTATTAAAGTTAAATTCAGTGTCTTTATGAGAAATTTTTATAATTTCTGTGCTGACCCACTTTATGCGCACCTATTCGTTGAATGTAAACATTCTCAAATAAAACTACGAATACTACGTTCACTTTCGATAACTCAAATGAAAAATTTCATCGACCGAGTTTCCATAAGAAAATTCAACTAGAAATACCGGAAATCACTTTCAAGTCTTTAGGTCTAAACTGTAAATATTAAGAAGAGGCATTATATATCAGTTTTTAGGTATAAATAACGTTAGTAAGATCACAAAAAATTCACTTGCGAATTGTTAGTTCTATAAAATACAACACGAAGATAAGGAAAATTTTCTTCTTGGTTACAAATCGAGATTTCGGTTTGGAACTTGGCTATCTGGTGACATAATTTTTCGTTGAAATTGTCACCTAATTTGTCCACTTGGTGATACTTTGGCTACTTTGGTGGCCACTTTGTTTTTTAAAAAAATCTCCAACTTGACAGGGTTTAGTTATTCTATATCATCAACCTTAACAGTATGAAATTTCAGCTCTTATTTGCTGGCAAATTTTAATTGCTTGTTACATGAATCTATGTACATCAATATAAACGAGTGTAAAAAAGACATTTTAGTGATAGTGACTGTCATAATTCGATTTTTTTCAAGTCCCGTTTAGTAAAATACACTCTAATGAATAAAATAAAATAAAATGAAATAAAATAAAAACAAAATAATTAAGAAATGAAGGAAACAATACTAGTTTTGTACTTTGAGATTTTTATGTTTGACAAAATCATCGCAACTCCTCTCCAAAGTATCTGTAACCAAGTTCAATTTATAAAACTCAAGTTCAGTGAACACATCGAATGATAGCATAAACCATATTTATAAGTGTTCTAACTATCTGCACTTCCGGTTGTTGATAAGACGATGGAAATGCTATTTCACTTAGCAAAACAAGGTCTTCAACTAAATTGTCAAAACAATTTACAAAAACAAGTTCTTCTGATCACGAAATCGGATCAAGGACAGAACCCACCAATGTTAGTGTTGGTAGATCTTTATCTGTTTCGTATAGTGTTGAGTTCGGTGAAAATATTTCGGCATTAAAAAGCACCTGATTTTTATTTCCGAATGTTAGTTTGTCAAAAAAGTTAGGTGGTGGATAGATGTTTTAGTCTCGTAACAATTATGTCAAGGACATTGGTTGATTTAAGGGTGCGGCATAGGAAGACGTTGTGGCTTAAGGCGATGAACCAACGCTACGTGTTAATTATTATGCTAAATTGAATTTTATTTTGATCGTGTAATTAAGAAATATAAAAATATTTGAATTAAACTAATTTTATTTTATCTCATGTTGTCATTTTTTATTACCATTCCATAAATTAAACTGCTGAACTATCACCATCACCAGTCCTCACTTAAAGAAACCAATTTGCAGCAAATGTAAATTAAGGGAATCTGGAATCTCTCTGTCGACAGTTTTGAATTTATACTGTGAATGAGTGGCTACAATAACGTGTTTGATTTTTTCACAAATTTGAGGTATTTTTAAATAATTTTCTTTCACAAATACAGGTTATTTTTAAAATAATTTTAAAAAAATATAATTTTCATTTACTATAAAAAAGTGAATTACCATTGTAATCGAGAATTGATGCATTTTTCGATAGATTCTATGACGTTATTTCTTTAAAAACGCGTATCAATTTCATGCTTTAATTTTTTTGTTGTATCATCATTACTATTAACTTTTTTTTTATGTAACATCATCTTTTTATTTATTTAAAAATTATCAAAATCTATTGCTAAAATATTTTTGTTTATCAAAAAATTCATCTAGTATTCGGATATCTTCCTAAGTAGAATTTCCATTAAAAGTAATCATATCAGAAAAAAGTGAGGTCGAGCGATGCTATTTTTTTTTTTAAATATCACTAGTGAATCATCAACATAGATCATCAAGAAATTTCCTCGAATGGTATTTGAAAAGAGAATCAACCTATTTGCAATTTAATGATTACTAATATAACACGATACATATTTCCAACAAAAATATGTTTAAAAGGGTTATTTGTTTGTGAAAAACTACGTTATAATAGTGATGTATAAAAAAACTTATCCAAAATTATTTATATATGATTCATAATCGTAAACATTAAAGTTCACTTTTTCATAATTTTTAAACAATATATCCTTTCAACTAAGCAAGTGATTGCTTAATTGCAATGGACATTTCCCGCATTTTTTCAAATTGAATTCGGGCAAATAAAAAAATATTAATTACAATAATTTCATTAATATTTAACTTTAAATTTGACTTCAAAGTTGTTTTGATAAAATTTAATTTTGAAAAAATACATGATCCTTAAAAGTCATTGTGTTAAGCGAAACATTGGATTATCTACGCATGCGCAAAATTACAACATGTACTGTGTGGATCGCATTTGTAACTGTCAATAAGGGGTTATTTCGCGTATGGATAATATGTGACGAATTTTCTTTCTTAATACTACATAAAAATATTTTTGACTGATTTCATGTGAATATTGTCATGGTTGTTGTAATAATAAATTTTTTTGTGATAATCAAAATTTTTTAAGGGGAGTTGGAGTTTAAGACATCTGCCTATCTTTCCCATGTAAAAATCTCTTTATTTAAGGAACATTTTCTCTGCTATACTTACGTACTTTGAAAAAAAATTGCACAAAATTGTTGGACCTTTTTGATATATTTTGAGGGTATAATTTTTAAATGTTTTGTTTTATTCCTTTAAAAAAAAAAAAAATTAAAATGACTGATACGCTGTAGAATTTTCAAAAATTATCCTTTTTGGTGACAATAAAACTGTATTAAATCATTAATTTGGAAAACAATACAAAATTCTACCATTTTATTGTGTGATATATTGGTAAGAACATATGTCACAAATTTTAGGCATATATCGTTAGTAGTTTTTGAATAAATATTCTTTACGTATCAAAAACTGCTGTTTCGTGATATGGACCATAAAATTTGACTACAGATTGATACTCAATACTGAAAAAAAAAAAAAATAAAAAAAAAAAAAAAATAATAATAATACCTCTAATTTAGAGATGATACAATTTTTTGTATGTTGGATTAAAAAATGTTTGAAGTTTTTTTTTTTTTTTTTTTTTTTTTTTTTTAATTAATCTCAAAATAGATTTTTTGACATTCTTAAGCCCACTTTCTTTCGAACCCTTACCACGATTTCCCCCCTCTTTGCTACATAACATTTGAACGGAATTTTGTTCTTAGTAATCAGAATTATCAAGAAACTTGAAAGAAAAAACAAAACACAATTCAAATGCGTCCAGTAGATCTCTATTTATATTCATGGTCTCTTCCTCCACAGGCCTCTAGCTCCGTTAGAAGTGTAAATATTAGTGATGAGTGATCCGTACTTTTTTCCCCTTTATATTTAACAATTATAAATGTAAATATTAATCAGTTAGATTTTATCCATTTTGTTAAATCTGTGAAATGGAACCTTAAGTTATAAACGTGGTTTATTTGTAATAAATAAAGAAACCTCAATAAAAACATAAAATTAAAATTTCGCAATAAATTTTGAAAATAAAAAAATTATCCTTGCACTTACTAATTATTAAAAAATATCTAAATTCTGACTGAAAAGCCTGTTAAATTTTTTTGTAATAAGGGTACATTCTTGTTACATGCTCATTTCATCTTTTTAATACAATTTTAGATAAGCACCTTGCGTTTTTTAATTTAGCTCACAACACGTGGCGAAAAATTTCGAGGGAAACCATTTCCTCCCAATAAATTGATTGCATAAATAGACTTCTTGTGATATTGCATATAAATCATTACGTTTTGTTTTGTCATGCCAGAAATATTTTAAGTGCCCTTTTTTGAGATAACTAACCATTTGTACAGCTCATTTGATAAATGTTTATAGTGATTCCATTGTCTGGAACCCAGGCTAAAATAATTATTTAAACACAAATGGGGATTTTGTTCAAGTATGCAGGCCTGTGCACATAACCATATAGGTTATTTGTCATACTCACCGATATCTGCTTGGCTTGTTTCCTAATTGCTCGGTGCAGATCCTCACTGTATTTGGCGGTATCTTCGACGATCATAGTCACTTCTGCCAACTCAGACTCCATTTTTGTTCGAGAGGTGATGACGTCGCTCTTCAGCTTCGTCTCCGCTTCGTACACCCACTTGTTCACCTCGTCAAGTTGACTCTGGATGTCATGGCTGGTACAGAAACCAAGAGATGAAACATCTTTAGTATGCTTATGAAACAGTGTACTACTTAGAAGGTTAAGGGAATTTGGTGCTTATCACAACTCCGAAAACATATAATTCAATTTTATGTTAAACACGACTCTATTATTACTCTCAAAGTAAGTTTTGGACCACGGACTTGCTGAGCACAAGCTCAGCAAGTCCGTGCTTTACTTGTCTACACCGATGATGCTCATTTTCTTTCACTTTAAAGTGGTAGAAAATATTTTTTCAAATTTAAAGCAAACGCAATTTTTTTTTTCTTTTTTTTTTCTTTCTTTTCCGTATGCATCCATGAGAAAAGAAGTGCAAAGGATTAATTTCTCCCTGGTTTATTCGTACGTAAAGTATTTTGAAACTGAAAATTCGATGTTTATGACACTTATGGAGTTAATGGTTTATGAAATGATTTCCTGAAAAGGTGGGATTCGTTTGTTAATTGCTTTTTTCGTAGCCGATCGGATCTTAGTCTTTTGCAATCAGGTGAATGAATTTTTCATGTTTGATCAACGCTTGTTCAATATTTGACGGAATTCAAAATTCCTTCTACTGTGATCGAACGTTCGATTTTCGGAAGTAGATAATCATAAAATGTAGTATGGTTAGTTTCGTTTCAATTCTTAATTATAAGAACAGATTTAAAAAAAAAAAAGAAGGAAAAAAAAAATCTTTGATGCCTGTCTATCTATCGTCCGCCTGAAGACTAATTGGAAGAGGTTAAAAAGACATTTAGCATGCATAGTCCATATATATCAAAACATACACATGTTAGAAAATCATATTATATTTGCACCTTTTTCACAAAATGTTTCAATTTTTTTTTTTTTCAAGTATGACTTTTTTTAAAATAACGATGTGTTTAGTATCAATTTTTGATACATCTGACATGACTTCTAAAATCTACAACATGTGTAGCTATTGCATTTTTTTTTAAAAAAAAGAGGCAAATTACCTGACGAAAAATCTTTACTAAAAACTATTGGATGTCAAATAATAGAAGCAAATAAAATGATTCTTTCACTTAGTTTTGTACAAATCAAATTTTTTAACTATTTTGCATGGTACGCTATTGGGGAGTTATTTTTTTTATAATTAACCTGGGCCCCTTTTCTAAATATCGCTGGAGAATAATATATATTCTTTATATAGGTAAGACATGAACAGTTATTATTGGAAAATGCAGTCGTTCCATTAATGTTATTTTTACATAAGAAATAAACAATTCAAATAAACTTGCCAGTCAATTGACTAATGGCATAAATTCAACCTTTGATCAACAAAAAAAAGTTCTCTACTGGAAGATAAATCTGAGTGAGTATAGTAAAAATTGAAGCAATTCAACAATGCCATAGATAGCAGTTATCTTAAACCAACTAAAAAAGCAAAAATTATAATCTTAATTAAAATTATTTACTATCATTAGCTGAAAGTTTCAACATTTCCCTCTTTTTTTTTTCTTCTTCTTCTTCTTTTTTTCTTCCATTTCTGATGTAGCGAAATTAAACAAAAAGCCATTGATATTTAGCTGTCGTTTTCGTCACTCCGTTTCAACTCCGATAAAAATGTACGTATGATATTGTAATTCGTTTGACATCAATGAGCTAAGAGAATTTGATTATAACTTTAATGAAGTTATAAACGAGAGTAATTCTGAATAAAATGCAAGTGAGATAGTCTTTTTTTCTCTAGAAAATGAGATGAAGAAAATCACCAACTCTTTTATCAGGTCTCAATTATGTTAAAAAATTGTTGAACACCTTAGATTAGTTTGATATTTGTTAATTACACAAAACTTTATCACATGATTAGGTTGATGAATGCAATGTATGTACAAATAATAATATGAAATAAGTTTATATTCTATTTCACAAAACGATAACAAGGAATAGCGATCTTTTAACAATTTTTAATAACTCCACGGAATCTCATTACCCTTTAATAATATAGCTATAATATGTCACAGACAGTGATAGAAGTGTGGGTAGACGCGGGGTGACGCGTCTCCCCATTTTTCAAGAAAATACCCATGCGTCCCCCCACTTCTAAAACTATTAAAATCCATCCCCCTCACTTCTAAAACCACTGAAATACGTCCCCTCACTTTTAAAAATTCTTAATCCGTCTGAAAACTACTAACGAAAAATAACATAACACTTTAAATGTAGTGACACTGAGAAAAAGTGATTTAAAGTTTTCAAATGGTAAAAAAAAAATAGTTATGATATATATATCTCATACTATTATAAATATGTATTATACTACTTTGTATAAAGATATAAGAACTTTTATTTACAAATAATTTTCATTTGATCAACTTTTAACTTTGGAGGAAATTTCTGTTCTTGTTTCATATAAGGACAAACTATTGAAAAAAAAAAAAAAAAAAAAAAAAAAACATTTTAGAGTTCTCTATTAATTTAATTTCATGAAAATATGCACATTTAGAAGTACTATTTAAATAAAAAGAAACTCACTATAAAATCGAAAATAAATGAAATGTTACTTCACTTTCTACCTTACTCCCAAGTAAAAAAAACCAAGTCACAGAATATTCATTAAAATAACAATAAATTTTGAACCCTTGTTCAATGTTAGTTTTAGGAAGTATAAATTATTTCCTTACTAGTTAATATTTTTATTGTAAAACGTGAAATTACAAAATTTTTGGTGGGGTGGGGGAAGGATGCATTTGTCACCAACTTTTGGGCATCCCCCCCCCCCCCACTTTTCTTTTCCCACTTCTACCACTGGTCACAGAATGTGGTTACTTCCTTTTTGAATGAAAATTGTAGATGCCTTCCATCTCCTGAAAACATTTGCAATGGGATTCTAATTGTTTCACATCTTGAAAGTAATGTACATTGTCCTGATCAGGTACTTACCAGAAAAGGACAATGAAAATTACTACTATTTAAAGAAAAGTAGTTAGTTCTTCAAATGTCTTCAATAATTAGAAAGTTTTTTCACAGACAATCAAAGTAAAGAAAATTCTTTGGAATTTAAAGGACACTTCTAATAAATAAAATTTGGTCGATAAACACTATCTTAAATCTCAGAAAGGCCAAAATGCATGGATATGGCAAGGCATCAGCTTTTATAAACTAGAAGGTGAGTTTCAAGGTCGGTTGCAATTCTAAATTTGAAAGATAGATTATCAGAATATGGAAAACGTTCAAAATTAAAAGCAATTCTATCTTAAACTCCAAATCAATGAAATCAAATACTAAAAGCGTGTGAGGGAAGTATCAGAAATATAATCATTTAAAGTGTAACTCTTCGCAGATATTGATTCCACAAATGCTCAAATTGATATCATTCGAAAAATGCGTCCTAATTATTCGAGGAAATCGAAGTGTAATATTACATTCGTTTTAAAAATGCCTCTTTTCAAATAATAACATTTGAATTGAGAAAACATTTTTAGGAAATCGACGTCTAGTTCCATAATGGATCATTTGAGTCAAAAAGTTCGGTATCTCTAGAAGTCTCTAATCGAATGTTGCTGGCAAATAAAGTAAAGGGAAAAAAAAATTGATAAAAGCAAAAGCTCGTCGAACGCGAGAACGTCGAGAGAGATTGGAAAGTCAAAGTAATGAAAGAATTCGTTTCAGCGAAAAAAAGAACAGATTCGAAGTGTACAAAGAATTCCTAAAGAAAAAATTCGAAGAAGCTAAGAATAAAGGGCGCCAGAAAAAAAAGGACCAAGAAAAGTCTCAAGTGCATTGAAGGAAGCTGTACCAAATTTGGAAGCGTTTGCAGAAGTTTCTAAACGAGATCGTACTCGCTTGGATTCCAAGTATGCAGACGAAAATAAAAGGCTTGTCACCAATTGAAAATCTCAATGGAAACAATGTAGACCGCTCTAGTCTCATTGATGAACGAAAAGAAATTATTCTCTAAGAGAGAGAAGCGTAGTTGTAACAGACATTGCTAACGCTTCGTCACATTTATTCCACCGACAAGACATATCTGCATCGGAAGATACCGACAAGCTATGTCTGCATCAGAAGATACTAGAACGATAAAAATAAATGGAAACTGACAAAGATAGGTCAGATGAGATTTAAGTTTCTGGAAATATGTGAGGAAAATATGCCTTTAGCTAAATTTTATATCATCCTGATAAAGATAAAGGCAACTTTGATCAACAAAACTAGCCGACAAATCAAATAGAAATAAATTTAAGTCTCCGGGATGTTTCGAATAAAGAAAGGTCGAATACATATTCGATTATTCAAAAGAATGGAATAAAAATGTACCTATTATTAAAATCTGACACTGAAAATTGTTGTTCTTAAATGTTACATCAGAAAAAGCAAAGGAGGTTAGAGAGATTTATCAAAAGAACCCAACCAATTAAAAGTAGAAGAAACGGTTCAACAAGTTAATTTTTCCCCATTAACAGCTGTATTTAATAATATTTAGTATGAGGATATAAAAATGAAAATTCCTCTAGGAAACGAAAAGGTGCTCTCGATGTTCATTCATTAAACTCAGTCAATTTTGAAACATTCAAAGGATCGAACGAAAAGGGTTAACAGCAGGAAACTGAAAATGTTCTAATATTTCAAATATTGATTGAAATCGATCTCATCAAATACAGCATCCTTCGCTTAGGTATAGAGTTGGGGGGGGGGGGATAATAATAATAATAATAATTCGAGATTTCTCTGGAAAATAATGAACGGTGGCTTCCAGAAATAAACAATTATTTACTATTTGGTAAATTATGAAATATTTAAGCCAGATGGTTTCTATTCTTTCGAATTAATCTTACCGCCTTTTGCAGCTAAGTTAAATAAAGCAGAACTACTAGTTTTTCTTTATTTCCATTACAAAAATCATGATGATGTTCACTTTATTGTGTCAAATTATGCTATCCTTACTCGGCCTAAAATAATTATTCTGTGAATGAATATATACTATTTTTAAAAATAGCTTTATAATAAGCAATATTATTTTACTACTCTCACTGTGTAATTTTTTTTGTACATTGTTTTTGTCGATATTTATATTACTATGGTTGATGTAAAAATTATATATAAGAAGCGAATTGTGTTCAAAATGAGCTAGGTACATTAAAAAATAGCACCGAAATTAATAATTATAGCTTCTGAATTATATTAATGTTGAGAGAAGTTTAAACTGTGTCTGAAGTATACTATACTAAAGTTTTGTCTGTTTGAGTTTATTTCCATAGATTACTACAAATGCTACAGACAACTGCGATATATCAAATGTAAGATCTCGCTCAAACAAGTTTCCATACCGAAATTATACCGGAAGTTGGGAAATATCGGCTGTAAGTCATTATGTAATAAATTCCTGATGACTAAACTATAAATGCTGCAGGCATGTGTCATTTACAAATTAGAAGGTCTCGATAAGATTATAGGAATTACAGAAAATTCAATTGGAAGTGCTTTAAAAATTCGACCGAAAGAATTATTCTAGATTTTCTACAGGAAATTCACACTGTGACTGCAAATAGAGATATCGGATCGGAACTTGGATATTCAGTAACAATATTTCTGCTAACATTGAGACATTTAAAAAAATAACATTATATCTTAAAAATTGAATGAAATAGGGTGGATTAAAAAGGTACTTACTTAACTTCAAATGAGTTATGAGTTAAGGAAAATTAGGTACAAAATCTAAATTGATTATTTTAATTTCTAGATCTTCATATTTTAAAGATTGGCTACTTATTTGCACATAAGAAAGTATAATTGAAAGTAGTATTTTGTTTAAGATACATTTTTGAAACAGGGTGTATCAAAATACTATCACAGCAACATGAATGAATTCTTTTTTCTAAAAAGATAGGGTTTATTAAATATTAATTAAGTCAATTTCATACATAGAATGTTAATTTTTTTGCATTTATATGATTTATATTCGAGGATATTTTTGTCACATTGACGTTTATATCTCAAGTTTCTGTACTAGAATTTACATTTTGTAACTTTTAAAATACATTACCCATGAAAGTCATAATATCTTTCTATAATACTTTATTGTATTTAGAATATTTTTAAAATTTGTACTCACGCCTACATAATTTTACGTTATAAAAATATTCCAGATGAATATTTATTAATTTAATAGCCAAGCATATATTCTTATATAGCAACTTAACTCAGCAGAATTTTTATTGTTATAATGACTAATCTAAGGATGTTATGAGGAATATTTTTAATTATTAACTTTTATTATTTTTAAGGGCATATATTGACAATCATTTTTAATCACTTTATTGTACTACTAAATTGTATTCCGTATTGCATAATTTATTCAGTTGTGTACTTCTTTAGTGTGTGTATATTTAAAATTGGTTTGCAGTAAATATATATTTTTTTAAATAATTATTATAATTTTCTTAAAAAATTTTGAATAAAAAGAGAAACAATTGTTATTTAGTCTTCGAAAGTGTTTGTTTTCAAGAGAGTAGCAGTAAACTGTGTGTTATTCTATCTTTTCTTTAAAAAAACTTTGATGTTAGTGTATTTTTGAATTTTTGAAAAACAAGCACGAAAGAATGTCAGTATCATCAGCAGAATAGGCCACAAGTTACTAAATACTCTGGAAAAAATACCTATAACTTTGTTTTAGCCATGGCCCTATTTTAATTTTTTTGAGTTCTAGGGAAATGTGAACTAGGCATCAAACAATAAAAATGTGTTTTTTTTCAAGAAATATTTTATAGTAAGTAAGTCCGTCTCGAATATGTACAGTATTTTACTGACAGTATACTAAAACACCAAATAGAAAGCAGACGAAATCGTAGGTATGTTTTGATAGCATAGTTACTTATTAACTATATTGACTTTTATAACATTATATACTGTAAAAAAATATCCCGACCACTTTTGTACAGTCTCAATTTCTAGAATTAAATTGTTTTTATCATAGTTTGAAATTATCATAACATGCATTTAGATTAGGACATTTTTATTTATTAATGAAAAAGTGCTACCCTTATAAAAGTAGACAAGTGTTTCGTTTGTTGGTAAGAAAATTAAGACATGATATCTTTATTTATTTTTATGGTTTGCTAAATTTAGCATTATTTTTAAGTTGCTTGTTCTTTACTCAAGTTGCAGATAAATGAAAAAAAAAAAAAAAAAAAAAAAAAAAAAAAACTTAACACGATATAAAGGTTGGTTAATTATAGTTGTTGAATGAACCTTTGTATTTATTTATTTAGGCATGGTTTTAACATTAACAATCAAATTAAGGGAACATTTATCTCATATTTGTATCCGTTTGCCTTTTGTTAGTCAGTTATTTCGGATGTAATAATTATCGAAATCATATTTATGGGATGAACAGTACTTTGGTTATTTTTTTCCCCGTTATGGGCAAACAATTTTATGTTTTGTCTAGTAAGAAATTTGAGCAAAACTTGAGATATGAAGCAAACGAGGTTTTACAACATTCTGGATAAAATATAATTGAAGTAATATGTATGCGAAATACGTCGAATAACATTTGTGTTAATTTCCAGCTGGCCTTCAATTTCCATATAATGTGTTAACTTTAGATATATTTGAGATTTTTATTATTTTTCTTCTACCTTTTATTGAATGACTTTTTATGAATGAAAATACAAAGTAAACTTTTGAAAAGGTAGCTTGTTAATTTAATTAAATATCTTAGAATTGCAAAATTGTAACCTTGTGTACCCTTCATTTTACCTGGTATATCGCAGAACATCAACGTTTTCAACTAAAAATAATTTCGAATGGCATCCGAAGTTAATTTTTGAACAATTTGTCTTAACCGTCATTTTAGATATAAACTTTCATTGATGATACATTTAATTTCTGTAAAATAAAATGCTATTAGATGGAACACCAATAATATAAAGGAAACGAAAAGCCAGATAAAAAATATTGCATGAAAACTAATACTGATTTATATGTATTTATGTATATTTTTGTAAGTTGAAGTGCTCCAATTAAGTTTTTTTATGAACACTAATTATTTTAATAAACTTGAACATGCACTCCATCAGTAGCTTGAAGAATGCCCAGTCGGTAATCCACTTCCCTCAACGAGTTGATCTGGAAAGCAGATGCTGTGTCACGTAGCAAGAACTGGATTACTGGCAGGTCACATTCTCCAAGTTACCAAGAGGATTCATGGTGTAGCTTATTAAGGTAAAATTACTTTATATATGATACTAATTTATTTCATCTTTAAATTCCAATAAAAGATATATTAATCAGTATAATAGTTTTCGTGCAAAGTTTTATTTTTTATCAGGGCAATACTTCTTGGTCAATCTCGATTATTTCATGCGGATTACATATAAATAGTTGTATTTGTTCTCTTTGAACTCCTACGAAATAATAGCAGACTTTCCTTCAACTGAAATTTTTTAAATGAATATAGCAGTTCATATAAAATAACAGAACAGTTTAATTAAATAGAAGAGCTTTTTATTTTCTTGATTGCACTTTGTCAGTGCGACTTTCGCGACAATTGAATGATGCTAATGTATTAACTTATATTTGTATGTATTTAAAAGATGAGTCTGTCTTTGTCGAGGTGCTTGTCGGTTTCGTTTCCACTTGTACGCATGTACGCCTTGTATTTATGAGGTCACAAATATTGCTGGTGCTTACTGATGAATTTTGAAGAGGGTTGACAGAGACCATTATCTAAATTAACAATTGAATCAGAATTAGATTTAATGAAAAGGAATTCAGAAGGACTAATCTACTTTTTTAATGTTTCAAGAATCGTGTAACAGTAATTATTTAAGAAAACAGTGTCCACTAATGCTTTTATGCATAAAAAAAAAATAAAAAAAAAAATAAAAAAAAATTATGAAATATACTTGTAACATATCGAGAGGATTTTTTCTTTTTAATTTTCCAATCTTTTCTATCCGAAATCTGATTTTTCAACTCTAGTCCTTGCTAGTTATTCAATCCTTCATCGAATCACCATCGCTTGGAAAGAAAATATTATCGGAAAAGGTGATTTTTAAAGCAAGTATTAATCCTTTGCGGTCAAGGCTTGTATTGAGATAACACAGAAGTATTACCGGAAAATCACCTCAAGGCAACAAAGGGTTGAATAGGGCAACAACGATTTCTCTTCGTTCGTTCAATAAAGTATACAAGCTTTATTAAATCAATAGTTCATCTTTAAATTTGTGATTGGAAAGTTTTATATTATGGTAAGCAGTTTTAAGTATTATTGTAATTACGAATAGTAGCATTTACTGGAAAATACGGAACAATAGTTGCACGCGTTCAACTAATGCAAAAACGTACTTTCACACTCTCAAAGAATGCCATAAAATCTCAGTGAAATATTAGCATACAAATGTCAATGTGTAGTGGAGGTGCTTACCTTTATTAATAGACATCTATTTTATTTTTATCTATTAACTTTAAAAATTTATGCAGATAATTTACTTTCAACTGATGATAATTTTGAAATAAATTGTTTGTTTTTATATATATATATATATTTATTCAGATGTGAAGCATTTATTTCAGACAAAAGGCATATTTCAAAGTATGAAGCATACAGTATATAATTCATAAATATATTGGAGGTGTAATATTTCAAACCTAATTTATGATTGTTTATTTAGAAATATACTTTTTCTTTTTCGTTTAAAATAATAACTGGTAGTAGTTGTTTTTTTATGTTGTTAGCCTTAAAGGGTTTAAATTTTCAAAAATAGTATACAAACAGATGAAATTTTAGATGGTATCTGAGTCGATAACTTGAAAATTTGCTATTAAATGTAAATATGTCAATGTAAATTTAAAAAAAAAAAAAAAAAAAAAAAAAAAAAAAAGACTTTTTTGTAACAATTTTTATATTTTATAGCCTTTGTCAAAATATTTCGATAGCAAAATTTCGACTGTAAATTTTTTAGCTTTAAATGCCATACAAAATTCAATGGGGAAAAATGTATTTCGTGTTTTTCTCTAAAATCTCCTGAAATACATATACATAAATATTGTAATTGGCTACCCATGAGTAAAACTTCAACTATATTGAAATACATTTTTTTATATTTATAATTAATGGATTAAAAAACATTGAATTATTGTTCCCAAGTACGGATTATCCAATTTCAAATCATTCTAAAGTACCATCTTGTCTTTCAACAGTTCATACTTAAAATTCGTTAGTAAAAGAAATTAGTCCAAACTATACTTACCACTTTGAGATATAACTGCTGTAGTCAACCTTTGAGGTGGAACTGAGGTCCAGTGCTTCGATATTCTTGCTCTTGGTCGTGGTGGTCGTTGTAGCGTATCTTTTGTAGTCATCGACATAGTTGTAGCTGTACAAGTCGTCAGCGGTTCTGTAAGTGTAGCTGCTGTGAGGGGTGGCCCTGTAGTAGTAAGTATGGTAAGGGGTGTTATAGATATGAGTGGTAAGAGGCACCCAGTATTCAGTGGTCTTCGTGGTCTTTGTAGTAGTCTTCTTATTGAGGTCACTGTCGTAGTCGTAGCTGGATGAGATCTTCGATGGACCTGTCTGGTAGCTGCTTGGTACCCAGGACACGCCGGACTTCAATACCGGTTCGTCAGACAAAGTGTAAGGATCGGGTCGGACTCTGTTTCTTCCTACACGGTCGGGAGTGGTGGCTCGCAAATGGTCGTAGTATCCTGGGCCATAGCCAGTGGTGTTGAGAGGACTATAGAGATCACTGTTTGGAGACCTCAAGCTGCCTTTTGATCCGATCACTTTCTCTGCGGCAGGTGTACCACCGTGGAGATGCGAACCGGCAAAGGTGTACATACCGAGATCTCCTCTGTCAGACCTCAGGTGGGTCTTGGCCAGGCTATTCCTATAATTCTTCTCGACATCCATCGCGTAGGGTGAGTACAATGATGTACCGTATCGGTAGTTGTCGCCGTATACGCCGGTCAAAGGCTTGTGATGGTGGTAGACCATAATGAACCGGTTCTTCAACGAGTTTCTTAATTTAAGTTCGATCTCGATTGGGTCGGATTAAGAGGGGGCGGGGTCCTCTGGTAATGGGGCGTCCTCTTGCAGGGAGATTGCAGCACAGAATAACGAAGTAAGGACACAGAGAGGTTCTGGGGGAATCGGCTTGCGGCTGCCCACGCATTTTTTGGCCCCAGGGTTTTCTTAGATTGCGCTTGTTTTATTTTGAGATGCTTCTCTGATTTTCGGGGTGCCCTTGATAGCGAAACAGTTGGGCGCTTGCCCGAATCTCGACTCCCAAAGTGAGACTGCGTTGCTCCCCGCCTGTCGGGGATTCGTCAGAAGAACTAATTTCAGAGAAAGCGGAGCATTCTCGTGCTTTTTTCATTTGTCAAGGTCGCTTTATTGTTGAAGCTGACGCTCTGTTGTTTCTGACAAAATCGGAAACACGCGGCTGCACTTTAAGATTCTAGACAAGTCAGCAGTATTTATTGTAAACAGTTACTATACGTAATTAATGATGTCATTTATAGTTTTTGAGCAGTCAGCTATAGTTTTCAGAATTTTTTTTGTGTAAGTCAAATATTAAATGTGTTCTTTTCTTTTAATTACTTTCGTTATCTCTTTACTCTCTGCATGGTTTTTAGGCAAGATCTTCCTAAATACATGACATCAGATGCATAGTATACTACAATATAAGAATTTGACACAGATTTTAAGATTTTTTTCATGCCTGATCTGTTTGTAATTTTTAATTATTTATAATAGGTATATTACATTAAACTGCTTGTAATTCAAGTTATGTGTTAAACTAAGTTTTGATTAACTATTTCCATAATGTGAGAACGATCTTGGGTTCCAAGTAATAGTCAATTTGCCACCAAATGAGTTTTCCTTCTTAAATGTCATATTTTAATTATTGAAATTTATATATAGAACAAAATTCTTGCAAATGAATGCATATACGTCGTAGGAGAATCGCAAATGGTAGTTGAAAGAAGGTAAACGTTCTCGCACAGAAAATTATAGTCATTAAAAGTCGGAGGTAGATACTTTTAGTTATTCATCATCGACCCATTATTATATAATAGCATGATGAAGATTCTGTAAGTTGGCAGTGTCGATACTATGGTCAAAATAAGACTGTAGTTAACACAATTATTCCATGGTCCGTCCTCTTTGTCTACGATTTCACGACAACTTCGAACAAATAACCGAACACAATCAAAACTATTCCAGCACGTGAGAATCCAATGAATTTTTCGCGTCATTCGATCATTTATCATTTTAATATAAGAACTTCATCTATGATGTAAGATCCACAATAAGTGATCCCTACTCCACACAATCCATAAACCATAGAAAATATTATCATAATTATTGCCACAATACTCATGTTGATGTGATGGACCTAAAGGACATTACCACAGAAGCCTGATCGTATTATTTGGTATTATCACTCTAATTTTAATTCAACATAATATAACGCAGAATTCACAAAAAGAAAATTATTAATATTTTTCTTTAATATTGACAAATGAAAAACTGCTTTATAATTTATTAAGTAAGTCAAATGGGAGTGTAAAAACCGTTGAAACAATTTAGCTAATACGGAAATAAAAAACATATTAAACTCTTAATTACTTTGTTAAATACAATCTAAGAAAATCCTGAAAGGCTGATCTAAGAAATGATAAAGTATAATTTATCACTGTTACTTTTGAGTTTGTATTATAAAATACTTACGTTTAATAATTCACCGCATACTAACATCTTAAAAGATACTATTTTCATAGCTCAAAATCGCTTTGGGAGGAATAAATAGTTCATGATTTTAGCTTAGCCTTTTTGAGAACGAATGTTTTGTCACCAGAAAGAGACTTACCTCTCTATATTAAAAAAAAGTAAGGAATCTAATTCTGTGCCACTTGTATCTCAATTTCTGGTACAAGGGGAACTGCGAAATTTCAAACATAAGTAGTTTTGGCATTCGTTTAGGAGCCAAAAGAAGAAAAAAAAATTGAATTTTTAATTAATTTTTTTAAATTAAATTTTAAAATTTGGCCGTAATGGTAATCCAATGGGAAAAAGGTTTCCCCCTACACTTCTATCTGAATAAATACTTGAAATATTTACTTTTTTCCATTGAAGTGGAAATGGTTATAAGCCGAAAAAATATTCTTTCGCGGACGGCATTAGAAATGTCGTTGGATGACAAAAAAATTAATTTGATACATCATGTTTTAGTGAACACTAAAACTAATTTTTTTTTTTTTTTTGCTTTTTTGTTTCTCCGGAGGGCTCTTTTGACCTCTAAAAAAGGGTGACAGAGACGTGGGGGGGGGGGGGGAATGACGTCAGTTCAAAGAACATAATGCATAAAATCCAAGTGATAAGCCATTCAGATTGTGCAGTTTGATTAAGTCTTTCAACTGACTTTCGGCCAACTCTGAAATTTTAATCAAAAGTATTTTTATCTCTGAAAATTATTTAAAGGGAGCCACACAATAATAAAGTTCAACTACTTTTTAAAATTGGCCAATGATTTTCTTATTTTCTGAGCGTTAAGTTAAATGTGTGTTCGTTAAAATTAGTAATTCATTCTATTGTTAGCTGTGTGTTCGTAAATTGCGCTGTTCTGATTTCTTCATTTGGTTCGCCACAATTAAAATAAAAAGTTTAGAACTCGTGACTGTTCTATAAATGATTTCAGTATTGGGGGGAAGGAGTAATGCAAAATTATCTGGTTACGGTTGCCATACACATTTTGCGATTAATTTAATTTGTCATATCCCGCCATTCTTCAAATTACTAAATTTTGGAAAAAGTACACACTCGATTTGAAATAAATAAATAATAATAATAATAATAAATAAATAATTAAAAAAAAACAAAAAAAAAACGGACAACTACGGACAATTCAATTTTATATAATTGTATAGTTTAGAATTATAATTTTATAATATTAAAAAATTAGCCTGGGGATATTTGGGGATAAAAAACTGCACTCCTTGAAAAATTAAAAACAATACCCCCCCCCCCTCCCCCCCCCCCACAATTTTATGTAGGTTTTTCAAAACCTATTATAATCCACATTGTCTCTAATTTAAAACTAATTTGGAATGAAATAAAAAACTACAAACCCTTGAAAGCAAAATCCATGCCAGCATCAGTAAAATTCTTTTCTTGAAATCATGAAAGATGTTTTTTAATTCACTTCAAAATTGAAACTGAATTGTTTGCATAAATAGAAATACCTCATCCCTCTACTTCAACCGCTTTACTTATCGAACAAGAAATATATGCCATTAAGTATTATTTCAAACTGCCACCTATGGGGGGTTGTTATTCTCATGGTATCATCAAGTAATCGATTTTTTTAATTGACTTTTTTCCACTTAGTTTGTACTAAACGACTCACTGTACGATGTTTTGCGTATCAATGGACCATTTTGGGTTTTGTAAACGTTACTGAGCAGGCAACTTGAAGGTAGAGAGGCAAACCAAAGGCATCAATTCACGAGTGAATAACAGAAATTGCGTTAAAAATCCCAAGCTATTCCATTTTTTGGGTTTTAACAATACACAGCCAAGGTAGGGGGTCACTGAGAATAGGAAGCCCCTTTCGGAGATTATGCAGCGATCTCCTGGTTTTTCGACTGACACAAATCAATGCGAGCGCATTCAGGGGCGAGCTCTAGTATTTTTTAATTTTTTTTTTTTAATTCGTCTTTGCGGATCATCTCGTAATTGGAACGTTAGAGAATAAATATCGCATTTGAAATACCTTGTGTATTTACACAAATATATTAAAAGGAAAGTTTGTTGTTTTGCTACTAAACCAGTTTAAAATGGGTTAATGAATTTTTATGAAGCAATCAGTCAATATTCAAAATAACATTAATATGGACAGCTGCAATCTTCTTCCCCTTTTCTTGGACAGCTGAGGCATTCTAAAGGTTTCAAACTAAACCATGCACCTGAATATTACAAAACGCTTTAATGACCTATATTTTAAACAATTATGAGCTTTTTTTTTATTTTTTTTTATCTTGTCTCTATTCTTCTTTTGGAACCGTTTCCCACAAATTTATATGTTACGTAGTTGTCTATGCGGGACAACTAGTAGATAACCACATGTTAGCTATGAGGTTTCAATAGCATTGAATTTCGGATTCTATCCTGCTTATAAATTTTCCAAAGACCACAGCGCAATGTATTTGAAGTGGTTTGCAGCTACGTAAACGTAATTAAATGTCTTAATTAACAACCATATATATACAGTACACATACATTACTTACTATTAAACAATGTGTGTTATCAACCAAACGCATACTAAAAAAGAATGCGTCCCATGAGTAATGAAGCTACTTGATATGTTAACTTATACACTACACAGAAGTGAGAAGCTTATACATGAGATCTGTATGTCTGTATTTCCGACCTTCCGTATGTCTATCTGAGGACTAGATTTCCAACCAAAATTATAAATGCTAGAGACATGTTGACTTTCATCAAGTGTAAATTCTCGTCGAGGAGAGTTATTACAAAAACTAGACGTCGTCGGATAGAAGCGGACATTTAGTGGTCACAGTTTTGCAAGCGGGCATTTACTATCACAAAACAATACGTTAAATTACGTATACTTCATAACCGTTTCTGATTCCACATTTAGAAGGGAAAATTTGTATATCGTAACAAATATTTACTTTAAGATGGCAAAAATCCTTTTACTCCTGTGTAAAAAATGCATTTGGGTGTCATTAGCTCCTTACCCAATCCCCGAAATAGACTTTCTTCCAAGAAATTAGAAATGCTGATCGGATAATTTATCAAGATTCTCAGAGCGTAGAAAAAACGTGTCGACTTGCCATAAAAAAGCGAAAACTGGCACAGGAATTCCCTTCTCTATAAATAAATCTACATACATTAAACGGTTAACTAGGAGCAGGGAATCGTTTTATTCTGAAAAAGCATATCGCAATATTTGATGCAATTTGAATTAGTTAGTCTTTATTCAGCATTCGTTTGAAATTCAAAAAAGTTTACACAAAATGAATTGAAGTGTCAAATATAATTTAATATTGAAAGGCGAATTTTGAACTGATTAATTTAGAATATAATTTAAAATTAAATATTTTAATGATTCGCAAGATTACTACTATTCATATTTGTTTAGTTTTGTCATTGAGCTCTTGTTCGAATGTAAAATGGTCTCGACTAGATTCAATTGAGGAGGATAGATACAGAAACGTAACTCAAATTGCCTTGTTGTAAAATCAGATAAATTATATTTTACAGCAAAAAAAAAAAAAAAAAAAAAACTTCTTAATTTCCATCTTTCCGCAAAATTTTATTTTATAATTACTTAAAACTAAATAAACTCTGTAGAACAGGTTGACCAGATCTCGAATTAATGAAAAGTTGAAGCAATGCTGGTTTATTTTTTATAAATATAATCTTTTTTTTTTTTTTTTTTTTAAATAATTATTATTATTAAATGAGGATTATATTGAGGGTACTTATATATGTTTACATTGAAAAAGCTTTCCGAAATTACGTAGCGTAAAGAATTAGTATAACCAACCCATCACTATCTTAAATCGAGCTGTTTCAAGCGATTAAAAAAAAAAAAAATTACGTTCACTATTATAGATCTAAACATAAACTGACATATTATGAACTTGAAATAAGAGTCAATAGTTTTTAATATATGAAACTTTAGGTATAAAAACTTAGCTATTAAACTTGCGTGACTTCTTTTAGACATTTGACGGCTGAACGGTATTCGGCTTCACAAAACCAAGGACCAATTCTTAAAAGATGCTATTGAAACATATTTTGTTCACGTATCACACGTATAAACTACTATGCGGAACCTAGCAACAGTCACTTTTCTGGGACTGTTGCTAGGCGCATTATAAATTATTTTTAAAGTTACATGAGTGTTTCTCCTAGCATCCCCTACTTCCAACAGAATATTAAAAAATAAATGAGCTAAACAAATCTTAATTTTGAAAAAGGCCGTTGTCCAACGTGGTTATCCTGAGTTAATTTTCTTAAATTTTTCAACCTAGAAAAATATGACAAAAATATTAGTCAGAGTTCTTTATAATACTAAAAATATATTGATTTGAGAACATTGATCTGCCTTTGTCTTATTATCGTTTTTCAGAAGTTAATATTGCAGGATGTTACTCACAATTTTCTAATATCTTTTCTATAAGAGGTACAGGAATAGAAAAATAATTTTTAAATATAAATGAGTATTATAATATTTAAAAAAAATCTATGTCTATTATGTTAGATATTGTTTTTGTTTAAATGAATCACCCAGATTCATAAATATTTTTCAAAAGAGTATGGTGAAGGAAAGGTTATACTTATCAATCATCTGTGAAATGTCCTTTCGCTTATTTCATTTTTCCTGAATAACACAGCTTCAATTGATAAAAATGTTGAGACTTTTTTAATTGAGCCTAATCAACGTATGATTATGGCTTAATACAAGCCTAAAAAGCTGACATCTTCTTTAATAGTTTGGACTTAAGTCAGACCATGAAAAATAGTTTGAATGAATCTTTGCTTGATCTGGTCCATTACTTAATAATGAATTGTTGGTTGGTTACCTACCCATTGAGTTTTTTTTTACTAATCTGTTATTTATAAGTTACTTAATAATTGTTTATTTACTTTATATTTATTTTGTGTCCAATAAAATTATTGAAAATAGGTAGTTCTAAAAATAATTTCTAGCAAAAAAATATATATTAATTGATAGACTTTTTATAGTGTAATATTTCAAGAACGCTTTTTAAATTGAATTTTTTTTTTAAGTCAATAGCTTCATTTTCATACAAGATTCTAGCGATAGTATAATTAATCTAATAACAAGCTTTTCTGTAAGTGTTAAGATTATTAGTTAGTGTTAATAAACGTTTAGTGGTTTATTTAAATTTTTCAAAAACAAAATTTAAAATTTTTTAAATTTCATTTACTACATATTCGTGGTATACTATGTTTATTTATATAGGCTCATCTGAATAAGATTTTATGAATTTTTGTTTAGTAACAATTAGAAAAGAGCGAAATCATACCAGTGTTACTTAAGGAACAATTAAACTTTTATTATCCTTAAACTTATTAACATTTCCAGCTTTAAATATAGAATTTTAATCATCTTGGATCTTTCAACCAAGGGTTGCATCTGCCGTTTATATAGCACCTAAAAAGTAGTAATCCGTTTTCTGTTTGATTGAGAGACACACACACAATGAGAAGAATATTCTATTTATTGATGGATGCCATACTGAAAAACAACAAACTTCTTTCGGGAATATCGGATCTGTACAAGGATATCCATCACCTTCAGACCACTCTCAGATGAAATTTCTGAAGTTATGGGGTCGACCCAGGCCACCTCCTCATTCGCTTGGTTCGCTGAAAAAAGAAGGAATAAAGCAAATTTACAATATGATATTTGTTGTACACATTGCAGCTGTAAAAGAGCACTTGATAATTTTTCAACTGGTCGATCGAGATTAATCCATAGTCTTCTGAACACTCAGATGAAATTTCTGAAGTGATGCGGGAGAGAATGGGGTTAATAAGAAAACACACACACACACACATATATATATATATATATATATATATATATATATATATATATATATTAGGGTGGATCGTTCTTCTATGGAGAAAAAAAAATATTATTAATCAAAACCTACCTATGGGGAAAAGATGTTCTATGATATAGATTAGGGAAAAAATAATAAAAAAAATTAATTTTAAAATTTTGCACTGCCACAAAGGGGTTGAATTTTCGAAAAAAATGCAAAAAGTCATAATTTTCGTTAAAAGATTTTCCACTAAAAATAATTGTTTTTTACAATATAAATCCTAAAAAAGTGATGATTATTGAATAATTAGCAGTACAATGTACATTTCAATCTTTTTTTACCCAACTCCCCCCCCCCCCCATATCACCGTTGAATCAGCCCTACAACCCTATAGTAAGCGGCTTACGGAATTCGACGCCTAATCGGTGAGCGCTGTTCTAGTAAATTAAATTACAATTTTATTATGTGATATTTGTTTATTTGTGTACTTGGACTAATACTGTACTGTGGCGTTGTTAAGAAAAGACATGATTTGTCCTATATTTGGGTCAGGCTGTAATATGCCCACGATTATGCTTCCTACGTACGAAAAACGTAATAAAAGGTGCGTATATTGGCATTCAAAGAGAGAAGCAAAGTACAGTGTATTTAAATACACTTTTATCCGCCTGTCAATAAGTTGCAAGTAAGTTAGGAGAGACCTGGAAACTAATTTTATTACAAATAAATGGACAACTACAGCATTTTGAGAAAAATAAGTTCATACTACGACAAATATCGCGATTTCAAAGCTAGAAAATTAACTGAAAGCTATCTCAGGGAAAGCACATCGTAAGTTTTGTTCATGCGTCGACTTGGTTGTTTTCAGATTATCTGGTGCCGTCAGCAACACGAGGGTTATAATGCGCCGAAACATTCGTCATTTGACAAGCTAAAATACATTTACTAACACCCATGCCTTACACGGGACTCGTACCCGCAACTTCGTGGTCTAGAAGCTAGCACACTAACCACTATACCGTTTGGTCGGCTAGGTCATGCGTCGACAATGACATAGATACAACAATGTTGGTTGCGATAATAGGTAGTCTGTCAACTCAGGTATCAAAGAAGGTGTTATACGAAATATGGAACTGGTTTTGAAGCGTCCACTACAATGGTTTGTGTGCCAGTTACAAGCCAAAGAGTGACCGTAAACGAGACACTACCTGTAGTTTTATTCACGTAAGCCCAACCTACGCGAACTGACTAACAAGAAAGACTTAAGTACTGATCAACTGTGCTTAATGGAAATTTGTGAAGCCATCACTGCGGACAAAGCAGCGAAGGGCTGTTAAAGAGAAACTCTGGAAAGATTTGCCACTCAAGGTGGTTTACAACCCGCAACAGTTTTTTTCTCATGTTCTATTTGGCTTAGAAGAAGTCCAACCAAAGCTTTATTGACATTAATTACGTTCATCGTAAAAGTCTAGGCACCTATGTGATTCAAGATCAAAACCAAATAATCGGTAATCTATGGTGCAGGCGCATTTGCATTAATCAATCTTTCTATCGCGTTATTTCTCAATAGATTTGAAGAAAGTCATTGATCCAGTAATTTTTGAAACGGGGGTTCGGGCTTTCCAGAAAATATCCTGGTATCAATGCTAGCTGACAACAGAAATAACACAAAGGAATCGGTCCTCCAAAGAATTTTGAATTTGCGCTAAGTCAAACGGTCTGCTGCAACCCAAACCCTTTTAGCGATTAATATTCGTATCTTAAACATACCAACTTTTGACCTTGTGTGACAGATTTTGTGAACTTGATTAAGTGGGAGAATGTGATAGAACGATTTAGTGATGACATGATTTCAGGAGCAACAGTAAACCCAGCAATCATTTCTACGGCAATACTATAGTATTACCTACTATCAAGGGGTATCCCTGTCGTACTCAAGCTACAGAACGAATAGTCACAGAAACATTTTCTGCTGTAAGCGGATCATACAGAAGAGATGGGTTAAAAAGAAATAGCCTGGAATCACGAAACCTCAAGCCAGTTTTCAACACCAAACGTGATTACCGTTTACTGTAATTCCGAAGATTTTTTGATTTTTCTTGATTTAATTCTTAAGAAGCTGTAATATGTTCCTAAAGCTTTTTTTTTTCTGTAACCATTTAGTATATGTCCTCTCATTCCCATAAACATTTAAAAGTACTAAAGGCCTGTTTCACTTAAACAAAAATCACTTTGACATTTTACCATTATAAAGCTTAAATACCAAAACATCATCCCCCTTGCAAAGCGCTTAACATAAAATTTATTATTTTTATTTTATTTTTCCCTTAAATAATGCACCTCAAAACATCTTTTCCGTACAGGTAGGTTTTGAAATTCTTAAAAAAAAAATTCAATTGACTTTGACTTTTTGCTATAAAAAAGCTCAAATACCTAAACTTCATCCTCCTTGTGGCAGTTCTGAACTTAAAATTTAATTTTTTTAATTATTTTTCCATGTATCTATATACCATAGAACATCTTTTCCCCATAGGTCAGATTTGAAATTCTGAATTTTTTTTTTCGATCCACCCTAATATATATATATATATATATATATATATATATATATATATATATATATATATATATATATATATATATATATTAAAAGATATTGTAATGGAGTTAAGAGTTATTATAATTGGATTATTATAGTTAAAAAGATATTGTAATGGAGTCAAATGTTAATATAATTGGATTATTAGAGTTAAATGATCATAATTAAATGATCTGATGATTGGTTGGTTAGGTTTTAATGGAGCAAAGGCTACTCATGAGCCGTACTACGCCTAAATGTTAAATGATCTGATGAACTTACTATATTGGATAAATAAGTTACAATTAGTGGAGCTTCCCACACTAGTATCAGGAGGATTATTTCAGAAAGCATGAGGCCATTCTAATGTTTTCTTCAAGCCTTGATTTTTCAAGAATGTTAATTGAATTCCTTAATGAAATCTTAACTAATAGTCGTGCATTTTTATGTTCAAACGTATAATTTAAAACGCATGTTACACTTCTTTTACAACCCATATAATATATACTTAGTTAATTTTATCGTATTTATCCACTTTTTTCAACTTCCAACTGCCAAGAAAGTGCAAGTGTACCGGTGTACCCCTTGACCATCTCTGGTGGGGACTGGGGACCTATAACATGATTTTAACTCTTTTTTCGGTTAACTAGTTTTGTTACATTCCACCTCAAAATGTCGATAAGAGCATCAATTAATTATTTAAACACAGTGACATCTAAATTTTTCATGAAAATTAATCTTTTATTTTTTACACTTTTTGTGCAGTACGCAAAAAGAAAAAAATCTAAACGATGGCTATATCTTGTATTCTAATTGAGGAAATAACAAAAGTCAAAAACCGCTGTAAATCGCGGAAGGTCTTTATTAATTGTATGTATTTTTTTTATCATAATGGGTCATCTACATATTAAAACTAAACCAAACTTTAAAAAGTTCAATGTCAACCCCATAATATTATACCATATTTAGATTTAGAATCATAAAATACCCATTTAAATAACAAATTTCATAATTTTCCAGTGAGTGGTTAGTAATTTCAATGATGGAAAAAAAGGGGGGGGGGGGAGAGGCAAATTAATGCTAAAAATTTTTTTTTTTCGCTATAAATTCTTAAATAGTTAATATATTTAAGCAATTTTTGTTTCAAACGATAGTATATTAAAGGCCAAACATAATTGACATGAAACTTTTGTTTTAAACCATTTTTTAATAATTAATTATTAATTAATGAAACAAATTTAAATTTTTTTTAAATATTAGAAACTTTGTTGTTGTTTTTTCCCCTACTTCTATTAGAATTATCCTGATCGAAAATCCCTCCAGAATTTTTTCATTCCATTTTGACTTTTGGTTTACAATATTTTAGCAAAAACGTAAAAAAGCTTACTTTAAGGACCGTGTAATAGATTACGTCTTGAAGCACGCAAAACGTTTGTTTCTTCCGCTCTAATCTTTAAAAAGAGATTTGCCCTCAAGATCGTCCAAAACATTTTCACTCATAAGTGACGTGTTTCTTAACATAATGAACTGGAATTTGGATCTAGGGTAAAGGAAGTATTCTAAATCGAATGAAAACATAAAAACATAGGGGTTCGTATTGAAATTTTTAAAGATAGAGTTAAATTTACTTAGTATACATCAGCCCTTAAGAATTTTTTTTACCAGACATATAGAGAGTCGTAAACAAAATATTTTGGTACAAACCGCAAGATTCTACGATAATTAGAACCGAAGATATAGCCATTGTTCAGATTTTTTTTGTTTTGCTTACTGTTACCATTCTTTCCCATAGATAGCTTATTCAATCACATTTTGCACAATTCTTTTACATAGAGGCCCGTGATCAAAAAATATTAGTCCTCCCCACCCCACCACCACACACTTTTCACAATCATTCATAAACGCAGTCTTTATTCTTCATGGACGTCGCCAAGAATATTTGCAGGGGAATACAAGACTAGATTTTTATCAAAATCATTAATATTTTAGAAATGTTAATTAATAATTATGCATTATAACTATTCTTTGAGAATAGTTGAAAAAATTCATGGTATATATTTTTAAAAGCGCAACCCTGTTGAAGAGAAACAATAAAAATAAATATTAACAATATTAAAAATATATTTTAACAATTTTTTTAGCATCCAACTAGATCTCACAGCATTCAAGAGACAGTGTTCAGTACAGAGGAACACGAATATGCAAAAATACAGAAGAGTAACATATTATACCTTCCAAGTTTCGGAAATTAGAAAAAAAAAGAGAAAAAAAAAAGAAGAAAAAAAAAAAAAACGTTAGCTTTTACTTTTCTATACCCACGCTAATTTTCGACCAATCAGTTCATCGAATTCTCAAGGTCAGCCAAAGTTGAAAAAGTGCTCACTGGTAATCTCACTATATATTACGTGAAGGGAGAGGATCTGCTGTGTTCTATCGGTTACCATGGCAACGTCGCAGCCAAAACGAGTTTCAGAAATACTCGGCTGCTGTTCAAGTGGAAGATTACCAGTTTGGGTTGATGTTGAATATTGAAGCAACAAGTTTGCTATTTATCGGATTTTCTTACACTTACCGTAGAAATTGGATCTTCATTTTAGAAAATTGTAAAATTCATAATCTTAGTTTTGAACTTATAGTTCTAGTGTTTTGTTAACCCAATGTCAGTAAATATAGCATGAGATTCGTACAATTTTTGCTTTTATTTTTGCTCGTATTTTTCTAATGATAACATAGAAAAACATCACTTAATGTTTTAACTCATTCACAATGGTTTCTTCAAAAAAATTTGATATTAGCATCAATTCAGCAAGGCAACATTTATAAATCCTAAATTTCAAAGCAAGTATTCTCATTATTTTTGTAAGGAGAAACGCTCAACCAGCCGGATGAAATTGCTTAATACTACTCTTTTAGTCATTATTATACTATTGCCTAGGTTTAATGTTTTTTACCATACTAGAAACCAGCCTAAGAAGAAAAGGGCTACCTAGACAACGAAGCAGCATATCTCTAAGAACTGCAATAGTTATGTGTAATGTGTGGAATCGCATATAAATGCGTAATTAGAAAGTGTAGGCCCATAGTAAACTACCATCATTAGATTTTGGCTGTTATTTTGAGCGATTTTCTGGATCAAGATCTATATGAGCGCTGTATGCGCCAGAGCATAGTTAAGTCAAGCTCTTTGTGAAGGAAGAAATGCCTTACAGAACTTTGCTCAAGGAGAAACTGCCAAATATTTAAATCTAGAAGATAAAAAACCGAGAAAATGTCCCCCTGACCTTAACTTTTCACTTCCAATTCTGGTATTTTTTCCTCTTCTTCCATCCCATAAAATTCATACCACAAGTAGTTTGTTTAGGTTTTTAATTTTAATAAATGGTTGGTATAAAGAATGGCTTTAATAATTTTAAGATAACTTGTTCGTACTAGTTAAATATCAGCAATCCAATGATATACCTTTTTTCTTTTTTTACGCTTCATAACTCTAAACCATACAGTTAAATTTTCTTTCGAAATGTGACTTAATTATGCGTTTAATAACTAATTTTTAACACATTTTTAGAACCAAAAACATCTTGCTCAAACATTTTTTTCTTCTCTCAGAATGGTTTTTCACATTGTATGATATAATATCGAATATCACTTAAAAGCCTTGATAATAAAATTTAAATAAATTCCCTAATTATTAGAATACAATAATAACGCTGCCTATAATTTATTTTTTAAATATAATTAAATTCCATCCCTTGTTTAAACAATAGAGGAGTGTTAATGCATGGGTTCCAGAACACACTCCAAAAGTGTTATCTCTTTGCACCTAGTCGTTATTTTCTTTTCTTCATCATTCCCGAAGTGATCTATAATATGATACAGCTGGTACTAGATTATTATCTTGTTGCTAACACCGTAGCCCCCAAATCCAATAGACGAGCTCGTACTCACCAAGTCATTAACCAAGATTTTGTGTATGTATGGAGGGGGAGATAGCAGTTGAAAGAATGCATAGATAAAATCGTTACGTAACTAAAATGATATTTGTGAAAAAACATAAGATTATCACAGAAAAGGCCTTTCACAGCAGTGAGCTCAAGCGACAACGACCACCAAGGTCTTTCGGCATCTTTCCTCAACAAAAAAAAAAAAAAAAAACACCGCACGTGGCGCTTGTAGACTTTGTCATAGGGACGTCGACGTCAGGGTGTACAACAGTGTTACTGACACACGCGTTTGGGATTGGCTAAATAAATAATTTCGTTCATAAATTTCAATAAAATATATATTGTGATTGTCTGGATTCATACTAGATTTGTTTAAAAATATATAAAATATTTTTTTCCATAAAGTCAATTGCATAAAAATACCTTCCTCTTATTATCAGGAATCATGTGAATTACTACCACGTGTGAAATGTAAATATAAGTTAGATTTTTACAGACACGACACTTGCCTCCACAGTTACTAGAATAGGCTTTTATAGGTCAGAGCCAAACAGAAAAATCAGGGGTACCTCTTTTATTATTATTTTTGTATTATTCATAGCCTCTTATATTTTACGCCCGGTGGTCTAAGCAAAATATTTTTCTAAGAAATAGTTGTTTCCTCATAAAAGGACATGCGAAACCTAATACTACCCACATAATTTTATTTAACCATTTTTTGCTGGTTAAAAGTATAGCCTTCTGAAAACCTTGGACAACCTCCTTACTTCAAGTACCTGAGAGTAGCTCCAGTGTATGAGTGATTACTTATTTTCTTTAGTCATGAAGGATCAAGATGGCAGTTCATACATGGAAGCTATAATTAAACTGATGCTGTTTCAAGCAGTCTGAGCCCGTAGAAATCAACAAATCAAAAGACTTTATATACCTACTATTCAGACTATGAACAAACTATCAGTAAAATTAAAAAAGTTAAAATAAAATAAAAACACATGTTAAAAAATAGTCAAACTTTTTGCTACCAACATTTCTTGATTGGGGAAAAGCTTCGGGAAAAAACTGAACAAATTAATAAAAACGCGTGCCTTGTAGCACTTGCCTTGATTATTTTCAATTTAAAGCAACCAGTTTTCCTCTTATCGACAGCTTTTGAATAAAATTACTATTTTATACACTCGATTCTGCTTTGCATCTGTTAAAAGTTCATTATAAATCTGAAATTTGATAATATTTCGGAAATTGATCGTTTAACTAATAGCTCAATTATCGATTTTTTTCAACAGAGAAAAAATCGAAGCTCTGTTATAGAAAACTATGTTTTCTGTGGGTGAAACGTAAATTGTAGGAACAACATCACTCATAATAAAACACCCGACGTAACCCTGGATGAGAAGTGTTAAATTTCTTTAACTTATGTTTTTGTTCTACTGAATAACTACAAAAATTGAAGTTTACTATTTTTTTTTTTTACCTCTGACGTTCTTCCACGCGCATTTATAGAATAGAGTCATTTTAAGTTCATTGCTATCAAGAATTCAGTCAAATAAATCAAAATTGACTGTTATCTCAAATGATTTAATCATTAAATTTTTTTATTTTCTATAAATTACCTAATCATGAACTTTCTTCATCATCTTCAATTTTTATCTCTATCCATCACTTTGAAAGATTAAAAATTGATCTTAAGGAGAAAAGTGATAAGGGAACGATGCAATGACATCTAAAGAAGCATAGAAATTTCGGGAAATTCTTAAGAATCGATCCTCGATGGTAATATTTTTTTAAAAATATGTATACAAACGTGAAGTAAGTAAGAATTGGATTGCGATCTAGGAATAATTTTTATAAAGATTTATTCCTTTATATATGATGTCATCATAATTTGATTGAAAAGAAATCGCAAAATAGAGAAGAATTTTTTGTTCTCCAAATTATAAGGCATAGAAGATTTTGTTCAGCAGCGAGTTCTAAAGAAATGCTTTACCACTTCACGCATTTCATTGATAAAACTAGACCATAAGCTCAATAATCATTTTAATAGCCAATTATGTGTGATTTGTTAAAGGGGGAAACCTTTACGTTTATCATTTAATCATGTACTCGTTAAGACATTTTGTTTATCTTTCTGGTGCTTTAAATAAATAAAGTGATCGGAATGAATTTCTTTTACAATATTTGCTATTAAATCTTGCAGTCAGTTCGGTTCTGGATGCACCCTTTTTTCCCCTTGTTGCTGTGTCCTCGAGTAACAAGTTATTTTTGGTCACGTGTCCTTCAAAATAAGCGCGAGTATTTCTCTAGTATCACGTTGCTTCTTTACTTGCCAGAAATTCATAGCGACGATTTCACCGCGACGCTAAGTTCACTATAATACTAAGAACTCAATATTGATAAATTCATTAAATAGAAAAGATAATAGAGATATAAGTTTATAGCTATGGTAAAGGATTTGATGGAAAAGTCAGAAATCGGAGTTTTAAGATTGGATCCACCATTTTCTAGATATAAAAGAATTACGAATTATAAGAGTACCATGATCTATGGTATCAGAATCACAGACCATTTTGAATTATATTCATAGAATAGCCTTTATTATTTTGAAGCGATTGTGAAATGGTCTTAGTATATAATTGACAGTTTAAACATTGACAAATAAAAAAATTACATTCATGAAAGTACACAAGTCTAATTCAAATCATTGTATAATATCTGTTATTTAGTAACTACTAAAGCTGTATGCTCTTTTATGCTTCGCCCTGTCGTGTGACTTAAAATCCTTCATCGAGTTTGACTCAATATGATGTAATTCCAGTGATTGATGAAAACTTATCAATAGCAGAAGTACTTTAGTCATGAATACTTAAAAAAATTGGAATATTAAGTTTTGAGATCATACGTACGATTCACGGTATTTAAATAAACATTAAATTATTCATATAACTTGAAATTTAAATGCATTAAACTCTACAAGTTCCCTTTATTTTTTCAAATTTGAATTTAAATATTTAAAAAAAAATAAAAAATACTAGTCTGTTATAGATTTAACCTAATACAATTTTGTTAATTTTAAACAGTGCATAGTTTTAATGTCCCTTTTATTAAACGGGAAAGCAAACAAAATTTTATAGCTTTAAAATTCGCAAATAAAATTTCTTGATTCATTAAACTTGCTTTGAAATTTTAAATATTATATTGCTAAGAACTTGACTTATTATTTAAAAAAATATGTTTATATATTCATAAAAACGATGTTTAAAACATATCTAATATCGTAATAATAATAATAAAGAACTTTTAGTATTTTTTTAAATATCATTTCTAAGTATCATTTTAAGAGAACACATAAAATAAGTCAAGATAATATGCAATACTTTTCACTTCATCAAACAGAATTTATAAAACCAAGTTTATTTAAATTTGTATCATTAAAGATGTCTTACTCATTCACATAACAGAGCTTCCCCTTCTGAATTTTAAAAATCAAACACAGTCACACAGTTGATTTCACAAATCAGGTTGTAATTCACCGTCACAAGTTGCTATCACAACATTCACACGGGATTAGACAGTGGTGGACAGATGACATACAACACCGTCACAGAGTCTTTAGGTACAAGAAAGATGAAAAGTCAATGGAAAAGAGTTATTATGGTCCACATAAATATACATAAACACAATGTAGAGGCAGAAATTTATTTACTTGAAGGACACAGGAAAGTCTACGGATGAACTTCAGATTTGGTTTCAGATTTGTAAAGGTATACTTATTTCCTTGTCATAATCTTATGAATTAATCTTTGTCTAAATTTCTATAAGAATATCAAAAATACAGGATCTTAGCTTGCACTTGGGAGAAATTCGCAGGACATAGATACTATCGTTCGCAGAGGACCATAAGCAGATTTAAGCACAGAAAATAAAGCACGGAAGTCGAGAATGAATTGCTTGAAAATTTTGTAAACAGTTTGCTAGAAAAATTACAGGGAGTTTCCTTGTATTAGGATGAATGTTCCATTTGAAGACAATTGCGGTCTAATACTATATTCCGTTGAACTTCCTCTATAAAGTTCTACGAAGATACGCCAGTCACACTAAAGGAGTTCAGAAGAACATGCTATAAACACAAAGGACAGTTGTATTGTTTTTGCATTCCAGGGACGGTTTCACAAAGGGCCCTCGCACTCAGAACATTCCCATTCTAAAGTTTCGAGGATATCTTGAATATGGGGGTTTTGTGATGGGAGCCACATCGTCGATGTTAGAGAAGACATTGGTATTGATGGTTAATACGGAACATCCATGCCATGGAAGATCGGAAAGTACCTGCTGGAAATGCGGCTCCTAGGTGGTACTTCAGGGGCTCTGGGCTTCAGTAGGCTCCTTCCGTAACCGTAAGAGACAGGGGCGTACAGGTCGTACTGTGCTAGGGGAACCTTGGGCAGTGGTGCTGGTGTGGATGGAATATACTGAGGGATGATGGGGTAGTCACGGGTCCGATGGTCCAGAGAATTGACGGTTGGAACGTACAGGCCAGTTCCGTACCTGTAGTTGTCGTTGTACATGAGCAGAAGGGGTTTCCTCCATCTATAGCTACTGATGTCCACCATTTTGTCTAGTCCTTTGCTCGGGGAAGACCGTAAAGCTGAGTTTCGTTCGTTTCGTTACAAGAGGCTTAACTATCTGTTTCCTCGTCGTGTGACTCTTGATCTGGATCTAATAGTCCCTACTCTTGCTGGAGAACTTTGCCGTGGCCCAGAATCTTTGAAGGAGGGAGGAAAAGCCTTACGCTGCATTAACGATCCTATTTTAAGTTTATTTCTGGCCGGCCTTGGTCGGAGAAAGGGTGTACCTGTGGGTATCAACCGAAATCCGGGATAGTTTTTTTCTTGTTTCGATTTTTTTTTGCTTGGTAGTGTAGCTGCGATTGCGGTTGATTCGCTTTTAGCCCAAGCTTGTTTCCGGCAGTGGTAGGAAGGGGGGCTTGCGCTGATGCTCTAGATATGTCTTTACAGGAGCTACTGAATGACGTGGGTCGCTCTTTCTTTTATACCATTATTTTTTTCTAATAAATAGAACGGAGTAAATGGACTCGTTTGGCACGTTTTAAGAATTTTTAATGTCTTAATAATGAACTTGCGATTGATATTACACAATCTTGACTGATTGTCACTGAATTCAATATCAACAAAAGATTTCTTAAAGTTATACAATGCTTTGTCACATTATATAAATGTTTTAAGCATTTACGTTACGTTAGGAACTCGTATGTTATTAACCAATATCTATTTCTTTATTTTAATACAGGAGATATGTCCAATGGACTCTTCAACTGAACTCGTTGCAAAATATTTAATACTAACAACATAATAAGTCATTTGTTTAATTGCTATTTTTAAAAAATTCAGCATATAAGGTACTGTAATTTTTTTTACTAAAGCCACCTTTTCAAATTTGTTAGAGTAAACTCGAATATAATTTGGTTTGTATATAAATATTTAGTGTTTCTATTGGTTTGTTTTCGATTCAAATAAAAATTCTACATCCTATTTTAAACTGCTCGTAATATTTTTTTTTTTTTCTCTAAACTTTCAGCTACGTGTTTTTTTTTTCTCTTCAACTTTACATGCCGAGTGTTCACTGAAATTCTTCAAGCTCAATCCATACATTAGGAAAGAAATGTTGCAATTCATTAACTAATACTAAACCTGCCTGACACGTTCTTGTAAGATCGTAAAATCATTTTAACTTTAAATAAAACTTCAGAAATTGCAACGTAAGAGATTGCTTGTGTTAGTAGGAACTATACTTGTAATTATTTTGAAATATAGTTTTGGAACCTTTGATTGTCTTATAAGTACAAAAAATATTGTTTCTAAATGAACAACTATTGTAATAAAAGAAGTACATTTTGAAAACATTCTAATTAACAATTTTCTTACAATTGTGATTCAAATACTTTTTAATTAACCCAAAACAAATGATGTATGAATGTGGAAAAACATACACTGTCATAATAGTTTGTGAATTTGATCATTATAATTTTTTAATATTTAACTAAAAAAATTCAGAAAATATTATACGAAGATATGGAAAATATTTTGATATTTCAAAAATATTTCATAATTGTCAAAATATATTTCATACTTGTATAAAAATCACAATGGTTAATTTTAAATTAATTATGTGTACACATGTGGTCTTGATATTTGATAGAGACTAAATTAATGAAATTTTGTTTCAAAAGTACACTAGCGAACCTCTAGTCCTGATTGTTATTCGATCGATAGGAAGATGAAAAACTGAATTGAATTTTTTTTTCACTATGCCCCTTAGTTTTCGGGTTTGATATAAGTTGACACCAATTAAGAATCAACAGATCACCTTAAACAATGGCTTCTTACTTCTATTAATGACTAAGAATTTTAAGGATTCTACAGTTGCATTCGTGGAACTTGACAACCATCAAGAACTCAAAATAGACCTTTGCATCTATTCCAATCTATTTATACTTTAATTGTCTCCTAACAAAGTCGCCATCAGCTATCAGTTCATAAGTAAAGAGCATCTTTCATCGGAAACCCAACTTGTTGTCAGAGGTACCCATTTTGAACACATAATACAATCGGTACCTTACTTAGAATTTTCAGGAAACAGGATAAGTTGAAACCAATTTGATTTCCCAACTTCAAAAATGAAAAAAAAAAAAAAAAAAAAAATTCCAACATTTTAACAGAAAATCCTTTTTTACCTTTTCAGATGAGAGGCATATCTTTCTATTTTAGATTTAGTGGGGGGAAAAAAAACTATCATGAATGAATCTGAAACTTTACAAATTTACTTTCTTTTATTTAAATTTTTTGCCCCAAAAATAGTGTGAATGCGTCATTTATAGCTCGAGCCGTGAAGGGAAATTTTTCATACCATCCTCAGAAGAATTTAGATCTGCGCCAATGATCCATTGTAGCGGAACGTTCATGGAAATCAATTGAAAATTTGTTACCTGGCGATGTATGTTTTATTGTTCAATCGATTTCATTGGTTTATTCTTGATTGTTTATTTCTTTTATCTTGAACTTCAATAGTATTCACTTTTTTTTTTTTTTTTTTTTTTTTTATCGAGAATGATTCTTTATTTAAATCCTTTTCTCTAACTCTTTCACACATTTCTCTCGCTTTACCATATGAAACCGATGTTTCGCAACAGCAAATCTATGATTGAGGATAATTGAAACAAACTATTATTTTGTGTAAAAATGTAGTTAATTTGACGTGACTGTTCTTTTTAATAAATGCTTTAGATTCCATTTGTAATATTTTTGAAGGTTTGAAAAACTCTTTCTTTGCACTGTTTGGTTTTACATGTATTAAAAAAATGAAATGGTCATGGATATCTGTTAAAATCTATGTAAGTTGTTGTGCACAATATTGGAAATGAAAAAGTGGTCATCCAAGTTATGTCTATAGAAAATGCCGAGTATACACGTATGTAAGGATATATTTTTACTTTCTCCCACTTTAAACAGCTATGCTAATTCTTGAAGAGAAGAACAAAAATAGGGTTTCACTTGAAGAACTAGTTATCGGATTAAGATTAACAAACTTCTGGAGATATATACATGTTATTTAACAGATGGACAAGGCAATATGTATCATCGCATTTTACAAAATAAAACGAAACTTATAATCTTTTCATATCAAAAATTGTTCAAAACATTAATATTCTATAAATAAAAGTAGCTCAATTTTGTCCAAATAATTTATTTCGTGTTTAGGTGAAATTTGAATAATTGATGTTACACAACGAAAATCGCATGATAGGAAACTTTTGTTTTTCAGCGATCTTAGTTATTGTACTATTACTTGTTGCATTCTCTTTCCTGATCCATTCTCATGTGTTCCAAATACTTGAATGTCTCAGAAGTAAATTTAACTTTCTACTTACAAATATCGACAGTGAGCAATCGACAAATTTATGAAAGGCTAATAGAAAGCTGCCTTATTCTTTTGATATATTGAAATAAGAAAGTAATTGCAATTGAATGCTAATTTTTAAAATCATTTCCATTATTTTTGCGAAACAAAATATTTTATCTTGAAACTGGCAGAATTGAATAAATTAATTGATCCTGCAAATAAATTAACTCATTAAGTGCAATCATTCTAAACACCACATATTTGAAACCAGATCCATTCTCTTGTGCTTTAAAGTGGAAACAAACAAACCCCCATCCTCGCATGACTTGTTAAGACCAACTGTTCCCTGTCCTGTCTAACTTTAAACTTTTCTTTCGCGCGTTCTTTGTTCTATTTCTGTGGCGCCATTTTTGGCTGCTGCCGCAGAAGATTCGGCTTCCACCGACATTGTTCTTCCCTAACCACTTCAGACTTCAGAAATCTGTTCCTCCTCAAGAACACACCTGGCTTGGAGCCTAATATTCGATCGTCGCCACACCCCATCATCATATTATTCTTGTTTCAGTCAACTTTGGTAGGGTGACCTTTGTTTTGAAGGGGGAGACATTTTGATGAGCTTTGTTCTCGGTAAGAAGACAGTGGGTGCATTGGCGGCTTCAAGGGGGGGGCCATGGGGGCCATGGCCCCCTCCTTGAAGGGTTCCCTCTTCCTTCCTAGCCCTTTCAAATATCCCAAAACTCTTTGAGAATTTCCAGTTTAAAAAACGGTGAAAATACAGATTTTTAAGCACAATTTCATTAACGTAAATTTTTTGTTTACAGTACAAAAAATTATAGCCCCCCCCCCCCTCAGAAAAAACCCTGGTTTTAAATGTATTTACGTACACAACACACGACTCAATATACGAGTTTATAGTACACAACACAAGTACACAGGTAGTGACCATCCCCCTCCTAAACGACGATTTCCTTTTTCCCGGGGGCCTCTGCCCCTTTTTGGAACAACCATGCTCTTCTAAGCAACCATGGCGCCGAGGGTAATTTCAACACGTGATGTCTGGACTAGTGTGTGACTTTTGTCACTTGGGCATGGAATCGGTACTGTGTTATTGTTATAACTAGTTTAGACAGGCCATTTATTGTGAAAATATCTGTTGAACTAGCAACACTTTTATTCGTTGTTTAAAGATTGCGTGATCATTTTACCTCGAGTAATTAGTGACGAATATCTACAATATGTCTTCAAAAAGAAAAAATGAGAGCATTTTTAAATACTTCTCTAAAAAGAAATACTCAAATACCAGAAGAGTATTTTAGAATCTCGGTTTACATACCTTTATTGGATAATATAATTGAAGACCTAATAAGAAGATTTCCAAAAGAAAATTTGGATTGTTTTGGCTTTCGATTACTGATTCCAACCTCCGATATGGAAAAGCCAACAGAATCAGAAAGCAACGAGCTTTAAAACTTATTAAAGAAGTTCATACCAATTTTACACAAATGAGTGTTATTCTGATTGAAAGTGAGCTAGCACTATGGAGAGAGAAATGGAAAAAAGAAGAATAGCTCCCCACTTCTGCCATAGATACAATGAGAGCTTGTGACAAATATGTATATCCTACTATTTACGAGTTACTTAAAATTTTGGAAACACTACCAGTTAGCGTTGCCTCTGCTGAAGAAGCTTGATGAAGTTGCTGATGAAGTTTCTCTACCCTTCGACGCTTGAAAACGTGGCTAAGAGCTAGAATGGGGGAAGAAAGGTTAGCAGGACTTAGCTTGTTGCATACTCACAGAGACATAAACATTGATGTGAGCTGTGTCATAGGCAGATTTGCCAAAACAAAGCAGAGGAAATTGGATTTTGTTCTTTAGGCTTTCAAAGAGTAAAGAAGTGTGATTGTAAAACAATTATTAACTATTTTTATTTTTTGTAATTTCTTTGTTTTACTCTTTTCTTATTTTTCAGGAGAGCAATTCAAGCTTAAATTAACTTTTTTAATTCTGCATCAAATGAAAATTACTAATTTAGAAAATTCTACACTTATCATTGCAATCAAGCATTTAATCAGCAGTTAGTTTATTATAATTAGGTTACATAGTGCATACATTTTACGAACTTAAAGTTTAAAATGGCCCCCCCTGAAAAATGAACCTAGGGCCGCCTTTGAGTGGGTGGTCAGTTTATTTATTTCGATGATTGTATTTTGGAAACATAGTTTCGTAATCCACATTTCAGAATGGTTTGAGCGTATTTATAAATTTGCAACTGCAAGACTTCCGATTACGGATGTAAGATTTTAGAATATCTCAAAGTGAGTTTGCATTTTAATGAAATTTAAAATACAAACAGATGCATAGTGGGCGTCGGGGAATGGTGAGGTATTCCATTAACTTTTTATTAAGTGTCAATTCAATTCTAGTTAAATTTCGAACAAATTTCGATTTATTGATAGCATTCTATGACCTATTTATTTTACACCACATAACTGAACACAGAGATAAAGGAATAAATTCAAGAACTAAAAGAACAAATGAATGAATCTTTTTGAATGAGTAGGTGTTGTGATGTTAATAGATGTGTCTGAAGAAGAGCAGTACAAGGTTTATCTTACATAAGAACTACATCAGAACTTTATGTTCAAAGATGGAAAAATATTTCATGTCTGAAAATATTATACAACGGAGGTCCCCTGTTGCCAGAAGCTTCACGACCCATGAGCTTTAGAATAACACTGTTTTTATTAAAATGCTATTTTTTGTCGGCATCATCTTTATCCCCTTAGAATTGATTGTGATAAATGTGTTATCCTTTAAACCTCTGCCTTGAAGTTTGTGGTAAATTAACAATATTCAACAAAATATCTGTAATATTCTATAACATCGTTATGATCTAAAGTTAAAATTTTATTTCACAACAAATGAAATTGAGCTAGTTTTAAATCGTAAGATATAATAAATTTTAGCATCGCTATAGTAAGCAAAATAGCTTTAAAAATAGCTTTAATTATTTTTATATTTTTTCCTATTGTAATAATTACGAAATAAAGTTGATAGCAGGATACAAGTTTGATTTACATTTAATGCTGATACAGATAGTGTCAACATGCATGGTCGGTCGCAAAATGTAAACTCAGTTTTAATATTACCTTTATCCCCTTCTGAATTAAACTTTACAGGACTTTCCATTTTTGTGGTAAAAACACATCGTATTCTACTCTTTTTGTCGATATTTCTTTGCAATTGACTAAATGTCGTCTGGTATTGCATGACCAATAAAATTTCACGCAGAAATCAATATACTTACATTCAATGTATAGCATTACAATTACGTTGATATTTTGACCATAAGAAAACTTGCCGTTTCTGGATGATGTTCAACAAAAATTTCTTTTGCTATTTACAAGGACTCGCCTATGAGTATTATTTTTTTATGTCACCAGAAATTGATTCTGCTAATGATTTATTGCCGAAACTTTAACGATAGATTATCACGAGGGAAAGGGTACTGTATTCAAGCTTACTTATAAAGAATAAAGAATTGTTCTTACATTGATAAAACATAATAGGAAAAAAACTTCCCTATAGTGTTATCGAAATTTCTTCTACAACAATGTAGTAATGTCTTGAATAATGTTTTTTTTTTTTTTTTTAATTATTATTATTTTTTTTTTTTATTGCTACATTAGATAGATAATTAATTTATGAATGTCTGTTATTGCTTATGCTTAATTTAATTTATAATTTCAATCGTAATTGAATAATTGTATTTTTAAACACGTTATAAATAAATGTTGTACAATTTATTCTTGAAATTGTATTTTAATGATTTGTACACCAGCATCCCCATTCAAAATATTATTTTTTTAAACAAGTTTGAAGCAGATGACTTAAGTATTTGTTTTTATTAATTTTAGTTAGAAAACATTTAATTTTAGTAATAAATTAGCTGAGTTAGTTTATATTTCCATTTATTACTTCAGGATTAATCATTTCTAACTTTAAGTATTAATGTACTGTAATTTTCTTATCAGCATATTGCTTACGATACGCTTTTCTTTTTTATAGGATCCAAAGAAAACTGCATGTAAGTCAACTTGTGGATACTTGTATCTTCGTTAAGAAAGGCATTTGTAATTAAAATGAAATTTCTCAAACTGTGAGAAGGAACACTGAAGGAACCTATTTTTGAATCTCAAGTAGTAGATCAACTGTTGTCACTGTGCCAAAATATCACGGAATTGCTATTCTAAACTTGATTTTACGTTTCATCTTTTAATTTAATTCCACATTAAATCTTTATTACACCCCTGATCTCCTGAAGCTTCTCTAACCTTAAAACAGCTTTGAAGTTGATTGAATCATGTTCAAGACTAATAAGGAGTCGGAGAATGAGGATGCACTAAAAGGAGCAGTGACCACCGTGCTGCAGCGACTTCGAAGACTAAGCCAGAAGAAGAATGATCAGTCCTATACACTGTCGGAGGTATCTGTGCACTGCCATTGCAACGACTGTTGGATTGTGGTTGGAGACAACGTGTATGATGTGACCTCATTCATGGATAAGGTATGACTGAAGACCCTAATCCGATAACATGCAAAAAAAATAAATTAAAATAGGTATATTAACTGATCCACAGGACATGCCGGATGGTTAGCAGTTATTCATGCAAACAATTGTTGAAATCTGCCATTATTATTCATATCTAGAGAACATATCTATACTAAACTCCAACTTAACTTGACATCACTAGACGATAGATCTTCGCCGTGCTTATAGGCAGTTAATCCATTTTAGTGGAGTGAAGACATAATTCTCGCCAAACCTTATAGCTTTTGGCGAACATTATGCTTTCACGTCGCCAAAATGGATTAAATACCTATGAGCACTGTGACGATCTACCGTCTAGTGATGTCAAGTTAAGTTGAAGTTTAGTATAGAAGAGTTACTTGCCACTGAATATTAATAACAGGATGTTAAGGTCATCCCACTTGAACGTCTTGAATTTGTGCAATCAATGACGTTTAACTCCTTCCAAATTGACCGTTGGCAAAGGCTCAAATTGTTTGTAGAATTTACTTGAAGTCATGTCATTAAATCTCAACTCCCAAATGGTTATTTTTTTTATATATGTCTGATTCGGTTAATTGGTTGCATTTCAATTCCTTCGATTCAGATTACAGGACCTGCCCGAGTAAATAAACAGGCTTATCCAGGACTGATGAATATAAGGATCCTTATCCATGTATTCATCAGTCAAGTCTTCTATTTGTTGTTAATTTGATTTTGAACTACATGTAATAAACTTTGAGAGTGCATCAAATAACCTATTATTTTTTTATCATATTCTAAAATGGTCATAGGATATTGGACTGCTCGAGCATACAAATGTTAAACAACACTTTTTCAATTCCGAAATACTAAAGAGTAACATTTAAATATATTGTTGATTATATGTTCGCGATGTTATAAGTTTTCTGAAAATTTGGAAACGCTTTCACAAGTAGACCCTTCATTCCACACATATTAATGTTCACTACTTTAAATATTTCGATGACCAACCATGATTATTAAAGGAATATCCTCAACAGTGCGTTTCATACGTGTCTCAAATTTAAACCATGTATTTTAGACATTTATAAAGAGAAAAACAATGATTTAAAAAAATGAAAAAACATCCTCAAGAATACATGAAATTCTGGTATAGGTATTTAGACTACGTACTAATCAAAAACTACGTAAATTTTTTTTACAATATTAGCAGCTTTAAACATTACGAATTTTAAACAGGGTTTGTTGATTTGAAAGATAACAACAATTTTTATGTAAGGGATTGGAAAATTCATTCCTGTTCAAACCTAAAAAATAATTCAGACCTGAAAGCGTATTTCGACTAATTTGTTAGTTAACACTCAATTTTCATTCATGATATAGAGTTCTCAATATATAGTAGAGAATAATTATTTGTCAATTTTTTTTAAATATATGTTATATAAAAATATGTGGTTCTTTGGAATAGGCACAGTCCTAACTAAAATGAAGAGTTAGAAAAGAAAGCAATATCTTTTACCTAATTCCAAGTTTCATAATATCTTGAATGAATGGCGGTTTTATTCTTTTCTGTGTTTTTGATAGCATCCTGGTGGTTTTGATGTACTTATGGAGCATGCAGGAAGAGACGCAACGGTTGCATTCTACGGTGCTGGTCACCATCCGAGCACCTTTGACATGCTGAAACCCTTCTACATTGGCACCTTAGCTCAGGTAAGGGAAGTTTTTCAGATCTCGTATAATGGAGGGTGTATAGAGGCTAAGATTTTTTGTTCAAACCCTTATTTTTTTATTTTTTTTATTTGATTTTCTACAGAAATATTAAATTTGTTTTGTATTAATTTTCTACAGAAATACTAAATTTGTTTTGTATTAATTTTCTGTTCGAATGAATAATTTAAAACCGATACTATATGCTCCTTTTTTTTCTGTGAATTTTACATTTTTTCCACTCTATTTTTAATTGCCAAAAGAGGGATAGGTGAGGGGTCTCCTTGACTCTACTTGGCGGTGTACACGATCGCCTCCATTGCAAAAGAGTGTACAAGAATTACTTTGTTTTTAAATTGAAAAAATTTCACATGAATAGTTGTTGTAGATATTACTTGTAAATTAAACAAAACAAAAAGAACAAATAATTTCGGGACCAAGTGAAACCAATATTTTTTTTAAAGTTTTCCCTTTAATGGGATGTATTAAGTAGACATTTTGTGTTTGATTATTGTTATCAATCATAGGCCAGCATGGAAATACCTTACCGACTGGCGACTTCTGAATTTTATGTGATAACTAGTTCTATTTGAATTCTAATGAAAACTAGGTACCGAGTATTTAACCTTGAAGTATAGTTAACATCTGTAATTAGCAATTCATATTCTGTAGCCGTTATATTAATTTTTTTTTTTTTTTTTTTTGGCAGCACGAGAGGGTTAATCTGATTGGTACTGTATGCAATGGCAAGCAGGGCTTGTGGTCACGTGATCGAGTGAACGTGACGGTGGCCGATTGAAGGACTGAAATACAAGAGAGCTTACCACCAGAAAATGTTCTGATGTTTTTTATTGATAGTGATAACTCATTGTTTTCCTACTTCTATTTAAAAAAAAAAAAAAAAAAAAAAAAAAAAAAACGTTATTTCATATTTCCATAACTTGACAGCAGTCGGGTTAGGATTGAACTTCTTTATCATTAATAGTAATTATTTTTGTAATTGCAATAATTACAAGTGATATTTGTAAAATTGTGATATACCTCAAAATTTTATAAAATTTTAATTCTAATATTTTTTCAGTATATAAATAAAGTTTTAACAAATTTGATGATGTTATCGAAAATTTTTGTACAAAGCATTGACATGGTTTTTTAAGTAGAAAATTAAATAAAAATAATCTGTTTGAAAATTTGCCCATTAAAATTCACATTTGAGCTCTGCTAAATTTACTGCAGGTGGAGAAAGCACCACATGGCGTAACGCTGAAATTTGGAATCCATCCCAATTGAATTATCTTTCCACCCGTCACTATTCCATAGTATGTATAAATATCACTGTCCCCTCACCCGCCTTTTATTTTTATTGACACTCCTGAAGGAAAATAAAATGTAACTAAAATAAAATAAGTAAGAATTAAACAAATTATAATAGGTAATCGTTTCATGTGTTTTACATATAAAGGTAAAATATTTCTACATTACTCAAATCTTACACAAGAAAACATTCTTTTAGAAACATATAATAGTTAATATTTTTAACAAATTAACAATACTAAATTTTTTTCTAATTAAAACATATTTTAAAATTAAATTCTAATGAAACTTTATCCTCTGAGACTAAATTATTTTTAATCAACAACGGAGAGCTGTTAAATACTAGAAATATAAGAATGTTGCATTTTTATTTTCACTTTCAATGAACTTTTTAGAAATACATTCCTTTATTGGAATGTTTTTGAAATAAGCTATATATAACAAAAGTAAGAATCATATAAAGAGGGGCTATTTTTATATTATAGAAATTATTTGTTTTAAACACTTGTACCGAATAAAAATTCATAGCCACTTTACTATTTATTTCTATTATTTATTGTCTAGGTTGGTATATTATTAATGATATTTTGGCTCACCGACATTGAGTCGATTGTAATGTATAATCATTTGGTTCAACTAAAATCTGAAATTCGTACATTTTGTGTCGTAAAATAACTGAAGTGTACTTTATGTAATTACGTATAACATGTAGTGCTTTTTATTGTTTTTATAAAACATCCTAACAATATTTGTAATTAAGTTTCAAAATAAAAAATATATATATATTTATTTAATCTAGGTTGATGTTATTTATTTTAATAAATCAATAACGACAAATCGGAAGTGTGATGCCCTTGACTTGAAAGTTTATGTGGCATTGCTAATCTATCTCGATTTTTGAACAAACAAGTTTGTGCGGAGTGTTTTAGAGTTTAATTGGCTCGGCCTTCGCTAAACTTTAAAAGGTTGTATGTATAATTATATGCATACCTATATATTTGATATCCATTTTAAATATATAGGTATGCATATAATTCATCCTAAATCCTATAACATTTTAAAGGTTGGTTGTTTTCAGATTATCTGGCGCCGTCAGCAACACGAGGGCTATAATGCGCCGAATCATTCGTCATTAGACAAGCCAACATACATTTACAAACACCCATGCCAAACACGGGACTCGAACCCGCAACCTCGCGGTCTAGAAGCTAGCACGCTAACCACTATACCGTTTGGTCGGCATAACATTTTAAAGAAAAACTAGTATTGTGATCACGATTACAATTTTAGCCCTCGTTGTTACTAAAATACGGTTTGAGGAGCCAAATTTGTATAAACCACTAAAAAAAAAAATTCCTAATTCCCGATTTTTAGTTATATGTGATAATATAGCTAAACAACGGTTCGAATCGTCTATATTCTAATACATTAATTATTTCAAATCTACAACGAAATATCTGCATTAAAATGCAATATACTATCCTGCATTTTTGGTGTTCCAGACACACAAACACAGCCAAATTGGATTGTCACAGAAAATGTCCCGGACGTTCTACACACGTTGTTATCGATACATCTGGTTCAGATATCAATAATGTACAATTTGCTGATATTTAATGAATAATTTGCTAGTTTACTTCAACTAAGGCGACATTCTGTTCAGCTTTAAACTTGTTTGATTTTCTTTGTTTATCTATAAACTCTATAATATAATTGCAAACGTAATAAAATTCCAATGAAGTATAATCTCGACCGGTGGTATACTAGCTTTTTTACATAGTAAAATATTTTAGTGGAGCAGCATCGACACATGAAATTCGAATCAAGATTCAAAATATCTTTATATAATAATGATAAGTAAAGCAAGTCACGAAATGAAAGGCAAAGTGTGCATTGGGGACATATGTAAAAGAACGGACTACCAGTGTGCAGAAGTACAGATACATCTTCAATAGAAGTCCCCTAACTCAAAGATAGGGACTATAGTAGGGAAGGGGATAGGATATGCTCATTCCACCTTTAAAACTGTTTTCGAGCTTTCGACAATTCGCAATACATCAAAAGAAATGACTTGTAATGCTCTCTTTATGTTGGCAAAACTAAGAATACTATTTTACTCGTTTACAATTTTCGTAAATATATTTTTTTAAACTTGATGGAATGAAAAGAGAATATAATTCTTCTCAGAATTATGCCTTGAAAACGGATTGTATTTCTTTAAGCACAAATTTACTACAAGCCTCCAAGTGTTTGTTTTACTCGATGCATTTCTATAATTGTGAATGTATTCTACTTTGTTTCCGAACTGTTTAAAAACTTTATGTTAATAATTTTGTCAAGTTTTTTTTTTAATTTTTCTATACTTTTCCGTTTTGTAATTACGTTGACATCAGTGAATTTAAAATATAAACTTTGATTACAAATTGCACAGGCGTGGCAGAATTAAATTACTAAAAACTTCTATATCAATGGTGAAGTAATATTAACCCATGTCTTTGTTAGTGTCATTTACAGTAGGAAAAGTCATTTACACTAATTGACACTCAAGGCCAACCAGAAGATGGAATTTCCGAACAAGAGGAAATAATTCATTCACTTTTACATAATCAATGAATATTTCAAGGTAGATAATTAATGATAATTATTATTGGTTATAAGGCTGAGACTAAGATTTTTAGTATTCAAAGGCAATAAAATCAAGTTTTGAATTTTGCCTGGGATTTATTTTAAAATCACTATTTAAATTTGTCCATTACTAACATACAATTTAATTATCGATCACTTATTTTAATCGATTCCTGATGTCAGAAAAATTCATTAATTATGAAGCCACACCCACAACACACATTAAAAATTCAATAATGAAAAACAGTAGAGTTGCCCCACTGAAAATAACATTTAATGTTGATTCAATTTAAATTATTTTTCATTCAAGCATGAAAGTTTTTTAAGAGTTTATGGATGTAGTAGTGTTCAGCTTACATTCCATAAAAATATCTTATTTTCATTACAAATCGTCGAGCTTTAAACTTTTGAGTGGATTGATTTCATTAGACTCATTTATTAGATTCCTAATGCTATTTTTGTACGAAAACACTGAACTTAATGAAATTTTTTTTTATGAACATTTACGAATCTTAAGTTTTATTCCATGAAGAGTGACATAGAATTTTGAAAAATGAACTTTCTCCACTTACGCAAATGAATGCAATAATAATATTTGAACTTTAAGAGCAGTTTGACAAACAGTCTTAAATTTGGAAAACACTATTAGGAGTCAGTTAAATATATATGGAAAATATTTTTCAGATTTTCAAGTTTTGTAATAATCATGTTTTTATTTTTAATAAATTATTCAAAAGAAATATTTCTAGCAAAACTTTATTAAAAGTATAAAAAAGTGTTACAGTAACTTTACACTATCCCAGGGGGGACTAAAATGAAGTTCACTTGAATCATCCATTCGCAAAAATGGCACAAATAAGTCAAAACTGAATAACAACAATAATTTTGTTCGTAATTTTCTTATCACTACAAACTTATTACAAAAAGTAAAGTTTTTTTGTTTTTTTTAAAAGTTTCAAGGCCTTCTTGAATCGAAATAAAGTCAATGGGACTATACATACCGACACATACACATATATTCACTACAACATACCTTGAATTGAAATTATACTAGTTTTGCAGTTGGGAATGGGAATTCCCTTATGAATTTCCTTTCTTTTGCTTTCTTTCAGCCTTTTCTTTGGCTTTTAGCATCTGGACCAAAGTTTTACCTGAAGAATCATGTTTCTTTTTGCCGGATTTCACACTATTCGTGTTATTTTTCATTTTCCATTTCTGACTGCTACTTTTTGAGGAAAGCGTCGAAACCTTGGCAGCGTTTTTACCAGCCAACAAAGTCTTATTACCTGTGATTTTACGTTTCAACAACTTTTTCTTTTTACCTTTCTTCCTCTTGGACACCTTCTTTTTCTTCATATTGGTCTTTCGTTTCTTCGATCGAGGAGCTTTAGGTGTGGTTTCATCTTTTGCTGTCACAACCTCGCTGGTATCTTTAGCAGCTGGTGGTGGAACTTTGGGGGCATCGCAAGTTGGTGGTTTTGGAATATCCTCCATGGCCTGTCCTCGGTCATTCGCCCCGAAATTACGACTGAAGAATTCGTAAGTCAATTCTTCGATTTTGGTATTGTCGCTTTCCTTGGCGATTTTGAATCTTCCCATCATTCGCAGGCGGATGGATTGAGCTTTTTCTTTTTTGGCCTTTTCATTGGCGATACATTTCACTGTAACTTTGCTCAGGTGTACAATCCTAAAAATAAATAATTTGAAAGTTTTTAGGCAAAAATATAATTTAAGTTACGGAGTGATGGTAGGCGGTAAATAAAATTTTAAGCATTTATTCCAGATTGCGAAATATTTTCATAACCTTAGTGACAAACTTAAAAAGCATAGAGAGAAGTATAAAATTACAATAACAATAGGTTTAAAAGTGATTGAATAGTTTAAAAGTATATATGGTTTGCATTAAAAATAGCCCAGTAATCTCAATAAAACATCATTAACCCGGTAATATTTGTCTCAGGGGCGGATGTAGATTTCATTCAAGGAGGGAGGGAGCTTTGGGGGATTTGGAAGGGGAGAATAGTAACATTTAATGTTGCTGATTTTTTTTTTTAATTCAAAAAAATTATTATAAAACAATGGTGACAGTCACTGACATTAACATAGCACATTTACATCCCCATCACAGCAGTTTGGTACTTATTGTCGGAAATTCGATTTTTATTGAAGAATTAATGAAGAATGTGTGATTGGATTAACTTCGACTAATTTCGGATTACCGTGATGGACGATTTACCACTTAAAGAATCAAATTTAAAGCCTTAAATCGAGGTTTATTGGTGGAAACGCACGTGATTGCTGAGCTGCCTGGTGGGTTAGTTGATATGGATATTATTTTGCCCAAGAGCTACACTAGAATTATATTGCACCGGAACTTCATTAGATAAAGTTCTAAGCAAATGGTAAGGAAGGGAAAATAAGGGGAGGGTAATTTCTGGACGTCTTTGAAACTTGCCTGGTGGGAATTTATAACGAATCTACTTACAAGCTAAAATGAGTTGTAGTTCCCTTTGAAAGATCATCTTTTAGATATCCACCTTTTTGAAAATTAGATTACTTTTAGACCAGATATAAACTAAGAAACTCTTGAATATAACGCATTGTAATGGTAGACATTCTCAAAGCCAGTTAAACTTTTTGTGTCAACTCCTCCAAGAGGAAATCAGTTACAACAATAGGGATTATCGAATTCCTTTATTCAAATTTGGCTAAAATATGAAATGAATCCTCGTAACAAATATTAAGTTGGAATTGATGACATATCATTCATCGAACATAGTTACTTTATGCACAAGAGAAAGAATAGATCATAAGTTAAGAAAAGGCTAGATAAGAATGGGATTTCATGGGTTGCAGGGATTTTTAAACAAAGCCAATAGGGAAACGTTGATTACGTCTTTTTTTTTTCCTCTTACCACGGTTCGGTTTTATTGAGTGCGTGGTATTTTGACCTTTTTATGAAATGTTTGATACGAACAGTAAAGCTTGGCGTCCACTATCGCTGAGCAGAGCGGAGTGGACTAGAGCCAATTACAAGGCTGCCAACGTCTACTGTAGCACGAGCCTCGTGCTACAATGGACGTTGACAGTCTTGTAATTGGCTCTAATATAATCCAATCCGCTCTGCTCAGCGATAGTGGACGCCAAGCTTAATTTCTACGTAATCGTTTATTTAAAATTCAAACGTCCTTTCACAAAAGCAAGTAAGTAAATTTTTATTTTAGTTAAAAGTTCCTACTAAATTTTGTTGAAAATGTAGACATAGACAGTCATTCAAAATATGCCCATTCTTCCAGTAGTTTGAAATATAATCCTGGTCCAGAATAGCCTTCACTTTAGGTTTAGCATCATAGCTAAATAGGACAAAGCTATTTTTATATGTGGTAAATAGAAATTTTGAATAATAATTTTATAAATTTTTCCTTAAAAGTTATTATTTCACAGTTTTGACAATAATTTTATAAATTTTTCCTTAAAAGTTATTATTTCACAGTTTTGACAATAATTATTTAGGAGTAAACAAAGCACTGAAAATATATCTTTGTTCTAAAATAATTAAATTTTCTCTGTTCGTACATCCAAAAAAATTTACTAGGAGCAAAATACATTTTCTCTCATTTTTCGGATATCAATATAAAAAAATCATAGCTGGAACAGGATTTCTGAGATTTTAAAATTAATTTAAGTAAATATAGGACTTTTCAGCTCTAATTCAACTGAAAAGTGGTTTGTGGCTTTTTTTTTTTTCTATTATGGTAAATTTTAATATTTGTCCCCAAAAAAAAATTTCGAAAACTATTCCTTTGATTAAAAATATCATAATTCGATTGAATACATTTTGACTGAATGCATGATCCATATTTTTCTTTTACCTGCATAGAAATCCATGTAAAGTAATAAACACAAACATGCTGAAGCAACGTGTTTTTCTAAAACATATTTAAAGGAAATATTAAAACGCAAATGGTAATTTAAGCCAGGTTATTCCAAATTTCAAATCAGCTTTAAATGTGCTTTCTTAGATTTTTTTTTATATTATTTTTTTATGATACAACCATCTTCTACATATTTTACTTTCAATTATCCATATGTTAACATAGGGTAATAAAAGTACTGTGTTTGGAAAAAAAAAAAAATCGAATTTTACCTATTTTTATACGTTTTGAACGTGTTGCGTTCAAAAAAGTGTTCTAGAAAAAATGTCTGTGTGTGTGTCCGTGAGCAGCATAATTTCGTAAAAAGGTGGAAAATGAATGTCTTTAACACAGATTTATCTTCACATACCATCAACCAGGGATGTAGAGAAGCCGGTACGTTATACAGGTATTTTTTTGAGAGCCGATACAGCGTACCAGCTCTCAAAATAATACCGATACATTTTGAGAGCCTTTTTGGAGGTCTTTTTAGGATTTATTAATTGTTATTAGGAGACACCTGAAAATTGATAATTATATCGCTACTGTCAAAAAGTGTTTCGGAGCTTTCTTTTATTGGACCAAAACAGCTGGCCGTGAAATACGTTCAGGTTTGGGTGAGTGTGAGATCAGATCTCTGTGTTGACGATTCCGTTTGCCATCTTCCAAAACTTAGACTGCATATCGATATTTTCTGGACAACGGCGGGAGAAGAGTTTGTTAAGATTTAATGCCATTCATGAACTTCTCTAAACTCATTCAGGTAAGTTCTCCAGAATGCGAGCTTGGTTACAGTCGCATGAATACTATTGTAACACAATCGAGATCGCGATTAATAATTCCACACGTGGCAAACCTTATGTTTGTTAAAATCAATGGTCCACTTATACAAAAGTGAAAACTAAAAGAATCTGTCATCAGCTGGTAACTGGTTAAGACACCAAAGATCAGCTTCAGACAAACAGATGCGAGTGCAAAACAGAAAATGTCAATGAAAACCCTCTGAGGAATTTTTTATAAATTTTCTTCGAAATAGTTTCAATGGATTGATTTTTGAATCAGTTTTTTATTAATAACTAATTGGAAATAACTAATAATAATAATAATAATAATAATAAAAATAACTAACTAATAACGAAATAATTAATAATAACTAAAAAAAAAAATCTTTATGCATGTATTATGATATAAGTTAGTGAGAAAATAAATATACGTAAATTAAGAGTTTTTAACTTTTTTTATATGGTAGATAGTGAAAAATCTTATGAATTTGCATTTTATAATTAAATAATCTCAGGCTACAGTTGCGGTTACCGCTACGATTGACGAGAGGATAATGTAATATGCATAGGATTCGCCATTCTAACATTTATTTTTTTTTTTTTTTTTTTTTTTTTGGCCAATGTAAATTTTTTTGTCAAACTGGCCATTTTTTAACAATATGAAAACGAAACTGAAAATTACACCAGTCCATGGCAAATATAAATGCAGTGACCACCAATATTTAGTGCAATTGAAAGTTGTGCGATGTCCCACACTCCTAGTTTTCATTATCATTTATCACGAAATAATGCTTCACCAGAGCAAAAGCAAGACTGCAAGCCGATCCACCATTAGATTCCTTTATAGCCGATCCACCATTAGATTCCTTTAAATCAGTGCTTGTCATTAAATTTTGTAAATAGGCGTAGCACGTTTGGTGAGCTCGCATGTTGTCCGCACCCCGCACCTTTTTATGAGTAGAACTTTTTTTTATGCAATATTAGATTTAAGTTAATTACATTTTCTGATAATATTTCCTGCATTAAGAATTTTATTAAATTAAAGTTTTAGACTGCAAATTATGCAACATTTTATTTAAATGGAAGAACAATTTTGACGTATCTATATTCGTGTATTTCCTATGTAAGACGATGTCTGTTAATGTAGCGATTCAGAATACTTCTCATAATTATATTTGTTTTGTTCATTGGACGAAATTCTTACAAAGGCACTAAAATGTATTGCCTAATTTTAGTAAAACTGTCTCTTATTTCTTCAGGTTTCTTCTAAGCCCATATTAAGTTATTTGTACTAAAGGGATTTTTCAGCAGACGCGTATATGTTTTAACATAAAAAGTTTTATAATTAGGAAATCAAGAAAGCTATTATTTTCTGGATGAACGAATTAAGTGTTAATTATAAAGGAGTTTGCATTTTTGGTTATCCTTACAATATACTTGATCTGTTTCCTGGATACAAAACTTATATTTCAATCACATCTTGTAGAAATGAAAGTTTATGCTAAAATGCTAAAAGTATATATACAGTTATTACACCTTAAAACATTTTAAATATAACTTTCAATTTAAATAGAAATTCCGTGTACTTTTTCTATTGTAGAAGAATCGTAAGAAAATTTTACCATTTAAATTCTATTTGGAAAATAATATCAACAGAATGAGATCAATTCATAAAAAGTACTCTGCATTTGAAAGTTATCTGAAAATTCCACGACTTAAATTACTTTTATCATAACAAACAAAAGGAATTCAACTATGATTTCTACTAGTAATGGGCATGTAATAATAATTAATAAATATTTTTAAAAATATTTTTTGTGATTTAATGAATATTTTTGTGATAAATTGTGAATACCTTGTTTTGGAGCACAAGCTGAACATCTAAATAGTATAAATACTGGATAAAACGGAGACAAAATTAAAATTATCTATAATAATATAAAACAAAGAATGTCTGGTTGAAACTCGATATAAAGCGTCTTCCAATACATGTAAAACTTTGAAATTTAACAAATAAGTGTTTTTAACAAGCAGAATGTTAAAATTTCCATTTTTTTTATTTTATTTTTTATTTTTTTTTAATTATTATTATTATTTATTTTACAAAGCAGATTTTAATAGGAATATCGCTTTGAAGTTTTCAACATAAGTTGTTTTGGCCTTCTAATTGGACTTTTGACAAACAGAATGTTACAATTTGATTTATTTTTTTTAGTTTATTTTTTTAGAAATCGACTTCTAATAGCAGAACCTTTCAGAGAGGAGCCTATGCTTGCACAGCAATGAACCTTCCAGCGAGCGTAGCAATGAATTTCTTAGCGAGAGAGCTACTATGAGACGGCATGGTTGAAGTGACGTCAGAAATTTCGTGGTCTGTGACGTCGTCAGACATAAAGTCGAATAACCTTTCATATAGTCAAAACTAATATAATATGAATAATTAAAACTTAGATATTCCTCCTCAATAAATTTATCACCTACATATGAAGCGTTGCAGATACAAAGGCAAATTTAGCATCGGGGGAAGAAAAAAAAATTGTGGCATCCGAATGTAGATTCTCCAGGTATATTTTTGACGTTGAGTTCTTCCTCTCTCAACATAGTCAGAGAATGATACCAAACATATACATAGCAAACTTTTCAAACGCGTTTTTCTGACAACCACCTTTTGTGGAGTTCGCCTTTCGTATCAGCAACGCCTCATATAACAAAAGATGCCTTACCTAGAAAATATTTGAATTTCGAGAGTTGTCTCCGGTCGATCCAAGGTCAGCATTTTCCAGTCGATGTCAACTTTGCTAAGTTCTTGAATGTTCACATGCTGCATTGAGCTCGGGACAGGGTTCAGGTAGGGATATTCTTTGTTGCATCTCCACGATTGAGGAACTAGTACGTCTTCGTCCTCCAACAACTTCTCAGGTCTCAGTTTCATTTCTGGAATTTTGTACAGTGCATTTTGAACTTCTTCCTTTGTCTGAGGTTTCAGCGAGCTTAAATCTAGAAATTTCTGCTGAGCAGGGCGACCGTTTTGATCATCAAGATGCGCCATATTATTGATATAATTATTAAAATGAACCTTGAAGATTCCGTTCAATCAGAAACTGTGATTAATAAAAGTCATTGGTTTAGTGAAATTGATAAAGTTTTTTTTTTTTTTTACTATGATTCCAAGAATGACTAAATTCCTCTCGCGTTAAGTCACCTCTGTGATAATTACCAACTTGAACTAAATAAAAACTTAAATTATCAAAAAGAAAACTCTAAATTTACATTCAGCCACTGACAGTTAAATTACTCACTTTAGTCATGAGAATATAATTTCATATCTAAAAAGCGAAATAAATAAGTTAAATAACCGTTCCTTAACTAAAACTTCTAATCGAATCTTCTAATAATCAAAAATATGGGAACTACATTCTCCGAAAGAACGAAATTATTTGCTCTTAGTGTAAATCGCATAAGAACCACATAAATTTTATACTCTCCTATTTGAAGATTATCAATTTTAACTTTATTTAAACTTTAATCGCAAATAAAAGATGCCCAAGAAAAAATTATTTCTTTCGGCATTTCATCGATTTTCGAAAATAGGAAGCTTACATTTTCTGAGTATAACTAAAGTGTAGAAACCAACTGACATCATAAATCGCAACATCCTACAGTAAGAATCTTTCGATCGACAAACGGAATATCTGTCTTCCACCAAAAGGGAATTTCGTATGTGAAGGGCAAGTCGTTGCACAAAATCAAAGGCAATTAATGCCATTTAGGCAAGCAATAATGACGTTTATGTCATAAAACTTATGAGATTTTGTACCTCATAGAAAAAAGGAATGTTGTCATGGAAACGAACTAACTCGACAAGTACAAGAGATCAATCAATAGAATTTTGGATATGTGAGCAATTCAAATCTCTGATGAGAAATATCGTTTTCTCTCATCATTTCATGAGAGTCAATTTCTTTTGCTATGTCTTGAATGGCAAACGGATAACTCACACGAAAAACAATAATTTAAATGTTATTCTTGGAATTTTATATTTGGGCTGTTAAGTTGAAATCGATCAACGGTGTCACTGAATGACACGTTCAGACTTAACTCTAACAAAATGACTCGGATTCATTTTCTGCTTAATCCTGGTACATAAATCTTAGACTTGAGAGAGTAGCAAAATTGTTCAGCTTAAGCAGAAAGCAACCTTGAACTAAAGTTTCAACTCAAATAAAATTAGGATTCCTTTTCTCTCTATTACATAATTTGAATTATACCCACTTTCTTTTTATATTATATTTGAATAAATGAATGAAAATAAACAAAAACAAAAAAAAAATAGTAATAATAATAATCGCAAAAGTAGATGCTAAGTGTACCATGGAGATATACATGAATTCTTGTCAAAATCAAACAACTCTGAGTTTACCATTAATGGGATAGATCTACTTTGTATTGTATTCTCATGCTTTATACGAGACTCCTTTTTTTTTTTTTTTTTTTTTTGCACTAGTGATCAAATTGTCCGTTTTACTTTTAGAACTGTTTTCAAGTGATGGGCATTTCAAAATGCATTGAATTTTATCTCAAGGTATCTCCTAGTATAATCCCACAAGATTGATGAAATTTGGTTTATCGGAGGGTTCTGGCACACGTATAGGTGCGATGTTAACATAGTAAAAAATTATTCCAAAAAACAGCAATGTAAAAAATTATACTATAAACAGCAATAAACATAAATTCCAAACCAATTATGTTATCATAAACTTGCATGAAGCTAGGAAACGTAATTACTGAAAAAATATCTTCTAGTTTAATGTGGAGAGCTCAGTACGACAATATAACAAACTGCATCGTTCTTTTAGCACCAAATCATTAAGTGTAATTGATATTTACTCCGTAATATTTCCACCACCTTTCTGCAGATCATTTCAATTCCAATACTACTCATGAGACTGAATACATGTTTGGTAGCAATGAGTATCTGGTGGTAAAAATGTTTTGTTCTTGCCATACGTTACGTTGCTGTACCGAGTTCTCCATGAAAGCTCCAGAAAATTGAACTAGAAATTTTTATTATATCTCTTTGCTTTTGGCACGTTTATAATGATGAAATATCCGTTTGGAACACGTATTTACTGACAGTTTTCATTTATGGTTTAGTTTATTATCAAAAATGATGAGTGGAACTCGCAATTCTTTTAGCAAATTCTAAAAAAAGATTATAACTAAAGAAATTTTGTATCCCAGCTTAAATACTTCACTTATGGCATATTTTATCACACTTTTTATTAGAATAAACGATTAAAAAAATTCTACACCACACCTATACGTACGTCCGACCACTTTTCTGATCTTAATTTCATTAAAAATGTGTGGAATGCTTTGAATAGATGCCTTGCGGTAAGATTCAATGGTTTGGGAAATAGTTCCTCATTTGAAAACAGCCCTAAAGTTAGGGGCGGAACATTTAGCCAGAATATAGCATAAAGAACCTTATATCGAGATTTAGAAAACAGTGCAAGATAAACACAGATGTTAGAAGATATGAGGTTTTTTTTTGGACAAAGATGCGTCTGCACTCTAATCGTAATACCTTCTTTTATATATACATCAAACCGTAAATTTTGAGACTGTGTTTTATTCATATGATTATGATACATCAACATTTTGCAATTGTCACCCTAACATGCATTGCATTTAACATTTTTTGGCTCATAATTGACACCACTAGCAACATTTAACTAACAATGTTGGTTGACATGATTTGAAACATTTAAATTCAGTACTGCATTTTCAAATGAAATATTCAATATAACATTTACATCTCTTTTTTTTTCAACTTACCTTCTGTGGATAAAAGTCTTGTAAAATTTTGAGTGATTTATAAACTCAAAACACTCAATGAGATTTTGTTCCATTTAAGTAAATTAATTCGGTACTATTTAAACTGTATTTGCAATCACCAAAAATATTGAAGCATCTTAGAAACGACTTAATTTACGGCTCATTATAAAACCCATTGAGAATTTTTCTTAAAAATGTAATAATATCAGGTTGAGAGAATTTTTTTAACTGTTTGAAAACTGTGTTTAATGTTTTAATTGTTAACAAATTGTTTCAAAACAATTTTTAACTGCACGCACACACACATAAAATATATATATATTTATCTTAATAGTTCAATTAAATTAATATTTTAATTTGAAAATATTAAACAACTATTAACCGGAAGTTTCACTAATTCAACATACTGAATTAAGTTGAGGTATAGTGGAGAAATTGTACAACTGCTATAATATGAAAAAAGAAATATTTTCAATATTTTTATGTATTATTTGTGCTTATTGCTTAATGACTGGTTATTCAGTTATCAAGACTTTGTTTCCTAGAGTCGCTCCTTACATTCTTTTTATAGAAGTTGGTAGATACATTGGCAATTGAAGATAAATCACGTCTTCATTTGTCAGGCTGCTTGATGAGAATTTTCAGATTTTTGATCATAAAAAAGCAAATGCAAGACAGTTCCTTGCAAAGGTGCTCCGATAATTAATTTCCTCCTTATTTTATTATTAAAAATGTCATACCAATTCTACACTTATTAATTATAAACAAACCTTACAATTAGAAGACTTAGATCGGACTTGTCGTTTCAACTCTAGAGTTAATGAAATTGAAAATAAATACAAATGGCTTAGGAGTAATGCAAAAATAAATAGGGCCAATGTTATTTACACAAATCTTAGTAACTATTTTTTTCCATCTTTCCAGATAGGCATTGATCAAACTACTGCCAAAATTACATTTTGAATGTCTACATGAACACATCATCAAGGTTCCCACTCAAAATGCAGAATGAAAATCAATGACTTTTAAGGAACTAATTAATGTTTTTAAGGACTTTTGAAAATTTGTTTTCAAGCATCATGTCTATATATAAATTTTTAATAAAGTACATTCTATCAAAAAAATTACAAGTTGGTGGATGCGTAATACAAATAGATGTCAGAGAATTCCGATACAGTGCAGATAAGTGGCAGTCATTCTGTATAGCAAGTCTGAGTTGTATTTTTATAACTTTTGCAGTTGAGTAGACAACATCCGCAAAAATTAAGGACTTTTTAGCGTAATACAAATATGTCAGAGAATTCTGATACAGTGCAGATAAGTGACAGTCATGCTGTATAGCAAGTCTGAGTTGTATTTTTATAACTTTTGCAGTTGAGTACACAACATCCGCAAAAATTAAGGACTTTTTAGCATTTTCAAGGACTTTCAGGCCCTCTAAGTATTTTCAAGGCCTGGAAAACAAGTTAAAAAAATATTAAGCACTTTAATGACCGTGGGAACTCTGATTATTATCTATCAATCCCCCCTCCCCCTACTCTGGATGGAATGGTGGGAAATGTCATTTTTACTTATTAAAATATGTTATGATAAAACATATAATATTCATATATATTATTAATAAATTACAGTTTGAAAAATTAAGTTCAACATCACATTAATAATCACAACATTAGTATGATGTTAAACTTAAGTACATGGCATTTCAAAGAAAAACTTAGCTTAATTCATTTAAATAAAACAAAAGTTGTAGGTGAAAGGAATTCTTTATTAATCTTTAGAAATATATTTAATAACTTAACATAGGTATATTTTCCAGACCATTTTTGGGACACATATTTTAGAACTAGAGGCATCCTTCATACAGAAAAAAAAAAAAAAAAAAACTTACGAGCATAATTAGATCAATCCACAGATCAGAATTTTGAAAAATAAACACTTAATAACTAACTACATTAAAAGAGCAAACTCAGTATAAATTCAACAAGAATACTTTAGGGCATGTTTATTAATTTATAAAAATATATTTACATACAAGATCATCACATGAAAAGTCATCATCAATTCAATTGGCTCAGAGATTTACCAAAAGAACATCATACATTTTCACATGAATAAATACTCAGCAAAATCAGAAAATGATTACAATTGCAAAAAATATACAAAGGATAAGTAGCAAGAGGGGATAGAGGGCTCCAAAAAATTTTGGAACCCTTACCGACCTCATCCACCAGGTGGGGGTGGAGGAATGGAGTCTGATCCTCCTGGAAAAAAAAGAAAAACAATACTTTGAGGAGGAAGATTGGCAAAAGATAAATCTGAAAAGAAAATATTCAAGTAATAAGTGGAAGATTTGTTGTTATTGTTGGATTTTGTAAAACTTCAATGTGAGTTTAAAGAAGGTTACGAAGAAAATGAGGATAAAGACAAACGAAGACCATGGATTGTGAGGATCACAATCATATGCTTTGTTACAGTATGATATTGAAATAGAAATGGTAATGGTTACAAAGTAGTGCTGCTTTTTATATGGGTATACAAGGCAGGATAAGAAATAAACTAAATTGTACAATTAGAATACACTGAGTTGTAGATGTCAGGGGAAAAGTCTTTATTGTTTCTCATAAACTTAACTGGACATTTAAATAAAATATGTAGGTGATAATTACTGAAAAACACAAGATAATGTTTCTCTAATACACGATAATGTTTCTCACAATATGTTTCTCTAACAATTGTGAAATAAAACATTTGATTAGCCCAATGCAACGAAAAGAAATATTCTCCCAGCAAAACCCTTTCAGTCATTGATCTCTCTGGAATCAACCATCGAAAAGGACTGATGTTTTATTGGAAGATCTTTTTTATTACATGAATAACAAGATTGATTGGAAAAAGATGTTCCCTAGGAGCAGTGATCCCCAGAGAAGCTTACAATGATGATTGATTGGATTACACAAGGATAATTCTTTGAATGGAAGCATGTGTTTTTTTCTCTCCAGAAGAGAAGACAAATGCAATGGAATATTTTAGTTTGAATGTTTGGTGTAGAATACGAGCATTTTATATGCCACTAAAAATTAATTTTTGAATTTTTAACGGACACCCTTTCCAATGATTCCTTTTAGTGAAAAAATGCAGTATAAAAATTTTGGGTAATTTGAATAAAATTTGGAGTTGCTACCAGCAATTGAAATTACCACTATCATGGTTTTTTCCCTTTTAAGTATTAAAATGTAATAAAAAGAAAAATCTACAATGTCAGCTTTTGTAATGTACACTGTATATATATATTATATTATGAAATGTTAATAAGGAAACAAAATTGCGAGGTGAATTTTTGCTTTTAAAAGAAATTGTGGCCATTGAAAGTCATGGAATTTTTTTTCACCCAAAGTGTACAAATCCTGATATATCTGTATACACTAACTACTTAACTTCTTCAAGTATGCACCAACTTGATGGCTGTGGGGTTAGCGATAAGGCCTTGCATGCCAAAGGTGCCGGGTTCCAATCCTGGGTTGAGCATGGATGTTCGTAGTGGTTTGGAATCCATGTTAACTGTAGGTCCCAGCAAATTTAGCCGTCATTGTGCATAAATATAGTTCGCTGAGCGTACAAACCAACCAAACATCTCAATCACGAAACAATTATTTTATTTGAGCAACTAAATGTTTTAATTTTGTTGGTATTCGGACTTTAGGCCACTTGTTGAATGACAAGCATTTTCAATGTTTTGCTTTAAAATCAGCTCGAAATGAAAAATAGATATGCTTTCTCTTTTGGATGAAAGTTTTCTATGATTCAATGAGTTTGATTTTTGACCATATCATGGTTTATTTTTTTATAGTAGGTGTTATCAATGAAATCAATGAAGTGTTGCCCAGATGAAATTGATGATTTAGAAAACTTGTAGATAATAATTTAAACTAATCTCACAAATACTGAGAAAGATTAAAATACATCAGCATGACACCAGTTTCAATGAACAGCAGCTGATTAAAATCATTTGTAAGCAAAGAAAAACCACATGCAGTTGCATCAGAAGAAAGTAAATATAAACAATGAAATGGTTGCATTTACAGTTAAATAGTTACAGTTACTGCAGTTTTACAGAGTATGGTGTAGTGTTTAAAATTACAAAAACAAGGTTGGCAATTATAATTGAAAAAAAGATGAAAAAATAAAGTAATGATTGTTAAAGCCCATCAATTAAAGAAATATTTTCAAAATATCAACTTCAGTAATTTTTAAAATTTTAGTTCTACAGTTAAAATTTATAAGTTACTACCAAATTAATATGAGCTACTTGGACTAAAATCAATATATAAGCTACTTGAAGCATAATAGTATATATAATGATTCAATAACTACTGGCTGAACAATTATATATTCTAATAAATGCATGAAACACATTAATTGCAATGCTTGCGTAATGCTAAATATGCCAGATTTTGTAGAGCTGGTAGCAACCTCTAAATATCATTTGATTTTAATAAAAAAAATTGTGAATATTTTTCTCATCAAATGGAACAAAATAAGAGGGTGTCCCGTAAAAAATTAAAACCTTCGAAAATAAGATGCACCCTAGCGAAGAGTTAATTTTAAACCAATCAATTCATCTGTTTGAAGCAATAAAGTCCTTTAAATCTTGACAATAAGCATTTTCTAATGCCTTCTCTTTCAATATTGGGCCTTTTATTGGTCCATTTGCTTCACAAGCTTCTTTGAAACCACACAGTTAAAATGGTTTTTAGCTCATCATGTGGTGTACGTTTCAATGTCTTTCTACACTTGACTAATTTTCCACAGCTGATATCAAAGTCTTTGTGCTTAAAAATTGCTTGAATAGTTGAAGCTGATAACTGACTTGACAAACTTAACTTTGTAGGCCCATGGAATTCATTTGCCTTTTTGACGAGGAAGCCTTCCAAAACAGAAAAGAATAAATGTTGCCCAAGCGCCATTTTTATTTTTGTTTTGAGGGATGTAGGCTACATATACCATCTAAACTTTTGGAAATTAAAAATGTCGTTCTACAAGTAAATTTTATTCATGCTCAATCATTTCAAAATTTGCATTTAAAAACATTAACTCAACTTAATTGGTTTATTTCATCTAGTATACAATATACCAAGAGTAATTCGAAACTATTTTACGAAATTAATAATTGAAGTATCAATCAACTTATAAAGGACAATTCCCCCATTTTTTTATTCAATTCTTAATGTTTCGAAAAGACCATAAACACAAAAATTTCAATTCTCCACACTTTTTTTCTTTTATAATTTGCAATTTAAGTTCGCCTCTCAGATTTTGGCTGGAAAATAATGCACGACGTCACTTCATCTGAAACAACTCCGTAGGCAACTACTAAGTAGAAACCTCACGATACTTGAGGGGCATGTTTACCAACAAAGCAACTCCAGGGGGATAAAAACCAGTTCCTAGGCATATCGAGTTGGCAGAAATCTGGCTTGAAAAGCATAATATTCAATGGGAATTTGTGACTGTATTGCAATAAAATTGTAAATAATAAGTTTCAATCGACTAATTCATTTTAATTATCCAATTTCGACAAAATTGTGGTGAAAAGAGCTGATTTTGGCTGACAATGAGCGAATAACCGGTCCTATGATGTCATGTGCCCCTCAAGTTAACGGAAGGATGTTGTGATGTCATAGCCAATAGCTGGTCGTTTTAGGAGGGATCACGATTCGTGAGTATTTTGTGCACTTTCTTTTCTTAATATTTAAATAACTATTTTTTTTAAATAACTATTTTTTTTAAAGAACTTTCTTTTGAATATTTGGAATCAGAAAGAAATTCACAAATATAAATTAATTTCACTCGTTTTTAAAAAATGCGGGAATTGTTCATTATTGAGAATTTAAATACATTTCAAAATTTTAACAAAAGTTCATTTACGGATCAATGTAGGCTTCATTCTTTAGACTACTATGTGTGTATGGTTAGATACAGCTATTAAGCTAAAAAAATATGTATATAAATACACAGATATATTTAGTCTAAAAAATATATGCATATAAAGACACACACACATTAGTCTAAAGAATGTAGCCTAACTAACCAACATAAAAATAATTAGTATTAAAAAAAATAAAGAGAATATAAGGACACAAATTAAATATTATTTTTAATATTTAAAATACCTTTTCAAACATAATTTGAAATATTTTTATCTTCAATGATTAAAAAAAAATAAAGAGAATATAAGGACAAAAAATAAAATATTTTTAATATTTAAAATACCTTTTCAAACATAATTTGAAATATTTTTATCTTCAATGGTTTTAAACTAAAATGCTCCCATAGATATGCAATGAACATACATTTATCTGAACATTTTTGTTCGTTGAAATATTTTTCTGGATATAGAAGTATACATAACATTTTGTTAAATATGAAAATGTTTAACAAATTTTCAAATGACCCTTTTTATTCTTTCTACATTCACCTAATTTTTGTATTGAATAAAACTATGTGAGCCACAACACCATAATTTACTTTAGAAATGATTATTTATTGAAACTTGAGCTTTAAATATAGCTACACTCACTGATGTATTTTAAATACAAATCATGCTAATAATCTAATATTATTCTGGAACAGTTACAAGTCAGTTTGAAAGGCTTAAAATACAGAGCACTTAATAATTCTGTGGCTAAAAAACTAAGGTTTGAGTAACATTTGAAAAATATTTATGAAGAACTAAAAGAAAACACTTTTGTAAGAGGTTTTTTACCTTCAGGGTTTAATTCTGTTGAAAAAAATTCAAGTGTTTGTTTTATTAAAATTAAGCCCAAGTGGTTTGCTTTATTTAAATCATGCCCAAGTGTTTTGCTTTATCAAAAATAACCAAGTTTTTTTTTTTTTTTTGCTTTATCAATAAATACAACCAAGTATTACTTTGCTTGGTTATTGCAAAAAGTATTACTGAAGTCTAGATGGAAGAAGTATTAGAATATTTCGAAGGATCCAGAATTTTATCAATATCCGAACTAAAATAAGTGACCTTTGATTAGAGTTATTAAAATCTCTAAAACAATTTAAGTTAATGGATATAAAGCAACTGCAGAAAAAAATATATGTAAAAAAAAAAAAAAAAAAATTGAGCCGATTCAGGGAGAACAGAATTGAAGAGAGATGATCAAAAGAAACATATCTATCTACTCAGGAGTTATGCGATGGAAAGATGACTACATCGTCTTTAGATGGAGTGCATTCGGTGAATTGAAAGAAAATTTGTTAAATACTATCAACTAAGTATCCATTAAACAAAACAAGAATCTTCAGAACATTAATAACTCAGGCCCTAAGTTAAATTGATACATGAAAGTCCTTTAACAATTTATATTTTAGAATAGTCAAGTACAGTAGCTAAAGATTGCAAGATGTAAACTTGAAATCATTCAGTAAGAAAAGCATATGTTGCAGGGTAACTTTCAATTCAATGACACTTTGAAACTTAAATAGTGTAGGATTTTGAATATTATAACAACCCTACTGTAAACATTACTTTTGCTTCAGACAATAATTTTAATAAGTACTTCCTCCATAGTAACTGAGTGCCAGTTTATCTCTCATATTAAATTCAATCCTTTCTTGTCCATCAACTACTATGGGTCTTAATGCTGTTAAAACAAATTTTGTGATAACATTTTCTCTTTTAATATTTGTACCTAAACCCCAAATGTATTTAAGGCACCTGAGTATTTGTTTAAAATAAGAAATATGTTTTAATAACATACATACAATTTATTAACTAGCCATGTGACACCTTTGGAAGTACATAGGTCTTTGAATAAGACAAATTTTTTGTATATGAATTTACACAAAGAGGATATCATAAAAACAAGACTTGACTATTTGATAAATTAATTCATTAAATACAAATATTACTTTTGGAAATAGAGATTCAAACAAACTACTAACCCTATTAAATAGCACCATAGATTAACAAAGACCTTAACGAAGCCATCTTGTATACCAAAAAGATTGTTCCTAAGCTTAAGCAATTAATTGGTCACTAAATTCCCTTATGCTTTAATCACCAAATAGTTAAACACACATATTTATTATTAGCAAAAGTTTATTAAAACTGGAGGAAATATATAATCTCAAGTAATGCATGATGTAACAGTTAGAGTTTGGTGAAAGTCTCCAGCAAAAAACATTGTGCCATCATCCATTAAGGGATGACTGTCATTAAGTTTTATTTTTTTATTTTTTATTAAAGTACTTCAATTGATGTCTTGCATGGCATAAAGCTTGCACCTCACACAATCACATAGCAATGCTGCAACAATTTGTAATATTGATATGTTCAAAAATGTTGCAAATTTTTTTTGAGCCAGGGCCAAAATTAAAGTTAGTTTGAATGTAGTATATGCAATGTGGTTCGTTCACTATTCAACAGAGCTGGAACCATACCAGAAGAAAGAATAGTAAGTCTCACTAACTCTTCCCACCACACTTTTTTTTGTAACATACTAAAACATTTTTTGTAACATTTTGTTTGTAACATATTTCAAATGAGAGCCATAATACAATGCCATAAAGTTTCACATGCAAATTGAAATTAATAGTGTTGTATTCCTTCAATAAAGGTAACACTCTGATTGTTGGGGTGAATGAAGTAAGCATGTCTAAGGGTGTATATTCTTTTTACACATGGCTATTATCTTAACTGGAGTACTTTGTTATCGTTTTTGAGTCTTATTGTTTGTCCATGTTAACTCAAAGTTACATTGTCAGCCGAGAAGTAATCATGTTGTCTGTTTCCAAAATGAATGGCCAAGTTATAGTCCCACAACTTCAGATGAACTTATGTATCAACCAAACAGGAATTGTTCTGTATCATTATAAATTAAATTGTAAATTACATATTTAATAGCTTTTACTCAGCCTCAAAGCTTTTGAGATGCGTTTTAGCTACACAAAAATTAAGATTTAGCACAAATTAGAAACCCTTATTTATTTACAACTGCAATCGACACTGTTGACTACAATGTTTGTTTCAGCAGAAACTATCTAAACATAAATGAAGTACAGATTGCATAATAACAAAATATGTTTTGGTGACTTTTTAAGGAATCAAACTACCAATAGAAATATTATCTAAATAAGTTCAGTAGATCTTGAGTTATAGATGTGTATACATTTGGACACCAGACAGAGGTTGTAATTACATGTGGTTAATTAATGCAGTTTGTTTCTCAAATAAAAACAAAATTAAACATTTAAGAAAAATACCAATAATTTTCACAAAATTGAATGAATATGGTTCTTATTATGAGATGGGAAATGTTGAGAGACTTACCTAATGCATCTGCAATTGTTCTGATGTTTCTTCTACCACCAGGTGGTCTTGGAGGTCTACAAAAAGTAAAATGAATAAGATCAAATATATTTCAGACCAATTTCAAATTAGATCTTTGAAAATTCATGTAACTCATTCACACATTATTCTACAGGTAACAGTAAAATTCTTAAGCATTTTATTTGTTATTGGCTGCTTGTGTAGACACAAAGCAGTCAGAAAATAAAGTCTTAATAATATAACCCATAAAAACAGAGTTTTTAAAATATCCTTTATATGCATTGTCAATTTTTATATTCATTAACGCATGAGCGGCAAACTACGTTTCAAAATTTATTTATTAAAAATGAATGTGAATTTATGCTTACACGTCCAAATATCATTTATTTATTCTGATTAAGGTAATATTTTTATTTATTTATTAAAAAAATTTTGGCAACAGGAAAGAGTTTTAACAATAATCGGTTCAATGGTATTTGAATGCGATTGGATGACGGCAAGTTGGTTTATTAGTATTCCGTAAAAGTGACCTTCTAGTGACAGTAACAGTCCCAAAATTTGATAGAATGTATTTCCATCAACATTGAATCTATCTGCCAAGTTTCAGCGTGATTGGATGATAGCAAGGGGGTTAATTTGGTCTCCGCAAATTCCGCCGCCATCGAAAAACATAATCAAAGTTAATACAAAGGATTTAAAAATGAAAAGGCAGAAATCTGTTGAATGATAAAGATGTAGTTTTTCTTTATTGAATTTGGTTTTGAATCCAATTTTCAGAGAAAAACAGGCATACAACTAAAGAAACACATACTAACATCAAGCCAACAGACAACAGTGGATTGAGTGTTAAAACAATAAAAGTTTAAGCATAAAGTTTGGTGACCATAGATAATTTGCACTATAGAACATTGTTCATACTGCGGTTTCATCATGCAGCCGTTGATCTTTTGTTTTGGGTTTGTCAGATATGTGGCACCTCTCCTTTAGGGTAGCATTTTGTACCATGCTCCAAACCCAATGTTTCCTAACTTCATTTATACGGGTCGCCCACTTTGGCACTAAAGTCTGACTAACCCTTGATAGAACTAAGGTGTAACTCTTTAGTGTTGGTGACTCCTAAAGTTGTTAGTCGGGTGAGGGCAAGAGATCACATTCATATAACAAGATGTGCCATTTCCTCATTTTTGCGACATTTCCTACATATGGGGTCTTGTTGAAAAAGTCCCATTGTATGAAGGTGTTTTCTGAAATGGTAGTGCTCTGTGATGAAGCCAACAATTGCTTGCACCTTCAGTCTTGGGTATCTAAGAATTTCAGAGGCAATCTTCGCAGGTGATCTGATGATCATACTTTTAGTGCGTTTTTGTCCAGAAGAACTTTGCCACGTTTTATTCCTCTTCTATTTTCCCATTTAAGGAGAACCCTTTTTGTGGTCATCAGATTGATCCCAGATAGGCTCTGCACCTTTTGGATTATAAGACGATCCCAGTCTTGCAAGTTCATCTGCCTTTTCTTTACCTTATATACCCTTGTGTCCTGGCACCCATATAAGACTTACCTCATTTTCAATTGCCAGTTCTCCTAGAAGGTTTCTACATTCCAAAACAGCCTTCACTTTAAGGCTGCTTGACTATCCCTATAGATGAGAATCCACTTACCCCAGTAGCCTTTTTTCATATTTATCTGTAGACAGTCAATGATTGCAAGAACTTCTGTCTGGAACACAGAGGCACACTTCTCAAGACCTCTAAAGAAGTTAATTCTTGGTGATACGCCATGTACTCCTAGTCCTGAAAGGTTGTCTTTCTTTGATCCATCTGTGAACCAGATAAGATCATTGTTTGTTTGGTTAAACATGTAATCATTCCATTCATCTCTGGTGGGTATAACCACCTCGAATAGTCTTTCAAACATGTATGTCCTTTCCAAGGTGTCTGAAGGAATCAGAAGAGTAGGTTTATGAATTTTCCTGGTGATACTGATATGTCCTTTAGCCGTAGGCTTGTCATACCATTGTTGTTTTAACATCATTCTGTATGCAGTCATTCTTGCAGTGCTGCAAATGAAGATGTCTAATGGGGTCAGATCTAATATGGTCTCTAATGCTCCAGTGGGCGCCGAGGACATTGTACCTGTGATACACAGACAGGCCAGTATTTGCAGACTATCCAGCCTGTCCTTCACAGTTCTCTGTTCCACTTTACACCACCAGATCACAGAGGCATAAGTGTCTGATGACTGCTGAGTACATCCAAACATCATTTTTGGCTGTAGACCCTAGTTTATTCCAAGCATGCGCCTACATGTCATAATGCATTTTTTTTGCTTGATTTATTTTGTAGTCAATGTGTTTATTCCATGTGAGTTTTTGGTTAAGATATAAGCCTAAATACTTCACTTCAGAAGCCACGTTGATTACAACATCAAAAGCCATCCCATTTTCTTTTGTGAGTGAATGGTACAAGATTGGTTTTCTGTGGATAAGGATGACAATGTCATTCATATAGCCTTGTGTATAATAGCCTATATTATTAAGGTGTTTAATAAGGTTATTAACTACCAGGTTCCAAAGTAATGGTGATAAGACACCTCCTTGAGGGCAACCTCTGGTAGCCTTTTTTTTCAAGTGATTCATCAAAGATGTTCATTTGAATAATTCTATCTGACAGCAGGTTCTCAATCTATGTACATAGTATATGGTTTATCCCTGTTTCCTTTAAGGAATTAAGGACAGATAGATGTAGGGTATTATCAAAAGCATCCTGTATATCAAGAAAAGTAGCAAGAGCAATTTCCTTTCTGTCTTCTATTCTATATTCTGTCTTCTATTCTATATTCTGTCTTCTATTCTATATTCTGTCTTCTATTCTATATTCTGTCTTCTATTCTATATTCTGTCTTCTATTCTATATTCTGTCTTCTATTCTATATTCTGTCTTCTATTCTATATTCTGTCTTCTATTCTATATTCTGTCTTCTATTCTATATTCTGTCTTCTATTCTATATTCTGTCTTCTATTCTATATTCTGTCTTCTATTCTATATTCTGTCTTCTATTCTATATTCTGTCTTCTATTCTATATTCTGTCTTCTATTCTATATTCTGTCTTCTAGAGTGTCTTCTATCTTGGAAACAAGGATGATGAAGTGCTGTTTCTGTAGATTTTCCAGGTTGATAGGTAAACTGTAGATCATGCAAGGGACTATTGCCACCCATATATTCTCTAATATGCCCGTCAATAATTTTCTCCATGATTTTAAGAAAGAATGAAGAAAGGCTGATTGGTCTGAAGGATTTTGCCTGGTCATAGCTATTTTTGCCAGGTTTAGGGATGAATACAACCCTTGTCTTCTGCCATATCTTTGGGATATATCCCAGGGCTAGAATAGCTCTAAAAATTCTTGTCAGTACTGGGATAATTAGTTCTTCTGCCTTCTGTATCATGATGGGCATTATTCCATCTGGTCCAGGGCTTTTGAGTGGTTTAAAAGTGGATATAGCACATCTAACGCTAATGTGATTAAGGATATTCTTCGCATAAGCCCATTGACTTCTTCCAACTCTATTATTTGAGCCAATGAAGTGTTTGGCCGTCATTGCTGTGTATATCCCTTGATCCTGGAAAGTGTTTTTTTGCTATGATTTCCATGACTTTTTTCCCAGTATTAGCAAAGAACCGTTGATAGAAACATATGCTTATATTGTAATTCTACTTGGCTATACCTTCTCCTGCTTTTTAATTCTGAAAACAAATTTTGAGACTGGAACTACCTTTTAAAACACCCTCATTGTTTTCTCTTGCACTTGCAATAAAGTTAAATTTTTTTAAGCAACAGATAGCTTTCCAAACAACATATTAAGGTAAAGCACATTGATAAGTGTGATATCTGAACAAAATGACAAACATTGAAAATATAAGAATAATTGTTTTGCAATAAAAGATAAAGAAAAATATACATATTTTTTTTTTCAATAATAGAAACAAGCCCCTTTTTAAAGTTTGAAAAATTTGTACTTTACAGTATTAGTAAAAGTGTAATAATCTAATATCCTTCCCTGAAAATTTTCCCTGCGCACGAACAACTGATGTCATTAATTTATATTTAAAATGCAATATGTACCTTAACTGTTTCAAACAGTGTATAATGAGACACAAAATTGAGTTGTAATAATATGGTTTAGTTATACATAAACATATTTATGAAATTAACTGAAGCAAGTATTACATTATATCTAGAAACAAGTTTCTTAAATTCTAGTTTAGATTACCTAACAGAAACAAATTAGGTTTTTAAATTTATAAATGTAACATAATTTATAAATAAGCAAAAATGAGACAATTAAATACATAATTTTAGTTTTAAGATGTTTAATATAAAATATCCCCTCCCAACTCTGGTAAGTACCGAGCACTACAAACTAAAGCAGTGCAATATAGAAAGCAGTTCCAAGAGTAATTAAATTATTTGACTTTAAGTCATAAAAACATTTCAAAAATATTCGCCTGAAGAGCATACAATTCCTTCAATTAATATATTTATTAGCAAAGAAAAATCACTGAACTAAATTACATCATCACTTGTAAAAAAACACTGGGTAAATGAACATTAATATAAATAATAATGGAGAGATAAAGAAATGTTATTTATTCAGAAAGTTTTAGGAAATAGTATGAAATTATAAACATACCCTCTACCATGACTTGATCTAGATCCAGATGTTGAAGAATCTCCTCCCATATTTATAAGAGGCTAAACAATACAAATTGAAGTTAAACATATACATTAAAAGATTTAAAAAGTATACAAAAACTTTAAATTGTATACATAAGTAATTAAAGCATCCAAAGTACTTTATATTTTAAGTTTGTTGATTAATTGGCAAATAAATACACACACAAACATACTATAACCAGAATTCATCCTAGAAATGAAAAAGGGCAGGGTGCTATTTTCCAAAAAAGGGGCAATTCCTGTTTACGAGGGCACTTTTATGGCAAATTGCAGAAATTTACATACGTGTTTTCTGCCACAATTTCAATGCTGTTGTACTTTTCTACTACGATAAATAATTTTCAATATTCTGAAGAAGAAAAAATAATAATGCAAAAATCTGTGAATCAAAAACTCGCTCAGAAACTTAAAAGATATCAAAATACTGATAAAAGGCTTCAGTCCTAATTCTGCTGGAATGAGACTGAGAAAATTATTAAAATTAAAGTGCAATATACACAGTAAAATTGTCATCAAATACTATTTGTTATAAAAATACCAATTTATAATACAGTAAAATTAAGGTAAGAATGTTTTAGTATAATGAAAATGTTTTAAGATAAGAACTTTTCACTCTTTAAAAATTTTCTAAAGTTTGAATGAATCAACCTTAAACTTCCATCTCTTAGGTTTGCCATTGTTAGATAGAGAATAGAGTTCCTTCAAATATAACATTATTCATTGTGGGATATCATAAGGAGTATTCCGACAAAAGAACTTGGACTATGTCCTGAAATTTGTGCATTTTTTTATTTTCCAAATCGAATCAAATTTAGCGTCAAAACAGCGATTTTTTTGCTATGCATGTCGCTATTATGTAAGCTGTAATAAAAGTTTTATTTTTTTAAAAATTGGAAATAATCTGGGATTTTGATTGCATTCCTGTTATGCTCAATTAATTGGTAACAGGTAAACTATCAAAAACACCCCCTAAATTTAAACAGGAGGGCATCATGATTATGCGTGTCCAAACCGAAATAGTCTTTTTAAATTCTTAGTGTAAACATTTGATGGTTACCTTTAACTAAGTTAATCAAGTCTTTCAAATTCCTTTCTTCTCTATTTTGAAGGAGGCATGGTAAAAATCCAGCGAAATACACTTAATCAAAACATGTACGAAATGGCCATCGGAGTTTACTAATGTGCACACTTGGAAATTGTAAGATGGCTCCATACAATCCACCTACTAATGAAGAACATTATATGGACATCAACTCAATGGTTTCAAGCCCTGATATATACGTTGCGCGTTTGAACATGAATGCGCGACTTGCGATTTCAGGAGGGGGGATCCACATATTGCGTACTGTTGAGAGGGGGGAAAAGAAAGTTTTTCGAATTCTTTCAGGATGAAATTTTTTCTGAAAAGGGGCAGGAAGGGCGCTATTTTTATAGAAAAAGGGCAGACAGGGCGCGCCGCCCCTCGAAAAATGCCTAGGATGAACTCTGCTATAACACACACACGTATATACTCTGAAGGTAAAGAGCACTATGTCAGATTTTTGTATTAAATTAACTTAACACCATGTCCTTAATGTGGATTTTTTTATCTCTACAATGATACAGGGCACTATATCCTTTCATTAAGCTGTTTCTAGAGTAAAGTAACAAAGAAGAAAATTTTAATAACTCAAAGTTATGGAAAATTGGCTCTTCTGAACAAATACAAAAATGTGACTTTACCTCTGGGGTACAGATATAGACTTTGAAGTTTTATGAAATCTCTGAATAATAGATTACAACTTGTTTTACGTACTATAAATGCAAAGTTTATTGATTATATTGATTACTTTTACTATACCAACATAGAATGTTTTATCTTTAAAAGCACCACTTAATAGCAAAAATAATATTATGCAGAAATGCTAAACCATTTTATACTTACATCAAGTAGACTTCTGAAACTGTAAAAAGAAAGAGAAAAACACAGTTAATTGAAGGATTATATACTTATAAGAATGAAGTATACTTATTCACATCAATGTTTTCAGACCAAAACTAGTAATTTTAAGGTTATATACAGCAATAAGTACTAAAGGGTCATACAAAATTTAAGTGTTTAAGAGTCTTGCAGCAAATTATACAAAGAAAGACACTACATTTTTAAACTTTTATTTACAATCTGAAAACTTCAGTGATTATTAAGCACTTATCAGAAGAAAAAAAACTATTTTACATAATATTAAAAATACTTATACTTAAAGTCAGTGCTTAGGTTCATTAAGTTGGAAATGATTGAGAGTAGTTTGAGCATAACAAAAGGAGCGTCTTTCAGGTGGTTTTATTTTTCAAGGAAAAACAACTCTGCACTTGCATCATAAATAGGAAGAAACCTAGAAAACTCTTATCATATTTTAAAGGTGGAGATGTTTAGAGCATCTTAAGAGGCATTACCATAGAGATTTTGATCAAAATTGTTAGACGTTTTTTAGTAATTGTTAAAAAACATTATTTTTTTAATGTTTTGCGTAAGCGCAATATTAACGAAAACCTTAATGGCAGGTTTCATGACCCCCAATAACCTGTGCTCCAAATTTGAACATCGTAGGTCAAATCGTTCGGAAGTTATGCTGACCACGTATACACAGACACACATTTTTCTATACCACCTTTTTTCAGTCAGGATGTTCAAAAACGTGGAGTAATGCAAAAAATCGGAAAACCATTTTGGACCGAAAACAATACTTTTATTACCCCACTAACTGTGTGGCCCAGCGCTGCTGGGGACCCGTTGAAGGACATCTATCAGTTCTGTGTTACATAGACTATGAATTTCTTTGGATTAGTTGTTTTTAGTGATGAGCTTCCAATGTATTATAACAGATGCATGTTTTCGTTCATTTTGTAATAGCACGGTAGGTCATTCTCCAATCTATGCTGTTTTTGCAGTGGTGATGCCCTAGCTATCTTAGCGGTAGATATTCTCTAAACAGGACTTATATTCATTCTTCTCTTTAGCAGCATATTAGCAAATGTCGAAATAATATGAAAGTTTTCAGTGAATTTCATTAATCTTCAGTGAATCTACAATTGAGGCTGCAAGTGATGAAGTCAAATTGAGTCTAAATAATCCGTTGTTATGCTAGATTCTATGTATATTTTGATTCACTCGCATCAAATGAAGTTAGATACATAATTAAAATTAATCCAGCCAAAAATATGTGACCATTTAAAATTTTGCATATTTTTTTAACAAGTACAAAACACCGGTGAACACTCAACAAAATATATGCCAAGTGTGTTGCAGCTCTAGTCTGTTTTAAAAGTTATCAAGAAAATATGTTGTATCAAGGTCTTAATTTTTGTTTTAAAATAAAACAAAATCTGAAGTAAGAGAAAAATTAACAGGCTTCGAAACAATAGCATTATCTACCAAATTGTTCGCCAAGTAACATGGATATAACGTAATAGTACCAATATTGGTCAACACGGTGCCACACAACATATCAAATGATATAGGTAGGTGTTTCACATTAGAGGGCAGTTATAATAGATAGGAAAAAATAGGCAGTTATAGTAAATAGAAAAAATGTTATAATAGATTTAATAAGTTAAATAAAATCGGACTGAAAAATCCCATAACGACAAGAACATATAGTGGTAAATTAATTAGGTTGGTTAACAAACTTTTAGATTTTAGATATATAACTGTTAATTAAAATGAGTGCAGGTAGCAAATGCAAAACTCTGTTTTTATTTTGCAAAAGAAGAAAAGATGATAAATGTGGTGAAATTACTGTTCAAGTTGAGAAAGAATCCACAGATAGTATAATTGATAAAGGAAAAAAAATAATAAATTTATCTGCAGATTTGTAGACGTGGACGATGCTAGTATCATTATAAATACATATAAAAATAATGCAATATAAACATTCAGAGACACATTTATTTAGAAAAAAAAATATATTTAATTGTTCATGAAAGTTTCTTAAATGTTGATATTTGGCAGAGTATATTTGAAATATTTCGAGGAGTCCATCACTGATCCTATTTTGTTAGCTGGGCCTAGAAAAATATCTCCGAAAATATTGCATTCATGTATTTTACAATTATATCAGACCCTTTCAATTTCCATATGTTAAAATAACATTTTCCTACTTTTTTTTTTTTTTTTTGAAGAAAAAGAAAAGAATTCTTAAGAAATTTTCCTAACCCCGTAGGTTTGGAGAATGACTTGAACTTGTTCTTTTTTTCCATCTCCCCCTTCTCCCTTTTTTTCTCATTGGTGTAGCAAGTATATATTTTATGATATTAACCCCACTCCTCATTCATCAGCTCTAGTTACGCATATGGAGAGGCTACACATAGGACTATTATAATAAAGGGTGAAAGTAGGTAGGCAATCATAAATTTCAAAACAAATTAATTTTTATTAATATGGTTAAAAAATATGTTTTCATAATAAATCAACAGTTAACAGCTCTTACGTAATAAGTGGTATTTTGATAATCTTGAGAGAGTCAATTTTTAATTTTAACTTTGTTCAGCAAATTAAGCTATTATATGTAGTACCCACAAATTCATTCGTTCTTAACTGCAGTTTATTGAAACATTATCTTACCAAGTCTGTATGCAGAACAAGTAGTATTCTTCCAATAGACATTAAATATAAATAAATTTTTTTTACTTGCAACATTTATGATATAATTTTTTTGGAAAAAGTTTATCTTACAGTGCCTTGGGATAAAAATGCAAGAGATTTTATTTAAAATGGATTATTATATCATTAATATAATAAATATATAAAAACATACAAGAAATATGCAATGTTGAAGATACCCCATAGTGATTCAGATATCCTATTAATGGCCCAAACAGATGTTCCACCAGACAAGGTACCTCCTAAAATATATTCATGGACTGTAGACATAATACATAAAACTGTCCATAAAAATGACTGCAAACATGATAACATATAGACATTACACAAACAAATTTAGATTTAAAAGTTGCAAAATATAAACTTATTAATAATTTAACATGAAGAATACATTATAGTAAGAAAACTTACATTTTGGTTAAGGTTTATTGTAAGGTGTCGGATGAATTGGCGGTAGAAATTTGGCGATTTAGTGTTGTATGTGGCAACTTGTTGACTTAGTTTTATGGTAACCTTAATGGCCGTTTGGATTAGGCAACACAGCACCATCTTGGATTTGGTGACAGAGCTCTTTGACCTCATTTTTAATTTTGGAGACTTTCTTAAAAAGTTGCCATCCGACACCTTTACCAGTAAACCTGAGCCTAGATTTTTATCAATTATTTGTATGTAAAAAAAAAAGACTCATTTAATTGTGAAATATAAACAAAATTACCACATTAGCAGGTAGAATTTTCTGATTAATAAATCGTTAATCCTTAATATTAATCTGAGCAGCAGCTTTTCAAGCATCGAGGCTGTGCAAATATGATTGCTTTGAAGCAAATATGTTAAAAAGATAACGCTATAGTACATTTTTACTATACGAAGTAGAGGGGCGAATGCGCATTCTGGCACTAAATTAAAATAAAGCATAGGCACTAAATTAAAAAAATCCCCTCCAAAACACATTCACCTCAGAAATGGACAAAATATGAATATCATTTTTTATAGTATAAAGACCAGGTATTCTTTTTTGGCACAGATATTAACCAACGACCAATACAGATAATATCCAAATAGTTTATATCTCTTCACTGGTAAACATCGTAAGGATAAAATAGCACTAGCAGCGTGTCCAATTTGGTTAATTCGTGTCACAGATAAGTCACGTAAGTAAAACTTATAGTAAAAACATTTATAAATCATATGCTTCCTTTCTAGTAAATTCTTATAACCTCTGATATTGCTTAAGAGTAAAACGCAACTATACAAGGAAACTGAACATGAAAGTGCAATGGTAAATAATTTTATGAAAATCCTTACTTTCAGATAATCGAGGCATTTCTTAATATTTTATCCCAAATTTACAATTTATATCTCGCATCTATCTAAATTTAATTAACAAATGTTAGTCCAAAATCTTGAATTGGTAAACACACGTCACTTCTACTTTTTAATATGTCAACATTTGCAGTTGTAGTAGATTTCTTTTTAACAGCTGGTGGCTGGTCGTCAAGATTAAATATTGTTTATTTTTAATGACATCACAGTCAACTAAGAAATTTGCATTTGGATAAAATGTGCATTAGGATTGGCTAATAGAATATGAATTTGTTATATTTAAGCTGTATTGTCATTGATTGTCAACAAAATTGTCGATTGACAGACACCCACTAAAAAAAGAACATTACTTTGTGATTTTATAATTACATTTTAAATTAAATTTTATTTTAAAGCTGTTATTGCGTTTATTATCTTCATACAGTGTGTGCCAAAATGGGACAGGCGCTCATAAGGGGGAGGGTTTTTATGGTGAGAATCCCCCTTCTCCCCTAGGATTCCTAACTTCCCGATGTTTTGTTATGAATGAATAAGAAACACTTGGTAATAGAAAGTAATTTCAAAAGAAAGCGTTTTCAAACTACCGTCATTCAGATCATAGGCGTAACTAGAGTAGATGATTGGGGGGGGGGGTTAATTTCGAAAAATATGGACTCGCTGTACCAATGATGAGGGGGAGGGGGGGAGGGAAGGGGGGAGGATAAAAGATAACTAAAAGATCATCTAATGGTAAGAATTCAAATCATATCCCAAATTCTTGAGAATTCTTTTCTTAAAAAAAAAAGTATAAGGAAAATGTTCTTTAACACATGGAAATTGAAAGAATCTGATATAATTGTAAAATACATGAATGCAATATTTTCAAAGGAACTGTTCAGGCTCAGCAAACAAGATAGGATCAGTGACGGGCCCATCGAAATATTTCAAATATACACTGCCAAAATAAGGAAACTTCCGTAAACATTTAAATATATTTTTTTTCTAAATAGATGTGTCTCTTAATGTTTATATTGCATTATTATTTTTATGTACATAGTGATACCATCATCGTCCGCGTCTGTAAATCTGCGGATAATATTGTTATTTTTTCTCCTTCATCAACTACACTATCTGTGGATTTTTCTCAACTTGTTTCCCCACATTTTCATCTTTTTTTCTTTTGCAAAATAAAAACTTTGTTTCACTTTGAATTTTGTGTTTGCTACCTGCATTCATTTTAATAACTCATATCTTAACATAGGGTAATAAAATTATTGTTTTCGGTCAATTTTTTTTTTTTTTTTCATTTCTCCACGCTTTGAAACAACATGATTTAAAAAAAGTGGTATAGAAAAATGTTTGCTCATCATGTGTCTGTGTGTTTGTGGTCAGCGATGTTCAAATTTGGAGTACAGGTTAGTGGAAGCCACGAAACCTGTCATTAAGGTTTTCGTCGATATTGCGCATGCGCAAAACATGAAAATATCACGTTTGTTAGCAACTATGTACTAAAAAATGGCTCTAACTATTTTACTCAAAATCTCTGAGGTAATTCCTATTAAAATGTTTTAAACATCCCCACCTCTGAAATTCCTGTAAAAATGCTATAATGGTCTGTAAAGATGAAAAACGAGTATCTTCAAACATAGAGTTTTCTTCCCTTGAGTATTGCTCATCAACGACAGTTTTTTTTTTTTTTCTCTCTCTCCTCTGCTTCACTTACAAGAAAGAATATTGTAATAATTACAGAAAAATATACAGTCTCATTCAACATTTTATAGTTTTTTTTTTGTTTTTTTTGGCACAAGTAAGAATTACCGCAAAAAATATTACTAAATTGACAATTTTTTCAAATAAATGAAAATGATGATAACATTACTTCACGTCGAATTTACATGTAATGACCAGTATTATATAATTGTAATTGAAAGTTGTGCGATGTTCCATTTCCCTAGTTTACATTCAGTTATTGTTTTGTGTTTGGATTTTTTATACAGCGCAATATCCTATCAGGACCAGTGCTAGAAGTGTGGGTAGACGCGGGGTGACGCGTCCCCCCACTTGTCCAGAAAATACCCATGCGTCTCCCCACTTCTAAAACCACTGAAATCCATCCCCCCACTTCTAAAACCACTGAAATCCATCCCCCCACTTCTAAAACTACCGAAATTTATTCCCCCAATTTAAAAAAACATGCAATCCGTCTAAAAACTAAAAGGTGAGGGGGAAAAAAATAGAATTAACCATTTTCATTACTTCTGCTTTTTCTGGCTGTTTTTTTTTTTTTTTTTTTTTTATACTTTCATTTTTGTTTTGTTTAAAGCAGATTCAGTCAATTTTTCTTGAAAATGCGCGGCGAGTTTCGGCGTCCGTTGTCTGGGATTATTGAAGGAGTGGATAAAAAAAGACATGTTTATTGCACTATCATTTCCTGTTTTGTCCTCGACCATTTACTTTAAAATGTTTTGCGTTTTGTTGATTATTAGTAGAAAACCATGTATTCCTCCAACTTAACCATTAACTCTTACTTCTGATTCTAAACGGCATTTGTATTCGTAATCCATCTAGTACAAAACAAGATGAGATTGATACATTTGGCTTCAAAACTGTAAGAAAAATGACTCCGATACACTACAAAACGTTGAGGAAGGAGCAGTGGAAAATGTGCAAGTGCATCAAGTTGAAGATACCACGTAGAGAGAGAATCTAGCACGTGGCAGCAACATCAGTAAGCAAAAACTCACTGCAGTAATGATTATCCAAAGTATTGGACACAAAATAATACGCACCTTCAGAAATACAACGAGTATCCATAGCTTACTTGTGAAGAGCAAAAACTTGGATGCAATACATACAAAAGGCTGCTAAAAAGCTTAGAACCAGAAAAAACAAGGCTTGAAACTTTCTAACGAATGCATAGGGTGTAACATTTTGCCACATGGAGACAAGGAATTTGACTAACGAGAATCCTTAAGAAAGCAGATTGTTAAACACAAAACCAGTAAAACTCATAAATGTACAGGACAAATTATCCATGAAGCCAAACGAGAAAGCTGAAAAATGCAAAAATTTCCTTTAAGAAGATAAAATATCATTTTGCAATTTTTTTACTTTCAATTTTTGAATGCACGATACAATATTTGTATATACTATCAATGCCAAAATTGTTGAAACAAATTCATCTTATCACTGTCTTCCGAGTCATGTAATTCAAAATTGTATAATTTTTTTTATTTATTCCCGACTATATTTTTCTGTTTTTATCACTAATTTTGTTTATAAATTTCTTTGAACATTAAGTAATACTGGGCATGGGATATTAGATAGTACTAAAATTAATTAAGCATAGATTTTCTTCTTAAAAAATATACCAAGCATGTAGGGAAATGCGAAATGTAATGACACTGAGAAAAAGTTTTAAGTCACTGAAAAAAAAAACTATTTATGTCATAGTGTTATACAAATTTATTATACTACTTTGTATAAAGATAAGGTATTTTCACTTGGTCAAATTTTAACTTTGGAGGAACAAGAAAAAGAATCTAAAGACAAAGTATTTAAAAAAAAAAAAAATAGAATTCCTTATTAATTTAATTTTATGAAAGTATGCTTGTTTAGAGGCAAAAATTAAATTCAAATAAACAGTTATGTATATATTGTTGAATTATTACTTCATCTCTTACTTCCTAGTAAAAAAACTAAGTCGCAGAATATTCATTAAAATAACAATAAATTTTGGACCCTTGTTCGTGTTAAAAATTGTTTCCTTTCTACTAGATAATTGTTATTTATTTAATTGTTATTAGAAACGAAATTATAAAATTTATCGTTGAGGGGGTGCACTTGTCACCAACTTTTGGCCGTCCCCCCACCTTTTTTTTCCCACTTTTACCACTGATCAGGACTTATGTTTCCCGCGATGGAGAGTCCATTTCTCCTGCCTCAGACGGGTGTAGCTCGTACTTATCATCAAATGGTACATTAAATGGCAAGTTTGCTCTTCTGGTGAAAATCCATGTAAACTCTTGCAGCTTGGTACAGATTTTGATTACTAAGTAAAACACAGATCACCGAATAATCCCAATAATGTAATGTAATGTAATGGATAATTGGAATAATAATCATCAAAGAGTTGGTTGTGGAAAAAAGTGCAGCATATTTTGCTTGATTTTTTCTCAATATTATGGGCGGGAGGGGGGTTGAGCTCCCAAACCCCCTTTAGGCCTATTATAAGTTGCTTTTTGTGAAAATATTAACTAAAAAAATTAATTAAAAACAAATAAAAAATTTAACATTCTTTTTGTCAAAATTTCAATTGGAAGGCCAAAACTACTTATGTTAAAAATTTCTGAATTGTAGCCCAATTCGAAATCATTTTGTAAAACATTTGTTAGTTAATTACAAAAAATTAATTTAAAAAAAATGAAATTTTAAAATTCTGTTTTTCAAAAGTCCAATTAGAAGGCCAAAAACTACTTATGTTGAAAATTTCAGAGCTCAATTCCAATTTTAAGTAACTTTCTATAGATCCACAGACAGACACACAAACTGATTGTTTTATTATTATAAATAGTGACCGTATGAGATTTTTATAGGAAGTGAAAGAGAGTTTTTTGAGATCTTGATAAAATTTTGCACGCTTGATTTAAAAAAAAATTCCAGTTAGACGAAATTTTGAAATTTCCTTTCTCTTCCCCTTTCGTCTTTCTTCACTGCTGAAAGGGTATGATCATTACTTGAGATATATGTTTTTATTCAGATCTAGATGAAAAACTTGGTCATGAAACAAGTGGATAAGAGGCATGCAACTGTCAGCTTGAAACTTCAAACCCGATCCATCCTCTTTTTTCAATCACTATTTGAAATCTGCAGTTTTATTTCGATCTTAATGAAATTTTGCACACTTGATCTTGGGAACTCGTGGAAGGCAAGTGACGAATTAAAATTTTAAAAAATCAACGTCTCTCTCTCTTTTATCCCTTAAAGAGAATATTAATAATAAAATCTACAGGTTTTTTTTCCGATGTTGATGGTATTTTCACTTTTTACTTAGAAACAAGTAAAAGGTAGCTGGCTACTTGAAATTCAAAAAAACCTTCTCTATCCCCTTTTTTCATCCCTCAAGAAGTATGATAATGAAATTTACTGCTATCTTGGGAAAAAAATTTCACGTTTGGTTACTTGGTTTTGGAAACAAGTGAAAGATTCTGGCTACTTCGATGTCCGAACTTCCCCCTCCCCTCTTTCATTTTACTCTTAAGAGGTATGACTACAACTTGAGATCAATTAAACCAATTCAGGCAGGGCGTTTTCTTGTAAGGTTCTAGACCAATTAAGAAAAAAGGGGAAATAATTTCATTTTGATGATTTATAGTTAAATTGGAAGTGAAATGGTGTGTGATCGTAAATTTGAGATCTACTGAACCAGTTACCACTGGGTTTTTTCAAAAGGTATCTTGACTAAACCAAAATATAAGGAACATAATTTCATTCAGTGATGTCTCATTGTTAAGGTGATGAAATTAAGATATAGGGGGTTAAAGGGTTGGCTCACATTATAAACGGCACAATATGATCCTCAGAATGTTAGAAAAGAAATACATCACTTCAGAACGACGGAACAACTCCAGGACGACCAGATTTGATTCCTGGAGACATTAAAATGTCCGGCGATTGAAGATGGCATAAAGTCCCAAGGACGTCCGTACTAATGAAATTCGGATGTGTCAGGGACTATGATCTCTGTCTAATCCTTGTAGGACCTCAAGAAGTCGAGTTTCGGATGCTACGAAGAAAACCCTCAGATTACCAGGACGCTAACTTCCTTAATATTGTTATGAATTTTTCCGCTGAGGCAATGATGGCACAGTTTTTACAGTATAAAAATATTTATTCTCTCTTCAGAAAACTCACAAAATTTATACACAGGCAACAGTGTAATCGTTCACAAGCTTTAGCAAAAACAATTTCGAATACAGCGATTATACAAGCTCACTCCAATAGGTAAACAAAGCGATAAGCTTTCATCGAAGTCCAAAGTCAATCTGAAAACTTTCCCGATCTCCCGGTCTTTAAATACTAGCGCGAGAGAATAATCGAGAAATTTCCAGCCAATTCGTCGGAAAAGAAATATCTCGAAACTTCTCGATTGCTTTAGGTGTTGCCACCTTTTTCTAACCTGTATAATCGCTATTAATAAATAAAATAAGATAAAAATAAATTGCAGTAGAATTTTAAAATAATACGTCACTATTTACAATATATACAGACAATTTGTGCAACATTTCCTCCTTCTTAAAGACTGCACGTCCCGGGCAATGAAGTCCTTAAGAGGAAAGGTCATTCAATCACTTCTATCATAATATGGGGCTAGCCTATTGTAGTGTGCAACTCTAGGTTTACAGAAAGGTGTCCGTTGAATTCTCACCACGACGTCGTTGATCTTCTTAAGGACCCCATACGGCCCTTCCCAGTTCGTCTGGAGCTTAGGGGAGAGTCCTTTCCGAAGTTTAGGGTTCCATAACCACACCTTGTCACCTTCCTGGAATGAAAGGTCCGTGGCCTTGGCATCGTACCGGATCTTTATGCGCTCCGTCAGGATGTTGTTTCTCTCTCTGGCGAACCGATGTACGGCTTCCAAACGTGCTTGCAGATCATCTAGATACTGGACAGGCGAGGAAGGAGTGTCCGGTGGTTGTCCAAAGAGGAGGTTGCAGGGGAGCCTAAGGTCTCTTCCAAACATCTTTAGAGATGGAGAAAATCCGGTGGTCTCGTGAGTTGCACTCCCGTATGCCAACAGAAGCGGTGAAAGTTTCTGATCCCCATCTTGCTGATTACATGATTTTGAGATTGGTTGTTGATAAGATTTGAACTCCGTTTTAGATGAATGTCGTCTGCTCTCCGGACATGAACTTCCGGAAAGAGCGTTCCCGTTCCCACTCCCATTCAACCGAACATCATCTTCAGTAAGATTTTCTGTGATTGCGTCCGAATCATCCGCGGGTGCTGCTGATAGATCCCGGGACCTCCGTTCGATGCTTGTAACAGGAGCACGGATGTCGATTCCCTCTTCACTAACTTTGTCCATTTCCACATGAACCACTTCCTGGGAGGGTTTCATCAACGTTGCTTTCTTCGGTTCTCTTTCCGGGGTTGGAGAGGTACTTTTCATAGATGTGGACTCTTCAGCATTCTCTATGACATTGTCTTCATAAGCCATAATCCGATATACGCACAGCTCTTTCATGTCTAGATCGTGCAAAGGAACTTCGCCTCTCCATGTTTGCAGCTTGCTCTTCTCAACATTCAGTGTAATTCCATTTTTCTTCAAAAAGTCTAATCCGAGAACGCATGGATCTACAATTTCGGCAACATAAACGGTGTGCTTGTAGGTGTTAAATCCAAGGGCAATGTCCACTTCCAATTTCCCATGCACAGAGATATTACCACCAGACACAGTTTGTAGCGAAACAGAGGGCGCTGTGTAGAGGAGTCGGCTGTTCAGGCGACTAGCCACGTCCGTCCTTACGATCGTTACGTTCGCTCCCGAATCGACAATTAGACGACATGGAGTTCCGTTGATCTCCCCCTTCACGAATAAACCCTGGTTTCCTCCTTGTCGGGAGGAAACGTGGAACCGACTGGTCGGGGCTTCACCTGTTCTACATTGAAGCTTCTGCCCTGCGAGATGGCATCTTCTTAGATTCAGTTGTTGAGATTCAGTGGTAATGTTATCCCTTCTCATTTTCAAATCAAGGCAGTTACGTCGTAGATGCCCTTCCCGTTTGCAGTACCAGCAAATGACTCTGGTCCTTCGATTCCTGGCTCCGGGATAGCTTCTCAACATTCTATCAATTTTGCTCTCCAGTTCTCGAAGCTTACTGGTGACAAAGTCAGAAGAATCCTCGGCTAATGCATCACACACATATCGTCGGTCTTTTCCAGAAGCTAGCTGCGCGGCTTCCACTCTCATGGCGTACACGAGAGCCGACTTCAGGTTTTTGCTTTGGTATAACCTTACCGCCTGCTGCACATCGGGATCTTGAATAGCGTCGATGAAATACTGCAGAGAAAGATCATCTCGTACATCCAGGGGACAGTTAGGGAAAGCGAGGAGCGACAGTCTTTCTATATCCGATGCCAATTCTTGAAGAGTTTCATTGGCCTTCTGCTGTCTCACTTTCAATTGCAGTCTGTTGTAATCCTTTAGATGCTGCTCCCCAAACCTTAACTCCAACGCACTTGCCAGCGCCACGAATTCTCCCCGCTTCTCTTCAGGTAGTGTCTGTAAAATGTCAGCAGCTTCACCTCGAAGAGATGCTGCGAGATGGAATGCCTTCGAAGTATCGTCCCAACCATTCGCAGAAGCAATAATTTCAAACTGCGTTTGATAAACGCGCCAAGACGACCTCCCATCAAAAGTGGCCACTTTGATGTTGGAACGTGGCGCAATGAAGGGAGTGGAAACACTATCCCATTTAGGATTTGCAATGGTCGCAGCTTCGCGAGTTTCGATTTCCCGTAGTCTTTCTACTACAGCATTATGAAACTTTTCAAACCTTTCTTCAACAGCGTCTTGAAACTTTTCCTGTTTCTCTTTTATGGTGGAAACTTTGTCACCTAAGTTGTTCACTTTTCCGTTGAACTCCTCAAACTTTTCATCAATTTCCTTTCTTACTGCATTGAATACTTCTTCTTTCACGGATTGCAGAACATTTGAGGTAGTTTCTATTATGGTTGATTCCACCATTGAGGCTAGCTCTATCTTTATTTCTTCTTTGATTTCATTCACTGCTGCAGATGTTGTTTCACACTTGGCGGCTAAAGCTTTAATCTCCGATGATGTTGCTTCTTGGCTGGCGGCGATTGCGGCGGCAAGTTCGGCGTTAGTCGTTTCTTGGCGGGCTTGACCAGCGGCGATTGTAGCGGCGAGTTCGGCATTTGTCGTTTCTTGACGGGCTTGACCAGCGCCGATTGTAGCGGCGGTTGAATCTTGCCCGGCTTTTATTTCGGCGGCCGTGGATTCTTGTCCGGCTTTTATTCCAGCAATCATTTCCATCAACTGCATCATTTGGTCTTCCATCATTCCTCTAGTTGTCGGCATTCAAAATTACGAGATCCCACTTCTGACACCACTGTTATGAATTTTTCCGCTGAGGCAATGATGGCACATTTTTTACAGTATAAAAATATTTATTCTCTCTTCAGAAAACTCACAAAATTTATACACAGGCAACAGTGTAATCGCTCACAAGCTTCAACACAAGCTTTAGCAAAAACAATTTCGAATACAGCGATTATACAAGCTCACTCCAATAGGTAAACAAAGCGATAAGCTTTCATCGAAGTTCAAAGTCAATCTGAAAACTTTCCCGATCTCCCGGTCTTTAAATACTAGCGCGAGAGAATAATCGAGAAATTTCCAGCCAATTCGTCGGAAAAGAAATATCTCGAAACTTCTCGATTGCTTTAGGTGTTGCCACCTTTTTCTAACCTGTATAATCGCTATTAATAAATAAAATAAGATAAAAATAAATTACAATAGAATTTTAAAATAATACGTCACTATTTACAATATATACAGACAATTTGTGCAACAATATGCTTTTTCGGACTTCTTGGGGTCGATGTTTGGACGGTCTGGGTACATCCATAGGGTTAAGTTCTTTATCTGCGTAGGACGGCCAGGACGATAACGTCCTTTATAATCGTCACTGTAATGTCAAACAACACTAACTATTCAACACCAGGCACAGTTTTGTAAGACAGTGTTCTCTGAGTACTGGAAAAATGAAGTCATATTTAATGTCAGATAATTATAACTCAGTTCCTTTGTTTGTATTTGTTGTATTTTTAATTAAATAGAAACTGAGTTACTTGACATTAAATAGGACTTTATTTTCCCAATGCTTAAAGAAGATATCTACAAAGCTGACCTATGCAGATAGTGTTGTTAGACATTACTGCAACGATATGTTGATCTGGCTCTCAAACTGAACGGCAACGGTTTTTATATAGGGCCTGATTACTGGATAGACCTATGAAGCCCGGGCTTACCCTTTACTTTTACTAGGGTCCCCCCAAATTCCTTTTTTCTTTGGTTCTTTTCAAATTTGCATGTTTTTAAATTAAAACATGTTAAATTTACATCCTATTTCGACATTTAACTTTTTATGTGTACATAATTTGAGTTGTAACTTTCTTGTAGTAAAGTATTGATTTAAACTTGATAAATGTTTAAATGCTTAAAAAGGAATTAATTTGTTTCAATACTTAATGAATTGCAGTGTATTTTTACAACAAAGTGAGATTTTAAGTGATTTCGTTGAGAGAACTATTTATTGCAGCGATTCTCAACCTGTGGGGCGCGCCCCCCTAGGGGGGCGCGGTCATACTAGAGGGGAGGCGCGAGAATATCCAAGAGAAAATATTATTTAAAAAATTGATTAACTGACTGAAAGGAAAGCACACATACAAGAAGAAAACAAAATATATTTCGACATATTTAACAAATAAAGTAAAACAACTTACTAAATCAAAACTTGTTTAATCAAAACATACTAAATTAAAAACAAATTTAATAATTATTAGTGACTTCCTTGGGCCTGTCTTGCAGAACAAAGTTTTTCAAAGGAAGGCTTTGTATTAGAAATAGCTACTCACAGTTATGTTTCTATATTTAGCCGAGATCTATATTTTGTCTTCAAAGAAGTCACAGCAGAAAATCCAGTTTCGCAAAGGTAGGATGTTGAAAATGGTAATAGAATGTGAAATGCCCTTGTTTATAGTGCAGAAAAATCATCCTCTACTCCTGCCCAAAATTCAAACAGTGATTTATTACTAAATCGTCTTTTGGTTTCGCCACTTGTCGTGAAGTCTATGAATTTTTCTTCCTCGTCAATTAAGAGTCCTTTGGAAGTCTCATGAAATGGATCCCTAACCCACTCGTAACTTGCTATCAGTTTGTTGTCAGAAAGAAAATACTTTTTAAAATTCTTTCTCAGCATGGCTAACAGTGGCGAGGCGTGACTTTTCGTAGTGGTCATCGGTAAATCTTTTCCTCCCCCCCCCCCCCAACTCTCAATCGTTACTACATGCATTTGCATAGAATAGTGATAGACAAATGTTCTCAAATTTTACATGTATTAAGGATGTGGCACAAAAATTCTTGTTAAGCTAAAACACATTTTTTGAAATAAGCCCGGCTGGCATTTTAAATTTCATTCACTTCAATATTTTGCATTTCGCGCTTTTTACTAGTAATCTTCTTTTTACTGATAACTAGCCAACTTGGTTGTATACTTTCGCCACAAATGACTGAAATTAGTGCTTATTTCTGAAGCTAAATGTAAATAATTTTCAGTAGGATGTTATGAATAAAAATAAAGACATTTAAATGAAAATAATGATACAAAAGATTAATGGCATAAAAAAAATGTATTTATCAAACTAAAACTTATAATAATAAAATACCCATAGTAAAACATTGTAAATTAAATATTATTATCTATAAAAATTGTACGAGCATTTTTATTTATAATATTTTATATTTGGAGAGTGATTTAAAAACAATAAGTAAATAGTTAAAATAACCAATCGATATTTTGACACATATACATTGGGTCTGCCAATCCGACTACTATATTTTCCTATTGTAAAGTTTGAAATTAAACACTTATTTATACTCAAGTTTCGGGTCTTTGTTGTAAACTTTTCTATAACATGGTTATAAAAATTGCCACTTTTTCGAAGTGTCACCAACATATCTTTTTCAATCAACAAGAGAGAAAGATTGCTCAAACGATCTTGATTTTGAGTAGAGCGAGTTTTTCGTGATTCTGTCCCATTGGGAATCGGCGAAAATTACGATAACGAACCACGAACATAAAGAAACAAATATTAATTGACTAGTTTTTTTATGTATTAAATAATTATTTATAAAGAAGAAAAATAATCACTGCTTGTTAAAATCTATAAAATAGTAACACATTTTAATAAATTAAATTCTGATACATAATGAAAGATAATTATAATGAATAATAAAACATAATTACAATAAATAATGAAAACTTGAACAATAATAATGTTTTTATTGTAATTTATTACAAGTCCTTACCCCCTCCCCCATCTCCGTGTTTGATCAATACATACTAAATGCATTTACATGCAATCATGATAAACAAATATACCCAAATTTAGTTGCCGTCCACGAGGGGATATATAACCCTTCCTTTTCAGCTTCTCAAAATAAAAGTTTAAAGCGTAACGACAAATTTTAATCCAGACCCAATTCATTCGATTGGAGAGTATGGAGTGTGGATTGAAATCGTATCGCAAGCCTATATTATCAATGAAATTAAAAAAGTCACGCAAGTACATAAAAACTTAAATGCAAACATTCAAACAAAGGTGCCCATGAGAAAAATTTATAAAATTAAAATAAAAAAGTATTAATTATATTCTCCCCGTTAAGTTTAAAACCAAATTTGATGAATCAAAGTAAATTTAAACTAATTTGAAAGGTTCACTGGCAGGAGACATAATAAGCGTTCTAAAAAATGTGCCAAACCGATGTCCCGGTTAATCTAAATTACAGTTTCAGATTTCTAATATTTTTAATTATTAGAATACTTTCATCTTTATATTACCCAATCATATGTTACTTAGTAGTCATCTAAATTGTGTATGGAAGAAATAAATTACAATGGAAGTAATACATAGTATTAAAAATAAAAATTAAAAAAACACTTTAAAATCTTTTATCGCCGATTTGGAGATATCACGCCAAATGTCAGGAATACATCTACAAGAATTATCGCAACCCTAAACGTATTCGGTATAATCTCCGATGACCTGAGAGCCCTGTCGACGAATCAGATTCGCTCATTGATGCCTTCACTAACTGAAAACTATTCAGAAAACGTATTCGCAAAGTATGACCGAATCTCATATAGAGGGCAGCACGAACGAAATTTCCTTTAATGGATTTTTTATCACTTTCTTGTGTAACTTATTAGGAAACAGTTATAAAAATGTTTTTTTTAAATGAAATACTGCCTAGAATAATTAAGAATATTGTTATTAAATTGAAAAAATCCTCCAAAAAAAAAAAATTAAATTTTTTTTTGCTTGAATTGTTAATTTTTTACATGTGATTTATGCACTCATCGCCGAATCCAACGATGACCGGGCCCCTCGCCACTGATGTCTAAATGATTTTAAATTGTTACAAAAACAACATTTACATGTTCTTCTTCAGCCTTGTAAGTTTTAGTACAATCATACACATTTGCAAACATTTGTTAGGTTTTTTTGCTTTAAATTTCTGCTCCACAATTCCAATTTTCTACTAAAAGCATTAACTTTATCACTCGTGTCCAACATATGTGTATTTGCTCCTTGGAGTTGAAGGTTCAAGTTATTTAGATTCTCGAATATATTGACCAAGTAGCTCAATTTAATCACAAAATAAACCATTGCGAAAATTCTCGGCTTCCGGTCCGTTTTCTTCTTAGAAAAAGGCGATTTCTTCTCTTAATTCATAAATACGTTGCAAAAATTTCTCACGTGATAACCATTTTGCCTCGTAATAAAATAGTAACGCTGATTGTACTGAACCTATGTCTTTACAAAGTGCGGAAAAGATTTTCGATTTCGAAGGTCTCTTTTTTATATAATTTACTACGGTTATAACCGTAGTTAACTCAATTTTCAGACTAGGACTCATTTTTTTCGAAGCCAAAGCTTCTCTGCGGATCATGCAATGCGTCCAGACGCACTCAGGCGATTTTTGATTGACAAGTGCTTGTATACCTTGGAATCTTCCGGACATTGAACGAGCACCATCGGTACATATTCCGACGCAATTTTTTCATTCTATATTTGCCTCGTTCATAAAATCATTTAAAATAGCAAATAATACGAGGTAGTTCTTCTACTACTGACATACTATCACAAAATCAAACATAGGCAATTAAATGAGCATCTTTATTACTATCTGTTGCTTCATCAAGCTGTATTGAAAACAAATTGTCACGCAACTTCGAGAAAAGCTGACACTGTACATCTTCAATTATATCACCGATTCGACGAGCAACAGTATCATTTGAAAGAGGTATGGACTGCAATTGTTTTGAAAAATTATCTCCAAACATAGTTTCTACAATCTCAATTGCTGCTGGCAAAATAAGCCCTTCACCAATGGTGTGAGATTTTTTACATCTGGCTATTTTATATGAAACTTTGTAAAATGCAATTAAAGCTTTTTAATTCACAAAGTTTCTTTAAAAAATGATTTTTTCTTTTTATCTGATTTTAATTTTAATTCGAAGAATTTTCTGAGTTTGTTGACCTACTCATAATGAAGCGTTTCCAAATGTCTTTTGAGTTTATTAGGTTTCATGCTGTCTGCGGCCAATATTTTTGAGCAAATGATACACAAGTGTCTTTCTTCTTCATTTACTCCAGTACTGGTAAACCCAAAATTTAAGTATTCTTGAGAATATTTTCTTGATTTTATTTTCGGAACCACGTTCGTCTGTGTACTTGTTGATGCTTGACTATCATCTAATGCTCGCTTACTTCTGCCTAAAAATTTATCCATGAGTCTTCATAAATCTGCTCCCGTAAATATTCAATATGGGGAATTGCAATTAACACGAAAACATATATAACATTCACATTCACGATAGATTCGATAGCGATAGAAGGATCGACTAGAATGAGACGGGCTGGAATTGAAACTTGTGCTATCGAACATTTTCCTTCTTCCTATGAGAAAACATTTGCTCTGCGTATGCTATAGACGGCATCGGTCGTGTTCACCGCCCGCTTGGCAAAATGCCAGATGTGGTTTCTCGCCAACATTGGCTCGCTTTTGCTCTTGTTTTGGCAGTTAAGTAAAAATAATTAAAAAACAGAATCCAAAATACTCAATATACATTATTGTTGTATACATTTTATTGTAAACGGGGGCGCGATTTAAATTATGATTGAAAACTGGGCCGCGAATGCTGAAAGGTTGAGAAACGCTGATTTATTGATTTCATGTGTCAACCTGACACATTGCAATGGGGGTCCCGGTTGAAATTTGGGTGTCCCTTCCTCCGAAGCCTTGATCGGGCCCTGTTTATGTAGTCCTAGTAAACAGAGATTAACCCTGTACATAGACAACTTAATGAAAACAATTGTCCCATATAAGTTTGAAAAAGTAATCTTATTAAAAGTACACATATGTAAATTTCACATAACAGAAACATAAATCCTCAATACTACACATTTTTGGTCACAATTCATACTTTCATTAAAAAAAAAAAAAAAAAAAAAAACTTTTACGACTAAATTATATTAAAACAAATTATTAAACACAAATAAACGATATTTGCTGTTTTATGTTAGTCAATATCGGGATGGCCTATACTTAACAAATACTGTTTTGAGTTGGTTGTTAAAGTTTTATGGCGTTGAAATAACTCTATAGCTATTCTATTCCATTTACTACTTAAAGAGAATGAACGTTTTACTTATTTTTGCACCTTTGAGGGCGGTTAGTAGAAATTGTTATTGCATAGTTTTAGTATGCACAGTTCTGTTAACATCTACCGTTTACAACTCCGACTCAATAGGAAGTAGAGCTTTGGGATATTCCATAGTTGGAATGATTTGGAACATCGCACAACTTTCAATCACACTTAATACTGGTCACTACATTTAAATGCGAAGTGCATTGGTGTTTTTTTATTTATTTATTTATTTATTTATTAAAAATGGCAAGTTTGGTGATATTTCTGATATTGCTCCACTCCCTCCACTCCAAATTGATGAATTTAGAATTTGCGATACACTTTTCGATAATTCTTACATTATCATTTCTTGTAAGTGAAACAGAGGAGAAACAATCGTTGATGGACGATGCTTAAGGGAAGCGAACTCTGCATTAAAGATATTCGTTTTTCAACTTTTTACGCCTTTATCTCATTTCTGCGGGAATTTCGGTGGAGTGGGATGTTTAGAACATCTTAAGAGGCAGCGATAACCTCAGCGATTTCGATCAAAATTGTTAGAGAGTGTTCTTTGTTTTTTTTGTTTTTTTTTTACAATCGCTGAAACACATAATTTTTTACAGTGGCAGATACCTTATGCGCATGCGTGATTTTAACCGACACTTTAATGTGAGGTTCCATGGCCACTAATAACCGTTTGCAAAAGTTGAACATCGGATGTCAATCCATTCAGGAGTTATGCTGACCAGAGACACACAGACTGATACTTTTCTAGACCACGCTATTTTTTTTTATTAATCTAAGTATGTTCTAAAATGTGTAGAAATGCAAAAAAAAAAAAAAAAAAAAAAAAAAAAAATTGATTTGTTTTTACCGAATGCTCTACTTTCATTACCTTATGCTACCATATAGATAATTGAAAGTAAAAAGAAATAGAATTTCATTTGTCAGTTGAAACGATAAAGGACCCATTTGTAGTTATACTTTGGCAAAATGTTCATAAACAAAAACAAATAAAGGAAATGCTACCCCAACTGTTGTGACTGACATTTCGTTGAAGAATACTTTGTTTCTAAATATTTTATTCTTTAGCAGTCATCAGGTACTTTGTTTTCTATTAAATAACAATGGACATTTTTATTGCCAGAACCATCAGCGTGCGGTATAATTTTCCGAGTAACCATTTAGAATTTGGTATATTAGCTAGTATGAATTCAAAAGAAACACCATTCTCTGGATTGTTTCTCCAAACTGAAAATCTTGACACTTGTTGTTCTTGTTTTAAGATAATGTTATATCTTGTAATATTTGATGGACAAGGTCAAAAACAACGTTCTATAAACAAAATAAATCATATAATATAAATTAAAGTTCTTAATCTCGCCATTTTGGGAAAATTACTTCCTGGAAATCTCTTGGCTTAAGAAACCACACCCCACTTTCTTAAATTCAGTAACATCGTTACATAAACCGTACGTGAACGGATTCTATAGCCATCCTTTCTATATTCCTGATCACATCGATAAGGCAAAGTGAATTATACACCACTGCTTTGGCACCTAATTAAATGTGCTTCATCTCCCAATAATTTTTACGTGGCAGATCTCAAACGGACCAGTCTTTAACGAAATTTGAATTGCTTCTGATAAGAGAGTTATTCAATTACTTGTTTTTGCTTTTATATAACATAACGAAAAAAAAATCGACTTCGCGACTAAAATGCTAACATTTTTATTGAATTAAAAAACTTGGGGCTAAGTCACGTTTTTTAGAGGTTTTTTTAGACGAGAGCAGTTACGTAACAGAAACATGGACATATCACTTTCTGTCTTTGCATAGATGGTAGATAGCAAAAGTTTTATAAAATGAAGGTATATTACGTCGAGGAGGCTTGTCTATAGGAGTATGGAATATTTATTAAAAAGTAGAAAAAATATGGCTCGTTAAGGTCACATCAAGGACATTTTTTCCCCTGGATACACCGGTGTCGGATTTTAGACTGATGACGTTGCTATGAAAGAGATTAACTGTATTAGAAACATTAAAACTATTCCTACTTTATTATTTCCATTTATTTTGGGTCAACTAAATAAACTATTGCCATTAAAAGAGTATTTAAATACTTGCGTCCCCATTTACCAAAAAATTTTAAGGCACATATTAGAGTTCTTAATGTTATGTTCCATTCAGTGATATGGGCTGTATTTAATTGACAAATATAACGGAGACTGTTACATGTGCTATAAATTCCATAATATTGGGAAATATAACACTGAAAGCGAAACAGTTGGATTGTGACAGTTGGACTGTGTAATTAGTCGTTATTCGCTTCGACACAAACGTTTGTTACAATGTTCTTAGTTCGAGTTAAATTGCATTAGTTAAAAACAGTGTTACAAGCCTATACAGGTGGGTTACATTTAATAACAAATAACTCGCCAATTTGAAGACAATACTAAACAATTGTGTAAAAAAAAATTATGCCAACTTAGACAATATGATGAAAAATTTGGAGACTGAACTTGGTGATAAACATCCAAGTTTGAAACTCTTATCATAATATAATTATAATCCAAGATACGAACGAATCATATAGTCATCCATCTCGATACACTTCATCTCACAGTCTAGAAATTAGATTAGAAACCAGCTCCTTCAGTGTGAAAATTGCTTTTAAAATAATGGGCTTGTTTCAAAACCAACTTCATCCAAAAGCGAGAGTATTGACCAGAATAAAAATGCGATTGTTTGATCATGTGTAACTTTCCTCCACCACAATTTTGTTTAATTTTTTGTCTGAATTTTATTTTATTTATTTATGCGGTTATCTCAACTCCAGACTGAATTTTGTGAACACTTTTTTTTTTTTTTCAATTTTATTTTAAAACCCTACTTTCATTTATGTTGTTCATTATTTTTTTTCTATAACTTTTTATTTTTCTTTTGCTTTCAAAATATTATTTATTTTCCTAGTAACTGTAATTCGCGTTTTACGAAGGTTTCATGCAGTAGCTAAATTTACAACAGTTACTTATTGTATTTAAGTTATTTATCGCCCGTTTTGCTTCAAAATCAGCCAAAATTTAAATTCAAATTCTCAAAAACTTAAATTTGTAAGACTTAAGTAAACCTTGCATCAAATTAAAATGACATATTTTTAAGTTTGTTTAATTGGTGGTTGTTGATAATGATTAAAATACCGATTTCTATAAAATTTTCTGATTTGTAAAAGTTCAATTATTTCGTGCATAATTCAAAATTATTTCGTGCATAATTCAAAATTATTTCGTGCATAATTCAAAATTATTTCGTGCATAATTCAAAATTATTTCGTGCATAAAGCTCCATGGTTCTTAAACAGTCAGCCGCTATGTTCGCTAGATAATCAAATGAACCTTGTGATTGGATAATAGAATGTGAAAATCCGAAATTGTTTTTAAAGGTGAATTATGATTGGTCATATCACAAGTTTTGCCATACGGATAAAACCCCATTCACAATAATGCATCGCATAAGATCTATTATTTGCGAAACAAAACATAAATTATTGAATGCATAATTCAAAATATTCAAAATAGCAAAACATAAATATCTTAGTTATAAAAAACTTCAAAATTTTCAGCAATCTCATACTCATTAGAATTATAAAATGCCTAGTTTAAACGAACGAACAAAACTCAAATTTCTATCTCCAAAAGTTAAACGCTTTAAAAACTTTTTACTAGAGGGTATGCAATACAATTTATGTTTGGAAAAATTTTGGATTACCTCGCAACACCACTCCAATCAAACCAGATAATTACCAAAACATCTTTACAAATAAATTTTAATGTTCAGCTAATCACAAACGCGTATCGAAATTTTCAGAAGAAACACAATTGACTTTGACGGAGCCAAACATCAACTTTCGAAATTTCTTATCTTTTAAAACAAATTCGAATTTTTACATTTCCTTATTCAATCACAATGTGTGCTTTATTTTCTCCATTGTTTAGGAATGACTGCCACGTCCCCACGCAGAACTTTATAATGTGATTTATTCAAGGTAAAAACGGTTATTATACGAATGGACATGAATTTTTAGAATACTCGCACTGCCAAAAGATAAATTACATAAAACGGCTAAATAAAAGATACTATTTACTACTAGGAAGTTGTAAGACGTTCAAGACGCCCGTTGAAAAATGATGAATTATTTTATTTTAATCTATTGCTAGGCAGTGTATCTGGCAACTTCAGTGGTAGACACATTTTATTGGAAGCAACTCAGCAGCATTTTGACCCTCTCGTATCTGTACATTACAGTATACCTGAGAGCTGATTTTTTTTTTTTACTGTTAGCAACTTTAGTAAGACCACTAAGTTTCAAGTCTTTACGGGTTATCGAGATGATCAAATTCGAAAAGGCAAAAAACGATATACTTTGAGGCCCACTCTGTCACTCACTTACTAATCATCACTATACTAATTTACTTATAGTAGAGCTAGGAACTATCAAAATTGATATGCATGTACAGTCTAACAAGTATACAGAGGACAAAATCTCAAAATCGAGATTTTTCTCTCCGAATCCCCTGAAGGGGTCAATCTTCGAAAAATATAAATCTTAATCTAACATATTTCTATTGGGGCTAGAATTATAAAATTTAGAATACAAGTAGCTATTAGCATATTAGTAGAGAGGCAAGGCGTCACATTATAGCCGAGAACTGCATTTCGCGAAACAAGTCTTTAATTTGGCACATTGATAGAATATGTCATTCTGATCATTTTAAGAAGTGGAGCCACTCGGATTTCCCCGAATTTATTCATTATAAATAGAGGAGAAACTCACTACACACTAGAGGTTGGAAATATCGATCAAAATAAATATCGATACTATATCGTTGCATTGCAAAAAGTATCGATATATCGATACATGATTTTTTTTAATTTGATTTTCAATTCTGCAGTTACGAAGTTTTTCGGAGCAAATTTCTACTTTTCATGAATTCTTGCCAAAATTGTTTTAGTAAATAAATTATAAAAATTGTTTTAATAAATAAATTATAATGTTTTTTTTAATAAATAAATTTTATTATCAATCAGAATAAAAAAAATACATTTGGATGTCAATGCTTAAATTCACACTTATTTTTAAAGAAGAAATTTTGAAAAGTAGTTTACCGCATATTTTGCTTATAGAGATGCTTTTAATATTTAAAATTAGATGCAAATTCCAGGCACACGTTGACAACTGAAACGGCGCTGTGTTAATGACTACTAATAAATGATATTATCTTTCCATTACATTACGTTTTCTTTTTGGTTAGGGTGCCACTTTAACTGTCTCTCAGACAAGTCCAAACTTAAGCTTTGAAGTTTTTGAAGAGGGAAAAAAGAAAATCGAAAAAACACATGGAACTACAAAATGATCATAAAAAAACTAAAAATGTTTGAAATTATCGGTGATTTGTATCTACATTTTATTTATCAATATTTTTTTTAAATATATTGATAAAAATATCGTCGTATCGATATATCGCCGACCTTTACTACACACCGCGAAGCCCTTAGAATAAAGAGAAAAAAAAAAAAAAGATGAAAAAAAAAGGGTATTTATGCATTATACAATCGACCATTTTCGCAACATTTTATCGATTGTTAAATGATCGCCACATTTTTTGTATTTAACAATAAAACAAGCTGTGTGTCTGTCTGTGGATCTATAGAAACCTACTTAAAATTGGAGTAGAGCTCTGAAATTTTCAACAGAAGTAGTTTTGGCCTTCTAATTTTATACATCACAAACAGAATGTTAACATTTTAATTAGTTATTTTTTAATTAAATTTTTTAATTAATTAATGTTACAAAACGATATCTAATAGGGCTACAGCTCTGAAATTTTCAGAATAAGTAGTTTTGGCCTTTTAATAGGACTTTTAAAAAACAGAATTTTAAATTTTTATTTTGTTCTTTTTTAATTAATTAATAGACATTTTACAAAACGATTACTAATAGGGCTACAGCTCTGAAGTTTTCAGCATAAGTAGTTTTGGCCTTTTAATTGGACTTTTAAAAAACGGAATTTTAAATTTTCATTTTGTTCTTTTTTAATTAATTAATAAACATTTTACAAAACGTCTACTAATAGGGCTACAGCTCTGAAATTTGCAACATAAGTAGTTTTGGCCTTCTAATTGTATACATCACAAACAGAATGTTAAAATTTTAATTAGATCTTTTTAATTAATTTTTTTAATTAATTAATAAACATTTTACAAAACGACTACTAATAGGGCTACAGCTCTAAAATTTTCAACATAAGTAGTTTTGGCCTTCTAATTGGAGTTTAGAAAAACAGAATTTTAAAAAATTTTTTTAGTTCGTTATCCAATTAATTTTTTTAATTAATTAATATATATATTACAAAACTATTTCAAATAGGACTACAGCTTTGAAATTTTCAACATAAATAGTTGTGGCCTTCTAATTGGATTTCAGAAAAACATAATTAAATTTTTTTTTTTTAATTAATTAACAAATATTTTACAAAACGATTTGTAATTGGGCTACATTTCTGAAATTTTCAACATAAGTAGTTTTGGCCTTCTAATTGGACTGACAGAAAGAATGTTAAAATTTTAATTTGTTTTTCAATTAATTTTTTCACAAAAAGCGACTTCGAATAGGCCTAGATCTCGGAAAGTTTCAACATAAGTAGTTTTAGCCTCTAATTTTGCTTTCTACAAACACGTGTTAAAATAATCTTAAAGGGGTGTTGTATTCTTGTATTAAAGGGGAACTTTTTTTTTTCTTCACAAGGGAGAGGTTTCCATTATTAAGGCTTTACGTAGCAATTAGATTTTAGTGAGTGAAGTGAGCTTATGTTTACTAACCAATGAACCTCTCAGCTAGCGAAGCGAGTATATACTTGCATAGCAATTAACCTTTGAACGAGTGAAGTAAGCCTGTGTTTATGTGTCAATGAACTTTTCAGCAAACGAAGTGAGCTCGATTTTGGGTAGCGATGAAACTTCCTGCGAGCGAAGCGCCAAAAACTGAGACCTATGCACGAATGACAGATTTCCGTTAGGCGAGGCCTCATAGCTAGCTAAAATATTGCACATATTAAAATTTCGTAGCGAAGCACGGGTATTTAGCTAGTCTATAATGATAAAACAAGCTGTGTGTCTGTCTGTAGCTCTGTGGATCTATAGAAACCTACTTAAAATTGGAGTAGAGCTCTGAAGTTTTCAGCATATGTAGTTTTGGCTTTCTAATTTTATGTATATCAAACAGAATGTTAAAATTTTAATTAGTTCTTTTTTAATTAATTTTTTTAATTAATTTATTTTTTACAAAGGGACTTCAAATAGAGATACAGCTCTGAAATTTTCAACAAAAGTAGTTTTAGCCTTCCAATTGGACTTTGGAAGAACAGAATGTTAAAATTTTAATTAGTTTTTTTAATTAATTTTCTTAATTAATTAAAAAAATTTTTTTTTACAAAACTACTTCTAATGGGTTTACAGCTCTGAAATTTTCAACATAAATAATATTGGCCTTCTTATTGAACTAATGAAAAACAGAATTTTAAATTTTTTGTTAGTTTTTTTAATTAATTAATAAATATTTTACAAAACGATTTCTAATAGGCGGGCTACAGCTGTAAAATTTTCAACATAAGTAGTTTTAGCCTTCTATTTGGACTTTTGAAAAGCAGAATTTAAAATTTGTTATTTAGTTCTTTTTTAATTTTTTTTTTTAATTAATTAATAAATATTTTACAAAACGATTTAATAGAGCTACAGCTCTGAAATTTTCACCATAAGTAGTTTTAGCCTTTTAATTGGACTTAGGAAAAACAGAATATAAAATTTTTATTTAGTTTTTTTTTAATTAATTTTTTTAATTAATTAATAAATATTTTACAAAATGATTTCTAATAAGGCTATAGCTCTAACATTTTCAACATAAGTAGTTTTGGCCTTTAAATTGGACTTTTGAAAAACAGAAATTTGACATTTTATTTGTTTTTTAATTAATTAACAAATATTTTACAAAATGATTTCTAATTGGGCTACACTTCTGAGATTTTCAGCATAAATAGTTTTGGCCTTCTAATTGGACTTTCGACAAAAAGAACATTAAATTTTTAATTTGTTTTTTAATTAATTTTTAATTAATATTTTCACAAAAAGCGACTTCTAATAGGCTTAGAGCTCTGAAAGTTTCAACATAAGTAGTTTTGACCTTTTAATTTTGCTTTTTGCAAACATCACGTGTTAAAATATTTCTAAAAGGGTGTTGTATTATAGTTATTAACGGGGAATTTTTTTTATTGTTTCTTGACAAGGAATGATGCTTCTAATATTAAGGCTTTACGTAGCAATTCGATATTAATGTGTGAAGCCACCTTACGCTTACGCAGCAAGGAACCTTTCATCGAGCAAAGCGAGCTCATGTTTGCATAGCAATGAACCTTTCAACGAGTTAAGTAAGCCTGTGTTTATGTGTCAAAGAATTTTTCAGCGAGCGAAGCGAGCTCGATTTTGCGTTGCAATGAACCTTCCTGTGCGAGAGAAGAGCCAAAAATAGAGACCTATACACCAATGACGTATTTTCGCAAAGCGGGGCGTCACAGCTGACTAAAATATTGCCCATGGTAAAATTTCGTGGCGAAGCACGGGTATGCAGCTTTAAAATAATTTTATACTCTCATTTTTGTCTTTGAAATTTCTTAGAAAAATCTCGCTAATTGGACTTTTTTGAGAATCTTTTTCTTTTTTTTTAACTTTCTTCAAAACAAATAATAATGTAAATTAAAAAAAAAAAAAAAAAAAAAAAAAAAATAGTAGTCGGCTGATCATGAAGTTCTCTACTCGACTTCCAACAAAAAGTTCGTCAACAGTCGGATGTATAATAAGCAAGTACAAAAAATAAAAAAATTAAGATGTATACTTAACCCTTTCAACCCAAGAAGTTTTCTTGCAAGTTTTAAAACTGTAGAAACTCAACATTTTAAAACTAGCTATCGGTATACCAAAATACAGCCTGTCCCAAAAATATAGACACAGATCAATAATGACATTCCAAATTAAAATACCTTTCATGTATTTTCAGAAATGATTTAAATATATTTTTTAATCGATTTATTTGGTTTTATTGCAAAAAAATATTAGAAAATAAGTAAAAACTGTAAAAAGTTAAAAAAATTAAAAATTGCCTGTCCCATAAATATAGACCATCATCCGAATCTCCTTAGAAATATTATTTCTTAAATATTTTTTTTTTTTCAGCAGAAGATTATTTATTTACATTTCTTGAAAGTATTTATGGTCTGCTTTTCTGACTTTTATTGGTTTGGATTAATTTTTTGCTTGTTTTCGACTAACAAAACGATATGTTCACAAATTTGATAAAATGTCTAGAGGTAAAGAGATTTTGAAAGAGGAGATCACCAAAGTTTTGGATTTAAAACTTAAAGGCGATGGCTTGTCCATGACGTTGATATTATTCATGTTGAACCACATATTTGTCGAGTTAGACACATAAATAGGCGCCCTCTCTTTTTAAAATACACAGTTTGGTCCTCTCAGCAAATCTTATAGTGGAAAAAAATTGGCCTCTAATATTTGTTGATAGTCCTGGAGTTCATTTTCTTGCTACAAGTTGCCAAAAATGTTTGTGCATTAAATCCAAAACCATCCCAAGTCATTATACAGATCCTTTACCTTGCTGTCTACAACAAAAACTTCTTGGTTCTCTTACCATTCGCAGAAGAATACTGGAATGTAAACGAATAACTTTCAAGAAAATTTTGAATATACCATGCTTAAAAGTAAAACGCAAAACTGGACGTTTAACTTGGGCAAAGAAAATGATGTCTTATCTCTATATATATAAGGCAAAGCCCTCACTCACTCACTCACTCACTCATTCACTCACTCACTCACTCATCACTAATTCTCCCACTTCCCACATAGTCACAATTCTGAAAATCGGCACAAATATCAACAATGGTAAAAATAGAAAAAGTAAGCTATTCCGATCTCGATTAACCCACTTTAAGCGGTCGAAAAGGGGTTAAACGTTCCAAACGAGGGACATTCGAATATCCCCCTTCTTATTTGGTCACAACTCTGAAAATCGGCACAAATATCAACAATGGTTAAAATAGAAAAAGTAAACTACTCCGATCTCGATTAACCCACTTTAAGGGGTCGAAAAGGGGTTAAACGTTCCAAACGGGGGACATTCGAATATCCCACTTTCCATTTGGTCACAACTCTGAAAATCGGCACAAATATCAACAATGGTAATAATAGAAAAAGTAAGCTACTCCGATCTCGATTAACCCACTTTAAGGGGTCGAAAAGGGGTTAAACGTTCCAAACGGGGGACATTCGAATATCCCACTTGTCATTTGGTCACAACTCTGAAAATCGGCACAAATATCAACAATGGTAAAAATAGAAAAAGTAAGCTACTCCGATCTCGATTAACCCACTTTAAGGGGTCGAAAGGGGTTAAACGTTCCAAACGGGGGACATTCGAATATCCCACTTCCCATTTGGTAACAACTCTGAAAATCGGCACAAATATCAACAATGGTAATAATAGAAAAAGTAAGCTACTCCGATCTCGATTAACCCACTTTAAGGGGTCGAAAAGGGGTTAAACGTTCCAAACGGGGGACATTCGAATATCCCACTTGTCATTTGGTCACAACTCTGAAAATCGGCACAAATATCAACAATGGTAAAAATAGAAAAAGTAAGCTACTCCGATCTCGATTAACCCACTTTAAGGGGTCGAAAGGGGTTAAACGTTCCAAACGGGGGACATTCGAATATCCCACTTCCCATTTGGTCACAACTCTGAAAATCGGCACAAATATCAACAATGGTAAAAATAGAAAAAGTAAGCTACTCCGATCTTGATTAACCCACTTTAAGGGTGTCGAAAAGGGATTAAACGTTCCAAACGGGGGACATTCGAATATCCCACTTTCCATTTGGTCACAACTCTGAAAATCGGCACAAATATCAACAATGGTAAAGATAGAAAAAGCATTCTATTCCGATCTCGGTTAATCCACGCTTAGGGGTCGAAAAGGGGTTAAACGTTCCAAACGAGGGATATTCGAACATTCTACTTCCCATTTCGTCGCAATTCTTAAAATTGGTATGAATGCTAATCAAGATAAACATAGAAAAGTAAGCCATTCCGATCTCGATTAACCCACTTAAGGGTTGGAAAAGGCGTTAAACGTTCCAAAAGAGAGATATTCGAATGTCCCACTTCCCATTTGGTCACAACTTTGAAAATTGGTACAAATGTCAAAAAAGATAAACATAGAAAAAGTAAGCTTTCCGTTCTCGATTAACCTACTTTATGGAGTCGAAAAGGGGTTAAATGTTCCAAACGAGGGATATCCGAATGTTCCTCTTCCAATGTAGTCATAATTCTGATATTTGGTGCAAATGTTAAAAGGACAAATTTAAAAAGAAATAAGTTATTCCAATATCGATTAATGTATTTTTAAGGGATGAAAAGTCGACGCAACATTGAAACTATACGAGGATTATTTTAATGTTTCAATTCCAATACAGCTACTACTTCGAAATTTAGAACAAAGAGCAAACATAAACACAATAAACTATTTCAATCTCGATTACGTAATTAAAAGGGTCCGAAGGGAATTAAACGTTCTAAACGAGGGATATTCAAATGCCTCTTTCCAATATAGTATTCACAATTATAAATTTCGTTAAAATTGTCAACAAAAGAAAGTTTCTATTTTGATATATCAATTTGTCGGGATCGAAATGGGTGCAAACGTCTGAAATGTAGAATACGTGAATGGGTCTTTTGATCGCTAAAATGCTAATGGTAAAATTTCGTAGCGCAGCACGGGTATTCAGCTAGTATATGATAAATGGCTGTCAACAGTATTTAGTGACGAGCAAAGTGGACTCGGATGTACCAGATGGATATAAGTTTTACTGGCATGAATAAGAGAACCAAGAAGTTTTCGTTGTAGACAGCAAGGTGGAGGATCAGTATAATGACTTGGGGTGGTTTTGGATTTAATGCACAAACATTTTTGGCAACTTATTGCAAGAAAAAGAACTTCAGGACTATCAACAAATATTAGAGGCCAATTTTTTCCCTCTATAGAATTTAGTGAGAGGACCAAACTGCGTATTTCAACAAGAGAGGATACCCATTTATTTGTCTAACTCGACAAATATGTGGTTCAACATGAATAATATAAATGTCATGGACTAGCCATCGCTTAGTTCGGACTTAAATCCAATGGGAAAAGTGTGAGACATTTAGCACAAAAATTATATCAAAATGGTTTTTTTCGACCAAGGACCTTAAAGAAGCTATAGAGCAAGCATTGTATGAACTGCCCCCAGAGGTAATGCAAAACTTAGTACTTTCGATAGAAAACCGTGTATTTGAAGTTATTAAAGGTAATGGAAACACGATTAAATACTAACATTTGTAACTGTGTCCCTCAACCTTAAGTATAACCCATAAAACAAATATTGTCTGGGACACCCTATTTTCTGTTTTTCTGAATAAATTCAGCATTTGTTTTTTCTAATAAATTAACCCTGACTTGTATTTCGTGTAATGTTTATAATTATACACATATGAACAAAAATTTCATACCATTCTTATTTTTACTGTGAATTGTATTTTATGCTTTTATCTATATTTTTGGGACAGGGTGTAAGTAACAAATTTAAAATTAGTATCGTAAAAATAGAAGTGAAATCCCAACAAGAACATTTTTCTAAAAAAGCTCCAAGTCCTGCATACTATAGTTAAAACCGTGTATTGAGATATGTATTGGCCGTATGTATTGAGATCTGAAGTAGAGCCAAGTTTAACGTTGTTGTAAATGACCCACAATGAAAATTAGTAATTAGTAAGATTTAGTTCTCAAAGTCAAAATTCCCCATTATAGACCTCAATATCGAGCTACAAAAACGCTTGTGCGATTTGTGGACTTAGCCATTACGTGCCGCAGCACCAACACAGACAACAAGTGATCCAGAACCAGAATACGTAATGTCTAAGTGCCACAAACATTTTTGAAGTTGAATATTGAGGCTTATAAAGGGGAATTTTGACTTTGAGAAGAAAATCTTACTAATTTTCATTGCCCGTAACTTACAACAACGTTAAACTTGTCTTTACTTCACAAACCACAACAAACAAGCATGGTAACCTTGCTTGTCTGTTATGGTTTGTGTTTGAAATTTGTCAGATAGTAGTTGTCATAAACTTCATTTGCATAAACCTTATTTTTTACTTAATTCTTTTTCTTAAAAAAGTGTAGCAATAGTCAATAAAAAACTGAAGGATTTGGAGGAGATGGGGTGGGGGGATTAAACATATGGTAATTTTGTAAAAAGGCAGACAAATAGAAGGAGTTCTCAGAGGCCATATTTCAGCGTGAATTCTATGAGCAGAAGACAAAGATTAAAACTTAGTTACCTCAAAATTACACCTTTTGCCCATCAATATTTAACACTTATCCATTTATTACAATAGTATTTTTCTAACTTCTGCCATCATTATTTGTGTAGTAGATGATAACGCTTATCGTTAGTTGTAAATTATTATAAATTACAAAAGTAAGAAAATCAATGATCATATATTGGGTCATCTGGTGGTTAATATCCTTGAAGAAAAAGAAAAGAATTCGGAAAAAGATAAAACTAAAAGGAAATAATTAAAATTCATGGGAGGATCCTTTAAAAGAATCCTCAGGAGATGTCCACGAATTACAAATTCAGTTGGAGGTGAGTGAAAGACGCCTTAAATTTCTTAATGAAATAAAAAGTTGTCGGTTAGAAATTCAATTACTTGAGTTATAAAAAGCAATTTAAAATTCAGGAGCCAAAATATTTTCAATTCCAGATCTAAGGAAGCTAAAATACACAATGTGTCAAAGTGATGAGTGTATTTTAGATATACGAGTTTTAGATATTTGGTTAGAAATTGATGATAGAAATAACTCTCACAAAACAACTTCATGAAATCTGCATCAGAAGTATTTTGGGACCTCTCATGACTGGTTGCAGTAAGGATCAATACAGTAAGTCAAATTGCAGTAAGGATATGATTTCTACATGATAAGCAGGGATAGCTTTATTAGGTTTCAATTGAACGGTGAAGTTTCGCTTGAAATAGTAGAATCCTTCACTAAAGAATTATTTTTTCCAAGTGTAACTTGAGGACACTTTGCTGTATTGTATTCTATAGTTATCGAATTGGAATTTCAAAATTATCAGCTGAAGAACAGGCAGTAAGAAGACGCAGCGATCTATTGATTAAAGAGTCACTGGTTCGAAACCGGTTCCACCAATTTATAATTTGTTTCCGATGTAATTAAAAAATGAATAGGGGCCTTTTTTAAAATTAAAACAATTTTTTTCGGAGGTAAGAGTCATATTTCTTTAGAAATGAATAATTGGAATTACTCTTTGTAACCTCGTGGCCTTTCATTCCTTGGGAGGGTTTTCAAAATAACATCAATTCAATTCAGTTCATTGGGTGCAAACTGCCCTGAAGAAATTATTCACGGCCGCTTAATGACCAATACATACTATTTAATGCAATTTTATAATTGACAGTCTATTGTCTTTGACATCTCTTTTAACTAATAGTTTTTTAGTGATCATCTTATTATACCTATGAGTAAGACATTGTAAATGGAAGCTTTTTTTAGGAATAATGCGAATAGTTATGCATATTTTTATAATTCAATTTTATCGATATTGCGTACTATAATTTATCTTCTCGGTTGAATTTAAGTAAAATTGTTTCAAAACAAAAAATGATTAAGATGAATCATATTCTATATCGGATAGTATAAATATAAATAAAAATGTTGAAATAAACTCGGAGATTCAAATCTAAAATATTTACCTAAAGAGAAATTTCTAATTCATTACATTCCTTGTTTCACGAGTGCATATTTAAAAATGCATAGCCGAACTGATTCTCTTTTCAAGTTTAAAAAAAAAAAAAAAAAAAAAAAAAAAAAAAATGCTTTGAGGAGGTGGTGCTGTAATTGAAATGGCAAGCTAGTGATCGACATGTACGTGGATAGAAACAATTTAACATGCTCAGAACATGGATACATTTTTCAATTGAATCTCTAAATATAAAAGGCAAAGCCCTCACTGACTACCTAATTCTTCCACTTCTATCATAAAGTCACAATTCTGAAATTTGGAACTCATGTCAGTATAAGGACGAGTTTAAAAGAATTAAGCTATGGCGAGCTCGATTAACTTATTAAAAGAGGTCGAAACATTCTAAACGAGGACTCTCCCAATGTTTCATTTCTAATGTTGTCCCAACTCCATAGTTTGGCACAAATGCCAACAAGGGCAATCGCAGATAAAATAATCATTTCCGATTTTTTAAAATCACTTTTTAGCTGTCGAAATAGGATCAAATGTTCAAAATGTGGAATCAGAAAAAAACATTTTTAAGCAAGTCTCTGGAGTGGAGAGAGATAATAATACATGAACTTTTTAAAATTTTACGAGTACTTTAATACAAAATTTTAATATTTTCTATCAATCCTCTGTATCAAAACTTGACTTTGAAGATGGTAAGAAGTGTTAAACTACTTATGGTATCAAATGAAAAGAACAATTTCTGAACAAGCAAAGTCACTGATTAGTAACTTAAAAATAGGCCTTTACAATTCTGCTCCTAACAGATATTTTTAAATGTAACAGAACATTTTTAGAGTGATATAAAAACAAAACAAAACAACAAAATTTAAATGAAATATAGTTAATTTCGACACATACGAAATTTTTTTTATGGAAAAGGATAACTTATTTTTTGGCAGTGCCTACAACAACTCTAGGAGTGGGTATTGGAAATAAAGTCATTTTTGTCAACCTCGTACTCACCCATGTTTTGTTATACACACATTTCGAGCTGTCCAATCCTATCTTTTTCAGACCAAACGGTGTAGTGGTTAGCGTGCTAGCTTCTAGACCGCGAGGTTGCGGGTTCGAGTCCCGTGTTGGCATGGGTGTTTGTAAATGTATGTTGGCTTGTCTAATGACGAATGTTTCGGCGCATTATAGCCCTCGTGTTGCTGACGGCGCCAGATAATCTGAAAACAACCAACCAACCAACCTATCTTTTTCATATAATATACATTGAATGTAGCACTGTCAACTTTTTCTGTAATTATTGCTACATGATTTTTATTGATCTTTTACAACTATCTTCACAAGAATAAAACCTCCAGTATTCAGTTTCTCCTAGTTCACTCTTGTTTACACTGGTTGAAGTAGCTCTTCCTCTTTTCCCTCATTAAAATATTGTAGGGTTTAAAACTTGTTTTGAAATTCATCCTCAGGAGGAAAGTCCTTCTGAAGATTCATGAAAAAGTTGTTTTCATGGCCCTTATTTCCCTGCATGATTTTTGCTTTTACTTTTTTTTCTGCTTTTGTCTCTTTTTTTGAACTTTTTGTAAAAAGGCCTTCTCTGGAGTGTCGGACAATAATTGTGATTTTCATTTCCTGGCGTTTTCAACAGAAGTGATTCTTGGTGAGGCTTTGAAAAAAATTCGCACCATTTCTGGTTCTTTTTTTAAGTCAATAAGAGCTTAGTTAATTGTCCTTTGGTAAGACGCCTTGACGTGTCCTTTGGTACGCCATCTAACCATTTTGAATTGCATGGTGGTTTGCGGGATATCAACTGATAGAAAAGCTTCATGTAAAACAATAAAATGATGGGAAAGTTGACCATTCTTTAACTACTCCTTTTATTCTTGCTATTAACTATAAAAAAAATTAAAGATTGAAAACGACAACAACAAAATTTTATTTGGAACATTAAAAATTAGAAAAATAGCTCCAGTCACTTGCCTAAACTTGTGATTGCGTTGAAAACACATACACGACTAAAGTATAAGTGTTGAAGTATTGCTAACATGCTCTCACTTAATTCCCATACTTTTTCTATTGTTAATAGGCCACGTCCTTGGAGGATAATGTGCCTGTGGAATGACAGTCTCGTATATATCTCCAAGACCAAACGGTGTAGTGGTTAGCGTGCTAGCTTCTGGACCGCGAGGTTGCGGGTTCGAGTCCCGTGTTAGGCATGGGTGTTTGTAAATGTATGTTGGCTTGTCTAATGACGAATGTTTCGGCGCATTATAGCCCTCGTGTTGCTGACGGCGCCAGATAATCTGAAAACAACCAACCAACCGTATATTTCTCCAACTATTCCGAATCTAACCCAGCTTCAAGTTGTGGTTATAATGGAGCAGCAAGATACAAAGGCTAAAGAATTTTGACAATATTCATTTGTCCATTGTTGCGATTTTTCGTCTACAAGTCTAAGGCAAAGTTAAGAAGAAGAAAGAAAAAAAAAGGGGAAAAAAATCAAGGTTCTTGCTATACTAAGACCATGTGACGTGTGTAATATTGACTTAGCACGGTCATCTAACTATACACGAATAAGTTCACTTTTGTATTTTGTGTCGGATGGATGTTTAAATTTGAATATGGCAAGGTGCTTTCTCAGATAACGTGTTCTGGACATGAAGTATGACCTGGAATTTGTAATTTATCACAAGACATGAGCCTCGTACCGTTGATCACAACAACAAACTTGTGTCTCAAGGCCAGCGCTTTAAATGTATAAATTTGCGAAGGTCATTCTAAATTATGCAGGAGATAGACAGATATTTCTATCAACTTTCATGCGTAGAGAAACTCATTTGTAACTTAAATTAAACGAAACAGGTTGATTCGATTAGTTATTCACCTTCACTCACTTATGCACGCAGGTCACACCTATCATCGTTTTTTTTAAATGTACGTGAATAATTTAATATATCATTCTTTATTAATGCGTGACTTTGGAGAACCGAGTAAAAAGGGCTCCCGCTATGGTATTGGTAGACGAACCGGGACACTGGTCCTCTTCCGTCGCAGGAAAAGACATTGCAGTAAAAATATCATTTTACTGCAAAATATTTTTTTTTAATGAAATACTTAGCTTTTTATGAGAGCTACATTTTTGTGTAAAGCACCATCAAGTCTGAAACAGTTTCACAAAATTAGTCACATTCGCACAATACTACAGTGTTATACTAATACAAGCCATTAACAAAGATGGTGAGATTGCATGTTATAACTTTGTTCGGTAAGGACGGTAAGTTAAGAAAATGATTTGTACATACAGGTATGATCAGTGGAGATATTACTGGAAAGACAACATAGTCCGGTAGCCGTGGGCAGAACCTATTTTTGTTCTAAATTGTTGAAATTGTTTGTTCTAGGTATATGGATGAGAGAAATATCATGTACTTTTTTGGTACTTTGGGGCAACTCGATTTATTCAAGATGGCGTCTTCCACCATATTGGAAATTTAGAACCTTTTAATATTTCTAGATTCATCAACCAGAATGATTTTTTTTTTTAGTCTTTTACAGGTGTATTTTTGAATATTGAAGAGCTGTAATACAAAAATCCCGAGAAATATGAAAATTTAGATTTTTTTTTCAGTGGAATCATCGTCATGAAAAAAAAACTGAACGAAAGGTGAGTTTTCGCACAATTATTTCATGTACTAGGATACTTGGGTACAAAGCACAACTTTCGATTGTTGTTTATACATTGGTTACGTTGTGGCACCGTATAGTGTTTGTTTAGAATGTTGAGCAAGGTAATTTCCAACATAAAATCATATTCAAAACTAGTAGGATGGGTCAGGAGCAATAACCTTATTTAAAAAAAAAAAAATCCAATTAACTTTCATCCAAAGAGTGCTAATGAACGGCATGACTACTACGTGATCAAACATGGAAATAATGCCAGATTTACACGCTACCAGTCGAGCCTCCAGTTTAAAATGCCAGTTCTGTGACGTCAGCTAAGCAACTATTGCGCCGTCTATCGGTGATCACGGAAGAGCACACGTGATTGGTTGATCGGAGTCGCCGGCGCCAGGTTTGGTTTACTGGAACCAGTAGCCTGGTGACGTCACATGACGTCACTGGCTGGCGATCTAAACTGGAACCTCGACTGGTAGCGTGTAAATCAGGTCTTAGTTTTCATATTATAGACTTGATTCCGGTCTTTAAATTAAAAGTAAAATTACACTAAAATTACAAAAACAAATAACTGCTAATAATCGTCTGCTAATATTCCAACACAGAAAATTATCTCAAACTTGAACATTTTCATTTCGAACACGTATGTTTATTTGTATATATATGTTTATTTAATAAAGATGTCACTATGCCGAAATGTGCTTTACTATTACTAATTTTCACTTATAAGTTGCGTATTTTAGTCTAGACAAGATGATGAAAAATTTCCATTTATATGATACACCTGCTTACTTAACTTACAAGTGAAAATTTTAATAATACTAATTGCAAGTTTGGACATTTGACATCAAATCTTTTGAGGCCATAATTTATCGTTATTTTAAGGGGGGGGGGGGGGGCTTGGTATAAAAAAAGTTTTAAAAGATTATTTTTTTGTGTGGATAATGATATTTTAACTAAAGGTTAGCATTAAATTGTAAGCTTAACACCTGGAATACATGAAAATTACAGCTTTATAAACGACAAAAAAAAAAAAAAATCAAAAAAAAAAAAAAAAAAAAAATCTGCAACCAATAATTCAAGAGAGAGTGATTTTAGTTCAATTTGTAAAATAATTATAATATAACTACTTACTTAAGTTTTGAAAAATTATATTTGATTTTTTTTAAATTTATATAAACTAAAATCACTCTCTTTTAAATTATTGATTATAGAGTTTTATTTTGTCATTCATAAAGTTGTAACTTTTGAAAAAACCAAATACCCAAAAAAATATGAAGACCTGAGATTCTAAATAATGAAATTATACGTTTCTGCCCTAAATTACTTTAAAGTAAAAAAAGACGCTCATATAACTTTTTTTAAATAAAGATTCTCCACATTAAGTTTAAAAGTACTATATATCACAAAAAGTACTCTTCAGTTAATAATTATGTGTACAATCTTAATGTTTCTATTAAGTAGGGCTTATAGAACCACGAACAGAGTATCAGAAATACTAACATTTCTTTCATAATTTAATTCAGTAAGGTGTGAGCAGAAACATTGCACACAAATATTTTAATGTTGTTTCACAATTGGAAAATCAGACTTTATGATTAACATAGTAACCTGATGGAATTCTTATTTAGTTGAATAATAAATATTTTTGGGGGTTCTTAATTATCAAGCTTGATGATATTCCAATAATAACTTTACAGTTTACACACACAACTTTTATCTAGAAACTATTCAAGTTATATTACTTCAGGACATAAATCTACAAAATCTACATACCTTAAAAAATTTAAAGAGGTTGTTGAGGTTAAGGAGTAAAAATAAAAGCATTATTTCAATGTATTTCAACTTGCTTTAAATTATGTAGCTTGAAACAATATTCTTTTAAAAATTTAAAAGCAAAATATTTATTTGTAGAATATTTTACAACATTTAAAATACTAGGCGAGAGTTTAAAAATCATCTTTAAAAAAAAAAAAAAAAGAATGCGCTAATTGAAAAGGTTTCCAAAAAATCAAAAAAATGTTTTCCTTATTTATTTGAATGTTAAATAAAATAACAAGAATTTTTAAAGTTTTTAGCTTTTTTATTAAATACTTTACATTAACTTCGATTTTGTTTGTATTTCTGTTTGTCGATGGCGGGCAAATCTGTGGAGGCCTAGTTATCCCCTTTGCCGTCATTCAATCGTGCTAAAACTTGGCAGATATATTCGATGTCGATGGTAATGCATTCTATCAAATTTGGGGGCTGTCCCTGTCACTAAAAGGTTGCTTTTACACACCCTACTATAATCATTTTGGAATACTAATAATTCCGTTTAACCGATCCATGAAGAAACTCTTTCCTGTTGCCAAAATTGTTTTATTAAAGAAATAATAAAATTGTTTTAATCAGAATAAAAAAATATATTTGGATGTGAATGCATTAATTCGCATTCATTTTTCATGAATAAATTTTGAAAAGCAGTTTACCGCATATTTTGCTGATAGAGATGGTTGTTATTTGCATATATTATCAAATACTGCTATGTTAATGAATACAAAATTTGGCAATGCATATGAAGGATCTGTATTAAAAACTTTGTTTTTATGGGTTACTAGCTGTATGGCCCCACTCTTCTGTGGACCCGAGGAATGACAAAGGAGTTTACATTTAAGAAAAAGTGGAACAGACGTAGTAAAGGGCATTTGACGATTTTTTTCATTTAACGATCAGAAAAATCGCAAAAATCAAAAACACGGTAACTAAAAGAAAACTAAAACATAAACAATAATAAAATGAAGTTAAAATATAAATATTAAGGGTACTCTTCCGTTAGGCAGTTACCAGTTGGCGCCAACCCTAAATGTTTACCATATAAATAGCGCGTAAATGTATCGCCAAATCTAAATATATAAATTATAAATTATTTGACAGCTGTTAGTATAGATTATTTTGGCCTTCTTTTGGGCGATTTTTTTTTTTTTTTTTTTTTTTTTTTGGCTGGTACCCGGCAAACGGATCAGTGCCAAGTTAAGTTAAAATATAAATAATTATAAAATTAAAATATTACTGAAAATATAACTGAAAATAAAAATCGTTGTGAGAAACCGCATTTTTCTCTAAAAAAGCACCAAACAAATGTCTTATAGTATATCTAGACCAAAAAAGTTTTGTATTCTTCAACATTTTTTTGTACAGAGTAGTCCCATACCCGGCCCCTTACGAACTTCATAATCAGGACCAAAATAAAACACCAAAGAAAAAATCATAAATGAAATATTACATTTCTGGTGTATATTGTAAGATAGTCTAGTGTAAATAATAAAACATGTATGGTACAAAAAATGTATTCAAATTTAGATAAAATAAATAGAACTTGGATACAGAGCACAAAAACACTATACAAAAAAAATAAAACAATTAAAAGATGGAATTACCTGGAAATAATAATAAAAAAAAAAAAAAAAAAAAAAAAAAAAAAATAGGGGCTCTGCCCTCTGCTCGCTAACGCTCGCCAACCCCCTGGATTGCTATGCAATCTCTTTGGTTCGCTTCGCAAACCAGGCTCGCTTTGCTCGCCTCAAAGTAAGGCAATTAAAATATGCCATAGCAAAAATATATTTCTGACGAATAATCAAGAACATCCTCGCAAAGTGATATTGTGCTATGAAACTGAAAGCGTTTTATTATTTATGAAGAGCTACAATACTCGACAATTCATTATCGTACTGTTTATGTCGAGACGCGTTAAGCAGGGACAGAATTTTGTATTTTAATGATTTTCAATTCGGAATAGCCTAATTTGCACTAATTAGAAATAAATATAGGTTCAGATTTACTACACGATGCATCTTGGCGACATTTTGTAAGTTGACGATTTGGCGCTGAAAGCAACCCAACCGACTTGATTATTTGTTAAGTAGAGGTCGGCGAAATATCAATATGACGATATTTTTATCGATAATTCTAAACAAATATCGATATTAAAAATTGCGATAAGTCACCGATATATGTATATTTTTAAAAATTTTTAGTTTTTTGATGATCGTTTTGTAGTTCCATGTGTTTTTTTCAATTTTCTTTATTCCCTTTTCAAAAACTTCAAAACTGAAATTTGAACTTGGCTGAGAGACAGTTAAAATGTCACCAATATTCAAAATTTTGCCATACACTTAAAAGCTATTGAAAATTATCCAAATTTTTCTTAAAATCACTGCACCAATTAAGCGAAAATATGAGTCTTTTTTTTTTGTAATAGGTCCATTTCAGTTGAAAAAGTAGTCACCTTACAAAAAAGCAATCATGAAAAGTAGAAATTTGCAACGAAAAACTTTGTTTCTGGCAAAATTGAAAAAAAAAAAAAAAAAAAAAATCATGTATCGATGTATGGATATTTTATCGATATTTTTTTCTATGCAACGATATAGTATCAATATTTATTTTGATCGATATTTCAGACCTCTACTCCAGTGACCGTTTAGATTTGGTAACATAGCACAATACCATTTTGGATTGGGCGACACAGCCATTTGACTTCATTTTATAATATTAAGAAAAGAAAATGCCTCAAAACCGAGCCAAAACAAGTCCGATCAAAACACTCAGAAAAATCTGTGACGTCAAGGGTTCTTACAGCTTCTATGGTTATTGTGAAGTTTCTGCCAAATAGTTGGTGTTGGTAGACCATTGCCATATTCTGTGCAGGTTGGCGTGATTTGCGAGAAACTTGCAAATCTAGTTTCCACTACTGCATTTCAAGCCAAGATGTTTGGGAAGTCGTACCGTCACATTCAATGACCACGGAATGCATCGTTTTCTCGCCAACGTCTAACAAGGTAACTTTAAACGCAAATAAAAAATAAAAAAAAGGGCGAATTGAGCAGAAATTTTTGTGTTTATGGCCTTTTCAAAACATTTAGAATTGAATAATAAAAAATAAATAAAAATTTAAAAAAAATGTGGGAATTGTCCATTGGACGGCGTGAAAAGTGGGTTGGTTGGTTGTATTCAGATTATCTGGCGCCGTCAGCAACACGAGGGCTATAATGCGCCGAAACATTCGTCATTAGACAAGCCAACATACATTTACAAACACCCATGCCTTACACGGGACTCGAACCCGCAACCTCGCGGTCTAGAGACTAGCACGCTAACCACTATATCGTTTGGTCGGCGCGTGAAAAGTGGGACCGTCTAGTAATTTGTAAATTATCTCACAGATGAATTCATTTTTGATTGAGTTTACTATTCTGGGGTCTATTCCTAGTGGACATGTAAATATCGCCAAGCCAATTTGCACCTTTCTGTAGACGATAAAGTTTAACATTTGGCAACCTTTTTATACCGCGTAAGAAGTTAGAAATTGGGCATCCGGGGCCATGGCGGGATGCGGGATGGGACGAGGGACGATGACGTCACCGGAAGTGGGCGTGACCGGATATGACGTCACAGGAAGTGACATCACAGGATATGCCGTCACCGGAAGTGGAGTTGAGTTGTTCCCCTCCTGCTGTTGTTTTAGTTTCATTATAAGCTGTTTGTGTATGACGTCACAGATGACGTCATAATGTGTTTTATATCAAAGTTTTGAGTGGTGGCAACACTTTTTAGTTTCGGTTTATCTAGCAGACGGAGTTGAGTTGTTCTAGGACTGCTTCTTAGCGAATAAGTTAGAATGATAGGTTTTTATTGCGTGACGTCACAGTAGGTATGACGTCATAATGTGTTGTATATCAAAGTTTAGAGCGATGGCAACACTTTTTAGTGTCGATTTACCTTTAAGATGGAGCTGAATTGTTCTAGGGCTGCTTCTAAACGAATAAGTTAGAGTGATAGGTATTTTTACTAATGACGTCACAGTGAGTATGACGTCATTCTATGTTAAGATTTACGTTTTAAGTGGTGATAACATTGGATATATACCAAATTTAGTTTTCAGGTGTTGGCAACGAGTTCTGATCGGTCAGCTAAATGCTCGCTTGTGACTGATAAGTTTTAAACATGTGATCAAAAGCTAACTCCTGATTGACTGTTTGGTTTTCTAGCGAGTTACTTACATATCCATTAGCCAAGTTAAAATACCTGCAACAAAGTTACACAATTAAAAATGTTAAATTTGAAAAGTTAATAAAAGTGAAGGCCATTTGCTAAGGGTCAAAAAGAACCCTAACCCCGAGCTACACGTGACATTTCAATATTTTACCAAACAATTGTTAAAATATCGACTATCGGACGTTGCCTTCATGGTAACTCATCTACCCCCCCCCCCCCCCTTCCCTAACTAATTTTGAATAAGTTAAGACTTTAGAAAATGTTAATTATTTTGAAGTTAAATTTTAAAAGTGAGGACTCACCTCCAGCCCGATACCTCTTTTAGGAAGAATTGGTACCGCCTCACTCCACCCTATCAAAAAAAAAAAAACTTATTCCAAAGAACGTATATTTCCTTGAAATATGAGGTCACTAACTAACCATCCAATAATATCTTTTAAGAAGACGTCATTACCATAAATCCTAAACAATTTTAAATTTTAAAAAATCTGAAAAGAAGACTTGTGAGAACGTATATTTCTCTCATGAATTAAATTTAATGATCACATACAAAATCCTGAAAAAAAATTAACGTTAAATAAGTTTTTAAAAATTTAGTTAAAGTAATATTTTAGTTAAATTAAGACTTAAAGAGATAAAAAAATAAAAAAAATTTAAGGATTAAATGAATGATTTAAGGAATTTTGAAGTGACCATAGGCATAGCTGGTTATGCCATCTTCCAGCAGATACCGCTTGTCGTCATAGGCCGACAAGGCTATCTTGGTTTGTTGGAGTGAGAAGATGTTTAAAAATTCACTTACCGAATAATCGAAACGAAATCTGCGAAGCTACAATAACTGTGAATAACTACACAAGTACGAACAAAATCGCGATGAGAAAAAAAACACGAAGTATTAAACACGTCTTTCACACTCAGGTATCTAAGTAGAAATGGCGAGACGGCAACCGGTAGCGTCTATATATGAGGGGTGATCACGTGACTTCACCGACCAACCAGGCTTCACGGTAGAGGGTGCTACTGACTATCGACGCGTCAGAAGGGAGGGGAGCGAGACTATGGATGTTTCAACACGCTTCAACGCGTTTGCGAGTTGAGTTGTTGTGTAACGATCTTGCTTGAAACAGTTAAAGTGATAGATAATTTGTTCGTGACGTCATAGTGTAGCGAATGGGTTTTTAGCGTAGACAGTTGTTGCAATTGGAGTAATTATGAAATTTATTAAATATAAAGATAATATTTAGTAATAATTATCAGATTTTATAATTATTATAAAAAATAAACTTATAAAAAAAAAAAAAAAGTGAACGTGAAAATTTACTTTACGAATAAAAATCATGTCTTTAAAATGTGTACGAATATCACTAAATAAGAGAAAAAAGTAACATACTTAAACTCTTTAAAATAAATAACTTTAACATTAACGTAAAAAATTTACTTTTCACATAAAAATCACTTTAAAATGAGTAAAAATATCGCTAAATAAGAGAAAAAAAGTAACTTACTTAAAATTTCTAAGATAAATATTTAACCTTTACTCGAAAATTCCCTTCATATATAAAAATCACGACTTTAAAATATGACATGCAAGAGAAAAGTAACGTACTTAAACTTTCTACGACAAATAACTTTAACATTAACGTAACATTTTACTTTACACATAAAAATCCCGACTTTAAAATATGTAGAAATATCGCTAAATAAAAGAAGAAAAAAAGTAACATACTTAAACTTTGTACGACAAATAACTTTGACATTAACGTAAAAAATGTTCTTCACATATAAAAATCACGACTTTAAAATAAAACATGCAAGAGAAAAGTAACGTACTTAAACTTTCTACGACAAATAACTTTAACATTAACGTAAAATTTTACTTTACACATAAAAATCCCGACTTTAAAATCTGTAGAAATATCGCTAAATAAAAGAAGAAAAAATTAACACACTTAAACTTTCTACGACAAATAACTTTAACATTAACGCAAAAATTTACTTTACATATAAAAATCACGACTTTAAAATGTGACGTGTAAGAAGAATTAGCATACTTAAAATTTCTACTACAAATAATTCAAACATTGCCATTCATGTCTTTAAAATGTATAATGACAACTCTAACTTTTAGAAAAAAGAAACACTAAAAATTTACAAGGCAAAGAATTTAAAATTGAACGTGAAAATTAACTTCACATGTACAATCATACTCTTATATCAACGATAAATAAGATAAAAAAGAAGCTCTAAAAATTTATAAGGCAAATAATTTAAATAATACGCGAAAATTTACTACACATATAAAAATTATGTCTTTCAAATGTGTAAGAATAACGCGAAATTAGAGAAAAAGAAATACTAAAAATTTTTAAGGTAAGGAATTGAAACAATATGCGAAAATTTATTTCACGCATAAAATTTTTATCTTTAAAATGTGTAAGAATAATGCTAAATTAGAGAAGAAAAAAAAAATAACATACTTAAACTTTCTTCGACAACAATTTAAACAATACGCGAAAATTTCATACACAATTATTTTCTTAGGTTAATGTTAAATAATGGGAAATTTAACAGAATAAAAATTTCAAAGATAAAGAATTTTAACCTTTACACGAAAATTTACCTCACAAAAATATCATATCCTTAAACTTTAACGTGACAATTTACTCTTCATATACAATTAAACTCTTAGGTTAATGCTAAATAAGAAAAAAAAATAATATACTTAAAATTTCTAAGATAAACATAACGTAAAAATTTCGTATCATGTGTTTAAAATGTAACATATAAGAGAAAAAAAACTAACATACTTGAACTTTCTATAGCAAAGAATTTAAGCATTAGCGTAAAAATTCACTTTACATATAAAATTCACATCTTTAAATGGGAAGATAAGCAGGTGACGGTAATTAGCCAATCAGGGTAGCGGTAGGTGATACGCCATTCGCCGGCATTTTTAGATCGGAGGATGAGTCACGCTAAAACTTGATGGAACAGCTCGGGAGATTTGTACAGCAAGAACAACAGCATCGACGCGCAAGCAGCGGGTGATGCTGTGATGTGTCAGCAGGTCTTTGAGATTATCGTTTTCCTACTTGGCCGTTTTCATAATGAAATGTTTGTGAAAACTTGGAATGAATAAAGTGGATTTCAAAGACATATTAGTAAGTGAAGGTAGAATTCGCATGGACTTTCCTCCAAAAAGTATGATTCACTTGGAGAATTTAAGATCATTTCTACTTGAAAACTTTTCTATTATTTAAAACATTGAATATTGTTCAAACTCAGTGGGATTATATGCTGCAATACGGGTAAAACTTAACAAAATTGTTACATAGAAGAAAAATAGTAAGAGATTTAAAATAAATATTAGTTATAGATACTCCAAAGAAAAAATTTCACCTCTACTTTTCAATCGGAAAATCAATACAAGTTGGAAATTTATGTTACTTCAAGAAAGACTTAGACAATTTACTTTGTAATAATATACGTTAAGGTGTCGTATTAACTCGTGCAATACATGCTGACTAAGGTTTATTTTACTTGAAAGGTGAATTGGGGGAAAATATTAAATAAATTGTAGATATTAAATACATTGTAGATATGCATTCAAGTTTTGAAAATCACCTGCAAGACTTTTAAAACATCTTAAGATAAATTGAAAGAAACTTTTTATACTCTGAAAGGAAATCACAAGTAATTTAGTTAACTTTTTTCATGGTAACACTCATATTCAACGACATGTTTTTAAAATTTAACCTTCTTTACATGATAATAGTTATAAATTTTTTCAATCTCAGATGCGATATACTATTATTTCTAACATATATGTTACGAATTGTGTAAAGTTTTTAAAAGAGTATATGCAAATCACCAATCAGAAACATAAAAATCTAACATCAATCAAACACACTAAAATAATAAGATATTTTCCTTAGTGGAAATAGTTAACTACTCATGTGATGGAATGTACTTAGAAAATTTAAATACTGAAAAAAGTTTGCTAGGCAAACTTAAAGAATATATATTTTTTTTCTTGTGAAAAACTAGCATAAATTTGAAAAATGTAGAGTTTGTTACTACGTAAAATTGAACATCATCTGGACAAACTAAATTATACATGAATTTTTTTTTATTTGAGAGGTGCTGACAATATATCATTAATACAGAGATTTTTAACTTCCACCCATAATTTCTAAATAACTTATACATAAATTTCAGAAAACTGAAACGGAATGTGTTTTACAAGACGCTTATTTTGTAAGATGAATATTCAATATTAATATAACTGAGCAAAGTTCATTACGGAAAAAAGTTGTAAAAGATACTTATATTTTGAAAATAGTTTGAAATATCCTTTTAAATTTATGAATGCTCGCTTTCGAAAGACACAAATAAAACTGATATTACACATGATAATTAACACATGCATAACATTAATCAAACAAAGTGGAATTTTTATTGCTTGTGACCGATAACTTTTCAATGAAGTAGAACTTACATAGGAAATTTGTGCAAACTTTTTCAACTTTTAAACCAAGTATTATGTAAAATTATAAATTACGATAGGAAATAGCACACTTCAGAATCGGAACAAGTCTTCTAGTTAAGCTAAATTTATTTCTCAAGGAATTGAAAGCATACCAGACAAGTCCTTATCATTTCGCATCTTTTCTCATGTTGCAAGAAGACATACTTTGTAAAAGATCGTCGTTGCACTTAACAAAAATCAGTAAAAATAAATGTATTTTCTATGGCAAAGATAAAACTTCACAACTTAATTACTGAAATTTAGCTAAGTTGCATATGGTTTATTCACATAACTCGCATATGCTTCGAATGCTGAAATATATTTGTCATTTGAAATCAAACTAATCGAAATTAAATGCTACCTACATTTTCAAGTCGGAAATTACTATTAAATAAACTTTACATGTAAAACATTGTCATGTTAAAAAGAAAAATCTACAAAAATGTAAATGATAATTTTACTGTTGGTACATAAATGATGAATAATTTATGATTTTATTCTAGGCAAACGTTTTATTGTCTAACAGAGAACTTAAACTTTAGCAGAAAAATAAAAAAAATACAATTTTTATATCCTATCATGCTTGTCGAAAATTGAATTTATTAGCTGTTGTAATAGATTTTTATTGTCCAAATTTCTATAGTTTTTCTTCCCGGTGCAATAAAATTAAGTTCATGTGTAATGATTAGGTTTTTTTTTTTTTTATGAATCTTATAAATTTAATGAAATTATTATGACCTAAGAGATTGAGTGAACTGAATAAATCAATGATGTAAATTTAAACAGTGACTTGAACTGATACATACTATAACTGTAAAGAAGTATGACAAAGTGATAGATGAAGTAAAAATAGAAGTTGAATGAAATGTGTTGAAAAAAGTTGAAGACGACAAGAAATTCGTAATTGAGAATTATCATTGACTTATATTAACTTCGTTTTCTTGTTTATGACAAGAAAATACACTCTTTCTTATTAAGAACCAACTTGATATCTTATCATAGAATGACAATGATGAAATATCTATACATTAAAAAAAAAAAAAATACCAAACTTAGACATAGCAAATTTCTTGAAATTCATGAATAATGCGAGAAGTTTTACTGGAAATATAGAAGATACAACATTGAAAGATGTGAATGTTTCGAAGTACTTTATCAGAAATAAAAAAAAAAAAAATGCGCTGAGATTCGCTATAAAAAATTTTAGGAGAAAGTTTAAACAAAATTTAAAATCAAACATGCTTTTAAATGGGAACACAAATATTAAAACTATAGCACATTAAACAATTTATATTACGTCATCTCAGTTGTATCAAACTGAATAACATGAAAAACAACCACAAACTGAATAAACATGAAAATTATCAATATATGTGGAAAAGTTTCCTTTTTTCACATATAAAAAAAAATAACACATTGACGTACGTTAAGATCACGAAACATGCATAATCATATACCGATAAGAGCAACCAATGTTGCGGGGAGATATTCACATGATGGTCAATATCCCATGAATAAATTGATTGATCGAATTTATAATGCTAATTCCAATAGTATTCCACGTAACTTCAACTTCATATGTTACACTATAGATATATTTATTTTTCAAATATATTAACTTCCGAAAAATCATCCTTCAATACAAGAATGATCATAGTAAGAATAAAAGAAAAGATACTAAGCATTGATTTAAAGTGTATTTATTTCAACTTAGCAACAAATCATATGCTTGAAACGAAAATTGCTTCGAACCAAAGTATAACTATCCAATTTCATTGATTCCTACAAGGACATTTTTCTCATCTAGTAATTGAATTTTTTTTTTTCTCATACACATTATAAGTGATGTCCAATCAGGTGTAGAATAGTTGAAGATATCCGACCTCTTTCTAAATATTAATAAGTCACTGTTGAAAAACTTATAAAAATTTCAATTTACACTTAAAGTTTTTTTTTTTTATATATATTTCAAAGAATTTTTTCAAATCAATATGTATATTTAAATACTGAAACTTATTCACTTCAATAAATGTATGTTTAAGTTATAAAACTCTTCGTATGTATTGAAAAATTGTAACTTTTCGTCTTCTTCGTATAAATCGATAACTTATACACTAGTTCTTCATCAATTAATCTTCTAAGTAAATCTTTCAAAGCTAAAAACATACTTATAGCTTTGCATTTGTAACATGTTAAATTGTACATGTTTCTCGTGAAATTAAAATTTTATATGTTTTCCATGAAAATATCTGAAATTTTGTAACTTTCACATGAAACATGTACAATTTAACTTGTTACAAATGCAAAGCTATAAGTATGTTTTTACCTTTGAAAGATTTACTTAGAAGATTAATTGATGAAGAACTAGTGTATAAGTTATCGATTTATACGAAGAAGACGAAAAGTTACAATTTTTCAATACATACGAAGAGTTTTATAACTTAAACATACATTTATTGAAGTGAATAAGTTTCAGTATTTAAATATACATATTGATTTGAAAAAATTCTTTGAAATATATATAAAAAAAAAAAACTTTAAGTGTAAATTGAAATTTTTATAAGTTTTTCAACAGTGACTTATTAATATTTAGAAAGAGGTCGGATATCTTCAACTATTCTACACCTGATTGGACATCACTTATAATGTGTATGAGAAAAAAAAAATTCAATTACTAGATGAGAAAAATGTCCTTGTAGGAATCAATGAAATTGGATAGTTATACTTTGGTTCGAAGCAATTTTCGTTTCAAGCATATGATTTGTTGCTAAGTTGAAATAAATACACTTTAAATCAATGCTTAGTATCTTTTCTTTTATTCTTACTATGATCATTCTTGTATTGAAGGATGATTTTTCGAAAGTTAATATATTTGAAAAATAAATATATCTATAGTGTAACATATGAAGTTGAAGTTACGTGGAATACTATTGGAATTAGCATTATAAATTCGATCAATCAATTTATTCATGGGATATTGACCATCATGTGAATATCTCCCCGCAACATTGGTTGCTCTTATCGGTATATGATTATGCATGTTTCGTGATCTTAACGTACGTCAATGTGTTATTTTTTTTTATATGTGAAAAAAGGAAACTTTTCCACATATATTGATAATTTTCATGTTTATTCAGTTTGTGGTTGTTTTTCATGTTATTCAGTTTGATACAACTGAGATGACGTAATATAAATTGTTTAATGTGCTATAGTTTTAATATTTGTGTTCCCATTTAAAAGCATGTTTGATTTTAAATTTTGTTTAAACTTTCTCCTAAAATTTTTTATAGCGAATCTCAGCGCATTTTTTTTTTTTTTTATTTCTGATAAAGTACTTCGAAACATTCACATCTTTCAATGTTGTATCTTCTATATTTCCAGTAAAACTTCTCGCATTATTCATGAATTTCAAGAAATTTGCTATGTCTAAGTTTGGTATTTTTTTTTTTTTTTTAATGTATAGATATTTCATCATTGTCATTCTATGATAAGATATCAAGTTGGTTCTTAATAAGAAAGAGTGTATTTTCTTGTCATAAACAAGAAAACGAAGTTAATATAAGTCAATGATAATTCTCAATTACGAATTTCTTGTCGTCTTCAACTTTTTTCAACACATTTCATTCAACTTCTATTTTTACTTCATCTATCACTTTGTCATACTTCTTTACAGTTATAGTATGTATCAGTTCAAGTCACTGTTTAAATTTACATCATTGATTTATTCAGTTCACTCAATCTCTTAGGTCATAATAATTTCATTAAATTTATAAGATTCATAAAAAAAAAAAAACCTAATCATTACACATGAACTTAATTTTATTGCACCGGGAAGAAAAACTATAGAAATTTGGACAATAAAAATCTATTACAACAGCTAATAAATTCAATTTTCGACAAGCATGATAGGATATAAAAATTGTATTTTTTTTATTTTTCTGCTAAAGTTTAAGTTCTCTGTTAGACAATAAAACGTTTGCCTAGAATAAAATCATAAATTATTCATCATTTATGTACCAACAGTAAAATTATCATTTACATTTTTGTAGATTTTTCTTTTTAACATGACAATGTTTTACATGTAAAGTTTATTTAATAGTAATTTCCGACTTGAAAATGTAGGTAGCATTTAATTTCGATTAGTTTGATTTCAAATGACAAATATATTTCAGCATTCGAAGCATATGCGAGTTATGTGAATAATTCATATGCAACTTAGCTAAATTTCAGTAATTAAGTTGTGAAGTTTTATCTTTGCCATAGAAAATACATTTATTTTTACTGATTTTTGTTAAGTGCAACGACGATCTTTTACAAAGTATGTCTTCTTGCAACATGAGAAAAGATGCGAAATGATAAGGACTTGTCTGGTATGCTTTCAATTCCTTGAGAAATAAATTTAGCTTAACTAGAAGACTTGTTCCGATTCTGAAGTGTGCTATTTCCTATCGTAATTTATAATTTTACATAATACTTGGTTTAAAAGTTGAAAAAGTTTGCACAAATTTCCTATGTAAGTTCTACTTCATTGAAAAGTTATCGGTCACAAGCAATAAAAATTCCACTTTGTTTGATTAATGTTATGCATGTGTTAATTATCATGTGTAATATCAGTTTTATTTGTGTCTTTCGAAAGCGAGCATTCATAAATTTAAAAGGATATTTCAAACTATTTTCAAAATATAAGTATCTTTTACAACTTTTTTCCGTAATGAACTTTGCTCAGTTATATTAATATTGAATATTCATCTTACAAAATAAGCGTCTTGTAAAACACATTCCGTTTCAGTTTTCTGAAATTTATGTATAAGTTATTTAGAAATTATGGGTGGAAGTTAAAAATCTCTGTATTAATGATATATTGTCAGCACCTCTCAAATAAAAAAAAATTCATGTATAATTTAGTTTGTCCAGATGATGTTCAATTTTACGTAGTAACAAACTCTACATTTTTCAAATTTATGCTAGTTTTTCACAAGAAAAAAAATATATATTCTTTAAGTTTGCCTAGCAAACTTTTTTCAGTATTTAAATTTTCTAAGTACATTCCATCACATGAGTAGTTAACTATTTCCACTAAGGAAAATATCTTATTATTTTAGTGTGTTTGATTGATGTTAGATTTTTATGTTTCTGATTGGTGATTTGCATATACTCTTTTAAAAACTTTACACAATTCGTAACATATATGTTAGAAATAATAGTATATCGCATCTGAGATTGAAAAAATTTATAACTATTATCATGTAAAGAAGGTTAAATTTTAAAAACATGTCGTTGAATATGAGTGTTACCATGAAAAAAGTTAACTAAATTACTTGTGATTTCCTTTCAGAGTATAAAAAGTTTCTTTCAATTTATCTTAAGATGTTTTAAAAGTCTTGCAGGTGATTTTCAAAACTTGAATGCATATCTACAATGTATTTAATATCTACAATTTATTTAATATTTTCCCCCAATTCACCTTTCAAGTAAAATAAACCTTAGTCAGCATGTATTGCACGAGTTAATACGACACCTTAACGTATATTATTACAAAGTAAATTGTCTAAGTCTTTCTTGAAGTAACATAAATTTCCAACTTGTATTGATTTTCCGATTGAAAAGTAGAGGTGAAATTTTTTCTTTGGAGTATCTATAACTAATATTTATTTTAAATCTCTTACTATTTTTCTTCTATGTAACAATTTTGTTAAGTTTTACCCGTATTGCAGCATATAATCCCACTGAGTTTGAACAATATTCAATGTTTTAAATAATAGAAAAGTTTTCAAGTAGAAATGATCTTAAATTCTCCAAGTGAATCATACTTTTTGGAGGAAAGTCCATGCGAATTCTACCTTCACTTACTAATATGTCTTTGAAATCCACTTTATTCATTCCAAGTTTTCACAAACATTTCATTATGAAAACGGCCAAGTAGGAAAACGATAATCTCAAAGACCTGCTGACACATCACAGCATCACCCGCTGCTTGCGCGTCGATGCTGTTGTTCTTGCTGTACAAATCTCCCGAGCTGTTCCATCAAGTTTTAGCGTGACTCATCCTCCGATCTAAAAATGCCGGCGAATGGCGTATCACCTACCGCTACCCTGATTGGCTAATTACCGTCACCTGCTTATCTTCCCATTTAAAGATGTGAATTTTATATGTAAAGTGAATTTTTACGCTAATGCTTAAATTCTTTGCTATAGAAAGTTCAAGTATGTTAGTTTTTTTTCTCTTATATGTTACATTTTAAACACATGATACGAAATTTTTACGTTATGTTTATCTTAGAAATTTTAAGTATATTATTTTTTTTTCTTATTTAGCATTAACCTAAGAGTTTAATTGTATATGAAGAGTAAATTGTCACGTTAAAGTTTAAGGATATGATATTTTTGTGAGGTAAATTTTCGTGTAAAGGTTAAAATTCTTTATCTTTGAAATTTTTATTCTGTTAAATTTCCCATTATTTAACATTAACCTAAGAAAATAATTGTGTATGAAATTTTCGCGTATTGTTTAAATTGTTGTCGAAGAAAGTTTAAGTATGTTATTTTTTTTTTCTTCTCTAATTTAGCATTATTCTTACACATTTTAAAGATAAAAATTTTATGCGTGAAATAAATTTTCGCATATTGTTTCAATTCCTTACCTTAAAAATTTTTAGTATTTCTTTTTCTCTAATTTCGCGTTATTCTTACACATTTGAAAGACATAATTTTTATATGTGTAGTAAATTTTCGCGTATTATTTAAATTATTTGCCTTATAAATTTTTAGAGCTTCTTTTTTATCTTATTTATCGTTGATATAAGAGTATGATTGTACATGTGAAGTTAATTTTCACGTTCAATTTTAAATTCTTTGCCTTGTAAATTTTTAGTGTTTCTTTTTTCTAAAAGTTAGAGTTGTCATTATACATTTTAAAGACATGAATGGCAATGTTTGAATTATTTGTAGTAGAAATTTTAAGTATGCTAATTCTTCTTACACGTCACATTTTAAAGTCGTGATTTTTATATGTAAAGTAAATTTTTGCGTTAATGTTAAAGTTATTTGTCGTAGAAAGTTTAAGTGTGTTAATTTTTTTCTTCTTTTATTTAGCGATATTTCTACAGATTTTAAAGTCGGGATTTTTATGTGTAAAGTAAAATTTTACGTTAATGTTAAAGTTATTTGTCGTAGAAAGTTTAAGTACGTTACTTTTCTCTTGCATGTTTTATTTTAAAGTCGTGATTTTTATATGTGAAGAACATTTTTTACGTTAATGTCAAAGTTATTTGTCGTACAAAGTTTAAGTATGTTACTTTTTTTCTTCTTTTATTTAGCGATATTTCTACATATTTTAAAGTCGGGATTTTTATGTGTAAAGTAAAATGTTACGTTAATGTTAAAGTTATTTGTCGTAGAAAGTTTAAGTACGTTACTTTTCTCTTGCATGTCATATTTTAAAGTCGTGATTTTTATATATGAAGGGAATTTTCGAGTAAAGGTTAAATATTTATCTTAGAAATTTTAAGTAAGTTACTTTTTTTCTCTTATTTAGCGATATTTTTACTCATTTTAAAGTGATTTTTATGTGAAAAGTAAATTTTTTACGTTAATGTTAAAGTTATTTATTTTAAAGAGTTTAAGTATGTTACTTTTTTCTCTTATTTAGTGATATTCGTACACATTTTAAAGACATGATTTTTATTCGTAAAGTAAATTTTCACGTTCACTTTTTTTTTTTTTTTATAAGTTTATTTTTTATAATAATTATAAAATCTGATAATTATTACTAAATATTATCTTTATATTTAATAAATTTCATAATTACTCCAATTGCAACAACTGTCTACGCTAAAAACCCATTCGCTACACTATGACGTCACGAACAAATTATCTATCACTTTAACTGTTTCAAGCAAGATCGTTACACAACAACTCAACTCGCAAACGCGTTGAAGCGTGTTGAAACATCCATAGTCTCGCTCCCCTCCCTTCTGACGCGTCGATAGTCAGTAGCACCCTCTACCGTGAAGCCTGGTTGGTCGGTGAAGTCACGTGATCACCCCTCATATATAGACGCTACCGGTTGCCGTCTCGCCATTTCTACTTAGATACCTGAGTGTGAAAGACGTGTTTAATACTTCGTGTTTTTTTTCTCATCGCGATTTTGTTCGTACTTGTGTAGTTATTCACAGTTATTGTAGCTTCGCAGATTTCGTTTCGATTATTCGGTAAGTGAATTTTTAAACATCTTCTCACTCCAACAAACCAAGATAGCCTTGTCGGCCTATGACGACAAGCGGTATCTGCTGGAAGATGGCATAACCAGCTATGCCTATGGTCACTTCAAAATTCCTTAAATCATTCATTTAATCCTTAAATTTTTTTTATTTTTTTATCTCTTTAAGTCTTAATTTAACTAAAATATTACTTTAACTAAATTTTTAAAAACTTATTTAACGTTAATTTTTTTTCAGGATTTTGTATGTGATCATTAAATTTAATTCATGAGAGAAATATACGTTCTCACAAGTCTTCTTTTCAGATTTTTTAAAATTTAAAATTGTTTAGGATTTATGGTAATGACGTCTTCTTAAAAGATATTATTGGATGGTTAGTTAGTGACCTCATATTTCAAGGAAATATACGTTCTTTGGAATAAGTTTTTTTTTTTTTTGATAGGGTGGAGTGAGGCGGTACCAATTCTTCCTAAAAGAGGTATCGGGCTGGAGGTGAGTCCTCACTTTTAAAATTTAACTTCAAAATAATTAACATTTTCTAAAGTCTTAACTTATTCAAAATTAGTTAGGGAAGGGGGGGGGGGTAGATGAGTTACCATGAAGGCAACGTCCGATAGTCGATATTTTAACAATTGTTTGGTAAAATATTGAAATGTCACGTGTAGCTCGGGGTTAGGGTTCTTTTTGACCCTTAGCAAATGGCCTTCACTTTTATTAACTTTTCAAATTTAACATTTTTAATTGTGTAACTTTGTTGCAGGTATTTTAACTTGGCTAATGGATATGTAAGTAACTCGCTAGAAAACCAAACAGTCAATCAGGAGTTAGCTTTTGATCACATGTTTAAAACTTATCAGTCACAAGCGAGCATTTAGCTGACCGATCAGAACTCGTTGCCAACACCTGAAAACTAAATTTGGTATATATCCAATGTTATCACCACTTAAAACGTAAATCTTAACATAGAATGACGTCATACTCACTGTGACGTCATTAGTAAAAATACCTATCACTCTAACTTATTCGTTTAGAAGCAGCCCTAGAACAATTCAGCTCCATCTTAAAGGTAAATCGACACTAAAAAGTGTTGCCATCGCTCTAAACTTTGATATACAACACATTATGACGTCATACCTACTGTGACGTCACGCAATAAAAACCTATCATTCTAACTTATTCGCTAAGAAGCAGTCCTAGAACAACTCAACTCCGTCTGCTAGATAAACCGAAACTAAAAAGTGTTGCCACCACTCAAAACTTTGATATAAAACACATTATGACGTCATCTGTGACGTCATACACAAACAGCTTATAATGAAACTAAAACAACAGCAGGAGGGGAACAACTCAACTCCATTTCCGGTGACGGCATATCCTGTGATGTCACTTCCTGTGACGTCATATCCGGTCACGCCCACTTCCGGTGACGTCATCGTCCCTCGTCCCATCCCGCATCCCGCCATGGCCCCGGATGCCCAATTTCTAACTACTCGCGTATACGCAACATCTCTTTAGCAATTCTCGGAGGATCTCATTAGCAATCCTCGGAGGATCTCTTTAGCAATCCTCTCCTAGTCTTCGACTTCCTTTTAGTCAACGAACTCGTGGATCTTGTCTGACTCCGTCAGACAGTGAGGATTAGCAACAACAACAACAACAACACGCAACATCGATTTTATGGAAAGCCTAATTGGAAAGCGTAGGGTGGAGAGGAGATTTTTTTGGGTGATCATTTTGAAATTTGCTTTCGGCTAACGGTGTACCACTGCAACGTTTTGGCTTTGTCGCCTACTTTTCAAAATTCGCGCCAATCCATACAAGTAAACTAGGAATTTTCCCAATTTTGTATCTTATTACTATAGCACAATAATTCTGAGTAATAATAGTAATTTAATATGTGTAACATTCGGAAACACGCGTCCGTTTGTGCTTTCCTGCTGGGGACCTTAAAATTATTCTTTTTCACTATTGATATTTGTCCATCGTTTACAAAGGAGATGTTTTTCAACACAATGAACTAAAATCTTATATTTAGGGTAATGAAATATTCTGGAACGAATGAAAAGGTAAATGATAGTTTTTCCTATTAAAATTTTCAAACATAAAGTTAAATTTACTTAGTAAACAGCTCCACGAGAAGAAAAAAAAAGGATATGTAATAAACTTACAGAAAATCGTAAACAAATTACTTTGGTGTAAACCGCAATATTCTAAGACTTTTTTAATCGATTATTAGCCATCTTTCGAATAATTTTTTTTTGTGTATTGTGCACAAGTTTATACAGATATGTGCATTAGAATACAAGCCCTAGACGACTCTGAAACATGTAGAGTGATGGGTTAAAATTTCACGTAAGGTACAGATTCTGCACCAAGGTGATTTTCGCCAACAAATGGCAGTCGCCGCCATTTTATTAATAAACCTCAACTTGGTGGTGGTGGGGGATGGGGGGGGGGGGGTCATCAATTAGCATGATACTACCAGGGCTCAATGAAAAATAAAAAAATAGAGAGTTTGACAGTGGCTGCTTGTGCACTACAGCAGCCGGGCTGCATCTAAATTTATTAGTTTAAAACTAAAATTATATATTTTATAATTTTCTAAAATGAAGATCCAATTTCCACGGAAAGTGTAAAAAAATTCGCTAAATAGCAAACTTCTTGCTTCTATGTTCAATTCATGAGATGGAAAAGAATGCTTCCAATCGAGGTGATCTCCCGCCGAACAACAGCCATATGTTCGCGAGCCTTTCCATCCACGTAATGTGTAGCGAGCCAGCTAGATCAGCAATTTTTCGACTTTGGCTGCCCTTGAGAATTTCTGTTTTAAAATAATCTCTAGATGGAATTTTTGCAAGATAATGGTATCATCTGAAGGCTTCGAGAGTTATTTTATTAGTTTGAAGTTAAACTCCTTATCTAAAAAATCAAGATTTCGGCACGGGAAACTTCATTTAAACAGTGATAACTGAAGTTTGGTATAATCTTTTTGAAAAAGTGTTTGAGAATTCAAATCTGCATTAACTATTAGATGTTTGGAACCTCAGTCAAATTGATTGGAAAAGAAAATGAATTTTGCTAGAAATTTAAATGCAAAAGTTTTTAGAAATATTGCGATTTTTTCTACTTTCAATGTTAAAAAAATTATATTGAAAAAAACTAAATATTCTAGAAACTAAATGTATAGCAGTGATGTCGATGAGATAACAAACTTGTAAATTGTTTACGCTTGTATTAATACGAAACGGTTTAAAGAAACAACTTTATTAGTTAATACGCCATTCTCCGAAACTCAACTGCTATCTTAAAATCTATAGAACACAACTTCCAAGGTAAAGCGCGAGGATATCTAGTTGTGACGGCACGAGGATATAATCATCCAGCAAGAGATGCACGAGGATATATTTATTCTGCTACAGACTCCCCCTCTGGGTCCGAAGTCGTCCCGACCAGGAGCCATGTGATCTTATTTTGGTGAAGGTGAATCTGGGATGGCAGCTTTCTTTTTAGGCCGTCCGCGTTTTCGAAGAGGTACTTCTGGCTGAGAATCTTGACCTTGGTAAGGACACAGTGCTGAACTATGATAAGTACCCAATGGCACATCAAGATTGTCTTGGTTACCCACTTCATATGTTGTTGGAGATCTTTGAGTCAATATTACATATGGTCCGTCTCTTCTCGGCATAAACTTCGATGTTTTTCCATGTTTCTTGTTGCTTAAATGATGTGATGTAACCCATACCATATCGCCAGGAACGTAACGAGGTCCTTCTTTCCTAGATTTATCAGCATAGTCTTTTCGACGATCCTGCTGTATCTCTACCCTCTCCCGAACTCCTTTCAATGTCTCAGCAAATCTTTTAAGGTAGGGTGTTATTTCTGGGACAAAGTTATCATTCTGAATGATGGCTCTTAGATCACGAGAAACATCATCAGGAGTCCGCATTTCTCTACCAAAATGTAGGTAAGCAGCAGTCTGTCCTGTACTTTCACATTTCGACGAGTTCATGGCAAACCGAATGGAAGGCAACCGCTCTACCCAAGTGCTGTGGTCATTACCGACCAATATCGCTAGGCGCGGCTTTAGATCCCGGTTTTTTCTTTCGACAGGATTTGCTTGAGGGTGATAGAAGGGAGTAAGACTCTGTTTTATGTCAAGGAAATACAACAGTTGTTGCATTATAGCACTTACGAATTGCGCACCATTGTCACTAATGACACGACGGCTGAGCCCATATCGAAGAAAAACTTCATTCAAGAGCGTAAGAGCACACTCTTTTGCTGTAGATGTCTCAAGGGCAAACAGTTCAATCCATCTGGTGGCGCAGTCTTCGACTATGAAAATCCACTTTTTCCCTCCTTCTCCTTCAGGTAATGGACCAAAGAAGTCGATGGCAATGGTTTCAAACCTTTGGGAATACACAGGTGTTTGTAATAAACCTGAAGGCTTTTGGTTAGAAGCTTTGTATCTACTACAGTCAGGACAATTCTTTACATAATCGGCAATAGTTTTGCGCATTCCCGTCCAATAATATCGAGTAGCTATCCGTTGAAAAGTTCCTTCTATACCATAGTGAGAAGCCGTAGGAGCATCATGATGCTCTTTCAACACCAGCTCTTGTTCATGGGAGGGGACAACTAACTGAGCATCTTCCGATTCTGAATCTGGAGAGTACCGGTAAAGAATTCCATTATTCATTAGATAACCCCGTCCAGTCCATCTGGAAACATCTGTATCTTTTCCTTCAAAACTTTCAATGATATTCTTTATGTCATCATCTTTCAGCTGTTCAGTTCGTATCTCTGCTGGACGTCGAGTAGGAAAGTCGGCAACAACCATACATAGGTCACAAACTTCTTTGGATTCATCATGGCAAGTTGGGCGTGACAGCATGTCAGCCATAACATTACATTTACCCGGAATGTAAGTCATCTTAACGTTGAATGACTGTAACTGCAAGGCCCATCTGGCAAGTCTTCCAGAAGGAGATTTCAGACTCATGAGCCACTTCAACGGTTGGTGGTCAGAAGCAACTGTAACTTCCGATCCATCGATATAGCCACGAAATTTGTTTAGAGCCCATATGACAGCTAAAGCTTCCCGCTCTGTAGTAGAGTAATTTCTCTCAGCAGAGGTCAACAGACGACTTGCATATTCTACAGGGTGCTCGTCCGCACCATGTCCTTGTAAAAGAACAGCTCCAAGGGCGTAACTACTAGCATCTGTTCTCAATACAAAGGGTTTGTCTTCTTGAACTTGTGAAAGCACAGGAGCTGTAATGAGTCGTTGTTTCAATTCTTCAAAGACAGTTTGCTCTTCCTTACCCCATTTCCAAGTAACATTCTTTTTAGTCAAGTTACTCAATGGTCTGGCTATATCAGAGAAATTCTTTATAAATCTTCTGTACCAAGAGCAAGACTGCAAGAAAGATTGTAGCTGTTTTACCGTCTTAGGTGGAGGAATGTTCATGACAGAACTTGTTTTCTCTGGATCTACTTCTAATCCGGAGCTTGTGATCCAATGTCCAAGAAATTTGACTCGTGAACATGCAAAGTTACACTTCTCCCTGTTTGCACATAGTTTGAAAGTCAAAAGTCTCCGAAATACCTTCCGAAGATCAGCCAAATGTTGTTCAAAGGTTTCAGATAAGACGATAATGTCATCTAAGTATGCCAAAGTTAATACATCAGTTAGCCCACTTCGGAAACGATCGGCGAGCCTCTGGAATGTGGCTGGAGCGTTTCGAAGTCCCATAGCCATACGAATGAATCTAAAAGACCCATACGGAGTAACGAATGCTGTTTTATCTCTGTCAGCAGCAGCGACATTAACTTGATAATATCCTGAACGAAGATCAATTGTAGACATGTATGGAGTATGTTTGGCTGCATGTAGCAAATCGTCCATTCTTGGCAATGGATAGGAGTCAGGAACTGAAATCTCGTTCAGCTTCCTGTAGTCAACACATAGTCGTATGCTTCCATTAGGCTTTGGCACAAGCACGACTGGAGCGGCGTATGGCGACTCACATTCTTCAATAACTCCTTCTGTCAATAATCGATCCAGTTCTTTTCGAAGAATATCTTTCTTTGGAGGAGGAATCCTATATGGAGGTACGGCTACTGGTGCATGTGTACCGGTATCAATGTGATGTTCTATAAAAGGGGTGGCATCTCCCCCTGGACGAAACACCTCATCGAAATCCTTCAATACAGAATTCAAAGCGTCTCTTTGCTCTCCGGTCAATTGCTGACCCTCTTCGTCACGTAGAGAACATGAATTGATTTTGAAACAAGGTGGAGACGTTAAAGTTGGAACACTCTTTTCAGATGCCAATTCATAACATTCATGGGGTTTGTCATTGTAAAACCATACATGTTCTTTTAGGTTTAAAACAACTCCAGCTTCTTGTAGAAAATCGATGCCCAATAATGTTCGATTTTCTTTTGCATCTGGAAGAACAATCAACTTGATTTGGAACGCTCTCCCTTCAAGTTCAATGGTAACAAGCGCAGTGCTTACATTCACCGTAGATTTATGTCCATTAGCCATGCTCATGACTCGTTGTTCAGGTTTGAATTGTACTCCTTGTTCTAAAAGAAGATGATGTAGCATCTCTCCTGCAATACAGTGGCTTGCTCCGCTGTCAGCGCATACGATCCCATATATTCCATTAATTGAGACCTTCAAGTTAGCAACTTGAAAAGGTGCACAGGATTGGAGTTGAATGTTTCCGAAAGAGGCTTCCCCATCATTTCTTGACTTTGTGCAGGTTGGACATTTGGATTTGATAACACCTGGGGATCCACATCCATAGCACTTAAAAGTTTTTCCCTCTTCGGTCTTGAACATGGGTTTGTCCTTCTCGTGTCGTTTAGAGTTGTAGTTATTCTTAAAAGACTTTTGTCTGAAGGTATCATCGCTAGATTGGATATTTAGACTCTTGTTTCCAACAGGTTGATCTTCTTTCTTCATAGTTTTTCGAAGACTGCAGTAAGCATCCAATTTGTCTGCAAGCTCACTTGGAGACACCCATCCAGTCCATTCATCTAAGAAGTGGTCTCTGAAATCCGAAGGAGCTTTTTTCTTGATTTGGTCGGAAATTATCAGATCCTTTAAACTGCAAAAATCTTCGATCCTTAACTCACATAGCCATCCTTCGAAGTAGCTTCTTAGTTCGAAATAAAAATCCCGCCAAGTGCTTTCCTGTCTTTTCTTGTGTTGGCAGAAAAGTTGCCTAAACTTTTCAGCAGAAAGTTTGAATCTCTTCAAAAGCATCTGTTTGACATTCGTGTATTCTTGTGACGTTTCTTCGGATTCTCTAGCTATTAACGTAGCCACTTCACTTGGCAGTGATCCGATTAGGTAGGGTACCCAATGTGATTCAGGAACCTTCAAGAATTTTAGCTGTCTCTCGAATAGATTAAAAAATATTGCCATGTCATCTTCTTTTGGATTAAAACTTGGAATAAGCCTCTTTAAATCAATTCTTTGTTGATCATATTCTGTGTGAGGGACATTTGCAGATGGTGAAACACATTTTTGAATTTCGAGCTGTATTCTTAATCTTTCTAGCTCATACTCTTCTTTTCTGCGAGCTTCTTCATTTTCAAGTTCTTCTTTTCTGCGTGCTTCCTCGATTCCTTCTTTTCTGAGAGCTTCCTCAATTTCAAGTTCTTCTTTTCTGCGTTCTTTCTCAATTTCAAGTACTTCTCTTCTTAAACGATCATCTATTATAGTGGCAAACATTTCTTTAACAAATTCGGTGTCGTAGTTCCGTGAATTAATTATCAAATTCTTCAGGTCAACTACCTTTAAATCTGGACTCGGATCTTCACCCAATTCTTGTGCCAACAGCTTAAGATCCTCTTTCTTTCCACGCCCCAAAAATGCCATGGCGAGAGTCAAATCTTAAATGCACTTCAGAATTAACCGATAAAGACGAGCCAATTTGTTTACTTGAAAAATGATACGCAATATCAGAAACCACACTCTGGATTTCTGAAACAATAACTTCAAATGCGAAAGGAAATATCGCCAAATTCTCTTTATGATCCGGATGATCCAAAACCTTTAATATTCAACTCGGGTCGAGTAAATTGCTTTCAAATTATTCCTCTGGGTGAGTAATAACCGAAAAATTTTTACAAGGTTTAACTTAAAGTAGACTAGATATAACCTCCAACATTCAAATAAAATAACACTTATCTGTTCCGTTCATTTTCATCACCGACACATAGACTCTTCTCTGGGTAGTTTTCGTATATTTTCGAGCCCCACGTTGGGCGCCACTTTATAGCAGTGATGTCGATGAGATAACAAACTTGTAAATTGTTTACGCTTGTATTAATACGAAACGGTTTAAAGAAACAACTTTATTAGTTAATACGCCATTCTCCGAAACTCAACTGCTATCTTAAAATCTATAGAACACAACTTCCAAGGTAAAGCGCGAGGATATCTAGTTGTGACGGCACGAGGATATAATCATCCAGCAAGAGATGCACGAGGATATATTTATTCTGCTACAAATGGAGATTCATAACATTAAGAATGATATTACGAACAATTTCCAACCATAACTTCTTTTCTGGGCTCCATAAAACTCGAGTAATCACTGTTCAAAAATATGCTAATTATAACGAGTAAAATATTAATTAGTTAATTAATTAATTTTTGAATAATTTTTTTTCCATTTAAACATCATTACTAATTATGTAATTTTTGAATGCAAAAAAATCCGATTTTTAAAACGATAATTTAAGCAAAGAATCTCAGATGTGTTTGACCACGGGCTACCACTGAGTTTGATCACCCTCTTTTGCTAACAAATCACCCTTAAAATGTAATGAAATATTAAATTATAAATATTTAGTATTTTTATTAGATAAAAATGTTTAAGAGCTCATAAAAATATCTTATGTAGATCAGGCAAAGTGTAAAAAGTTTAACAACCCTGAAAATTCAACTTTTTTAATACAAGCTAAATTACCAATATATTCAACATCATAAATAATTTCATGCAGAAAAAAGGTGCAACTTTATCCAACACTACAGGAAAGTAAAAATCTTTATTCATAAGGTCTTAATAAATTCCAAAGTTAAACAACGCTTTTCAACTATATTTGACATCATATAAGTAAATTGAAATATAAGTTATATAAAATATGTGAAACTATAAAAAAAGATGTTACTCAATAATAATGGAGTAGTTGCGATTTTTTAAAATGGTAAAAAGCTGTGAATTTTAATAAAGAAAGCAAAGCTGATTCCAAATATGTAAGTTATATTGCGATTAAAAATGTATTTAATTAAATATCGAAAGAAAATTTGTTAAAACAGCGAAATCATGATGTAACTTCAAAACGTTCCATCATTGCTGTTTAGATTGATCATGTATTTCTGTTTTATTTATATTAAAGAATAAATCGACGTTTAATCTTTAAAAAAATGAATGCAATGAGGAATTCTTGTTTTGTTTTCTTTACTTTGATAATATCCAAAAAGAGTCCTAACCCTTCAGCTTGGCGAAAGCTGCTTTATTACACCAATATAAGTATTTTTAGTCTTTTGTGACAAGATAAATAGAATTTAGTGACGGCTTTGTGCTAACTGTTTTTTAAAATCTAATTATGAGTAAGTTGTAAATTACAGCAAATGTATATTTTCTTTTAACTCTCCTCGCTTTTTTAAAGACAAGTTTATATTCATTTTCTTTGTTATCTGACTTTTCTGTCAACTAACAATGCTGTTCTTTCCAAAAATTTCTAATACGATGAAATTTTTTATCGTTAACCATAGCTTTTCGAATTTTTGACAGTTGTTATTTTGACAATGGAAGTTTTGCTACAGCTCTATCTTTTTAAATCACATATGTTTACAGCAGAAGTCATGTTTATTGCGAAGTGTTTAAACAGGACGATTGAGATGAAATCATGGGAATACCAAACCTACGACTCAAAAGTAAAATGCTTGCCCAGAAAACAAGTTTGCGGGGGTTCGATTCCTGCAATGAGTGCAAGTTAATTACTGATTTAAATTATGTAAAATAAGGTGATCGCAAGATATATGGGGAATTTATTTTCTTCCTATCTTCGACGGCTATTTGAACATTACACAACTTTCAATTACACCTAATACGCCACGAGGGGTTCTCTAGTGGTGCGCCCCCACTCTCCACAATAATAATAATTTTACCTAATTTATTAGGTTTTTTTACCCTATGTTAACATATGGGTAACTGAAAGCAAAAATCGGTATTTTTCGGTTCTAAAATTACCGATTTGTATCAGAAAAGTTATTTTTTTAGGGTTTTGTAGAGAACATTCCTGGTTTCAATTTTTAGTTCTACAACTTTTTTGACAAAAGAGTTGATATAAATATAGATGGATTTTTTTGTGGATTAGAAAACCATTTCAAAAATGCTAAAAATCACTACAACCGAGATAGTACTATATTTAAGCATGATTTTGTTGTTCTTTAAATCTATTTATATTCAAATATATCAAAGTAAAGTTTTAATATAATTTTTTTTGAATATGGTATTTCTCATTTTCTAAAACTGTAAGTAAAGATACAAAACGCATAAGAAATTCAATAAATGGTATCCGAAAAAATTAAAATAAAATATACAAGCAATTGAAAAGAAACAAAGGAGTTATTGGCAAGAAAAGTAATCTTCATTGGACATATGTTGTTGTTGTTTCTTATTCCACTTGATCTAGAACAAGTCTAGACTAAGTCCGAGAGACCGTACGCCTCGAACCAGCGCAGGGTTTTTAAAGAGATCGTTCTTCTCCAAATCCAAACAGGAAAGCAGATGGTCCTGTGAAGCTTGATGGGAAACACACTTGAGGCACACAGGGTACTCCTTTTGTCCCTGAACATATGCAAGTGTGCGAGTATGTTCGGTGATGAGTCTGGTGATGGTGGTTTGTAATTTCCTGTCGCCCTTCAGCTCCAGGGCAGCCCCAGGACGTTTTTGTTCATACCAGTCATGAGTTGGTGGAATCTTCCATGTCTTGCTGTTGTCGGCTCTGACCTTCGAGAAAATTTCCTTAAACGTAAGATGACCACAATTTTCGGATGTTACAGCAGAGCCCTCCTTAGACAATTCATCGGCCAAGTCATATGTTTGTAACCTCTGTTTCACTTAAGGAATAATGTAATAATTAGTGAAAAAGATGTCGATAATTTCTCCAGTTTGGCAGGGTTTTTTAGCCAATGTAATAATTATCAGGCAACTGACTATTTTTTTAATTAATGAAAACGAAAATGGTGACTTATTCCAATCCATGTCAAATCAAAACTCAGTGACCTGTATTATACTGAAAGATGTACGGTGTTCCACACTTCTAGTTAAGATACTGGTTCATCGAACTTTTTAGACACACCAAGGTTATAACTTAGAGCTCTGGAAAACAAGTAATATAATATTTAAAAAATATGCTTTTAAAAAAACTATACTGAAACTTTAATAAGGTGTGTATGAATGCAAATAAATTCAACGACCAGCAAAATTATGCTTAAAGATTATTACTAATGCTATTTATTATTATTTTAAAAAGTCGATTTTCCGATTCCATCCTTGACAAATGCATCTATCTTCCGATCTTTACATATGTCAAACACGTTGTTAGAATAAAAATTGTAAAGTTGAAACTAAGGATGCTCTCTACAAAACAATACAAAAACCAGTTTTCTGGTACAAATCGTTTTATTTTTACATTGTAAAGACACCAATTTTTGAAACAATAACTTTTTTTAAGTATTTAAGGGCTGATGAGGCAGTTCTTAACATTATCCGATTAAGATTAAATTTTTAAAAATCTTATTTTTGTAACCAACTAGGAGGCTCTAGCCCATTCTCACTAACGTTCGCCACCCCCCCCCCCCCCCTCCCCGGATTTACTTCAAAATAGGAAGGAAAATATTCAAAGGAAAATATCTGAAATTTATTTTGAATAGTAATAAAAATACCAGAAATATATAACATTTTGGAAAACTACTACTACTTAAAATAGTACATCCAAAAGTTTATGTGAAAATGAGGAATGCACATGGTACGTCATTGGCAACTCCTGAAGAATTTTATCTTATCAAAGCCCACCTTTAAAAACACTCTGGAATTTTGTGATTGGACACAAGTCCTCATGAATTTCCAATGACGTTGTCCTCATATTATTAGTTTGTTTTGTTTAGTTTTAATGGTGCAAAAGCAACACTAGGGCCATGCTGCCCTCATATTATCATAAATCTCATACTATCGAAGTATTCAAAATGCTACATCTGACGAAACTTCATTTTCTCTTTTAAACATGGGAGAATGGAAAAGGACTTTAAAGAAAAATATCTTTTTAACTAAATTACAATTGCCATACTTCCATCACTTTTTTAACAATCTGAGTACAAATTTTTTATAAACGAATCCTGTTAATTTGGAAATGCATCTTTTTTTTTCAATACTTTTCCTCGGTTTATATATATACCCTAGGACGGCCAGGCGCGCGCCCAGGGTCGAAACCCCCTAGGATCCCTAACATTCTTGTGTTTTGTAAGGATTCCGGACAAAATCCCGAAAGCCGAAATCCCTACAAGCCAGAATCCCGACAGCCGAAATCCCGACAAGCCAAAATCCCGAATGGGTCGAAATCCCGAACGACCACAATCCCGAATAGGACGAAATCCCGACAAGCCATAATCCCGAAAGGGACGAAATGCCGACAAGCCATAATCCCGAAAGGGACGAAATGCCGACAAGCCATAATCCCGAAAAACGTAAAATCCCTACCTAAAAAAAATCCCTACAAAATCCCTAGCTGAACTATTTGTTAAAAAATTGACTACTGGTAAATTTTCTATTGAAAACGTTCCAGTTCTTAAAAGCTTTCCATTATGTTTTTCTGAATAGCTTTATTTTATATTGTATAGTTTTATTTTCTTCGTTTATTTTTGATTTTAATGCTACAAAAAAAAAAAAAAAAAAAAAAAAAAAAAAAAGCTTCAAGAAAAATCCACAGTTTTAGTTATACAATAATTACAGTGCAATCATTAAAACAGAATATCCATTATATCATAACTTTGAAGAAATTAATTCATATTCAATCATATTTTTAAAAAATTAAATTAAAACAACGTATTTGAAGAATTGATTACAAAGTTATGTACATTCATGTACAAAAAATATAGATTTTAAAATGTATGCAAAAATTGTAATACGATTGCATGCACTGCAATAGAGGTTTCCAAACTTTTAAATGATGTTATTGAACCTATTCAGTGTCAGCTTGAGATAAAAATTAAAACAAAGGAAAAGACTCAAAATTAAAATTAAATTTTGAATTAAAATAAAATAATAAAATCAATTATAAATTTAGAAATGTAATAAAGTAATTTTAAATAAATAAATGAAGATCCCCTTAGAGAGATGGGGGGTTTCGATCTAAAAGTATACTTTTTCTGTCTTTTTAATCAACAAAATGGCAATCAATAAAAGAATAATTTTTCTGTAAATCAAAATCAGCTGAATTTAGAGCCATAACATTTTACCTTTAAAAAAATAAGAAAAAAAAGAAAGAAAAAAAAATATTTTTATCTGAAATTTGAATTTCCAATTGATCATCCAATTGTTCACTAGATTTATAAGAGACGGCTCTCTTGAATGGAAATGCGTAATTTTATTAGTTTAGCATGTTTTCATTTTATAAAATGTCTCAATTTAATAAGAACATTTCTCAATGGTTTCAAAATGTTGAAAACGTATGTCTACAATATCTTTTTGGTAAAGCTTTCTATACTAATGTTTGATATAACAATTCAAAATTACTGAACCTGAATGTATGATCGAAAGTATTCTATCGCATTGAATTAAACGAGTATTTATTAACTTTATTTTTCTCAACAAAAAGAAGAAAAAAAGCACCTCGTAAATACTGTTAGAGTTTTCACTTACAGTTAAAATCATTTGGTAGGAAACAATAATTAACAAGAAACGTAAGATGTTGCAGAACGTCGACCATTCGTCTATACTCTTGGTAATATTCAGCAGACCATTCATTACCTCCCGTGAGGGGGGGGGGGGGTGCTTCAGTGGGGAGAGTACTAACTAACTATGTGAGGGGTGTTTTCTTTTCTTTCTATCTTTTAACACTGGCAATAGTTTGCACGTTTAGAAATTGAGAATGGTTTAAAGATGATAATAAAGATTGATAGTTTTCTTGAGTATAAGGAACTAGGCATCAGCTTTGCTGTGAAATCCAGATAAGGGATTTAAATAACCCGAACATGAAATCCTGACCTCACCTGTTTTTGAAATAATTAATTTTAAAATTCATCAGAGTTACCAATTTAATTATTCTCAATACCTCCACATAAATAAATATTAAAATATGAACAAATCTCCACATCTGTAAAAAAATTGCAGAATATCAGCACTACAAAGACTACTCTAAATGAGTATTATAATTTGGAAATTTAAGAGGTCACTGAGCAATTGAGCCAAATTCTTTTCAATAGCTATCGCGTCTACTTTTTTTTTTTATCAAACACCAATCCTTGGGTGAATGAAAAGACAATTTTAAATGTGGTCCTTTAACACGTTCGCTGCCGATCTCGCGCCAGGACGGAATGTCAGATTGTTCTTCAGTAGCCAGTCCTGATCAGAACTGAAGTAGCAAATTAATATTTCTCACGGGACATAACTATAAGATACATCTTGTCCTTCTCCATAAGGTTAGCTGGAAGCTTGTGTTTTTAAAACACAGTTTCAGGTAATTTCATCTAAGAACGGCAACTCCGATTGCGTGCAGTCTGATCTGGACATGCTACTGGGTTACAACTTGACATTCCGCGCGGGCGCGTGATCGGCAGCGAACGTGTTAATTTGGAAAAAAGATTCTATGAAATCAAAATGAAATTCCCGTACACCGGTAGGGAATAAATATTAGATTGAGACAAAATTATAAGGCCAAAACTATAAAGCAAAGCGTTTATCTTAGTTTCCTTTCTCGGAACGTTGGTTGGTTGTATTCAGATTATCTGGCGCCGTCAGCAACACGAGGGCTATAATGCACCAAAACATTCGTCATTAGACAAGCCAACATACATTTACAAACATCCATGCCAACACGGGACTCGAACCCGCAACCTCGGAACGTTGGACTTGACACGGAGGAATTTACTGTTTATTGGACTGGACACTGGACATTATTATTTTACTGAGTTAATTCTTTCCATTACAGTGAAAGAAGTCTTGTGAAGCGAAAATGAATTTCTGTCAACTACAGGAAAATTAAACTAAAGTGAAAAAAGTAAAATTAAAAAAACTGTTTCGTTTAGTAGCTAAATGGACTTATAGAAAAGGTAATTTTAAAAACAATTATAGAATTTTTTTGTAGTTAGAATAGATATTTCGAAAAAAAAAAAAAACACTATACCAAGCTCAAACAAGGACACTTATGTACTTATTTTAAAAATAATCATTAAATATAGCATTAAACAGTATTTTAGAAAAAATTAATTAGCCCATTAATTTTAAATTACATTTAGCGAGTAGTAAAAAAATACGTGACAGATTAAATAATATCACATATTAATTGCAAAAACATCAATAATTAGTATAACAACCATTGTTTAAGCTGGAGTACAAAATTTCTTTAGCAAAAAAAGCTAAAATCACAATTTTATTTTAGCAATTTTTTAAAAAGATTACGAGTTTCATCACTTGGAATGTTTAATTTAACACAATTAAAACACTTTTTTTACTATAAAATCATTATCAACTTTAAATATAATGTTATTTTATGCCAAAATCTCAACTGAAAAAATACTTTTTACCTTTGTTTACTTGAGCTTTTAGGCTGATGACTAACCTTGGGAAAACAAAAACGGCGATTTTGTACATTTAGTGTCAAAATGTTTTAGCAAAAGAGCTAAACAACACTTTCACTTTTTAGCATTGAAGAAAGTTCTTAAGCATTTTGCTAAAATAGCACCCACATCGTAATCGCTAATAACAACATTCATTTAGCTTTATAAAACATGAAACATTGTGGGATAGAGCCATTGAATTTATGCATTACAACCAAATTCAAAAACTTCACTCTTAACAATATCGATTAGAAAAAGAAAGAAATCAATTTGACTTTTGTACAACATTTCAGGTCCTTGACATCTAAGAACAATTTTTTTTTTTTTTTTTTTTTTAATTCTATTACAAACGAAACATATCTTGTAAGTGACACAGAGAGGAACTGTCGTTGATGGACGACGCTCAAGGGTAGAGAACTCTGTGTTAAAGATGTTTTTTTCCCAACTTTTTATGCCTTTGTCGCATTTCTAGGGAAATTTTAGAGCTGGGAATGTTAAATTATCTTAAAGGCAATTTTTACCGATTTTGATCAAAAGCTTTAGAGCCGTTTTTTGGCAATTGTTGAAAGACATAATTTAATCAATGGAAGCTACCTTATGTGCGTAAGCAATTTTGACGAAAACTTTAATGACAGGTCCTATGGCCACCACTAACTCGTATTCCAAAGTAACCTGTATTCCCAGGACGGAGCTATGAAATTTCTACTATAATACTTCTGACATTTCTACTTAAAAATCAGTAGACATTCCAAATAGAATTTCTCAATTCACGGTTTTTTCCCTTCGATTAAAAAAAACCATTCTTGAATGTATTCTCCCTTGAAATTTAGGCCTTTGTAATTATTTAGGTGTTACGAAGTAGCCTTTATTTTGATCGTTTTGCTCCATGAAAAAATAAAGAACCAATCGATTTGAATTCGAAACCTAATAAGATTGCAATAAATTTAGCTTCATGGTAACTGGAAAATTTATGAATATTTCAGGAAAACGCAAAAAACACACATAATCGACAATTGAATAAATTACAACCTTTAGAAGAAATTATAGCGAATGTCAGCAACGATGGGATTATTTTTACATAAAACGTTTAAGAAATATCAAAATATTATATTTTAACAAGTATGAATTTGTCCCCTTTAAAAAATGTTACATTCATTGCTATGTTACATTGCATTAGAAAATGTACATGAATAAAAAAATATGAAATACCATTTTTTTTACCCTTGCGTTTATAAAACATATACAACCAGGGATGTGGATCATCGCACAACTTTCAATTACACAATAATAATGACGTGGTTTTGTGTCATTTACCGTTTTCATATTTTAATCGTTCATTTAGAAAAAAATTGCCAGTTTTGGCGACATTTTTTGGGATAATTCTTGTATGGGTCTTTAAAAAAAAAATGATTTTGGTGATATACTTTTCAATAATTATTCTTTCTTGTAAGTAAAACTGAGGAGAAAAGAGAAAACGGTCTTTGACGAGGTGGGCCCAAGGAAAGAGAACTGTGTTACAGACATTCGTTTTTCAACTTTTTAAGCAATTAAAGCATTTTTATAGGAGTTTTTGAAGGGGGAATGTTTAGAACACCTTAAAAGGCATTACCACAGCGATTTTGAACAAAATCGTTTGAGCCGTTTTTTATCAATTACTGAAAAACATGATTTTTTTCAATGGCAGCTACCTAATGCGCATGCGCTATTTTGACGAAAACCTTAATGGTAGGTCCCTGTGCCATCTCACCAACCCGCACACCAAATTCGAACATCGTAGGTCAATTTGTTCTGGTGTTATGCTGACCACGTACATACAGGCATTTTGAAATCAGGATGTTCCAAAACGGGGAGATATGCCAAAAAATTGAAAAAAGAAAGAAAAAAAAATGTACCGTATACTATACTTTTATTATCCGGTGCATTCATTAGGGTAATTGAAAGTAAAAAGTGTGATTTAATTAAAAAAAGTATTTTATCAATGTCAGATGAAACCAGAACTAGGATATCTGTCCCCTGATCGCTGACGCTCGACAACCCCCTAACAATACAGCACCTTTATTCCAGTCAACTTTTGAAATCCTGACAAAATTTATCCGAACACCTTAGTACCACGTGGACGCATTTTTTGTCTGCCGAAAAGGGTAGATAGGAAAATTCCATAATACCATTTCTTTCAAACTTTTCAATTCTCACTCTATACCACAGTGGAATAGTAAGTATAAATAGTGTTCAGCTCTATACAAAGTTTCTAAAAAATGCGCAGATGTACTTAATTGTACTAGACATGTAAGAAACCATAAATCAATTATTTTGGTATGAACTGGAATGTTCTGCGGCCTTTAGAACCAAGGAATTTCGAATGAGACTTGGAATAAGACTACTTTCAATAGTTTAAAAAAATTCCAGAAAGTTGTCATGAAAGAGATATTTATAAATTTTTTTCAAAGACAATTTTTTTTAAATATATTACTTTACTTTTACATTTAAAATGACGACAAAGTTTTTTTTTTATCAAAATTTTCAGGATTGATATTTTGGAATTTTTAATTTAATTACTTCTTCTGAATATTTTTTAATTCTCGCAAGTGTTCATACTTTACGGTTTAAGAACTTTTTTTTAGTTTTCCACTTTTATTTTATTATATAAATATAATATATATATATATAAAGCAAAGGGGAAGGTTTGTTGATAGCTATAGTATAATGAAGTATATTATGTTTTGACCATCTAAAAGATTTTATATTTGTTTAAATGCCATCTTAACATTTTAAATCCTTAGCCGACCTAACCCGCCTTGTAGAAATATTTCCAGCTATAATAGACGCCTTCTGGTCGGATCGTGGAGTGTAGGAATATTTCAAAGTGTGATGAATGGCCCCCGGTCGCCCCCTTACTGAAGCATGAAGCTCCTTCACAATAGACTTTTGTAGTGCGTGGAACGGGCTAATGATGGGTTTAGAGTTCAAACTGCCCCACCCTTTTGAAACTGAGTTAAAGGATTAGATAATAGTGTATTTTTACTTTTGCAAATGAAAGATGAGTATAAATATTTTGATTTAAAGCAGTTTTTTGTGCTATATTGAATTTAAATGTTTGTAAATAATGATTGTTTTTCTTTTATTTTTCATATTTAAAAATTTTATACACACATTTTGTTACTCTTCAGATGCAATTTTTGCAAGCATCATTCACAATATAAGGGTTGATAAAATTCAATAAATATGAAATTGTAAATATTACTCCAAAATGTAAAAAACCTCACTGATAGAACACGCAATGTCTTGGTAAAAAGTTACATCCTAGTGGTAATATTTAGAAAGCATTTAATAGTATTGATCGGATAGGCTTCATATCTAAAGTATTACATTTTTTTAACAGAAATATTTCTTAGTAGTAATTTTTTTCGATAATATTCTAAAATATAATACTTTTCGATACTTAAATTTTACTTTTAATTTGTTATATTACATCCTAGTTTTATGTATAGGTATTACTCATTTCCAATTTTAAATTCCAAATAAATGCACCAAAATTAAAAAAAAAGTAACGCCAATCCTTAGGAGCATATTATATTTGTTATTCAAATTGTAGTAAAATAGAAACACGCTGACAATTTAGCATAACAACTCTTATTAAATAAAATGTCTTAATAGTAATAAAATCTTTGACGCAATACAACTCCTACTAGTAAATCAATATATCCAAAATGATTCTAACTATACACTCCTTGTATTACATTACATTTCCCTGCATATGTTTCTATTACATACACATCGCTCATAAGAAAAAGTGTCCTTTCTATAAACATTCTTTTGCCCTACTAAAGTATTAGGCTTATGACAATTGAAAACGCAATACATCTATCCATTTCTAAGTATAATATCAGACATGTTAATTTGATTTTCCATGCAAATATGTTGCACACGAAACCGTATACACAAGTTTAGACAACATAATCTTATTTAGTTGAGTAAGTAAAAACCGGGTGACTTTTCCGAGTTTAATTTGTAACCGGGGGACTATTTTGTCACCTAATGAAGAGACCTTATTAAGTGCTTTGAAGAACAATCACGCCATTTTTTATTTTATTTTTAATTAGATGCAAGAACTTTTTTTTTAAATATAGGCAAATTTCTCCAAATGAACCAATATTATTTTAAACCGAATATTTTAGTGGCTGAAAAATAGGTAGCAAATAGAAATATATATATAAACATTGGAAATAAATAACATTTTGATAGCAAAATGTAATATAAATATGTAAAATTTAAGTTAATTTTTCTTCAAAACTAAAGGAAGAAAATTAATACAATATAGAAATAAAATCGAAGGTAAACTGAAAAATGAAAGGAAATGATTAATTGACAACTTCAACATGTTCCACTTCATAACGAATCAAAATCTATTTTTTATGAATGGCAATCGACCTCATTAATTTTTGAAGTTTATAAAAAAAATATTGTTTTGAAATATCTGTTAACACCTTTTTCGGTCTGATGGGATTTTTCCCGTTGGTAGGGATTTCTTTTGGTTGATAGGGATTTTGGCCTTTCAGGATTATGGCTTGTCGGGATTTCGTCCTATTCGGGATTTTGGCTTGTCGGGATTTCGTCCCATTCGGGATTGTGGCCTGTCGGGATTTCAGCTTTCGGGATTGTGGCTTGTCGGGATTTCGGCTTTCGGGATTTCGTCCTAGACCCATATATATATATATATATATATATATATATATATATTAAAAATTTTATAAGTTTTTCAACAGTGACTTTGATGAATGTGTGTGTTGAGTCAGTTAAGAAACTTGACGACGGACCATGTGTTCTTTGCCAGAAATTTATTCTGAAACCAAATCATAATTGTAGAGAAGTTCAACCAAGAAGAACTGTCTAGCTTTTTCAGATAAATATTCTGCTGAGTAACTTTTCAAGCGCAAAATGGCTTGTTCGAAAAGCGTACTGAGGATCCCGTTCGTTGCCAGATGAGCTAGAGTAAAATTCAAAACGGAGAAGAAATAGGCTGAACCGAATGACGTCAACAAGGCTTGTTCAAACCAAAACCAAACATTCTCCCACCCTTGAAACCCTCAGAGGGTTTCAAAAGAGAAGAAATTCATGCTAGCAACCAACGAGACCCTTTACAAAATAGCAAATCAGAAATGTTAAAATTAAACTACAAATTAGCAAAATTTTAAGCAATTGACAAAAATAAACATAACTTGTCAATCAACATAAGAAAAAAGGGTAAACATACAAAAAATAAGATAACATTAAAATGTACAAAGTAGTTAGTCTAAAGGCAATTTACAAATTTTAGAAATAGGTCGCTTTAACTGTCCAGAATCTGTTTGCACAGTTACAACACGAACCTTTTCGTCAATTCCTGGATGAATATGAATAACTCGTGCAAGTTTCCACTTGAGAGGTGGCAACAGTTCATTTTTGACAAGCACTAAATCATTCACAGCGATATTGGCTTTAGCTCTACACCACTTTGGACGTTGTTGAAGCCTAGAAAGGAACTCCATGTTCCATCTCTTCCAAAATTGTTGAAGTAAACGCTGCACCAGTTGCCAGCGTCCCAAACGTGATTGTGGAATGGTTGAAAGATCTGGCTCTGGAATAGCTGTTAATGCAGTACCAATGAGAAAATGACCTGGTGTTAATGGAGCAAGATCATTTGGATCAGATGAAAGAGGACACAATGGCCTGGAGTTGAGGCAGGCTTCAATTTGTGCAGTGAGTGTATTCAGCTCCTCAAGACTGAGTAGAGATTCTCCCATTGTGCGCCTCAAATGGTACTTCATTGATTTAACACCAGACTCCCACAATCCTCCAAAATGTGGAGCACCAGGGGGATTAAACTTCCATTTAATGCCTTCAGATGAAACAAAGTTGGAAACACTGTTGTCAGACTTCGAGGTGAGCAAAGACTTCAGTGATGCCTTGAGCTCTCTATTAGCTCCTATAAAATTGGAACCGCAATCACTAACTATTTCTTCAGATCTTCCTCGCCTTGCAAAAAACCTCTTTAAAGCAGCAATTAAGGCTTGAGAGGTAAGGTCACTCACCACTTCCAAATGAATAGCTCGTGTGGCAAAGCAAACAAAAATTGCCACGTAAACCTTAAAGGACCTTTTTCCTCTTCCATTCCTCTCCTTAGCCAGAAAGGGACCTGCAAAATCTACACCCGATTTAGAAAAGGGTCTAGATGGAACCACTCTTGATGCAGGAAGATCACCCATAATCTGAGTCATGGAAGAAGCAGCAAGTCTAAAGCAGGTAACGCAAGAATTGACAAACCTGCGCACTACATCTCTTCCACAGGGAATCCAAAATTTTTGTCGGATGACAGACAACAAAAGCTGAGGCGCAGCATGAAGATGCTTGAGATGAAAATATTGAACTATTAAATTTGTAAGATGGTGAGACTTAGGAATTATCATGGGATGTTTGGAATCTTCAGATAATCTTGAATGTCTCAGTCTCCCACCCACACGCAAAATCCCATCACTGTCTAGGAATGGTGACAAAGATACCAACTTGCTAGAAGGTTTCACAGGCCTTCCTGCCTTTAAATTGCTCAAGTCCTCATGAAATTCAGCTTCCTGTACACATTTGACAATGACCAGTGTTGCCCTTGATATTTCATCGCAAGAAAGATGACCTGAAACTCGTTCAGCATGAGCTAGGGAACAGTTCTTCCAAAATCTTAGGCACCAAGCAACAACTCGGCACAACTTCATAAACGAAGAAAACTTAGAAGTAAGGGAGTCAGTGTGCACACGAGTGGCTGTAACAACACTACTCTTTTTCATCTCCTGCAAATGTGATTCTTCAAAATTAAACTGTGGTGGTTGCCCTTTGATGAGATGATCAAATGGCTTATAAAGAAACTGAGGACCACATGTCCAGAGGGTACAATTCAACAACTGTTCTGGCGGAAGACCTCTTGTGGCACAGTCTGCAGGATTATCTTGTGAAGATACATGATTCCATACAATTCCTGGAGTAGCCTCCTGTATTTTGGAAACTCTGTTTGCAACAAATGGCAACCAACGGCGCGGCTCTGAAGCAATCCAAGCAAGTGCAACAGTCGAGTCTGACCAAGCAAAAGTTCTGCTTATTGATAACTCCAATGTTGGTAGGACAACTTCCAAAAGATTCGTCAACAACAGTGCTGAGCACAGTTCCAAACGGGGTAATGATTGCGTTTTAACAGGTGCAACACGGGTTTTGGAGGTTAGAAGTGCAACATTGACAGTTTGATCACAATTAACAGAGCGAAGATAAATAGCTGCACAATAAGCTCTTTCAGACGAGTCGCAGAAAGCATGAACTTGAATGTCTATGGGTTGTGGTGCAAGAATAAAGCGTGGGATCTTAAATTTAGTAAGTAGAGGGAGTTTTTCTTGAAAATTCTTCCATCTGGTAGCAAGAGGTTCACTCAACACTTCATCCCAACCCAAGTTGTAATTCCAAAGTTCTTGTATGAAGATTTTAGCAATAATTACAGTCGGTGCTAACCAGCCCAAAGGATCAAATATTCGTGCTACGTCAGAAAGCACCTTACGTTTAGTAAGTTCTTTATGATCACTAACTGAAATGGTAAATGTGAACATGTCAGTACTAGGAAGCCAAGCTATTCCTAGAACCTTGACTGAGCTGTCATTGTCGATTGTATGTGCAACATCACTTGCCTTCAATTCCATTGGAATGTTCTCCAAAACAGAGGGACAATTAGAGACCCACTTACGTAAGGGAAAGCCTCCTCGAGACATCATTTGATGCATCTGGTTAATTAATTCAGTAGCTTCCTCTTCAGATGAGGCTCCTGAAAGCAGGTCATCAACATAAAGGTCTCGCAAGCAAATCTTGGATGCAAGAGGAAAGGATTGCTTTTCATCTAAGGCAAGTTGGTTCAAAACTCGGGTAGACAAATAGGGTGCACATGCAGTGCCATATGTGACTGTTGTTAAGCGATAGACACTTATTGGATCCATTGGTGTATCCCTCCAAATTATTCTTTGGCAATCTGCATTTTCAGGGTGTATCCAGATTTGTCTGAACATCTTTTCGATGTCAGCACAAACTGCGACCCTAAAGGTCCTGAACCGCAGAAGAATCGAAAAGAGCTCCTGTTGCACTCTTGGTCCAGTCATTAAGATGTCATTTAAGGACAGCCCAGTAGAAGACCTTGCTGAAGCATCAAAAACCACGCGCAGACGAGTGGTAGTGCTAGTGTCCTTAAGCACTGCATGGTGGGGCAAGTAAAAGTTAGGCCTCTTGGTGAGCTCTGACTCGGGCACCTTTTCCATATGGCCCAGCTGCAAATACTCCTTCATAAAGCTTTTATATTGGTCGTAGACTTCAGGTCTACAAGACAGCGACCTTTCTAAGGAATAGAACCGACGAATAGCCATTTCCTTGGAATCTCCTAGATGGAGTGGCATTGTGTGGAATGGAAGCTTTACAACATATTTTCCACCTTCACCTCTTGAATGTGTTTCTAAAAAGTGAGTCTCGCAAGCCTGCTCCTTTTCTGTTAGCAGATTTGCAGCGGGTACAGAGTCTAGTTTCCAAAAGTTCGATACTAAGGTATCAGTCGTTACTTGAATGTTGTTTACATGAATTGCAGTATTTTCAGCTGCCAAGTCAGCACTACCTGCGACAATCCAACCCAGTTGGGATCTAACTGCAAATGGAGACCCTGGACATCTTCTAATGATTTCTCCTTTAAGTAGAGGTAAGGCCAAGTCAACCCCTAACAAAATGTCTACAGGACCTGGTCTGTTAAAGTTAGGATCTGCCAAAATTAGATCCGAGAATTGATCAGTAAACCTTGCATCAAGTGGTGAATGTGGCAAGTCACCAATGATTTTCTTAACAATATAGACTGATGTCCTATAGACTGGTTCTGGAGAGAAATGTGGAGAGAATGTAATGTTAGTGATGCCATTTGTGCGGGCATCTGAAGATCCAAGGCAGTTTATTTGAAGACGAGCATTTTTCTTAGAAATTCCTAGACGCTGAAATCCTGCTTCTGAAATGAAAGAAGCCTCTGAACCTGGATCAAGTAATGCTCGAAAACTCTGGACCTGGTTTGAAGCATCAAGCACCTTGATTTTTGCAGTGCACAGAAGTACTTGTTTGGGCGAGTGTTGCACACAAGAAGAAAATGTAGTAAGCTCAGTCTCGCTACTCTTGGGAATTGCTGAAACTTGGGGTGAAAATTCAGCAGCATTCACTGACAAGGGGGAAGCACTAGAAGCTTGCTCTTTAGTATAGTGTAGCAATGTATGATGCCTCTTGTTACACTCTCGACATTTGAATTTGCTCTTGCAATCAGACACATGATGCTTGGATAAACAATTAAAGCAAAGGCCCTGAGCCCTTGCAATGCTAAACCGTTGCTGTACTGAAAGGTTTAAGAAATCTGCACAAGACTGCACATGGTGCATTGCTGAACAAAGTACACAATGCGCTTTTTCCTTCCTTATTTGTGAAGTGAAGGAGTTGAACTTTGTTTTTTGTCTTGGTATTTGCACTCTGTCTTGTTGGAGTGTTCGGGAGTGTGAGGTCAAGAATGTAAGTAACCTTTCAACAGTAGGCAAATTGTCATCATCTAAATTTCTTTCCCACCATGTTTTGGTGGATGTATCCAACTTTTGCATAATATTATATACAAATATTGTATCTGCAAAGCCTTCAATTCTCATATCCATGCTTTGTAAAGACCGAATAATCTCTTTAGATGTATCGACAATGTTCAGCAATCCTTGAGCACTCTCAGTTTTAAGTTGTTGCATGGACATGAACCTTTCCAGCAATGCAAACACTAGTTCACGTTTGTTAGAGTATCTTTCCTTCAGAAGATTCCAAGCAATTTCAAAATTTGTGTCAGAAATGGGCAAGGACTGAATGACTCGTAGAGCATCACCAGTCAAGGAGCCCCTAAGATATTGTAGCTTTTGAGCTTGAGAAATCTTATTGTTTTGGCCAACACTTGCCCAAAACAAATCGCTGAAGGAAATCCACTCTATATTGGAAACCCCAGAAAATTTAGGAATGTGAAATTCTGGTAGCTTTACATTAACCACATCTTGTGAAGCAATCACTTTGGTAGAATCAGAAATTTTAGATTCCAAATGCATGAGAGTTATCTTAAGTTTATCAATGGACTCTTGCATGACACAAGATTCCTCCACAAAAGAATCAATTTCATTTTCTTTACAAGTTTCAAAGATTTTCTCAAAAAGTTCATTAATCTTAATTTCTAAATTGTCTACCTTTGCTAAGTATAAGGAGATTTCTACTTTATCTGCACCAAAGATTTCACATTCCACTTTCTCAGTAATTTTTGAGAGGGATGCATTGAGCACCCTTTTGGCAGTTTTTAATTTATTCATATTAAAACACAAAAATAAACAAGGCAATCAATAATAGGGGTAACCAAAACTAATTACAAAAAGAATATAATGAACAATCTTAACTACAATGGTGATGAGCAACCTACACTCCCGAATCGAAACTAAGGGCCTAATTATGCAACACGAACTAGAATTTGCTCGCCGCCATCCATGACGAGCAATTAGGAACGAATCCTTCTAGTTGTAAAAAACATGAAATCAATTACTCGTATCCAGAGTAAGAGTCTAATTGTAGAACACGAACTAGAACTTGCTCGCCGCCAACCATGACGAGCACTTAGGAACGAATCCTTTTATTTGTAAATAACAAGAATCAATTACTCGCCGCCATCCATGACGAGTACTTTCAAACTTGAATTACAGGGATGAATAAACTTGTTGAGCCGAAGCTGCAATCCATCGATATCCACGTTCGCTGGGTTTCAAAAGTCCGGATCGAACGGACCAAAAATGATGAATGTGTGTGTTGAGTCAGTTAAGAAACTTGACGACGGACCATGTGTTCTTTGCCAGAAATTTATTCTGAAACCAAATCATAATTGTAGAGAAGTTCAACCAAGAAGAACTGTCTAGCTTTTTCAGATAAATATTCTGCTGAGTAACTTTTCAAGCGCAAAATGGCTTGTTCGAAAAGCGTACTGAGGATCCCGTTCGTTGCCAGATGAGCTAGAGTAAAATTCAAAACGGAGAAGAAATAGGCTGAACCGAATGACGTCAACAAGGCTTGTTCAAACCAAAACCAAACAGACTTATTAATATTTAGAAAGAGGTCGGATATCTTCAACTATTCTACACCTAATTGGACAACACTTAGAATGTGTATGATAAAAAAAATTCAATTACTAGATGAGAAAAATTTTCTTGTAGGAATCAATGAAATTGGATAGTTATACTTTGGTACGAAGCAATTTTCATTTCAAGCATATGATTTGTTGCTAAGTCGAAATAAATACACTTTAAATCAATGCTTAGTATCTTTTCTTTTATTCTTACTATGATCATTCTTATATTGAAGGATGATTTTTCGAAAGTCAATATATTTGAAAAAGAAATATATCTATAGTGTAACATATCAAGTTGAAGTTACGTGGAATACTATTGGACTTAGCATTAGAAATTCAATCAATCAATTTATTCATGGAATATTGACCATCACGTGAATATCTCCCCGCAACATTGGTTGCTCTTATCGGTATATGATTACGCATATTTCGTGATCTTAACGTATGTCAATGTGTTATTTTTTTATATATGAAAAAAGGAAACTTTTCCACATATATTGATAATTAACATGTTTATTCAGTTTGTGGTTGTTTTTCATGTTATTCACATTTGATACCAACTAAGATGATATAATATAAATTGTTTAATGTGCTATAGTTTTAATATATGTGTTCCCACTTAAAAGCATGTTTGATTTTAAATTTTGTTTAAACTTTCTCCTAAAATTTTTTTTAGCGGACCTTTACGCCTTTTTATTTCTGATAAAGTACTTCGAAACATTCACATTTTTCAATGTTATATCTTCTATACTTTCAGTAAAACTTCTCACATTATACCTGAATTTCAAGAAATTTGCTATGCCTAAGTTTGGTATTTTTTCGTTTTTCTGCTAAAGTTTAAGTTCTCTGTTAGACAATAAAACGTTTGCCTAGTATAAAATCATAAATTATTCATCATTTATGTACCAACAGTAAAATTATCATTTACATTTTTGTAGATTTTTCTTTTTAACATGACACTGTTTTGAATGTTAAGTTTAGTAATAGTAATTTCCGACTTGAAAAATGTAGATAGCATTTATTTTCGATGAGCTTGATTTCAACTGACAAATATATTTCAACATTCGAAGCATATGCGAGTTATGTGAATAAACCATATGCAACTTAGCTAAATTTCAGTAATTAAGTTGTGAAGTTTTATCTTTGCCATAGAAAATATATTTATTTTTACTGATTTTTTTTTTTTAAGTGCTATGACTATCTTTTACAAAGTATATCTTCTTGCAACATGAGAAAAGATGCGAAATGATAAGGACTTATCTGGTATGCTTTCAATTCCTTGAGAAATAAATTTAGCTTAACTACAAGACTTGTTCTGATTCTGAAGATTATGAAGTATGCTATATTTCCTATCGTAATTTATAATTTTACATGATACTTGGTTTAAAAGTTGAAAAAGTTTGCACAAATTTCCTATGTAAATTCTAAATCACTGAAAAGTTATCGGTCACAAGCAATAAAAATTTCACTTTGTTTGACTAATGTTATGCATGTGTTAACTATGAGTAATCAGTTTTATTTGTGTCTTTCGAAAGCGAGCATTCATAAATTTAAAAGGATATTTGAAACTATTTTCAAAATATAAGTAACTTTTACAAGTTTTTTCCGACAATGAACTTTGCGCAGTTATAATAATATTGAATATTCATCTCACAAAATAAGCGTCTTGTAAAACACATTCCGTTTCATTTTTCTGAAATTTATGTATAAGTTATTTAGAAATTATGGGTGGAAGTTAAAAATCTCTATATTAATAATATATTGTCAACACCTCTCAAATGAAAAATATCACATATAATTTAGTCTGTTCAGATGATGTTCAATTTTACGTAGTAACAAACTCTACATTTTCCAAATTTATGCTAGTTTTTCACAAGAAAAAAAAAATATTCTTTAAGTTTGCCTAGCAAACTTTTTTCAGTATTTAAATATTCTAAGTATATTTCATCACATGAGTAGTTAACTATTTCAACTAAGGGAAATATCTTATTATTTTAATTTGTTTGAATGATGTTATATTTTTGTTTCTGATTGGTGATTTGCATATACTCTTTTAAAAACTTTACACAATTCATACTATATATATTAGAAATAATAGTATATCGCATCTGAGATTGAAAAAATTTGTAACTATTATTATGTAAAGAAGGATAAATTTTAAAACATGTCATTGAATATGAGTGTTACCATGAAAAAATTTAACTAAATTACTTGTGATTTCCTTTTAGAATATAAAAAGTTATGTAGTTTACATATAATTCGCAAGTTTGTTTCAAATTATCTTAAGATGTTTTAAAAGTCTTGCAGGTTATTTTCAAAACTTGAAAATATCTATAATGTATTTAATATCTACAATTTATTTAATATTTTCCCCCAATTCACCTTTCTTAGATTGATAAGTAAAATAATCCTTAGTCAGCATTTATTGCACGAGTTAATATGACACCTTAACGTATATTATTACAAAGTAAATTGTCTAAGTCTTTCTTAAAGTAACATAAATTTCCAACTTGTATTGCTTTTCCGATTGAAAAGTAGAGGTGAAATTTTTTCTTTAGAGTATCTATAACTAGTATTAATTTTAAATCACTTGCTATTTTTCTTCTATGTAACAATTTTGTCAAGTTTTACCCGTATTGTAGCATATAATTCCACTGAGTTTGAAAGATATTCAATGTTTTTGATAACATAAAAGTTTTCAAGTAGAAATAATCTTCAGGTGAATCATATTTTTGGAAGAAAGTCCATACGAATTCTACCTTCACTGACTATGGTGTCTTTGAAATCCACTTCACTCATTCCAAGTTTACACGATCATTTCCTTATGAAAAAGGCAAAGTAGGAAACGATAATCTCAAAGATCTGCTGTCACCCCATAGAGTCACCCGCTGCTTGCGCATCGATCTTTATCTTAATTGGTTGATACCATCACGTGCTTATCTTCCCGTTCTTGCTGTACAAGTCTCCCGACCTGTTTCAACAAGTTTTAGCGTGACTCATCCTCCGGTCTAAAAATGCCTGCGAGTGGCGTATCACCTACCACTACCCTGATTGGTTAAATACCGTCACAAGTTTATCTTCCCGTTTAAAGACTGAATTGTATATGAAAAGTAAATTGTCACGTTAAAGTTTAAAGACTTGATATTTATATGTGAAGTAAATTTTCGTGTAAAGGTTAAAATTCTTTATCTTTGAAATTTTTATTATTTTCAAATTTCCCTTATTTAACATTAACCTAAGAATATAATTGTATATGAAAAGTAAATTGTCACGTTAAAGTTTAAAGACATGATATTTATATAAGAAGTAAATTTTCGTGTAAAGGTTAAAATTCTTTATTTTTGAAATTTTTTTCTGTTAAATTTTCCATTATTTAACATTAATCTAAGAAAATAATTGTGTATGAAAATTTCGCATATTGTTTAAATTTTTGTCGAAGAAAGTTCAAGTATGTTACTTTTTTCTCTCTCTAATTTAGCATTATTCTTACACATTTTAAAGATAAAAAAATTTTGTGTGAAATAAATTTTCGCGTATTGTTTAAGTTTCTTATCTTATAAATTTTTAGTGTTTCTTGTTCTCTAATTTAACGTTATTCTTACACATTTGAAAGACAATTTTTATATGTGAGGTAAATTTTCGCGTATTATTTAAATTCTTTGCCTTATAAATTTTTAGACCTTATTTTTTTTTAATCTTATTTATCGTTGACATAAGAGTATGACTGTACATGTAAAGTTAATTTTCACGTTTAATTTTAAATTCTTTGCCTTGTAAATTTTTAGTGTTCCTTTTTTCTAAAAGTGAGATTTGTCATTATACATTTTAAAGACATGAATGGCAATGTTTGAATTTCTTGTCGTAGAAATTATAGATGTGTTATACTTTTCTCTTACATGTCAAATTTAAAGTCGTGATTTTTATGGGTAAAGTACATTTTTACGTTACTGTTAAAGTTATTTGTTATAGAAAGTTTAAGTATGTTACTTTTTTCTGTTATTTAGCGATATTTTAAAGACGTGATTTTTATATATGTAGTAAATTTTCACTCAAAGGCTAAAATTATTTATCGTTGAAAATTTAAGTATGCTAATTCTTCTTACATGTCACATTTAAAGTCGTAATTTTTATATGTGAAGTAACTTTTTTTTACGTTAATGTTAAAGTTATTTATCGTACAAAGTTTAAGTATGTTACTTTTTTCTTTTATTTTGCGATACATATTTTAAAGTCGAAATTTTTATGTCGAAAGTAAATTTTTACGTTAATGTTAAAGTTATTTGTCATAGAAAGTTTAAGTATGTTACTTTTCTCTTGCATGTAATTTTTTAAAGTCATGATTTTTATATGTGAAGTGAATTTTCGCGTAAAGGTTAAATATTTGTCTTAGAAATTTCAAGTAAGTTACTATTTTTCTCTTATTTAGCGATATTTTTAAACATTTTAAAGCGATTTTTATGTGTAAAGTAAATTTTTACGTTAATGTTAAAGTTATTTGTCGTAGAAAGTTTAAGTACGTTACTTTTCTCTTGTATGTCATATTTTAAAGTCGTGATTTTTATATATGAAGGGAATTTTCGCCTAAAGGTTAAATATTTATCTTAGAAATTTTAAGTAAGTTACTTTTTTTCTCTTATTTAGCGATATTTTTACACATTTTAAAGTGATTTTTATGTGTAAAGTAAACTTTTTACGTAAATGTTAAACTTTTTTTATCGTAGAGAGTTTAAGTATGTTACTTTTTAAACTTATTTAGTGATATTCATACACATTTTAAAGACATGATGTTTATTCGTAAAGTAAATTTTCACGTTCACTTTTGAATTCTTAGTTGTAAGATGTTCAAGTATGTTACTTTTTCTCTCTTATTTAGGCATTAGAGTATCCAAAATCAGTTATCACATCTCTATTCAGCATTAGCAGCTAGTTCTGTGTTGCTATTCATCAACTTAAGTAAGTATCATTGTACAATAAAAGCTATCTTGATTAATATAACTAACATAGACAGATTAATTTCTAACAAGTTTATTGGGGTAAAGCTCAACTGTCGGGACTCAAGAGCCATTGGGAGTAGTTAGGGAGCATTTAGCAGGTATTGGGAGCATTTAGAGAGCATTTAGCAGGTATTGGGAGCATTTAGAGAGCATTTAGCAGGTATTGGGAGCATTTAGGGAGCATTTAACAGGTATTGAGAGCATTTAACATGTATTGACAGCAGTTAGAAAGCATTTAAAAGGTATTGGGAGCAGTTAGGGAGCATTTAGCAGGTATTGGGAGCAGTTAGGGAGCATTTAGCGGGTATTGGGAGCAGTTAGGGAGCATTTAGCAGGTATTGGGAGCAGTTAGGGAGCATTTAACAGGTATTGGGAGCAGTTAGGGAGCATTTAAAAGGTATTGGGAGCAGTTAGGGAGCATTTAGCAGGTATTGGGAGCAGTTAGGAGCATTTATCAGGTATTGGGAGCAGTTAGGTAGCATTTATTAGGTATTGGGAGCAGTTAGGAAGCATTTAACAGGTATTGGGAACCATTGAGAGCCAATTGGGAGCCGTTGGGAGTCATTGGTAATAACATCATAAAGAAAGATATGCTAGTTAAAAAAATTAAGATATTTCTGCACATTTGTATGAAGAGTAAACTGTAACGCTAAAGTTAAATTTGTTTGTATCAAAATTACAATTTTCATCAAAACTGTTAAGGGTACGTTAAAATTGTCGTGAAATTCATTAAGTGTTTTCAGAAAAAGCTACATAGAACTAGATATTAGTAAAAATTTCTATTAAAAATAATTTTTTTTTACATTAGTGTTTAAATACTAAACTCAAAACTAAAATTTCCATGAAAAAATGTTTAGACAGACTAAAATTTTCATGAAATTCAGTATTGAATGATTGGTTAGTGACCTCATATTTCAAAGAAATATATGTTCTTTGGCATAAGTTTTTTTCTTTTTATAGGGAGGAGTGAGGCGGTACCGATTCTTCCTAAAAGAGGTATCGGGCCGGAGGTGGGTCCTCACTTTTAAAATTTAGCTTAAAAATAAATAACATTTTCTAAAGTCTTTCAAATTAGCTTATTCAAAACTGGTTAGGGAAGGGGGGGGGGGGTAGATGAGTTCCCATGAAAGCAACGTCCGATAGTCGATATTTTAACAATTGTTTGGTAAAATATTGAAATGTCACGTGTAGCTCGGGGTTAGGGTTCTTTAGACCCTTAGCAAATGGCCTTCACTTTTATTAAATTTAAAAGTCGTGTTAAGATTTTTATTTGCATGTATCTCTGATCTTAGAAATTTAATGTAAATATCTCTTAAATTCACCCCTAGATGGCACCACTACCCTACGCTTTGTAGAAACTGTCTGACTAAACCGTACAGTCAATGAGAAGAGATTTAGTTACGTGTTTAAAATCGGCCAATGAGAAGAGAGTATTTAGTCACGTGTCTAAAACCGACCAATCAGAGAAGAATATTTAGTTTAGACAATATCTCTTACAGATATTACGTCACTAGTAAAAATACCTATAACTCTAAGTTATTCGTTTAGAAGCAGCCCTAGAACAACTCAACTTCCAGTGACGTTATCGTCCCCTCGACCCATCCCGCATCCCTCCTTAAAGCTATATCAGGGTGTTGCCACACTTAAAAAGTTAAACTTTAACATATAATAACGTCATACCCACTGTGACGTCACTAGTAAAAGTACTTATAACTCTAAGTTATTCGTTTAGAAGCAGCCCTAGAACAACTCAACTCCGTCTGAAAGGTAAACCGAAACTAAAAAGTGTTGCCACCGCTCAAATCTTTGATATAACACAAACTATGACGTCATACCCACTGTGACGACAATAAAAGCCTATCACTCTAAGTTATTTACTTAGAAGCAGTCCTAGAACAACTCAACTCCGTCTGAAAGATAAACCAAAACTAAAAAGTGTTGCCACCGCTCAAAACTTTGATATAAAACAAATTATGACGTCATTCCCACTGTGACGTCATACACAAACAGCTTATAACGAAACCGAAACTAAGACAGCGGCAGGGAAACAACTCAACTCTACTTCAGAATCACATGACTTCCGGTGATGTCATGTCCGGTCACACCCACTTCCGGTGATGTCATATCCGGTGAAGTCAAAACCACTCCCCCGTACCATTGCGCATTGCTCCCTGGCTCAGGACTCTCCTTTTCTAACTACTACTGAATATCAAGAGAACTGATTCCTGTGCTCCGCTCGTGTTTCTGTACCCCGTTTTCAGAGCTGGTTTTTGTGCGGGCATAACGTGTCCGTTCATTGTTATACCCCACGAACAGTTCCAACGCTTTCTAGGGTTTTCGCATGAGCTGAGCATTTTGCGATAGAAAAAAGTAGGTGTTGTTATTCGAAAATTTCGATTTTCTGTAACTATAATCGTAACCGTGAGCGCCATTTTGCTGCCATTCACAGAATCCCGAGCTCATACATCTAAATAAAAATCTCATCTCGATCGGTTGAACGGAACTGAAGCTAGATGTCCATATATCGGCAAAGTTATTTTGTGACCACCTTGTATATTAAAAGCGTTGTTCCGATGAGTTATATTATTAATACTTACTTTTCTTAGCATTGAGAGATGAGTATCTTTGTAAGGGATCGTCAAAGAAAGTTTTACATTGATTTCTTGCTACCAACTTAATGAGTAGCCACGACACCAATTTTGAAAGATAATCTCCTGTGGGTTGACAAGTGGTGGAACCTTCTGGATCTTCTTATTTTTAAAACGCATATCCCCTTTTATGTGTGTGTTGTGTGTGTGGAAGGGATAAATCTTTTTTTCTTTTATTTAAAAAAAAAATCGAATTTAAGCGCTGCATGAAAAGTTTATTTTCTTCAAAAAAAGTTGTGATGCATATCCCTAATTTTGCCAAGATTAGATCACGTATCTAGTAAGACTAATTGCACTAATTCACTGAATTGCATTAAGAATATTTCTGTATCTTAGAACCAAAAATAGTTCTATCTCTCATGCCAAGATTCAATTGCTAAGATTTCATGCCAAGATTCATTGGGCAACTTCGCAGGAAAGTAAAAAAAAAAAAAAAAAAAAACATCTTTGAATTGATTTTTTATTGGGTTACGTTGTTATGCTTCGAAAGAAAGCGAATGTATAATTTTTAAAAGCGAATGTATAATGTATAATTTTTTATCAAACTAAAAACACAAAAATTGGACTCTGAGGTCAAGATCTCTTATGTAAGTTAAAATGTCTTGATTTTGTATGCATAATTTAGAAAACAAACTGTATAGATCACCTGTATAGGAAAAATAAGCCGTTAACATATGTAATAAATCAATTAACTTTTTATAAAACAAGTTTAAAGAATTTTTTTGTTTGATTGGTATTTCGCACAGTATCCTTTCCACACACACTCTTATTTTTCTTTCAATAAGAAAATAAAAGTTTCATTCGCTACATGTGGATTTTGAATAAATTTTACAGTAACCCATGTTATATAACACGACCTGAAAATCAAGTGCTTAGTTTAACGGAGTACAAATTAGCATATCTCATTCTCCGTTTTTCGCAAACACAAAAAAAAAGGAAACCCCACGAACACGGTAACGTTTGAAGGTCCGATGTTGTTATTACGAATTCCCTCGTAACGCAATGACGTGTAACTCCTAGAAGAAAAAAAGTACCTTGTATAAAAAGAAAAAACCTCGTATCAAGCATCACCAACAACCTGCGGCTGTTGACATCTTCCTCGCAGACGCGCGCAAAAACAACAAAACCAGCGCTTTTTAAAAAGAAATCAATTTTAAAGCTCACGCGTTGTCTGAATCCTTTTTACCTTCAATAGAAAATGAAACGAGTGTTTACCTATTCCACTAACCCGGTCTCCAATAGAAGTGTGACAAAGAAGGTCGACCGGACTGCCAATGGAAAAGCCCGCTGAGAAATACGTCATCAAAATCATAACATTAGTATAAAACTAGAAAGCGAGGAAGAAAATCATTATAAGCGCGTTTTAATACTTTGTTTCAAGAGCGGTAGGTTGGCAATTTTGAATTGAAAGATGTCGGAGATGATCTATCCGTACGAGAACGGACATCCGGACGTCCGGACAGGGGATGATTCCCTGTTCTCGACTGTGGATCCGGCACCCCCGATAGAGATCTTCGCACTTCACAAAGCCTACCATGACGATAACTTCAACAAGAAAGTCGATCTCACAATAGGAGGTAAGAAGAAGAGAAAAAAAAATCTTAGTACCATCAAATCGATTGATGAAGTTAGATAAATGTTTTCAGAAAATCCCAAGTTTGAAGTTGACTTGGGTAAATACTGAAAAATGTTGAAACAGTTAGATCTCATGGACAACTTTGACGCAAATTAACAAGCGGATTTTGCACTTAACCTCTTAAAGTCACATAATTATTACTTTATGTCTTATTGCATTGGGGTTTTGAGTAGTTCGATTTAAAGGAAGTCCCGGTAAGAATTATTCTCAATACTCGCTATGTTACAATCTTCTAGCCCAGTCCATTTATAAATTACTTTGTATAAAACCTTGACGTTTGGTGATTAGGTACGAAAATTATCACTTATTGAAATGACATAAATTGTTTTCATTAATCTATCTATCTATTATAAATGAAAATTAGGAAAGCAAAAGACAATTGCAGGTGGCACCACTGCATAGACATTAACGTAAGGATTTCAAATACAAAATAAAATATATTAGACGCTGTTCTCAAGTTTTTAATTTGTGTCATTTCGCAACTACTCACCAATTTTAAAAATTTTATGCAAAGTAGTTTCTAAATGCACTGGGCTAGAAGATTGTAAAAAAGCGAGTATGGGGAATGAACTTCAGTAGGACTTGCTTTTAAAAACTGGGAAATTCCGCTAAAATGAGTATCAAGTTTACCGATAAATTAAAAATGTTCTTTTAATTCAATCTTTTGTCAGGGGCCTGATTTTTCATAAGGCCTGTAAGGCCCATGCCTAGGTCCAGCAAATTATGGTAGCCCCCAAATTGCCTGAAAAATTCTGAATTATGATGTAAATATCAGTACTCCGTTCAGTGCACTTGATCAATGTTATAAAATATGACTGTGTAATCTAATAACTCTTATTAGTTATTATCTTTTATTAATATTCCAACAATTATTTAATCAAAATGGTAATAGATGGTAATCGAAATTGTCATTAATATTTATATTACACCAACAATTGTCGATCGGGGCCCCGTCCACTATGTTGTGCCTATAGTAATTGGTTTTCTATATCGGGCCCTGCCTTTTCTCTCCTTTATATTACGTAATAAATTGATTATGAGAACACTTTTTAAATCAAGTACTGTTTTAATATATAATTTGCTTTATTTAATCACATTTTATGTGCAACTGTACTTTAGTAACATACAGAGAATTTATATATACATTTTTTCTATAAATTTTCTAGAATTCATTAGAAAACTGAACAGCGCTTAACTTTATTCCATCGGATGTTTCCGGCATTTTATATGCGACTATACAATACGAACATTCAAAGAATTTTTATGAGTATTTTTTCCATAAATTTTCCAGAATTTCCCACTAAAAATTCAAACAATAACGCTATTTCATTCAGAAATTCGGTATTTTTATTAACAACTGTACTATAGGAAAACACATAGAGTTTTTATGAATACTTTTTCCAAAAGTTTTCCTAAAACTTTACTTTAAAAATCCCAATAATACTATTCTCTCGGGTATTTCTTCATTTCATCATTTCATGCCTAACTGTAATAAAGGAACATAGAGAATATTTTTAAATATTTTTTTCTAAACCTTTTTCTAGAATTTTGCATTACAAATCCGAACAGATTTGACGTTATTCCATCCAGTAAATACAATTGTAAAAGTCTTCTTAAGTTAGTAATAACTTTAATCGACAAGTTTTTTCCTATAGATTAAATGGTTTTAAATATTAAAAAATTTAAAAGAATAAAATTTTTAACAATAAATTTAACTCTAACAAATAACTTTAAAAGTATTGGATAAAGTTATAGCATATTTACTTCTGAATTTCATCAGTGTGAATTATTCAAAAAAAATTCTTATCTTTAGTCTTCTCTTCAAGTTCTTTATAAGAAAAGTTCTTAAATATTTTATTCATGCGTTCTAGTTGTTACTAGCATGTTGTTTGAAATATATATCTCTGTGGATAAGAGTGCTTATTCATTAATTTCGAGAGAACTATATTTTTTTATGTATTTTATCACATTTAAATTAAACAAAAGACATTGCTTAATAGGTTTACTTTATTAATATTAATAGATTCATAATTAATAGATTAGCTGTTTTTAAACTAATACATTTAAAGGAATCTTTTATATAAAACAATATGCACAGAATTCTTTAGAATATCAATAGCATTTAGATTTTTTACGTCTTTTCTAGCAAAAAAAAAAAAATTAAAATTGCCAAGCATTTGGTTTTATTACTAATAAATATTTTGTCTGCATTACTTAAATTATTGCCCTTAATACAAATAATTCTACTTGGAAATTTAAATGGCCTCAAACATCTGAGAAATAAGTTCAAGTTGTAATTCTGAAATATGTGTAGTTAAGCAAACACCTGCAACTGTACATTAAATTGCGAATTAACTTTCTACACTTGAGCATGTTATTTAATAGCTGAGCATTTCATTACTATTTGAATGAATATTAATTAGCAATTTGAATAAGGCAGTTAGTCTCTGAAAATCAATTATATTAAGAATTCACGCACATTTTTTCGAATCAATCGAATAGAAAATATTAATCAATAGAATAGAAAATATTAATCAATCAAATAGAAAATATTAGTAACTGATAAGATAAGACAACACTATGGTAAAACAAAGAAACACAATTCCATATTTTAGGCTATTCCTTTTTTATTTATTGCACTAATTAAAAATTACAGGCTAGTTTTTACAAATGGCTTTTCATAATTGAAAAAATTTATAATTTAAACTTAATTAAAATAAATAAAAATTTGTAAACTTTAAAAAGTTTAATTACTTAGTCAAAGGAAAAATAATTTTAAACCAATCGAATCAGTAGTTATGGAATTCTACTGAAAAGAATGAGAAAGTGGTTTTTAATACGTTATACATCTTTACTTACGAATATTACATATATTAATTTTTGTAAATATGTGTTTCTGCATAAAGTGCATTTGAATATTAGCTATATTAGCTACATATATCCCTCACTGAGCCTATCGATCTTAGATATTAAAAATAAACTTCAATAATTTGAGGTAAATCAAAAAATGCAACTGTGGTTAAAAACTCCCTTTTATTTACTATTAAAGATTTTTAGAAATCTCTATTCCTGAAGCTTGAACTGTTCGTTTTAATGCAACTGAGTAAAATTTTTACAGCTTTGTTATTGCATTAAAATTTCATAATACCTAAAGGGTGTTGTAATCCTTGTTTGAACTTAAACTTTTCTTTAATTTTCCATCTCAACGTGGGAATAACGTATACTGTAACCACTTTTGTATCGTTTTGTGTCCGAATATACGAAGAAAAAAATGAAGATGAAATACATGAAGATAACACTCATTGAATGGATCTAACAACTAATGTCGTAGAAAACGATATTTCCATCTACAATAAAAATGTTGTAACATCGCTAATACCTTGTACTAATTTCTAGGTTGGTAACTTTAAAATAATACCAAATTACGAACTAAAAACAAGCTATATATAGACCATTAACATCAGGATCGTGGCCATACTGGTTTAGTTGGTAAAGTGTCGAAATGCCATTTAAGTGGATAGGTTTAAAATCCTGTTTCATCTTTTTAATCCTTTAAGTTATATTTTTGTCAGATGGCATTGTCCAATATTCGATCTGTCCATTTAGTTTTGCTTTCAAAAATTTAAATACTTTTTGAAAACTATTTTGGGCCGCATGTAAAATGTTGGTTCTCATCAATTGATACATTATTTAAAAATTGCTTTGATCTCACATTAACCTTGGATTTGAACGCGTTAGTATTTTACAACATTTCGAGGACTCGCATAACTTTTATCGAAGTATTTGTCATTTGAAGCGGAAAGCAATTTTCTGTTTCATTTCATGAGGTATTAACTTCAACACTTCAACAGTACGCATTCTCACTTTACAGACTTACACTAATCCGTATAAAGTGTTTTGATTCTCGTAAATATCCTGCCTTATCTTCAAAGTAATATGGCAAGCCTTTTAGTTGTAAAAAAGGATTTTTTACGCTTAAGCACAATCAAACTAATTCACCTTGAGCTGTTTTTGTTCAATCAGAAGTTTTTATGTCAATTGCTTTTTCCAAATAGTATAAAATTTGTTTTTTTCTTGAGCTTTATCAGCCTTTTATGTGTTTGTATAAATTTTAATAATTATTTTAATGCCCTGTTTACAAACCAAAAAACTCCTATTAAAATACGTGGTTCCGTACGAGCATACTTACTTTTTGAATGTTTGTTAATAGTTAAAATTGCGTTTAAATAGAAGACTCTATATGCACAACTACTTATTACATATTTTAAGCTACAACAATAAAATGGGTAAAAAAAAAAATACATATATATATGTATATATATATATATATATATATATATATATATATATATATATATATATATATATATATATATATATATATATATATATATATATATATATATATATATATATATATATATATTAGTTTTTGCCACATTTGAGAAGAAAATGTAAGTAGTTAGACTTGAAAGACCTCCCAGAAGATGTAACAACCTAATACTCCACAGTATCAAATATGTTGCGAAGCAACATTGCTCTATTGCTGCTCTTTCACCAGATAATGCCCATATCAAGAGGACTTATATCTTACTTTCACTGATTCGATTTTACAAGTAAAGAAGCATATACCTGCTTAGAAATGAAGTTAATATCCAAAAAACTGAACCAATTCCCTGTGCTCGTGGGATATGACAATCCGCAAAATACTTCACATTCACTAGCGAATAATCTTGATTTATATGCCAAGGTATTATGCAACCACGGTCAAAACTGAAAGTTTAGTAGGCCTTTTGAATAAGGCATAGAAAAGTATCTCTTCTTGAGCTAGATTGAATACCCAAGCGCAAATTAGATATGATTCTCACGTTCTAACCTAACCAGGGCAAACCTACGAAGTTCAGTCTCTATATCTCTACTAAATATTTTTTATTTTTTATTTCAAGTTGAAGAATCTTGTTAGTAAAAGTGAAAGTTAAAGAGGTCAATGGGTGGAAGGTGTCTAAATTCGAAGTGGTTTGCAGGTCATTTATCTTAAAAACCGGACAAGGCAAACGCTTAGGTATGGAATCCGAATTCACGTTTCTAAAAAACTTTTGCTTTTAGTATTCCTTTCGACAGCTTACGTAATGAAAACTACTACTTTTAAAGAGAGTCATGGTATACAATGATTTGTCTTTTATTGTATAAATTTACTTGATGGAGATCATGTAAGTTAGGAACATTTCATAATGGGGATAGTGTCTCCACAATGTAATGTCGAGTATATGGATAAGCAGGTCATAAGACAAGTATACTATGGATACAAATTAGTTGAATCTCAGTTTGACCTAGATACGAAAAAAATCATATTATACTGAGTAATTTGATAAATAAATGGCACAACCTGTTACGTAGGTTTTTTTTTTACAAATCTGTTGGTGTAAATAGTTAAGGAAAGAAATCCAAATTCATATGTATTGAGAATGTTAGAAGTAAAATATTTCCAGGCTTTAGATCATCTAAATTACCAGAAAAGTATAATTAATTGATAATTCAGGCTTGTTTAATATATGTTTACACTTGTAAGATAAAATATTTAATTTTTCAGAAAAGTTATACAGTTCAATTACATGTTTTCATACAAGTCAAATGTCATTGTGAGGCCACGGACACAAAGATAAAAAAAAAAAAAAAAAAAAAAAAAAGCTGCACAAATGCAAACGGTCATTTGATAGAGCATAGTTTTAGCATCGAATGATGAGATAACGACATGATTCAACTTATGTCATATATTTTTTCAAGTGTGGCATGGGATGGAGAAGGTTCATCGAGAAGGAGCTATCGCTGTTGAATTATTTGCTACTGAAAAAAAAAAATTATAATTAAAAGTAAATAATAAACTATTGTCCTTAATATATTTCCTCTACAAAAGTGGGATAAATGTAAATTACATTTTTAATAGGAAAAAGGTGATGGGTGATGAGAATTTAACCAATCGAATCGATAATAAAGACGCTATCAATACGACAAATACAACTATCATCCGCTATCGACACTATCATATAGCACACATCCGCTCGGAGAGCACACTAGGAAGTCCTTTGGAGTCCCGGGGATGACTGGTACTATTAAAGTTAGGGTAACAACAAGATAGGAAACAAGATGATAAGGGGAAACACGATAGATATTAAGGTAACAACAAAAATGGGGAACAACAGGAATGTTTGTGAAAGAATAACACAGAGAGTTGTTGAATGATACAATTTCTGATAGTAATATGTTTGAAATTTTCTTTTCATTCTGAATAACTTAATGAAAACGAATAAATGTTTCTCCTTAAGGCGCTTATATTACAATGTTACTTGTAACAATGTTACTTGTGACATTATGGAGCTGGTAGTTCCGATGAGCAACAGAAATAAAAATCAATTCACCTAATTCAAAATTACTAACTGTAACTAATAACCTAATTCACCTATTTTAAAATTACGACTGTAACTAATAACTATTCTAACTTTGTGTTACCATTTAAAATTCTGTCTTGTGTCATTGACACAACAAGTAACTATTAGAGTGATGCAAGCAATTACGCGAACTTTTACTAGTAAACTTATTTACGTGTTCAGAATTTCATTATAATTTTTGAGTGTCAACGAGGTCACTAACTACTAATGATAAAAATATGTTGAATCTGTAGGATCAGTGGGATATCCTTGCATCATAATTTGTTAAGAAAATTTAACGTTTCTAACACGAGGACAAAGTTACCTGTCAGATCTTAACCAGGGTCGCATATTTAGTAAGTTTTAAACTTGTTGTAGAGAATTTCATTATTAGAGTTGTTATTAGCTATTTATATTTTTGCATTTGCAATAGTTTTATGACAACAGCCTTGTTAGCTATGAGGTTAAGTAAATACTTTTTGTAAAGAGCTTTCGGGACAAAAATAATTTTTTGGTTTTTGATAATTAAAACATCTATAAAGAGTTAATTGTATTAGAAAAAGTATTGAGAAATTCAATAATACTGAAAAAAATTCAAGTGCCCGATTTTTATTGATGTTCAAGTTAGAAATAAAAATTAATGAATTCGTCCCTCAAGCATGTGGAGTTTCTTGTCGCAGTTAAAAGGACGCAAAAGGATTATCATTCACAAATAAATGTGCTCAAAATGAAAATTGGTTAAAAAATGGATCGTATCACAGTATTTTTGAAGGAATCCATCAACTAGTAAAACTAGGAAAGCAACATGTCCAGATATGTTGAGATTCTGCTACTTGTGACATATGTTCTTAAACTGCATGAGGCATACCGGTAGACAAGATAGGTTCTGAACACGGGCTTACATCTACAACTATCTCTCTATCTTATAACAGGCTTTCTTTTACTTTTTATAATCCCACATCTGATTGTTCACTTTATGTATTTCTTATTATTATCACATTTGATTGGTGAATTTTCGTTCATCACATACCTCTACTTCACATTTACTTCTGCTGCAAATCCAATAAGCTCCCTTTTTTATATTTGCTGCTCATGTCTTAATTTGAAAAACTAATAAATTAGCCCACACCTGAATATCTAATTTATTTATTTGTTTTTCTCACATCGATTTTTTTTCCTTTGTGTCTCATCTGTATGAAAATATAGTGACTAGACTGTGAGTTACTGCTGGAAAAGAGCTTGAAACACCTATTTGCCAATGTCCGCCTATCCATGAACTGCTGGAATAACTGCAGACATTGTATTATTGTTGTCAGTCCGTTTCCCTAGCACCTATTTAAAAAAGCGAGATAGTTAAAATGTTTGTTTCATTTGACTTTAATTCTATATTTACTGTTGATCAAATCTACCTTAGGAGCTTGTACTTATTTGTGCAATTTACACTTACACATTTCATTACAAAATGTGCTCATTTCGATCTTTTTTACTTGCCTGGATATTTTTTTCCTAACATTTTGCATACACTCTGTAATATTTCTGAATCCCAACTCGTTTTTTATAATTGCATTTCCACACATTTGAAGACTATCTCACGTATTTTTGTAATTAATAATAGTTTGTAATGTCACATTTGATTCAAGAATTTTTGTTCATTTTCTGCTTATTGCCTGTATTTGTGTTTATATATCCCAGACTCTAATATTCACTCAAAACCTTGCTTCCTTTCGTATTTTTTGCTGAAATGTTTTTTTTTTTTTTTTTTTTTTTTTTTGCACCTGCAACGTGCAAATATTTAAGTGTTGCATTCCGCCGACTGAATATAACTACAGTAGCTTTTTCTTCTCAATGTATTTCTAATATGTATTATTATTGTCTGTTGTTTACTGCCTGCTTGCTCGCAACACATATCTGAATTAAAGTCACATAGACATGCTAGAAAAATAATTAAGTTTACGTTGATAACATCTCTATACACACTTTATAAATGCTTGTTTTTGTCATTCATATTTAATTGGTGAAAATTTGTTTATCGCCTGCAATTGTCAATCAAAACAAATTTTCTCTACTAAGTATGTAATGTTTGTCCTTATTTATTACTTTTATTGAATTTTTGATTAAGTTACCATTCCATATCTAAAAATTCCTTCAAGTTTTGTCTTGTTTATTTTAGACGAGAGCATTTGATAGCTGAAATCTCTTTTATCACCTGCGCATTGAATATATATTGTATATTAAGCAACATTTATATTTTTTCCGGCGTGATATAACTATTATTCTATAACCTGTGATTATATAACCCTTGTTCTACTTGCATATTTTATAAGCTTACATATTATATTATAAAATCAACTTGATCTGTAACATCTATTAATTGGAATTCAATGTCATAAAACATGTATTAGATTTCTGCGCATTTTATTCTCCAGTTATGAAAAGTTCAGATACTTAGACAAAAATTTTACTACTCCAAAATTCTAATGTGCTTTGATAAATGTAAATATTTCGTACCTTCTTTTCCTCGTTTTATATAATTACCTAATATCAGATGAGTATTCTTCCTTCCTAGATCTTCTGAAGTATGCACTTATGGAGTTTTTGGGAAGAAGGGAGAGGAGAAACTTTTCCCATCACTTTTTACACTTTTAGGATATGTGACAAGGAAATTGTCAAAAACTTGCAACCTGCCTCCCCAAACACCTTATTTCCTATGTTTTTAGGCAAAAGATTATTTTTTTAAAAATCTTATTGCTTTTTTTATGAGATGGCATAGAAGAAAATCAATTCAAAAGTTGTCTGTATTTAATTAAAAAATATATATATTTACTGTGAATTATGCGAGTGAATATTTTGATTTGTGCTAAACAAATTTTAATGAATTAAATTTTAAAGGATATTTATTTTTAATAATAAATTAATAAAACATCTTAAATTTTAACTGTACACATTCCAAACAGTGCCAAACAGCTAATAATTTTAAGTTCATTAAAATATGGTGCTAGAAATGTTTATTTTTTTGCGGGCTTCTTTCGGTTACTTACAGTGTACTAACTCTTGATATAAACTGAATTCAAGATGAATTCAAAAGACACTCTTTAGGTTCGCACATATGTTTAATTTAAATGTAATCTAGAGTTGAGTGATTCATGGATTCTGTATATTTTTACCGACTTATAAATAGGGGAATTATGTTTCGTGAAATATACATTATTTCTTTATTAAAGTGTTTAACTTAATCAAAAATCAAAAGTTTTTAAAAGGAATTCTTGTGAATTTATATAGCCACGAACCCGAGTGTTTAAATAGGGGTAATACTATGGGTAATACCTATGTTTCAAGGCTATAAAAATAAAATATGTTGTATCATGCAACAAAACCAGTTTAATCAAACCAGTCTTAAAACGGATGCGCATACTTTTTATGGACAGAAATATCCTTCGGAATCGAAAACTTTTTCCAAGAAATTGTCGTTTCATTGAAAACTGAAAAATATATAATAAATTAGCCTCCTAATAAGAAAAATGACGCATTTGCTTTCGTCCTCGTTGTGACTTGAAGACGTTGTTTTAAAATAGATGTGACTGTTTCAAAATTTAAAGATATCTGACGATATCTTTAAATGAAATGATAAACTTTTCAGTCCTGAAAAATTAAGTGTGGTGAACAGTTTTTACTTGATTACTTAGGATTCATAAACGAAGTATGCCAATTGGATACACATCATTTCTAGAGGCACAATTCATTTTAAACGGCTTAGGACTTGAAAAAAATGAAATCTTGATTTCAAGCTAACTGCTTTCCTGACCATTCAAGGTAGTACAAACTATTTGGTTAGTAACTGAAACTGTTCCTCAACAATATATATATTTTTTTACACCATATTGCCAATTATTTCAATTCCAAACATTTTTATTGGACTGTGTTGGCAACACAATCTCCAATCTAGCGTAAAACAGGTTAGGCAACAATATTTTAAGTAAACAGAATCTTAACGTAAAGTTGCAAGTAGCAAGCCCAAATCGTATTAGACAAGGTTTAGTTCGTTCTTTTAGCGTTCACTTCTATCTCTTTATTTTTTTTCGAAGTAGTTGAACATTTTTGTGCTAATTTGCTGTATTCTCAATGAACATCATTTAACTGCTGTTGAACTTTGTTTCGTTTCATTTATTGCAAGCAATAAACGCAACTTTAATAGAAAGTTAAATATGCGACGTGGTTATAATATTAAACTCACTTTAAAACTCAGCTTTGTGCACTTAGACTGATTTTGAAGGAAATTTTAAAAAAAAAAAAAAATGTGTTCTTTCTCCATTGGTTTCTTTATTGCTCAGCTTTTATTCTATCGGAATCCTTTTATGATCAATAGAAAACTGACGTCAAGAAAGTGGCCAAGAATTCAGTTTAATATTTACCATAGAGGAGATATCATGGTAGAGAACAAAAGGAAGACTCCAACTTCTTTAAATAGGCGACTTATAAAAAATGAACTGGGCATTTCTACGTACACTACAAAGAGAACGGAACGATATATAATCCCCCTGACCGGTTAGTAGATGATAGTATGATATTATTGAATGTTAGACAGCAAATATGCTGAGTTTTGCAACACAAGTTTTTCTTAATTAATTTAAATTTTTCTCTTGTTAGGTTCCGAACATTTGGAAGTAATGCTGATATATCCTGTAAATAAATACGTTCTAAAAGTTGTGTTTTGTTGTTTCAGCGTATCGCGATGAGGAGGGTCGACCATGGGTGTTGCCTGTGGTGCGCAAAGTGGAAGAAGAGATCACGTCAGGCAGCAATCTCACTCACGAGTACCTCGGGCAACTCGGCCTAGAAGGCCTCAGCTCAGCTGCCACCAAGCTGCTGCTTGGCACAGACAGCCCCGCACTCAAGCAGGGCAGGGTAAGGCTCATTATCATACGAAGCATCTCATTTTTTGGTTGCAAATATTGCAATAAACATTGCTTATTCTGAGTTAAAAGTGCACTATACTTGGAAATAGGCCAAATCAGAGTGGGATGGGGCTATACTATCAGCCAAGTAAAATAAAGTTTGACAAAAGCGTATCTTTTCTTGTTTTAGGGTTTTGGCTACAATATTTATTAAAAAACGGTGAATTAAAAAAAACCTAAGGTTCAATTGAAATATTTAAATGTTATTTCAAAGGACAGTATGGAGAAAATGTTTTTTACAAATGTACTATTTTTGGAATAATACTAGATGAACACATATATCTCTGGTCGAGGTTCCTAAATGTGATAAAGATAAAAATCATTTGACTTAAGTAGGCTATCCACGATCAGTTTGATGGTGTGTCAATCCAGTGTAAAAATTTCAAACTGACATGCGCGGAGTAAAATGATGTGATCTTATTCAAAATATTTGAACTGATGGACTGAAGAGATTCAACTGTGAGATATCAAACTGTGCGACAAATCGTACTAACGCCAGTTAGAAGTGAGTACCTGATGTATTGAGCTTAGTTCAGTCCTTCAAACCAACCCTTCTACGTTTACGCCAGTTTATTCTATTTTGGTTTACATGAAAGTACTAATATCCACCCTGACATCTACCTAGTCGAAAGATTGTTGTTGGAGTTTATTGAATTATTTGAAGGTGAAATTATATTTAAAGGTCTATTGAAAATAACTTCGAAAGGCTAACACAATAAATTCTTTCACCCTCATTATTCGTTTATTCTGCTTTCACTGCGTCAACATCACATCCACAGCATCACAAAGTAATAGTTCTTCTTTCGTTGACATTAAAAGATTCAGAATATACAAAATAGAACCAAATATACCCTATCCGCCATGGTGAATATAGTCGAATGTTGACTGAATTGTTGATGCATTTAACACAACAAATTTAGAAAATGAAATCTGACTGAATTGAGTAACACCAAACTGCTCGTGTATGGAAGCCTTTACAAAATAACTACGAATTTTAAAAGCTCGGATTTACACTCAATCTTCAAATCATATTTCAAAGGAGATTCAGGTTGAATTTTATTTTAAAAGTATTAGTATGTGAATTTTACTGTAGATTAACATAATGAATATATACTTTTTAAGCGGGATTTGTATGGAAGACATTTAATGTATGTGCACCAGTAAGATTATCAGCAGCGGTAATAAAAAAATGTGTAGTTATTGATTGAATTTTTTTTTTTTTTTTTTTTTCCTTGCTCAAACAAAATCTCTACCAGAAATTGCTTCAAATTGGAATTAATATCAGAATATAATAATTTTTTAAGTACATTAAGATATTATTATGGAATACGAAAGCATAAGAGCAAAATTAATTTAGAAAGTTGGAAAATTTCCTGATAGAAATATCCCGATTGTAATTACTAGAGGAAGAAACTTATTTGGTTTGCATTAGGTCAGTGGAATAATTGTGGGTTTACCGATTTCAAAACGGTATTAAAATGCTGCCTATATCAGTGTTTCACAAACATTGGCGCGTGATGTAATTTTTGATGAGTCATGAAAAATATAAAGTGTGTTGGGATTTTCAAATTGAAGATCATACACAAAGGCATTCTAAAAGCGAATATCAGAGAACAAAAAATGAGAACATATAGCAAGCTTAAATTCTATCGGGATAAGTCATTTTGAAAGAAATGAAAATTTTAAAATAAATTTTTTGTTTTCGCACTTTTTTTCTCATTTCAAATCTTTAATGTTTTAAAAATCTATTTCGAAAATTTCGTTGGACTTTTTTTCAAAATTACTTAAACTATACAAGTAAAATTACTTTTTAAGTACTGAAAAAATTAAAATCACTATGAATGGCGGTGGCATTAAAAAGGTGAATCATGAAGGATAAACTTTTAAAAAATTAATATTTTTGAAAGTTTCGGAGATTATGATCTTTATAATTGACCTGACTTATTGTTAGAGAAGTTAAAATAAGCTTAACCATAAAACAAAACAGTTGGGTTTATGAACAGTAGATGATATAGGAGTTTATAACGATAATAGAATAGGAATTCTATAGATACAAATGAAATAACTCTCGTATAAATACTTATATATTTAAACTCTCAACTTAAAATTGTATGACTTTTCAGGCATTTGGCGTTCAAACAGTGGGAGGCACAGGTGCATTACGAGTTGGAGCCGACTTTTTAGTGAAATGTGCGAAGTTAAAGGTATTCTACATGGCTGACCCCTGCTGGCGTAAGTGCTCATCTTCTCTCATCTTTGGAACTTAGATAATGATTCAATTTCGAATATTGCCTTAAACCACAAAATTTCATTAGATAATTAATTTTCTATTACAAATAAAAATGCTGGAGACATTAACGTCCTTTCACGTGAAATATAATCCCTGCCATCAAGGGATTCAGTCAAGTGTTGAATGCAGTTGAAGTTCCACGATTCTTTGAAAAGTAAAATCACTCAAGCAGCAATGGCTTGGGGCAAGGTAGAGAAATTATCGATAATACAGAGAAATATCGAGGAAACCGCAATGTAGTCTGAAATCTGAAAATAATACATTCTCTCCCCCCCCCCCCTTCTCCCAATTAAACTTACAATATTGCACTGATAATGATCCAACTTTGAAATTTACAAATGTCCCTATACAACCACTGATAATCTCCAATAACAGGAAACTATATTACAGTCACACTTAGATAATCATTACCCAATCCAAAATAAGAAATAATTCTGCTTTTTAACACGCTGTTATTAGCTTTGTATGTATCTATGTATGAATCTTTAAATTCGATTTTCGACCACTTCAAAACGTTGGATTAATTTTAAATTTTGCACAGTAATTAAGAACCGATGACAATATAATAATTCAATAAGTTTGTCGCATTATCCTTACCATGATCTTCAGGATAAGCGATTTTTCATATTCAGAGACACGGTAGTGTTTTGTGCCAAGAACTACGTCGTGTACTAAGGCATAACTTAAATGAACATGACTTAAATTTGAGACAAGCATGCGACTATTGGAAGGAACAACTGGAGAGTTTTGAACACTTAATTAAAAAAATTAACTTAAAAAAAATTACAGTTTACAACAAAAATAATTAATAGTTTAAAAAACTAAAAGACACGTTTTTATAGAAAAGTGAACTAAAAAGTAGAAAATAATTTTAAATAAGTTTGAAATAAGAATAGAGTGATTAACAAGAAATTCCAAATTCAAGGAACAAAATTTTCTAAATCAAATCATGGACTATAACTGTATGCTAACTTTTATTTCTATTGTCCAAAACTGTTTCCATGTAATTCAAATTTAAAAATTTCTGACAAAGTGAAAGAAAAACTTAAATATTAAGGGCTCTTTGTCAACATTTTTTAAATTTGAATTACAGGGAAACTGGTTGGACAATTGAAATACAAGTTATAGCTTATGATTATTTTATTAGAAATTTTGTTGTTTGAATTTGAGATTTTTTCTTTAATTGCATACAAAAAATTACACAATACAAAATATAGTAATAATAATTAAAAAACAGAATTTTTTTTTTATTTTGGATAGGGTATGAGATAATTTTAGGAAAAAAAATCTTTATTTGTATTTTCAGAGGTAATTATAAGAAATAAAATAATTTTGAAACATTTAAATACAGTGCAAAAATAAAACATAGCTTGAGTTGATATCGAAATGGATTTTACGAGTACAACAATTTAAAATCTAAAATTGTATTCTTCTGCGATTCAATGTAGAGACTATTTTAACAAATGAGTTAACATCCCCGCAATTCACATTTATTTATAATTTTTTTTTTTATTTCTGTGTCAAAAGTATAAAATGGGGCGGGGGGGATTTTCATATAGATCCTCGTCGATTTTCTTAATATTAGTTATCGAAGCCACAATCAAACAAAAAACTTTTTCTTAAATTCATAGACGATTTTAACACCAATATATTTTTCTCTGCAGCCAGCCATCATCTTGTATTTCCATATGCTGGTTTCGCTATTTGCCGAATCTACAGATACTGGCATTCATTGAAGAGATGCCTGGATATAGAAGGTCTGTTGGAAGATTTACGTGTAAGTAGTTTTGGACGATTGAATTAAACCAAGAACAGTCATGACACAGGGGATTTGTGAACAAAATGCGACTGTCATCAGAACCAATTATTTCTAATTCGTGAGACATCACTTAAGGATGAAATAAGAAAGTATCAAGTTGAGGACCTTTAGAATTAAAAGATTGCTCTTTTACAAATAATTTAATTCCTTTTAAGCCATCATATGAATTATTACAATTTATAAATCTGAACATACTCTTTCCACCATTTATATCAATAATGCATAATCCAAATCGTAATATCCAACTTTGAAAACTTTATAAATTCTTGGTTATTTTAGTATTAAAAAAAACTTTCTCAAAACATCAGGTATTGAAATCCCAACAAATTTTGATTAAATGGACACCATAAGTCACCCATAAATAGATAATAATAATATTAATATGCAATTAAAAGTTAAAACTAGAGATAAAAGTTATAAGAGAGAAACAAAATTATGAAAGAGAAAAATGTTATAAAAGAGTGTAAAGTAAAGAAAAAAATATAAGTAAAGTAAAAAAAAAAGTTATAAAAGAGAAGTAAAAGTTATGGAAGAAAAAAAAAGTTATATAAGAGAGCAAAGTAAAAAAATATAAGTGAAATAAAAAGGTTATAAAAAAGAAAAAAAAAGTTATATAAGAGAGTAAAGTTAAAAAATATAAGTGAAGTAAAAGAATTTTATAAAAAAGAAAACATTATAAAAGAGAGTAAAGTAAAAATAAAGTTATAAAAGAGAGTAAAGTAAAAAAAAAAGTTGTAAAAGAGAGTAAAGTAAAAAAAAAGTTTTAAAAGAGAAATATTGAATAAAATGTAAGATCTTTTTATAATTTTTTTTATAGGTAGTATTTTTAAATATGTAATGTTTCAGGCGGCACCTCCTGGTTCGGTTGTGATTCTGCATGTCTGTGCTCACAATCCTACAGGAATCGACCCTTCAAAGGACCAATGGATTAAAATCGCCGATGTTATGCAGGTAATATTCAAGCAAATACATCTACGGTTTTGCATTAACAATCTTTCTAATCGGATGCAAATCATAAAGTACAATTTTTGAAAAATTTCAGAAAATTTTAGAACTAAAGTACTTGTCAATGAACAAATTTTGTATTCTTAAAACACATTCAATGTTAAACAATTGATTATTTAAAAACTAAGTACCACCTTTAATTTTTATTTCGATACATTTAATATTGAACATTTAAACTGAGATTTGTCTCTGCGCCATGGACCTAAAGTTTTGTTTTTGAGTTAAAATATTTGCCTGAGAATTGCCTTCAAACAAGTGAAAGGACAATAACAGTAATACAAATTCATTAACAAAATTTAAAGGTTATAATAACTGGGGTTTCTTCAAAGATTTTTTTAACTTTAAAAGGTTTTTATAAGCCAGCTTGTAAAAAATCTTAAAAAAATTATACATTTTTTAAGGGACTTTTTAAACTTAAGTTACACCTGATAAAATATTTAGCATGTTTTAAAGCAAAAATTTGGAAGATACTGTGGATCAAAAATAAAGTATTAGGTATATAGGGCAAGGACAGACTGACTCATCTAAAGTAATTTTAAAAAAAAAAAAATCTGCTCATTAGACATAACTTCCTATTTTCTTAAAACCAGAATAGTTCATTTAAATTTATTTTGCTCTATATAAAATAAATTTCAATTAGGTTTTCAGAATAATTAAAATATAGATTTATACTCTTCCATTATGTGCAGGTAATTCAAGCAAATTCAAATCAATGTAATTTTCTTAAGATCGTGGCATTAACTCCCAACTGAAGCTTGGAATTTTTGAATTATAAAATGCAAATTCACAATATTTTATATAACTTATTATATAAAAAAAAGCTAAATACTCTTATTTTGAGTATTTATTTTCTCATTAATTTATGCCACAATTCACATGCATTCAGATTTGAGTTATTATTAATAAAAAATTTGATAAAAAAAAGTATGGTTTCTTAAAAAAAAAAAAAAAAAAAACGGTACGCCGTACCGGCACATACCGGTCCCACTACCCCCCCCCCTGCTTAAGAGCTGATACCCATATTGATATAACTTAAAATTTAGCTTTACAATAAAACATTCAATGAAAGAATGTATCCTTTCAATTTGTTTTCCTAATTTTAAATACTCCAATTGTGGTTAACGTAGGAAATTGGTGGGCTTTTTTTAAGCGAGTTCTTAAAAAAATTAACTGTGTGGAAGATTAAAAAAACCTTTTCATAGGGAAACTAAAAAAATATTTACAAATCATTAATACATCTGAAAGTTTTCTTTGACAAGAATCAGTATCCGAAAAATACTCATAAGATTTTTTAAAAATTTCATCAGTATTTGTCTAAATTCTGAGAAATTGTCCTAAAAATAAGATTTTTCTAAAAGACAATTTAAATTAAGTGCTTTTTTTTATTTATCAAATCATATTTAATGATTTTGATGAGTTTAATTAAGATTTTTCTAAAATTTTTACTCATTTATTTGACAATTTTAATTAAGACTTTCCTAATAAGATTGCCCTAATTCGAAATATCAGATTTCTGCATTTTTCGGTCAAGACGCTTTAAACCATGTATACTTTTAAAGGAATTGTCTTTTTCAAATGATGGTTATAATGTGTTGTTTGACCCATTCTTCTCTCAGTGAATAATTTAAGTTCTCTGTTCTCTAGAAGGGACACCTGTTCCCTTTCTTTGACTGTGCCTACCAGGGAATCGCGTCCGGTGATCTCGACACGGATGTGTGGCCAGTCCGCTATTTCGTCTCCAGAGGTTTCGAGCTCGTCTGTGCACAGTCTTTCTCCAAGAACATGGGCCTCTACAGTAAGTGAATAACCTACAATAATAACCTACTTGAAAATTAACTGTTCAGTAATTACAGGGTCTTCTTAATTAAAGTATTGCTGTTTGTTTGTATTTGCAGCGGGTAATAATCAACAGATCATAAAATATAAGTACTAATAAGTGCTACTAGGGACGATCATGATAAAATTATTCCCAAAAATTATGAAGATTATAAAATAAGACATTAATAAAATTATAAAATAACAAATAAGAAAATTATAAAATAAGAAATTAATAAAATTATAAAATGACAAATTAATAACTAATAAAAAATAAATAAAATTATAAAATAACAAAACTTTTCAAAGAAAAACTAACAATCAAACTTTCGAAAATAACGCTTGAATAGCAATTATAGGACACACATTTATTAGATAATTTTCTTTTAGATCTAAAACGTCATTTACCACATTTTAATAGGGTTCGTTGCAAAGTTTGACCGTGCAAGTCCTTAAACTCCTACATTTCCATTCGGTTGCAAAAAATTTAACAGATGGTTTTTTTTTCCTTCCTTAGTAGCACACAATATTGCGAAACCACCGGATAAAACATCGTCGATATTGCCATTATTCCGATGGGCTACTAATACGGAGCAATTCTAGATTTCAGATATCATTTTCTCATAATCTCAGTTGCAAGTACACAAAAAATTTTCAAAATCTGTAGATTTTAACAAAATCCAAACTAAACGGAACATCTAGGATTTTTTTTTAAACACCTTGTATTTACAATGCTTTATTGTTGCCTGTCAGATGTTACCTATGCCTGAGGGTAGCTGCATATTTCAATAGTATTAGTTGTCCTTCATGCTTCAATTGCTTTTTATGAGAACACTTCGAGAGATGTTTTTGTTCCAGGAAAATTCTAGACAGCCTTAAACTGTAGGCCTCATATAGATGCGACACTTTTCTTAAGTGCGGTAGTAATGTACAAAGAATAGTATTGAAACATTCTGAAGAAAACTATTTTGGTCCAACACACTCTGAGGAACAAAGTTAAAGATCACCTTGTGCAACTTAAACAGCATGTTGTACATCTAAGCACAGTCTTTCCTTTCTTCAGAATGTATAACAACCTTCTATATGATTCAAGAAATTATTCCGTGATCCATTTATTAAATATTTCTTAAATAACAAATGAAAAAGTCCTTTATCCATTTAGTAAAGTTATTAGCTATCCATTTAGTAAAGTTATTAGCGATCCATTTAGTAAAGTTATTAGCGATCCATTTATGAGATAGTCCAAAAACTTTATACTTCTTGTGATTGTGGACGTAAATAGTGGTTTATTGTTGTTCGACAGGCGAGCGAGTGGGCAACTTAACCCTCGTCTTCAAGGATTCCAAAGTCATTCCAAACGTGCGTTCTCACATCATGATGATGATTCGGGGCAACTATTGCAATCCGCCGAGACATGGAGCAGGCATCGCAACCAGGATACTCACTGACAACAGGCTCATCGATGAGTGGTGAGTTTCATTCTTATTATTTGGTTACCTTTTATCCATGTGCTAACTAAGGAATAGTTATAAAATTTAAATTTAGCTTTCAAACAGATTATGGAATGATATTTTAAAGAGGTCTTACTTTATGGGCTGATTTGTTTACTGTGTCTATTAGGCACGACTTTCTTTAAAACTCAAAATTTCTAGGTACCTAAATTGACCAAAGGTCAATTACATTGCAATATTTCAAAAATATTTAATAAAATTGAAGGTTATTAAGTATGCATATTATTTTTATTTCTGTTCATTAAAATAACTTTCAAAGAAAATATTAAATCATTTCCCAATTTTCTTTCTAAACATTTGAATGAAAAAACACATTTTTATTTTATATCCTTTTCAAAATCTTTTTTTTTTTTTTTTAAATCTAAATAGTCAAATTATGAATTGCTGTTTTTTGTTAAATGCCCAGCTCTATCTTATGATTTAAGCTGTTTTGAGTCTAATAGTGAAATATTTTTAAATGAGGTTCATGATACGTTTCTCATCTGACCTCCTTGTCCATTATACTTATATCTGTCACAGGAAGAAGCAACTGAAGACTATCTCCATCCGGATCAAGAGAATGCGATGGGCCCTGAGAACCAAGCTCCAAGAGCTGGGAACACCAGGAAATTGGGATCACATCACAAGGCAGATTGGAATGTTCTGCTACTCCGGACTCACAGGTAAGACATTCAGATTAAAAACACTCAACGTTTTTGTTAGTGAGGATAAATATAGGCAAGCAATACATGTGTAAACCATTCCTTAAGAGAAGTCCTAATAAGGGTCATTCCCTATACTCACTATGTTACAATCTTCTAGCCCAGTGTATTTAGAAACTACTTTATATAAAACCTTGAAATTCGGTGAGTAGGAACGAAAAGGATATCTTAATGAAGTGACATAAATTTTAAACTCGGAAATAGCGACCAATAAATTTTATTTTATATTTGAAATACTTACGTTAATGCATATGCAGGCTTCACTTGGTTTTATCTATTGCTATTTTAATTTTCATTTATAATAGATAGACCTTAAATGAAAACAATTTATGTCATTTCATTAAGTAATCTGTTTCGTATCTGCTCAACAAATTTCAAGGTTTTCTACAAAGTATAGTCTCTTAATGAACTGGGCTAGAAGATTGTAACATGAATGATCCTTACTATACTAAACTCCAACTTAACTTGACATCACTAGACGATAGATCTTCACCGTGCTCATAAGCAATTAATCCATTTTAGAGGAGGGAAGACAGACATAATTCTCGCCAAACCTTATAGCCTTTTGTTCTCTACAGGGTTGTGGTTTGGCGAACATTATGCTTTGACGCCGCCAAAATGGATTAAATACCTTTGAGCATTGTGATGATCTACAGCCTAGTGATGTCAAGTTAAGTTGAAGTTTAGTATAGTAAGGATCATTCATGTTACAATCTTCTAGCCCAGTTCATTAAGAGACTATACTTTGTAGAAAACCTTGAAATTTGATGAACAGATACGAAACAGATTACTTAATGAAATGACATAAATTGTTTTCATTTAAGGTCTATCTATTATATCAAGTAAGATATTGTTGACTGAATCAATTTTACAATAATCCTTTTCTAATTTCAGAAGACCAGGTGAAATTCTTGATTCAAAACTACCACATCTACCTGCCAACAGCTGGAAGAATCAACATATGTGGTCTGAATGACAAGAACGTAGAATATGTTGCCAGGGCTATCCACGACGCAGTTCTGACCTTGCCATCCGACAATATGTGACTTTGATAAAATGGCCCTTTGGAGTGGCTTGTTGAGGCTCGAGATCTTTTCCCACCCATTGCACATTTAATGGGAAACTGTACCTTACCAATGAAGTTACTGTATGAAGGTAAAAGCCCCAGTGTTCGACCACTTAGTGAAGGAAATGACAGTTTCATTTTTTTTTTTATCTTAAAAGTTGAGAGCTTCTAGCACTGAAATACTTAATGAAAGTATACATATACTTGTTTATTGTTTTTATTTTTTTTATATTTTGTATTCCACATTGCAAAAATATCACCAATGTTCATTCACCATAAATTTTAGCCGCACCACAAATCGGCATACTAAATGGTCCAATACTCAGCATCCTTTTATTCCATTATTATGCAAACTAAATGGATATTTCTGAAAAAGAGGGATAAACTATGTGTATCAGTGAATATTAATGATTATTTCTTACAGTAAAAATACTTATTAACACGCTTTTATTAGTTTCACTTGTATGTTTGCTTGTAACCGACTCTTTTGGGCTCGATTTTGCCTTACCTCGAGCTATCAGATTTGATTCAAACTTTGCACACTTGTCAAAGACCGATGACAATACAATAATTCAATAAGTTTGTCGCTTTATCACAAGGATTAGCACGTGTTACCCTTGCGCCGTTAAATTCCAACCAACCAACCTTCTCCGGAATCGAATCCTGGTGTGCTGTTACCCGTTACAATCCCAGTAATCACAGAACCTATCATCGACAATTGATAAGGCAGACATTTGAAAGATTTGTCGTGGGCACGACGGTTATACAAAGCGTTTTTTTTAGTCGCATTATCCCTTATCAGGATCTTCAGGATTAGTGATTTTTCATATTCAGAGACACGGTGTGCCAAGTTATACGGCGTATACTAAGGTATACACATGACTTAAATTTGAGACAAGAATGTGACTATTGGCAGGAACAACTGGAGAGTTTTGTACACTTAACTAAAAAAAATTTATAGTTTACAGAAAAAATAATTAATAGTTTTAAAAACCAAAAAACATGCTTTAATAGAAAACTAAACTAAAAAGTAGAAAATAATTAATAGTTTATAAAACTAAAAAACACGCTTTAATAGAAAAGTGAACTAAAAAGTATAAAATAATTTTAAATAAGTTTGAAATAAGAATAGAGTGATTAACAAGAAATATTTATTTTGTCGTAAAAAAGCGTGGGATGCTTGATGTCAATTGTTGTAAATATTTAATGACAGATATTGTTAAAAGTAGAGCCATTATGAAAATATCTTAAAAAGCACTCCACGCTTTTTTATGACAAAATAAATATTTCTTGTTAAGCACTCTATTCTTATTTCAAACTTATTTAAAATTATTGTCTACTTTTTAGTTCACTTTTCTATTAAAGCGTGTTTTTTAGTTTTTTAAACTATTAATTATTTTTCTTTACTTACCAATACTCGATTTTATAAGAAAATTATTAAGCAATATATTGTGACGTGTTTTCATTCTGTTAAGCTTAAATAGTAGTGTTTTTTTTTGTTTTTTTTTTTAATGGAGGGTGGCTGAATACTGGAGCATGGCCAAACACAGCGGCTTTTACCGTAAGTTGTAAATTTTAAATTTATTTCATTTATTTTAAATGTGTTCATGAACTGTGATGTGTAATGCGGTATTTTTATTGTTTGAAAAGGAATATATGAGTATTGTAACCAAATCTTGGCTATAAATTACCATGTGTCACTGTGTGTGTATTTATGATTTTTTTTTTTTTTTTTGCTCTTTGCCTTTTCAGTTGAAGTGTTTGTAATTTAAATGTTTTAATAAAAAAGCTTTTGAATATTTCGTAAAGTGTTTATTTATTTATTTATTTATTTATTTATTTATTTATTTATTTATTTATTTATTTATTTATTTATTTATTTATTTATTTATTTATTTATTTATTTATTTATTTATTTATTTATTTATTTATTTATTTATTTATTTATTTATTTATTTATTTATTTATTTATTTATTTATTTATTTATTTATTTATTTATTTATTTATTCATTCATTTATTTATTTAAATGTGTTTAATGTAAGAACTTTAATAACATATTTAATAATTTCGTATAAAATAATTTTGTGATATTTGATTTAAAAAAACAATAATCCGAAAATCATTCTATTTGCATGTACTTGTCTCCTCATCTGTAGGATTTGCAGCTAAACTTTCCATCCTTGTTACTTAAAATTTTACTTCTGTATGATCTGTAGCCTCTGTCTCATACGAAACAATATATTTCCACAAGCTTTCTTACTTCCCCCATGCGCCCATCGACTAACGAACTCATCTTTAGAGTTAATAAAAAAAAGGTCAGTTAAAAAACAAAATGCTTTCATTCATGAAACTGCGGCTATAACATCGTTTTGGCAGTAGAATTCAAGATCTGAAGAGTTCCCACTATTTAAAGGAGTGGAACACACTTTTTTAGAGTGATGGGGGAGGAGGTAAATTCCCCATAAAATTAAACTTTTCCGTAATAGTCGAGTGAAGTGCAAATTTTTATGCATTCATGGAGCTGAATCATGTGTGGAGTAATTTTCAAATAGATTGGAATTCTCATTTTTAAGATATAATGAATTTTGAGGGTAAATATACTCGAATATCACCGAAATATAACAAAATAAGTAAGGTATCTTTTTTTAATGTATTTTTGTTCTTAATAAAAAGCAAAAATTTCAGATACCGTTATATTTTTTTCTCAGTTTGGGCTAAAGAAGGACCTCAGGGCCAAAGTAGCCCGCATTCACGGTAGTTTAAAACACTTATTTCTAAAATTTAATGAGTTTTTGGTGAAAAAAAATTCAAACTATGTGTGCGGAACATCGCACAACTTTCAACTACACTATAATACTGGTCACTAGATTTAATTTGCAGTGGAATAGTGCTATTACCATTTTCATATTTTCATTCATTTGAAAAAATGGTCCGTTTGAAGATACTTTTGGCAATAATTCTTACATGGGAAAAAAAATGTCGAATTTGGCGATGTACTTTCCGATAATTATTGCATTATCCATTCTTGTATAAGTGAAACAGAAGAGAATAAAAACCATTATTATTGAGCATTACTCAAGGGAAAACTCTATGCTAAAGACGGTCTATTTTCAACTTTTTATACCTTTATAGCATTTTTACAGGAGGTGGGGATGTTTAGAACACATTAAAAGGCATTACCATAGCGATTTTGATTAAAACCGTAAGAACCGATTAAAACCAATCGCTGAAAAATATTTTTTTTTTTATGTTTTCATATTTTGCGCATGCGCAATGTTGACTAAACCCTTAATGACAGATGACTTCCACTAACCTGTACACCAAATTTGAGCATCGTACGTCAATTCGTTCGGGAGTTATGCTGACCACGTACACACAGACATACATTTTTTCTAACCTAATTTTGAAAGTCAGGATGTTCCAAAACGTGGAGAAATGTAAAAAAAATCGAAACAATAAGTAACTAACCGAAAGCAATACTTTCATCACTCTATATTAAAATATGGTTAATTAAAAGTAAAAATCAGATATTTGAAGTAAAAATTCATAACACATGAAATTAAATTTTTAAGCAATTACTTAATATTTATTTTAATCGATTAATGCAATGTCATTAACTTGTTATGAGAAAAATACCAAATAAATCAGTAAACACCTTGCTTCGTGCTATAACTTATTGGCTACAGCAATTATCAACTAACTACTTTAACTACTTTAAAAAGTAATTTCTCATTTCGAACTCAGTTTCAGATATGACTTCTGTACTTAACACTGCATTAGAAATCTCTTGGATATTACCAAATACGAAACAAACACCTACATAACAATTTTTCTTAAAATTCTGATTATAATTAATTCACTTATCAACGCAACGTTATTTCGACAAAATGTTTCTTTTTTTTTAGAACGCATGCTGAATTTGCGTACCCCTTTATTTTCATGGAAGAATTCTTGTATCCCAGAAAGGCACAACACATTCCAAAAATGCATAATTTATTTTGCCTAATTCTAATTAATTAATTTGTTCACATGAAAGTTTAATTTAGATCCAGGCTTTACAGGAAAATAACTTTTTATTATGTAATGATATTTTTCATTAATTAATCAAGTGTTTATTTTTTTTTATCAGATACGCTTGGTTTTCGAAACATTAAAAATAAATTAAAATACTTCAAATAAGACTTTGGACTGGAAACGATTTTAATTTAGTTCTTTTGAAAAAAAAAAAATGATAATTTTAATTTATTAACTTTTCTATATATTTTGTTTGATCAGATTTAGAAATTAACATAAGCTGCTTTATCTTAATCTTAATTTTTAATCATCTAATGGTCTTTGTTTTAGCTGTCACATAACTCCCATAAAATATGCTCCATCTTTTATTTTTTATTACCCTTGAATTTATCGTATATGTCAATATATTCTATACAATAAATCAGGAAACCTGCTTTGAATATATTCATATACCTAAACGTGTTTATAACAGCGTTTAGAATTAATAATCATAAAATAAAAAACGCAAAGTATTTATTTTATTTTCCATGAACATTTTCTTTCATTTCATTTATAAAAACACTTGGGACAATTTTCGGTCCGTTTCGTGATTTTGACCCATACATTTTTATAAAAAAGGATGGAGGGGTAAAAATATGTTTTGTAATGGTTTTGGGATGTTTATTTTTTAAAAATCGTGTATTTTGGAAAGATGCTCGAGTTTCGGCATGGATTGAGCATGTTTATTTTTCTGACATTGGATTGTCCATGTTCATATTCCAACATTGGCCAATACCGCTGTGCTACCTGGTCTTATCGATGGCATGGGGAAAGAGAAACACCAGTTACAAATTAAACCCTAATAATTTATTCATATTGTAGCAGATAACTTTACCAATGGCCGACGGAAAAAGATTTTCAATCAAAAAAGAAAAGAATCCAACAGAAGTTTGAATATCTGCCTTGTAATTAACTATTGCTCTAACCATAATTAATAATTACCAAAAAATGAAACTTTTATAAATTATTCTTAATAGATAAGCAAAAAATACACAAAATGTTATGAAGATCTGCTAACTTTAAAATTAAATTTATATCTAAGCTTTTGAAGACTTCGATTTCTCATATTTTGATCAGAGGAAATTTTGTATTTATTAGTGCTGCCATCTATTAGACAAGACACAATATAATTTTTCAAATTTTACTTCCAATTAAAATTTTTAGGAGCGATTAAATTAGTATAAAAACTATTGTAGTATTTATCTAATGTGTTTGAAAAAAACTCTATGGGGGCAGGTAAAACATGAAAATCAACTTTTAGTATAAATATTATTACAAAAAGTTGTAAATTAATTAAAACTTTATCAGAGAAAGAATCTAAATAATTTTGTCATATTTTGCTTGTGAATTGCAGCAAAAAGGCTACTCCCAAAACCTTTTTAGAAGCTACAGCTTATGCGTTTGGGAAGAAGTCTATCGGGGTAGATAAAAATTAAAGCCTTAACTTTAAATATTATTACAAAATTGAGAATTTATTAAAACGTTATCAGTGGAAGAATCTGTATAAATAAGCATATTTTACTTAGGAATTAAAACTAAAAGATTCCAATAAAAATTTGTTCAAATAAATTCAATAATAAGAGTATTTAAATTGAAATCCAATTAGCTTAATTTCATTACCTTAAAAGTATATAAAATTAAAAGTTTCATAAAAACTAATTTCAACAATTGCATAAAAATAAGACTACTTAATCCTTTAAAGTATATTCCTCTAAAAATAAATTAGATTATTCAATTTTTTTAAGTTAAAAAAAAAAAATGCTTATTCAAAGGACAGATTACGGAGAGGGTAAAGTATTAATTATAAATATCAATTATAAGTTATCAGTTTAATATAAATACTGATTTAATATGACAATTTTTTGTTAATGTAAGGCATTGTTTAAATAATCAGTAATTTGATTCTATAACACTAAATTCTTAATTTCTAAGCAGTTTTAACGCAACCTTAAATGGATTATTCACTATGACTATTTTGGAGCAAAAAACTCCAATATGAAATTAGAAAAAAATCTTCACGTACAAGTACCTTTTGTGGATTAATACCAAATACAATATTTCATAAAAGTTACTTTTTATTTGTATACATTAAAAGAAAACTAATCAAAGTAATCAAAGATGGCAGCACTATACTAAATAAACTGAACATTGTCAAAACAGATATATAAAACATAATCTTAAATATCTACCCATAGATGGCAGCACGAATGGTTTAATTTATAATCTATCACTATGCAGGTATGAAGAAGAGGTTGACAAACTGAACTAGAATGTGTGCTATCAAGACCCATTATAAAAGGATACCGGTTTTAGACAGGTGTGTGTATACGTAATATTCTTCACCTTCTCTGGTCGTGATAGCCCACAGGATGTCTGGTCTGTTGCCTTCCCCTTCAAGAAAAAAATGTGTTCTGAAGTCCGATGACACACAGACTTAATGAGTGCGAAGGAGGCCGCCTTCGTTTAATGATTTTTCCTGCCTGTGTACCATTATTAACTCTTTTGAGTAAATGCTCAGAGATGAGATACGTGTGACACTTTAATTCATTTATATTGTTTAACAAAAAAATAATTATCATTAATAAATATTAAATCAATGTAGGTAAGTGCCAGGTAGAAGAAAGGAAGTGCGCTTGCACCCCTCTATCTTTTGAAAACTATAGAAAAGGATAAAGTGACCCAATTTACAGAAATAAAGAAGTGTAATACAGGCTATAAATTATTTATTTGAACAGAAAATCAATATAGAGTTTTTAATTATCATTTCATTAAGAAATCCATTTCCTATTTTTGAAAAATCATGGTTTGAACACAAACTTATGCCATATTGTACCCCCTTTTGTATTCATGTAAATAAAACTGCTGGCGCCAATGTTGGTTGGTTGTGTTTGAGGAGTTTCTGGAATAAGAGGTATTCGAGGCACAGGAACGTCGGTAGATCATTTGTACATTCTTAGAGGGCTTTCACTCAAGGTTCGATCGCTAGGCTTCATAGTGTGTATAGTCCCGCGTTATGTATTCAGAGTGGGACAAAGTAAATGGTGAATAATTTTAATAACTAAATAATAAAGCTGTTCACATAATTTTTTTTCGAAATTAATTTGAAAAGCTCATTAGATTGTTGTACTTATTATTATTTTTTTTTTTTATTTTTTTTTTTTTTTATTTCGTTAATATATATTTTACTAGTGGACTAAAAACTAAATGTAATTGATAAAGTAAAATAAATCAGCTATAAAAATAATGAATAATAATAAAAATACTGCTTAATATAGCTGTTATTATTTTTAAACTGTAATGAAATGCTCATTAATGATTCTTTTTAATGAGATTGTGATATTCAATATAATTCTAACTTGTCTATTTCTGTGCCCTCTTTGTTTATTTATCACATCCACAGCCGACCCAATACAATTCGTTTATTTGAGAGTAACTCGGGGCAGATGACGAGGGTTGAGGTCAGTTACTGAGCTGGCACTTTTCTCACCACATCCACCATAACATGAGAGGATTGAGGCAAAGACGGATTAAACTTGAAGCAGCCTCTTTTGTTCTGGACACCTAGCTGGTGTTTCTACTCAGGCAAGGCTCGAATAAGCTTTCCTGTTATGGATGATCCAGACAGACTACTGGGGGCACCCATGACATTATATATTGAATAGAGAAATAAGTATTTAAAATTGATTAAAAAATATAGTTATGTTGCGAAAGCAATATTTTTTCATACGAGGCAAAATACTTACTTGAAGAGTGCGTTAGCACGAGTCAAATGATTTACTCAGTTGGAAAAAGTTATTTCGTACGTGTGGCATACAATATTTTTTATAATCACGTGCAAAAATTATTTTCAATACATATATAAATATATATAATGTAGGCCCCTCCAGTCTATGAATCTCTTCTGAAAATAAGTAATTATAGTCGTCTATACCAAAACTATGTAAAATTTGAGCATGAGGCGTCCGAGCAAGTACTTTTTCCCACTAATATGGGAATGTTACTTTCCAGCACTCCTCATGATAAGCAGTTATTTTCGCCACAATTTACGATTAAGAAAAGTTTAATGTTTTGCACGTTGTTATAAAAAGTTACTTTATCGCACTCCTCGCGGTAAAGTGCAACATTTTCCACGATTGCTAATTAAATAAAGTTTAATTTGTTTGCACGTTGTTATAAAAAATATGTTACGGTAATTATCAAACAATAAAACAATAAGTATCTATATATATAGAAAACTAGATTGAAGAGAATAACTTTTAAATTCGATTAAAAGATATTTTTTTTAATTTAATGTGACATATATATATATATATATATATATATATATATATATATATATATATATATATATATATATATATATATATATATATATATATATATATATATATATATATATATGTGTGTGTGTGTGTGTGTGTGTGTGTGTGTGTGTGTGTGTGTGTGTGTGTGTGTGTGTGTGTGTATGTATTATAGTCGTCTGTCCGATAAGCTATTCGAATATTATTGTAATATTTCCATAGATTTTCTGTCAATCAATACTGTAAACAAGCATTGCGCATGTGCGGTTTCAAAGGTAATAAAGTGTTTGGATATCGAATGTAAGCATTGAGTCATAACAGACAATCGCACATTAAAATTCCCCGAAAACTTTCACATCATTTTGACGTTTGTTCATTTTTCTTTATATTCCCACGTATTTATTTATACATTTCCCTTAGTATTTGCCCTAGAATATCGAATTCCTTCTTTTGATTGTTTTTATTTTTGTTCATGCTCTGTCGAGGCCGTGCGCTAAACACCAAGTATTTTGCTGGATGCTCAGTTTCGCGCAAGATACTTGGTTTTTCGCTCACGGCCTCGGCTCTGTGTATCAAGTTTCATATTATTTAATCTATATTTGAATGCATATTTGTAATGTATATATTTTACAATTTACACCAGAAACGTTGCATTTCATTTGAGATTTTATTTCTTTGCTGGGTATTGTATTTCGATAGTGATTATGAAGTTGTTAAGGGGACATCAGGTAACTTTTTTCTCTGTGGACTAAAAAAAAATTTTGAAGAATGCAAAACTTTTTCGGTACATTTATAGTATAGAACTTTTCTTGGGGCAATTTCCTCTTTTTTTTCCTTTTTTTTTTTTTTTTTTTTTTTTTTTTTTCCCTCGAATAAAAGTGGTTTCTGACAGCAGGTTTTGTTTTAAGTTACATTTTAATTTCATTTTTCTTATTAATATTGATATTTTAACTTAATTTTATTATTGTTAATATTTTCATTTTCATTTTATTTTAGTTACGGTGTTTATGATTTTTATGCTTTTTTTTTTAACGCCAAATGAAAAAAAATCACCAAGGTTCCCATACTACTTTTGCTTGAATGTAAACTTGTATGTCCTTCAACGGGTACTCAGCAGTGCAGGGCCACACAGCTAGTAATATGATAAATATTATTTTAAAAAAAAATTTTACTCAAAGTTGTGAAATCCTATTAATTATTTCTGTCTACAAAATATGGTAAGTACGCATAAGTTTTTGTTCCAATAAAAACGATTTTTTGCTTTTACTAGAATATCTCGGTTATACTGCAACAAGTGAGAAAAATCCATTTTTATTTATTGCAAAGGTATTCTTTTTTTACGTTTGCAATTGCAAAGCAATAGGTTTTTTTAACCAATTCATACAGTTATAAATGTTCAATTAATTATTTTAATTGTCTGAACATAACATAAATATAATCACCATGACCAAACAAACACTGATATACAAAGCAAGAACTTTTTTTTTTCTTCTTATGAAAAGACATACAAGTATGGGTCAGCTCTATATAAAACTCCATCTACAATTCCATCTTCAAAGCTATTAACAAAAGTCCAAGTTTCTTTGACCCAAGGGTTTCTATTTATTTGTAGAAGAAAAACGTATACTTTCTCTTATAATCATATAAAACGACACCAAGTTAGATTAAACAATTCTGATCCCAATAAAAGCATAGGTCAATTTCATGTGGTCTCGTGCGTGATCTCTGAAAGAGAATAGCAAACACACAAAGACACCATAACTTAAAAAAAAAAAAAAAGGACATTACAAAATTTATTCGACTTTTCTCAGAATCTTAAATCAAAACAGTGAGAACTACTTTTTTGTCGAATGTTTGGAGAATAACATGACAGATTGCAGGATACCGAACAAAAGAATTCCTTTTGTCTAAAAGTTGTTTTGGCTTTCCTTTGTAGCCTGGCTTTTTTTTTTTTGTATGTATATATATATATATAAACTAGGATTTATTTACATTTTCAATTTTCTCGATTCGACCTTAGAAACGTCGAAGATTTTTTTATTATTTTAAAAGAACATCATGGCAGATGATTACAAAAACGACATGTTTTTATCCTCCAAATATATTTCTAAAACAGGAAAATATAAACAAATATTACACAAGCAATTACAGAAATCTAATTCTTATCATCTATTTCAATAGGACACTTGTTTTCCATCCATTCCATTCTTCATGTGAAAAAAAAAATCCCCTTAAAATTAAATAAAATGAATACAATTCTGATTTTTTTATTTTTAAAAATTTAAATTACTTTTTGAAGGCTGGTTCCACTTTCTTTAAAACAGACAATAGAATTTGGACTAATGGTTGAAATTACAATCCCTCGAACAATTTAAATTCTCTTTTCTTGTCCTGCGAACTCCATCATTTTATTTTAAGTTCATCATCCGGATGGCCTTGACTGCATCTTTTACCTTTGTTTGCATTAAAAAAAAAAAAAAAAAATGTAAAGGTGCTGATGTTTACGAAAAGCAGCACTAAGTGCTTATTTATATAGCAATTTTGTGCTCCTTTTCTTTATCTACTATAATTTGTTATGAAACTAGAATTCTTTTCAGCATTTTCAGATCCTCATTCTTAAAGTACAAACACCATCAACTTTTTTTTCACTATGAGCAAAAAACACCATCAGCAACAATGCAAGGCAGTATTTTGAGTGGGATTCTCTCCTCATATGAAAACAGTTGGGACACAAGGCCGTAGCTAGACTTTCATTTCCCTGGGATAGGGCGATAGAGAAGGGGGGGGGGGGAGATTGAAAAATATGTCTACCCATCTGGGGATATGCATAAATTACATCACACAAATTTTGTTTCTTTCTGCCCCTATGTCCACTGTCCAGCTCAATCACGTTTGATTAACCTCCTCCAGTGAAATTAAGTCACGTGGCGGCCACCCCTTCATTTCGTAGGAAATTAATTTTACCATTCCCAACTGTTTATGAAATTAAAAAAGAATTAATATTTATGTAGTTTTGTAATTAACTCAGAATAAACACAATTTAATAAAAGTTAACTTTATATAATGTGATTCTTGGTACTTTAAATTGAAAAAAATATATTCATCCCACAAAAGTCAAATTGTTGCCTCACGCGAGCGATCACTCCGATCCCCCTTTTCCATGTCACGGTCCATCACGTTGGATATAAACCCTTTCTCTGCAAGTGACGTGGATTATATACGTCCCCTCTAATCAAAATGAAAAGAGTTGTGAAAAACCAGCCAGTCAACTCACATTGTTTTTATTAAGCAGTTCAAAATTATATGTCCAGGAAATTTAATGTTTGGGGACAAACATAAATTACGTCCCGTGCAGAAGTGGTAGGGAGGGAGTTTGTCCAGCATGATGGACCTTGACACGGAAGGGGTGTGGAGTAATAGCTTGCGTGAATTAACAATTGAGGACTAAAAATGGAAAACGACTTAAGTACCAAAAAAATCGAAATTTTTTTTTTTACAGAAAAATGTCCTCAAGTCCAAGCTAAACAAAATGGAGAAAGCACAAAGTGCGAACTACAGTAACAATAGTTCAAATTCAATCTGGTTCTTAGTCATAGCCTTAAGTAACAATGTGAGAGTTTTTCATTTTCCCCCTCTCCTGAAAAATTTTCTTTTTTGAACTTAGGTCGTTTTGCATTTCAATTCCTCAATTTCACTTTTGTAGCGAAAATTTAATCAACACCTTTTTTTTTTTAATTTAATGTTTACAAAAAAAATTATCTTCAATCATTCAAGATCATTTTGATCAAGAAAGTTAATCTGCAATAAGATGAACTTAATTATCTCTGAATTAATTTAAAAGTTAGATAAATATACATTTTTTTTAAATTTTTGAAATTCATTAAAATTAATTCAATTAATTATTTAGGAGGAGGACTGACAACGTGATATAATTTTAGGAGAGAAGGAACAAAAAAGTCAAAATTGAGTGTGACGTAATTTTTATTTATATACTAAATAATTAGAAATATTTCGATGTATGTGCGAGGGGGGGAGGTAAACTCTGAAAACCCCTCCCCTGGTCATGGCTTTGTTGGTACATGCCAGTAACCAATCACAATACCACCTTTAAAAATCAATTTTACAGTCCAGTAACTAATCATAATTTAAATTTCTTTTTCTCATAACCATAGCAGTTGACTGTAATGCTGCCATGCATAATCTCGATAAATTTATTTTACATGAAGATAATCGTTTGGCAACTAATTTTAAATAGAGGTACCATTTAGGCCTTTTATTATATGGGATACACAATCCCAACAAGCTCGCTACTCACGCTTCAGTACGAACCTACTGGTGAGATATTTGCCAACCCAACGGATTTCCTGATCATTAAAAGTCCTCCATGCGGGCTTCATTAGCTCCTTGTGTTATAACGGATGCTCAGGATCAACTCGGGAGCATCGCCCGCCACTGACATTACACTCGATGCACATGGGGGAGGCCACTTGTTGTTAATGAGTCCAACAGTGGCGGCTATTCTGCTTTTTCTGAACAAAAGTAGTCTTTTGGAGAATGAAATGGAGAACAGGTCAGCTTGTTTGAGGTCCAGAAGGTCAGGTCGAGGTAATTAGGGTCGCTGTTTGAAAAGGATGGGTTGGTCAGAGGAGATTACGTATCAACGTTTGAATAAAATGATTTTGCTTAAGCTCAATGCGTGATTTATAAGTAAAGTTGTATTGGTTTTTTTTTTTATACAAGAAAATTCAGAATCAGAAAAAGTTGGCAATCAAAAAATTTACCTTTATCCTACACGGGTAAAAATGCATAAAAATAAGCACTTTTATTTTTATCAAATATATATAATTTATATTGTAATGAGACGAGTGTGACTCCGTTTAAATTTTGGAACTTAAATGTAACTTATCGAAATCCTGGATAAAAAATTGTGGGACTGGCAAAATACGAAAATGCGAAGCTTGACAATCGGTTTTAAATATCCATTTTTAGTTTTGAAGGAAAAAATATTTTGACGGTCTGGTACATGTATACGCTCAATTCCGTCCATTTTCTCTTAAACTCTGGTGTCCAGCACTCAGTTAAAATATCAAGATATAGACTGTTGAAATGTCAATGCAACATTTATTAATATCGCATACCCCTATAAAACACAATTACACCAGAAAAGTCTTATAAAATATTTCTCTTTCTCTAAAGTATCCTAATATTTTTAAGTAATATGTAGCTATGTAACAAAATCTTCTTGTTAGTATTTGTGCTAATTTTCTTCACTTTTCTCTTCACTTTTTTAATAACCATTATAAAGTATTCTTGTGATTTCTATTACATCATGATTTCAATTGAGATATGGATTCTATATCGTTCCAAATCAAATCAACAAAATTAAGTGGCATTTTGGCATCCGACCCTCTCAGAATTTAATATAAGTTATATATTCATTTTTATATTCATAAGGAAAAGGAAATACATTCATGTCTTACTTTCATTTGAGTTCATTATAAACGTCTGCGAAGATGAAGCAAAATTGAAAAACTTTACGTTTTTTGATTGACAAAAGGAACCACAGTTTTTTTTCTGTTTTTTTTCTTGGCAAGAGCATTTTCGGGTGAGGAGAGGGATATACAAAACGCACAGAAGAAGGGTGGAAGCCGGCTAAAGTTTTTGTTAGAAACTCAATTTTTAAAAAGAGTTAAATTTTGTAATTAATACTTACGGCAATTAATAGTTGTAACATTAATTTTCAGATGGAATGAAAACAATTTAAAATCGACATATTTCATGATTATTAAGATTTTCTTGATTTTTATTTCATTTTCCAAAGCCATGGGAATGAATGCAAATAGTACATTTTTTTTTGCAGTAGATCCATGATGGTTAGTTTTTAATGAGTAGAAACCTCAATTTTCTTGCTTCAAGTAAGATTGAATGAAGAATATTTTGCGAAGTTTTTAATATCGAGACTTTAACAATTTAATATTCAACCTTGTAATAAATGGTATTTTAATTACTTTGGGATAATGGAAACTACTGGTATGTTATTTATATGTTACTCAAACAACAATTTACAATATTAGAAAATTCCATGTTGGGTCCACCAATTTGACGATATTGCCGTCTACAACATGCAAATTCTAAAAAATTGACACCTTCCCTCTCCCTCCTAATCGCCACTGGTGCTTTGTACCCAACAAAATTTGGGTTAGTTTCAAAGGAAAATCACACGAAAAATAAACAAACGAGAAAAATTTAAAGTTTAAATTAGTCGACCAAGAAACTCTAAATTGAGAACTAGATATCTTTTATCCAATCCAAGGCTATTCTTTCTCGTCGTGTCTTTTTCGTTAAGATTGGTTCTAATGAAAATTTTCTGGTGCAAACCTGATCTAGACTACGATGGATCTAAAATAAGATGGAACACTTCAAGATCTGTTTGAAAGAAGAAATGCTTATCGGAAGGTCTTTTAAGGGGAAACACATTGCATCAGATACAGGAGAAAATTCAGAAAAATTATATCACGCAGACCGACATTTACAAGGTTTCTTCTATAACTTAATACAAAACAAGATCATCCAATCTGCATAGTCTTTTAAGCTCCTCTTCTTACTTTATTCAAGGCTTCACTTTTGATAACTGCCTTGATGGGAGTAATTAAAATCTTCTTCATTCATTGAATTTTGTGTGAAATATAATCTTACCAAAAACCACTTTTTAGCACCACTTTTCTTGTGTTCCAATTCACCCCAGAAATCTCAAAATCGGGACGAGGCAAAACATAAAATTTGTAAAATAAAAAGTTTTTAAAGCCAAGTTAAATTAAGTATGACATGCTGTGTGGGCTCTTATCTAAAAATATATAAGATAAGTTTATAATAAGTATGTACTTGTATTTAATCACTTGATAAGTTTTGGAGAGATAAAAACTCACTGGATTGTATGTACGCTGTTTCAGAATTTTTTTTAAAAAATCGACAATGTTGTCAACCCCACAAAACATATGTTCCGAGATTCCAAACACGCTAGCCAAATAAAATGTAATAAAACTATTTTATTTGTATAAAATAAGTTTCTTTGTAATTTCATGAAGTTTTGTTCCGATTAATTCCGCTGCTTCTATTCACCCAGTATTCCGGTATGTTTTTATTCACCCCGCATGTATGGTATATACCCCGTATTACGGACAGTCGCTTAAATTCAGATTGATTTGCAGAGTTTTATTAACATACAAGTGGCTTAATTCTCGGTGAGTAATTCTCATGATGTTCTCATAATGTTTATTTTTAAAAATAGACAGTCACTTTAGGTTCACCGCGTATTTGAATCGTTGCACATTTGATGGAGACGCATCGAAATGTCAAGAAATCACAGGACAGATTGTGTCCAAGTCAAATTGATGCAAGCGTAATCAGTGCGATGACAGATTCTGATGTTGTTGCCACTCACTCCACGGAAGTATAAAGTAACTTCTATTCATTTCCACGGGTATCGGTTACCTACTGATCCAAAAAGTTTCAACTAAACTTTTCTTTGTTAGTTCGCATCGACGGAACAGAACCAGGAATGGAGCACGTTGCAGGAGGACATTCTATTAAGTGCTCATCATATGGTTCAGTGGATGAGAAAGAATGTGTGTAGATTAAAAATCTGTGTTTTTGAATTGAAAACCTACTCGGCATTAAGTGTAGCATTCGGTGAAGCAAGCAATCTGTAGTTAAGGTTTTTCTGAAAGTTAGTTTATCTGCACAGCATCGGGAATGGAGAGCAGGAAGTGATATGCTAGGTTTGTTTGAGAATTTCTGATCACTTCAGATGAGTTTGTTAGCTAGAAGGGTTCGGACTTTTGCTAATAGTTGCGTAAGCTTTGTTTCCGCTATGCAACAAAATCGGAAGTGTTCCACAACGAAGTTAATATTTATTTTACTATTAAGTTATTTTCGTTTAATTAGAAATTGCATTCCATGATGCTTCAGTACATCCTGTTGTACAGCAAATAAAATTTCTCCAATTAAAATTCGGGACAAATTTTATGACACATTTCAGAATGCTGTGGTATATAAGTAAAATTATTTTAACTAGTGGGGCGTGTTTTCCATCCAGAGTTGATTAAAAGAAGTTGAACAACTTATTTTAATCAACTCTGGAGGGAAAATACTCCCCAATCATATAAAAATGTTCAATTTCACAAAAAAATGTTGCATGCCGAAAACACAGTAAAATACTGAATTAGCGATTGTTAACAATAAATGTAAGTTTTTAACTGCAGAAGTTTAATTATTTTAAATATTAGAATAATCCACTTTTTAACTATTATATATAATTTATTTTTGCTTTTAAAATAAATATTACAAAGAAATATACAAGTAGCAAAATTCAAAGTTAACAACTATGTGCCTGTATTTCATAAAAATTTAAAGTTTAATTTCAAGTGAATATAAAAGAGCCTTCACGAAATGACATTTACCTTTCTTGATTCTGGAAGAAGGAAAAGTTTGTACATTTTTAAAAACTAACAATAGTTGCACGTAAAAAATTTTTAAATTGTAACCTATATCATGAGGCGGATTTATTTGAATTACTCGATCTAGTGAAGATAAAAGCAACACCAGAAAGATTTTGTTGGACTATTACGCTACACTTAATCACGTTATAAGCTCTGAAACTATTAAGGTAATTTTATTAACTTGCATTTTTATACATGGTATCACAGTACTCTCTTAAGTTTTTAACTGATGAACTCCATGCATGAAAACGTCAAGTATCATCTTTGAAAAATTTTAGGCAAAATAAATCTTCACTTACTAATTATTTTCTGGCTTATCATCACGTTACTTAAATAGAAAACACAGAGTAAAAACAAAACTAATTAAATTTTATTTGTACCGACTTAAATCTTATAATAAGTAATATTCAACAGGAAATGGTTTATTAAATAATTTTTGGAGAACTTTAAAATGGATAAATACACCGCGTTGCATAATGATAGAACCACCATGTATTTTCAGCCTAGCATACAGTAATTGGAATAAATGATTGAAATAAATGTTTTTATTGAAAATATACAAAATAAGAATGACAATAACAAAGTAAAAACATTACTCATGTTTATATTTTCATGTAATAAAATAAAAAATACAAATTTTAGGTTGCAAAATGATAGAACCACTTTCAGTTAATACTTTGTAAGAGCACCCTTTTTGGTTATAAGTTCAAAAATTCGATTAGGCATGCTTTCGACTAAGCGTTTGAGTATATCTGCATTCAGATTTTCCCATTCTGTAATAATGGAGTCTTTCAATTCTTGAACCGTTGAATACTGCTTGCCGTTGGCGTATACGGCCCTGCTTAGAATACCCCAGACGTTTTACATGGGGTTCATGTCAGGAGAACAAGCAGGCCATTCGATTACCTGCACTCCGTTGTCCAGGAACCATTCCCAAGACGAATTTGCAACATGAATGCTAGCATTGTCCTGTTGGAACTTCCGAAATGGACCTCCAATTTCCTCTCCAAAAGGCAATTTTTTTTCTTCCAACAGGTCTTGATAGTCTATTGCTCTCATTCAACCAGTAGGGAAGGCAATGTTAGTCCGCCCAGCATTGCCAAATCCAGCCCAAACCATTAACGATCCTCCCCCACACTGTCTCTTAGAAAAAATGTGTGGCTCATTTCGGAGATCCCTACAATAGAATACCCACCCGTCAGGACCATCTAGATTGAATTGTTTTTCGTCGCTGAACACTACTTGAGTCCACTGTTCTTTCCAAGTCATGTGATTGCATCCTTTTTCGTTTGTGAAGATCTGTAAGTCTCGGTTGCGTTTTCATTTTCGTGTACTCAAGATGTTCGTTCCGCCGAGCTATTCTGGATAAAGTTGACTTGTGAACTTTGATGGTGGGGTCTCGTGATAGTCTGTTCAATGTTTCACCAGCCTTTAACTTCTTTACAACTAACCTTTCTTGCCGCTTTGTTAGCTTTCGAGGTCTTCCAGTGGATTTCTTTGTCCCATATTTGGATCCAAGAGGTAGAAAATTATTGACCACGTGTGGTGAACGCCCAATATGTCTTGCTATATTCGGTGAAGACAATCCTGCTTGGTTCAAAGCCGCAATTTGTCCTTTTTCAAAATCAGATAACGGTTTTTTCCTACCCATACTTAGTGACACCTTTTCAAATCAATAAACTATGCGTGCTCACAATAAATGCCAGTAAGGTTACGTTAGTTGATCAAACGAAGCTTTTATATACCTGTTTGTTGAAACCCAACTGCGCATGCTTCTCTGGGATCGATTATTCCACTAAAAAGTAGGGGTGGTACTATCATTTTGCAACCTAAAATTTGTATTTTTTATTTTATTACATGAAATTATAAACATGAGTAATGTTTTTACTTTGTTATTGTCATTCTTATTTTGTATATTTTCAATAAAAATATTTATTTCAATCATTTATTCCAATTACGTATGCTAGGCTGAAAATACTTGGTGGTTCTATCATTATGCAACGCGGTGTATTATACACAGACTTTCGATTAAATTCCCAATAGACATAAATTATGGGAGCACTTAAATAAAATACTCAACATTACTACTTATAAGCATTTAAAACTGATTAACGGTGCAGAGAACAACATTTTCTATTTGGTGCAGGTCTATGATTTCCTGTAAAGTTGTATTGCACGGTCTATTTTCCGTATGACTTTTATTCTGCAGTGTGCCTGCATCACAAATCCTTCTGACAATTTATAATTTATGAAAATCTTGACCGAAATTTTAAGAAAATTACCAAATACTGTCGCTCCAATAAAAAACAACCTACAGTGTTGCGAAAGGTCTATAAATTGTCTAGTTAAGAAATAAATGTTTAACAACTTGTAATTCGGTCTTTAGGTTTGGTTTCTTACAGACTGTTCTAGACAAATTAAGTTTAGCAAACCAAGATTTTCTTCCACATTTAATATGAATTTCTCATTTGCCTCTCTGAATCACTTTCTATCTCACTAATATTTATATGCATAAACGTGCAAAGGAAGCTCTACTTACAAAAATATTCAGTACTTCCGCCTTCTTTGTCTAAGAATTACACAATTGTAATTTTTTTTATGCATCAAGCCATTGAATTTATTATTTATACTTTTATTGAACGTAATTAATGAATACAGTATCGTTAGTCTCTTACACCTTACAGAGCAGGATAATTGTAATGAAGATGTCATTAAGTTGTTTTATGACACAGTAAATTGTCAACAATTAGTCGATTCGGTGCACATGAAGACAATACAAAACTGAAATGTAAATTCATTGTACAACATAAAATTTCTAGAGAAAAAAAATTAACCTTCCACACTCGGCCATAAACAAAACCCTTAACCAAGCCAGTACCTTAAGCACAGATTATATGCTTTACATTGCTTTCGGATACGTCACGACACCATACATGTATTTCAATTGGGAGACCTTCGAATCGAATGCAAATAAAAGCTCTTGACATTTGTGTGACAGTACAGTGACATCCTGCCTATTAGGGCTTTTGTACCATAACATCACGCAGCCTTCTTTTTGCCATCGCTTACTCCTTTATGGTGAGTCGGGTTAGCGTGCTTCACAGTGATACGCTTCAGAATGTGCACATGAATGAGACACCCACAGGTGTTTGGCCTCCATTGATGCTGTGTTTGGTAAACTGGGCGATGAAACATGGTGTAATTTTAGGTAGTCATCATCGAGCTTTGATCTAGTTAAATTTGAACAGGACTGAAATTAAAGACGGATCTAATAATATTGAATTATACGTAATTTTTTGACATTTGCTCTTTCTCAGTTTGACTATCAAACATATTTTTAATATGGTGCAATATTTTCTGTAGCTTGGTAGGAAAAAAATCTTTAGTTTTTTTTTTTTTTTTTTTTTTAATAATATGAGGTTTGTTAGATGATAGTTTTCTATCATAAGGTCAACATTGCCATGCTAAGCACAGAGATCGTTTCTGTATTTTTTTTTTTTTTTTTTTTTTTTTTTTTTTTTTTGGTCAAAGGTATAGTTACCAGGTGTATCTCCGTAATTTGTTCCATATAATGCTTAGGTTTAATAGTCGTATATGCATGGGAAATATTAAAAAAGCTAATAACTTAGTAAATAAGTTAGCATCAACTTCATGAAGTTCTTTGACTTAAAATCCAATTTCTCATTTTGAACTCAGTTACTGGCTTTTGTGCTTACTGATATGGCTTTTGAGCTTAGTACGGCAATAGACTAGGACCATACTGCGTTGTAACATTGTAACAACAAAGACATCTACAATTGTTTCTCTTAATTTTGCCTGGTCAATTAACAAGGCGTCGATAGTTGAACTAGCTCATCTCTCACTCAATTAACATCCATGTGAGGACATTAAAACTTTGACAGAGTTAACGTGAAGCAGTCATCATTATTCTAAAACACAATATTGTGCTATTGTTTTTGTTTGAAAAGATAGCGAAATGCTCTATGTTTACATTTTACAAACACAAATTTGTTGAACTAAGTCGAAGAGTTCAACAATAAAAAATTTCAAATGCCATCAAGCTTTAGCCATATTTCGGTTTTCAAATAATTTATATAAACTTTAATTTTGTTACTTTATGTGTTTGTAGCATTCAAATTTTCAGAGGATTAATTAACCCACTTTCCGTCATTCAATCAAGCTGCAACTTGGCAGGTAGTCTCATTGTCGATAACAATGCACTCTATCAAGTTTTAGATGCAAAAAAAAGTTAGTCAATGGCAAGGAATGGATTTTTTCTTCTTATTGATCGAACACTATGAGAACTCGATCTAAACTCAAAATCTCTTCAATAAAATGTGTAAAAGTTGCCAAGGCGTGTAAAGGGATATATAATAAAAACATTGTTTTATGGGTTCGTCTTACATGGCTATTTTAAATCAAGGACATTTTATCTGAAAACTTTAAATTAAATTAAATTAAATTAAATTAAATTAAATTAAATTAAATTAAATTAAATTAAATTAAATTAAATTAAATTAAATTAAATTAAATTAAATTAAATTAAATTAAATTAAATTAAATTAAATTAAATTAAATTAAATTAAATTAAATATCTACTTTATGCAGGTATGAGCAAAAATTAATTAAAAATAAATTTAAAATGCTGTCTCTTTCAGTCATTTAAACAGAACTTTCTTCAATGGTACTAATTAACGTAGATAACACGACACCTAATAAAATGTAGGTTTATGCGTAGCAATTGCATGTAAATGAAGTTTACTTTAAAGTGGGACGGCACGTTCTCTTTGCATGTCAATCGACTTTTTAAAATGTTACAATATGTGTTGCCACTAAAGCAATCCTAATGATGCGTTGTCGAATCCGTCTGTTTATCTTTGTCTCGAATAATTTTTAGATTAAGAGATAATTTATATCTTCCAGGCTTTATCGATCACGCTGGTTAGTATGTTCGTGATGCCGACATCAACATGCAAATGATTTTCAAAGCAGAATGTATAACTAAGTAGCTAGTTGCTGTTTTTTACATATACGTGTAGTATTTATTTCAGAGGAAGAATTCCAGACTGGGAAAAAACCTTAACAAAACGCGCCTAGAGGACATTTTTGAACTTCAAACATGGAGTAATGCCCGCTCCGATTGATTCTTAGTTGGTGCATTATGGTTTGATTGAAGAATGATATTTAGAGAGGCATGGGATTTTCTTATCCTTGGAGTTATAAAGAGACGGGTGGATTCGATGGATATTTTCTCATATTTCAGAATAAAGATAGAATGGCAAAGTAAATCGTGATCAATAGTTTGAATATTTTTTTAGGGATCGAAATAAGCAAAATGTGCCACATTTCTTAAAATGGATTCAGTTTCATAACTTTGGGTACTTATAATCGATCTGAAAATATTGTATTTATTTTTAGAAACACTCAACCTAACTTTAAAAATTATTTGAAAATAGCTGGTCACAGAACACCAGATACCTCTTTACCCTCTAGGGACCCTCTTTTTTCCCACAAAATATCGTATATTCATACTAAAAATAGCTTCTTTTTTTTAATTTCAATTTAAAGATAGATTATTTTTGCATACATTAATTTTTTATAATGACGTGCAAAAAATTGGACTTTATTTGATCATTTTTAATAAAATCGTGACGAAAGTAACACATTACTGAGAGGAGTGCGAGAAAATAACTTTCTAGCACTAGTTTGAAAAAGCACTTTCCCACACGCCTCTTGCGCAAATTTTGCATAGTTTTGGTATTGGAATGATATTTTAAGAAGAGATTCATTGACTGGAGTTGCCAACATTAGTTTATATATGTATAAAAAATACTTTTTGCACGTGATTATAAAAAATATTGTATGCAACATGTGGGAAATACTTTTTCGAATCCGGTAAATTATTTGATTCGTGCTATCGCACTTGTCAAATAAGCATTTTATCTCGCTTGAAAAAGTATTATTTTCCCAACTAGTTGCATAAATAACTATTTAGTATGGATCTGGGGGAAAATAGACCAATAAATTGTAACAAACACAATTCTTAAACGGAATGCTTGGGTCAAATATTTTGTAGCTTAAAAAGGAAAGTTGATGCCACTTTTACTGAAATTTAGAATTTAAACTTAGAATGATATGTAAGGGAACAGTTAAATATGTAAAACTTTTTACATATCTAACTGTAGCATCTAAAGTACAGCTGATTTTGGTATGGTTCGAATACCAGAAGGACAACCGATTTCTTCTTTTTTCACTGATATATTTGAGTATAATTTTCAATGAGTAGAATCTTCAAGAATTTTTTTGCTAACGTAAGAGAAATGTTACAATTAATCCTGCTTACGGGGAAAGTTGTAAGAGTTATAGGAGCATGTTGTGACATGAGTTAAAATGAGAAAACGTCAGAAGAAATTGCTTTTTTTACCCTCTTTGGTCAGCAACTATATCCATTTAATATTCTTATCAACATCGAGTAATCTTAATCACAATTCTGACATACAGATAAAGATTCTCCGCGAATACAGTCTTCATCAGCCCACCCTTCACAATGGTTGAGTTTAATCAACTTTTCATTTGGTATGCTGTTCGAAATATGGTCGCAGCATGATGCACATTTCGTCCACTTTAAATTCATTGTCGGGATTATGATGCTATAAATTATTTCTTCTATCTTCCAAGTTCTAACACGTCACAACTAGATCCAACATATTTTTTTTACAACTGAACACAAACGCTACCTCCATTTTAAAAACGCTATATCACGAGTTCCTTTACCCTTATTTTTCTTGTAACACGTTGCATTTCATAATTAAAATGGTATTTTGCTTGTGTGATTAATTGTAAAGATTGTCCTTGAGAATTTAAAAAAAGTACTTTCTTCATCAAAGAATAACAAAGTTCCACATTTTAAGCTGCGTTCAATATTCGATCCTATCGTTTTGTATACTTATTCAGCACTACACTTACCTCTGATAATATGCATTCCAGTGCTATGTGGTGATTGTAGCAAAGGTTATTTGGATTATTTTACAACTAAACCCTGCTACTTCTAGACCCTGTCTTCCCTATTGTTCCTTTTTATGTAAGACAAATTTTTATGTTTTAAGTATACCATTTTTAATTTTTCAAATAATTTTACTCAAATTAAAATGAGCAGGTGATTTTATTTTTGATCAATACCTTTTGCTCAGGAAATTTGCAAATATGCATCCCAAGGTCCATTCTGTTGAGGATACCACATTTCTAACTGATGATATTTTCAATTGCAGTCACACAGATCATCATGCCAAATTTGCAACTAAAAACTATTCAAGGATTTGAACCACTTATTTATTTCACATTTTGTCAATTGATATACTGCGTGCATTTAAGAAGATTGAAAAAATATACTTTCAATTTCGGAGTCAGTTTTGACTCCCATTACCGAAGAATCGCAAAAATCATTATGAGACTGGTAAACAAATAAATCAGAAAAATTACTCATTTCATATACTGCTAATAAAATCGATTATGCAGTCGTATTTCAAGATACACATAATTCTTCGTCTCCGTTATCTTAAAACTTCCCCATGTTACTAAAGGATTATTGTATGTATATTAAAATGAAACATTCTCATTTGTAACTTTTTAATGTACAAGAAAAGTTACTTTACAATTCTCAGAATTTTCAGTTGAAGCTAAAAAGTGTAATTTTTATAAAGTTCACCACTGAAACGTTTAATAAAACTAATATATAAATTATTAAATTCATTAATTGATTATGTGATATTTTTCATCGGTAAGAGAGACATATACAACTTTTACTTTCATTAAAAATCCCATTTTTAATGAGGGAAGCTTTTAATAAGGAAAATGGCTTGCATTAGATTATCACTATGTCAACCCAACATTATACTACAAGCACTTCAATCAAACTGATCATATTTACATTGATTGGAGAAGCTACAAATTGACAGAACTCCACTCAAAAGGAAGTTCTCAAAAGAAAAATTATTATGGTCTCTTTGAGCACGACAAGTGAGAACGATATAAATGTACGTAATGCACCATACCAAATAGAAAATATTGCACAAATCTTTTTAATAACTACCATTGTATCTCGGTCAGCAAAAGTATAACTACCTCCAATTCAATCATATGGATTTTGGTTATAACTAGCAAAATTTATTTTTCTTTTCACATGGATTATGATTATAACCAGTCACTTTATAATTTGCTTTTGTTCAATGGACAATTCCCGCATTTTTTAAAAACGAGTGAAATTAGTTTATATTTATGAAAAATTTCTTTCTGATGCCAAATATTCAAACGAAAGTTCTTTAAAAAAATTAGTTATTTAAATATTAAGAAAAGAAAATGCCCGAAAAGCTCGTCCTATTGCAGTCTGATTAAAACTCTACATTTTAGCTGTGACGTCAAAACTTACTTCCATTTCTATGGTTATCGTGAAATTTGTGCCAAATAATTGGTGTGAGTTTTTTAGACAATTGCCCAGCTATCCCGTGCCGGTTGGCGCGAGAAACTTGCAAAACTGGTTTCCGCTGCTGCGCTTCAAGCCAAGATTCAAGCCAAGTTCGGAACAAGTGAAGTCACATTAGCGTCGAGCCGAATGAGTAGTTTTTCCTGCTTAAATAAACCAGCGAACTTACGTTGCAAATTGAAGAAAAAAAGAAGGGAAAAAAAAGTGCAGTGAATAGAAATTTCTGTGTTTATGGACTTTTTGAAACATTTAGAATTGAATAAAAAAATAATATAAAAATGCGGCAATTGCCCATGTCCCTTACTGAATTATGTAACAAACTGAAAGTTTAGTCTTCACCGGCCCTATATTGATATTTCTTCTTAAACTACCTTCCCCTTTTGAAATTGAACATGATATTTTAAGCCATCCTTATGTGTTTAAGAAATCGTTCTGGGATGTATTTTTCTCGTGTTTAGATTAGTGTACTATTTGTGAAAATACTTTAATTTTTTAAACGATTCCCCTTTATCTACTAGTTCATTAAATTTTAAACTTGATAAGACAGATTTATTTTTCTTTAAATTATCTTTGGTTTTTTGGAGGGCAAAATCTAAATTAAACTAATTACGAAAGCTTTATATCAATTTGTAATTTCCTGTTTCTTGGTCAAAAGAGGAAAAATAATTGTTTGAATAGGATTCAACTTAATTATTACTGAGTAACTTTTCTCGTGCAAAGAAATTAATGAGATTTTGGTACAAATGCTATCAAATTAGCCTTGTATTTCAAGTATTAACATAAGACAAATTATTAAGATCAAGTATTAACACAAGCCAAGTAAATTAACATAAACCAAATTACAAATAAGCCCCTATGAATTTTCTTATTGTTCTTTTTACTGAAAAGAGTCAGTTTTGGTAATATTAATGTTGCATCAATATCGCTTATGATATATCTCCATTTTAGTTTAATTTTGCTATCTTTTAAGCATTTTTAAAATCCCCACCCATTAAGTTTTTATCTATAACAAAAATCCTTGTCTTTTTTTAAAAAGAGTTTTGTAATGAATGACTTTTTTTATATATATATACTTCTTTCCCAGTCGCATATCAAAAAGCTATATCAACTTTCGGGTTAGCTGGGAGGCCTGGGTTGTACTTAAAAAGTCCTTATTTACAAAGCAGACGGTCGTTCACTTCCTTTGAATGCTTCGAAAAAAATTTAAGGGTTATCTTCGAGGCAATACAACCATCCAGATCAAAAGTATAATAATAAATAAACTTCCCAATTTGGTTTAGAATCAACAAATCACAACCAGCTTAACCGGTCCTGGCCAACTATCCAGTTTTCGCGTTCATTTTTAAAAAAAAACTTTTTGTGAAGAAAAAAAAAGCAGTGGTTCGGCAGACAATTTCTTAGAAAACGGCTGGATCCAGTTTTCTCTTTATTTATATTCTAGGTCTTTTTTAATCTTTTAGTATTTAGTAGAGGGTAGAGCTGCGAGTTATAGGTGTGGCATGAACTTCATAAAATAAACCATTAGTGTTTGCAATGGATTATTTTTACTCTTTTTTTTATCTGACAGAAGCAGAACGTATGGTAATAATCCAAAAGACTACGGGTGTGGAACATCGCACTTTCAATTATTCTATAATAATGGTCATTGAATTGAAATTTGATGTGGTGTTACTTACCGTTTTCATATTTTCCCATTTTTAAATAAAAAGGGCCAGTGTATATTTTTGGCAATAATTTTCACATGGGCTAAAAATAAAATAAAAAAGGCCAAAAGGGTGAGATTGGGCATGTTATACGATAGACATTACATTGTCCTTTCTTGTGCGTGAAACAAAAGAAATCCATCGTTGATGGGCGATAACTCTCAAGGGCAGAAAACTCTGCGTTAAATACACTCGTTTTCTACTTTATACGCTTTTATCGCATTTCAACAGGGATTTTGGAGGTGATGACGATTAGAACAGCTTAAGAGGCATGAGCACAGTGATTTTAATCAAAATCATTTGAGCCATTTTTCAGAAACTGCTAAAAAACATGATTTTTTCACGATGGCTTATTTCAACCTAATGCGCATGCGCAATTTTGACGAAAATTTTAATGGTAGGTCCCATGGCCCCCACTAACCCCTTGAACTAAATTTGAACATCATTTGTCAATTTATTTGAGAGTTACGCCGACCACGTATACTCAGATAGACATTTTTCCTAAACCACTTTTTTGAAATCAGAATGTTCCCAAATGTAAAGAAATGCCACACACACACACACAAAAAAATATTTCTACCGAAAACCATACTTTTATTATCCTATGTTAATATATGGGCCTTTCGGCTGTCTGTTGCTATAGAAATTGTATCTTCCATAAATATAAAAATATTTAATCGATATTTATGAAACTCTAAAGAGACATTTGACTTGGGGTATTACTGAGTACTAATGAAAATTCAGGTATAGGTGAAAGCACCCCGATGCTCAAAAATCGAGATTTATGTTATTTTTAACATGGTAACAAGGAAGAGTGTTTGTAGTAGTCGGGGCGAAATTAATTTACAACAAAAAATATAAAATCCTCAGTTTTACTGTTATGTTCTGTTGCCGAAAATATTCCAAATTAATTAATTTAACTTTATTTAGTTTTAGCTGCTACTCTGGTGCAGTGAAAAGGTATAATAGGGTTATATATGTGTGTGTATAGAAACACTCTTATTTGAAACTAGCTGGGGGTGGGGGGGGGGGACAAAGCACAACTTTCAACTTTACTATAATACTGGTTACTATATTTAAATTTGCCAAATTGGCGGTAATTATTACATTATTTCTTTCAGGTGAGGGAAATTGAGAAAGAACAGTCATTGATAGGCATTGCTCAAGGGACATGGGCGCCCCCAGGAATATTTGCAAGGGCGTGTAAGACTAGATTTTTATCAAAATCATTAATTTTTTTAGAAAAGTAAATTAATAATTATGCATTATGAATAATAATCTTTGAGAATAGTTAAAATTTCTGGTATATATTTTTGAAAGCTCAACCCTGTTAAAGAGAAAAAAATACAAAATAGTAAAAATATTAAAATATATATTTTTAATGATTTTTTTTACATCATCCAACTAGATCTCACTGTATTCAAGAGACAGTGTTTAGAATAGAGGAACTCGAAGATGCAAAAATACAGAAGAGTAAAAAATTTTTACTTCTTCCAAGTTTCGGATATAATGGGGGGGAGGGGGGGGGGAATCAAAATGAAACACGAAGGCAGTAATGGAATATGGTCAATTGAATTCTAAAAATATATTTCAAGATAGTATATCTGATGACTTAAAAAATAAAACATTTTCCTAGAATTTTGAGAACTACACAGGAAATGATTATACAATAAAAAGAATAAATACTTCTACTCATCAGCCTCTAATAATAATAAAAAACAAGTGCCAGAAAATTGTCACGCAAGTAGCTATAAAAAACAACATAGCAAAGAAACAAAAGACTAAATTAATTGAAAAAAAAGAAAAAGAAAAAAAAAATGCTCATTGTAACATAAAAGTATAACCGGCATATGTGTTTTTTTTATCTTGGAATTTACATCTTTTCCCTCATTTTTTTTTAGATTTTCAAGAGCCAGGGGGGTGCAAGTGCACTTTCTTGCACCCTCCTGGGGGCGCCCATCTCAAGTGAAGATATGTTGAAGGCATTCGTGTTTGAACTTTTTATTCTTTTACATATATTCGCGGAAATTTCCAATTTAGAGATGCTTTTAAAATACTCTTTAGAAGGCCTTACCACAGTGATTTTAGTCAGAGTCGTATTTTTTTTGTGGGGGGGGGGGGGGATTTCTGAAAAATATAAATTTTTCAAATTTCAATAACAACCACACTATGCGCATTTTGACAAAAAAACCTTATTGACAAATCCCATGGCCCCTACCGAGCGTACAAAAGTGAAACACAGTAGGTTAACTCGTTCGGGAGCTATGCTGATCACAGACAGACACACAGACATTTCTTCTGAACAACTTTTTTTTTTAACTCAGGTCGTTCCAAAACGTGACAAATGCCTAAAAAGATAAGTTAGAGAGTTTTTTTTAGTCTATTTTTTAAATATACCCTATTTAGAAAAAGCTCAGAATTTCTCCGGACATCCAATTGTTTTTTTAAAGGTTAGTGATTTTTAAAGATATAAAAAATATAACATTTTATATTTATATAATTGTTGATAATGTAATTCTGAACTATGCTTATATAAACTAATATCCTTACCGAATATTTAGTATTTAAAAAAAAAAAAAATCCTTTTGATACTGAAGCAAATCAGGTACATTGGGAGAAGTAATTTCAAAGTAGAAAGTATACTGTAATTATAATTCATGAGTTATTATAATACTATATAAAAGCGTGGAACGATAATAATCATTAAGGAGAATATAAAAATTGTATAACAATGTTCCTTGGTAAGGATTAAACAAACTTTAAAGGACAAAAAATGCCAGAGTTGAATGCAATTTTGGATTGAATTTTGGATTGAATTTTTCGAGATTGAAAGCAAATTGCAGATTATTTAGGTGTATTGCAGCTACTTTTCTCTGAAGAGGTCAAATTAAAATGCATTTTACTACATCATCCTCACTTGAATCATTATCTTCAAGATGGGTTGGCCGATTCGCTTTCCCATCATTACCTAACATAATAGAAACATAGTTTCAATTTATAAAACTTCCAGAAAAAAAGTCACTCGAGTGTAATGACACAAAGTTTTGTTCGAACAGGTTCGTTCCACATTCTGTCGCGCACTCACGTTTCACGCATTTCCAACCTGTCCAAGGGAATGAATAATAAACTTTTGTTCTTTTCTTCGTTCACTCTTAATTGTTTGGTGGTTTCAATCGCAATTGATTATGAATTGTTGTGTGTCTTTTTAACAATTTTAATTGCTTATTCCAGTTCAACATATAGTCAAGTACGGTTGTTTGTGCTTCGAATACAAATGGCGAGGGAAATGACATTTTAATTGCAGCTCATTTTTCCAATCTTTTTTTTAAGTGTGAGCGATTGCGCATTTTGTAATTGCACACTTTTAACGGATAATTAATCGTAACATAATTAGAGTTCCTTTGTATCCTTTACACATAAGTGTTCTTTCAGTTATGCAATTCAACTTTTAGATTAGCGTAACGTGGGGTAAATAACATAAGTTTTTCAATTCTAAGTGTAAAAAAGTAACCCATAAAAATAAAATACAAATATTTACATCATATGTATTGCCAACTTTTATGTTATTTTATTTATTTTGAGTTCAGATGGAACTTTCAAAGTGTTTGACCACTACGAAGAAAAGATTCATGACATGCCATTGACTAACTTTTTTTCCGTCAACCTTTACAAGAGAAGATATCAGTCATTAAATGTATTCATTAAATATATCCAAATTGTAAATGCTGGGATACGACTTTGTTTCTGGATCTGATTGAAACGTTTGTAAAAACTCCTTATACTGATAGGCCCTAAAATGTGATGGAATGCATTATAAATGACAAGTAGTCAATCTGCAAAGTTTCAGTTCGAATGGATGACGGCAAGTGGGATGATTAACCTTTCGAAGATTTGCCAGCCATAAACCTAACTGAATACAAAGTATTGAAAAACAGTATATATTGTTTTAAAGCAAACATTTCTACCTAAAACTGCTTCGTTGGTCAAGGCAACAAAAACTAAAAAATTAACTTTAAATTATACATACAAAAAGCATTTGTTCAATAATTCTTAAACACCCCATAAAGTAGATTGATTAGAAATTAATATAAAATATAATTATATATTCCTATTTGTGTAAGCGTAAAAAGAATGAATCACAGCTGTAAGGTATAGCAACACAAACCTTTCACTGTAAAAAAATTTAAGTAATTACATTTACGATACATGGCAACAGCAAAATTTAAAAAACAAAAATCTATTGCAATTTCCTTTGATGAGTTGGTACCCCACTTTCTGAATTATTGTTTTCTAGTAAAGAAAAATATTAATAAATTAAAAAATATATATATTTTCACAATTTAGCTAAAATATAACGATGAAATAAATTTTGGAATAACCACTATAACTTTTTTTTTTTTTTTTTTTAAATATAAGATTCTTGGTTTAATACAAGCAAAGTTTTCGCAGAGTTGAAATTCAGACAGTAAATAAGGACGCGTTAAATTTATTCTTGATTACATTCAACTCTTTTTTCTATATATTTACTTTCAATGTCAAAGAAGGTATTTCATTTGGTCAAAAAATGAGTACGCACTTTGATTAGTGTTGTCATGGGACCTGTTATTAAGGTTTTTGTCACAATCGCGCTTACGGATAAGGTAGCTATCATTGAAAAGTTGTTTTTCAGCATACCAAAAAACACGGCTCCAACAATTTTGAACAAAGTGGCTGTTTTAATGCTTTTTAAGGTAATGTTAACATCCCCACCTACAAAATTTCCATAGAAATTTGAAATTAGCATAAGAAATTGAAAGCTAATGTCTTTAACTCGGAAGTTTTCTTCCCTTGTGCATTGTCAATCAACGACTTTTCCTTCTCTGTTTCGCTTATTCGAAAGGATAACGTAACCATTATCGAAAAACATCTCACCAGTTTTTTCCATTCTAACTTTTTTCTGGCCAATGTAATAATTATCATCAAACTGGCCATTTTTTAAAAAAATTTATAAAAATATGAAAACGGTAAATTACATCAGCCTATGTCAAATTTAAATGCAGTGACCAGTATTAAATGTAATTACTGTTTCATGTTCTACACCCTTAAATTTTTATCACCTGTATCCGATTGGCTATTTGTTCTTCTGGTCAATCACATTCATAAAAACGTTTTGAACATAATCACTACGGCTTCATTAGTAGCCGTTGCCACCAGATTTTGTTATCGAGGATAACAGAAAAAGTTTATTTTCACAGAAATAAATTGGGTCATTTATTAATTAATTCCTTTTCCGAAGGCGCTCCGAATCGTGATTAAAACATTTATAAATGAAGTCATAAAAATGTCAATCGAATCACATTTTTGTGGTCGGTTTGAATGCTACATACTCTAAATCGATCCATTCCCTACTTTTATCTTTTGTTCTTCTATCATATTACTTTTCATATTACTGAACCTGAAATTAAGTAGAAGGTAAAGAACCTTAAATAGAGTCTAGTATAAGGTACTGTGGTAAGATTTATTCAAATGGAGATATTGGAAATATAAAATTACTCGTCTGGCGCCACGTTTAGCTGTGACTATCACTAGGTATTTTTTAAAAACTAGTATGCAATATTTCTTTTTTTTTCCCTAGTGGTATTCAAACTTAATAACATTCATTTGTGTAATTCATTTCGTTTTCAAAACATGTAAAACCTGTTTTAGAGAGAGAGAGAGAGGCGATTGATTGAATTGGCTTATCGGCGTTCGATTTGGGAGACCCAAATTATGATGACCGATTAGTCAAGTTAAACGGTTCGACAACTATAACGGCAAAAGTGAAGTCTCAAAAGATTAAAACTGTGCGACTTAAAAAAAGTACTTTTCTCTTTCACTAGTACTAATAACTGCAATATTAAGGCGATTCTGATCTACTCATCCAACTCTGAATATGGAAATTATATGCGTCATAGGTCGTGCTCTAATTATAACCCAGAGGATTTTTCGAGTTGCTTTGAATTTCAGAAGTAGTTTCCTCAAGAGAAAAATCCCTTTTAAATCTTTAAAGATGTATTTTAAAAAACAATAGTTTTACTATGTCTGGAGAATCAAACTAGAAGCTCTAAATACAGATTATTCATAATTGAAGTTTACGTGTTTTATAAAAGCCAAAGCTCTCATTCATTGACTCATCATTAATTCTCTTACTTACCATATAATATCAACTCTGAGATTTGGAACAAACATCAAAAAGGACGAATATAGTGGGGGGAAAAAAAAGGGAAAAAAACGATTTCGATTAGTGAGAAGAAAGAGGGTCAAACACTCTAAATGGGAAATATTTCAATGCCTACTTCCCACAAACCCATTTCCTAAAAATTGTTGGGCAGGTTCCCAAAGCTTTGCGTGGGTAAAAAAAAAAAAAATCTCTCTTTATTTCAACCCTTACGAAATCAAAATCAGGTAAAACTTTAAAAATGTAGAATTTATTACAATTAAATTTCCATTAAGTTAAGATGCTGCAAATGTGAGTACACGTTTCAAGGTTGACTACAGTAACACTAAGCTATGATCGAAAAGGGGTAAAAAGTTCCAAATATGGCGTGTCCCAATTTTCTACTTCCCATAAAGCTAGGATTAATGTGTTTCTAAAGCTGCCGTGAAACTAAATTATTATGTTTTCGACTTACCGTTCTTTTAAAGAATCGAAAATAAACTAAACTTTTTAAACGAGGAAAACACAATGTCATTTATTCCAAAAAGAAGGTTGACAAAGTTTTCTTATGTTTCCAAGGTTATACGGAAAGTAAAATTAAGCTTTGGAGATTTTAATTTACCAACCCTAAAGGAATGTGTAAAGAGCAAAGTATTCCACGAATGGGATATTCCCTTTTATGCTTTCCTAATATACAGAACAATAGAATAGATCGAAAATTTAAAAAGTCTTAAAAATTAAAATTAGCCTATCGTAATTAAAAATGTCCATTCTCTAAGTTTAGAATAAGAACAAAACTCTTTAAATATGGAATTCTTCAATGCCTCACATCTCATATATCCAAAGAAGCTGAAAATAGGTAAAAATGTTTCAAAGTTCATTTTAAATAAGACGGATTGGGAATATCCCTTTTCAAGGGGAGTGCGGGGGGGGGGGGGGGAATTGGGAATATCCCTTTTCAAAAGGAGGGGGGGGGGCGCGTCAGGGATATCTGAATATAAATTTATAACAAATAACATGAGCCGTACAAACACACACCAAAACAGAGAATGATTAAATATAGAACCTTCAACTATTATTTTCAATACACCCCGAACTCTAAAAATGGATACACTTTCAATCTTACTACAAAGCTAACCTTATTTTTAATAAACGAACCTTTTGGGGATTAAAATGTAAACTCGAAATTTGATTTATTTCGTAGCCAACGTGGATATTCAGTGAGTAAAAATATATAAGTATTCTTTTTGGCACATTCTTTATTAAAAACTACATCAAATGATTGGAAAACCATATCGAGAAAGAGAGGCAATCTTATTATTTTAAAATCTCAAACTAAAATTTAAGTTATTGCGTTTCGTTTTAGTGGAGAAATGAAGTTGTGTTTTATATTAAAAAAAAACTTAAACTTTTTCATAGATGCAATTTCATTAATTGAAACACAATGATTGCATTGTTAACGTACAACTCATTAGAATTTTTTTAATAATTCAAATATTTTTAATTTTATTCCAAACAAAAGGATTCTTGATGTCTTCCATCTTGGATTTAAATGACCATGGCTCAACCTAATAACATTTGAGGAAACATGGCAAATCATTTAATCTCATGCATATAAATATGTCAAAACTTTGTCATCATATAATAAAAACTTAAAAGGAAAAATAACTATGTGTCAATTTTTATTTAAATTACTGTCAGCGATCATGTCTCGTAACATTCAATACAAATGCATTTAAGATGAATAAGCAATTGAATATCAATAATTTGGTAATCAAGGCAGAAATTTTAAAAATATTGACATGAATTATAAAATAATATTTTATAAATTTATTTTTAAACTAAACTCAATTATACTTGCTTTAAGAAAATTTTTCTCAATTAAAACGATTTTAGAACGTATATTTCAATCATATATATTATTTATATTTAGAAGTTAGAGGGAAATAAGAATATTTATTTTTTCAGACGCGAATTAGTTAAACCAGGTAAAACGTTTTAAATTTGTGTTCTATTGAAATTGTATTTAGCAAAATATTTAAACTCTAATATGATTATACCTCTACCTAGATGGAAGAAAAGTAAATATAAAAAAAAAAAAATGCGCGCTTCTTTCTTCCTCTCACTATATTTATATTGAAATAATATTTATTATTTTGTATCTGTTTTTTCCCCAGTGGTTGAGTCATTTGTTTGAAATATTTTTTTCCTTTTTTACTAAGGTAAATATATACAAGGTAATACAATAGAATTGCGACAGGTATTTTATTAAATAAACTTTAATTTTTTTTTCACAGTACAAAAAAAAAAAAAAAAAAAAAAAAAAAAATATTTTGAAAATTAAGTAGCAGTTAACATTTGTAATTATGTTGTATTGGATATGAAAATGATTTATTGTGAGAAAAGTATCATGGTTGTTTTGAATTTCTCAAAACATCGAAGTAACCATTTAAAAAAATTTGCTCGACTTAATTTTTTAAATTCTCCATAAAAAATGTGGAATAAATATAAGTAACATAAAAAGATAAGTAATTAAATGCGGAGAAAGTAAGTAGCAGTTAGTGGTTCAATCATCCGTCAGCATATAATAGAGGAGATACTGTTTAAGCATAAATAAAAAGCTGCCATATCACTTTATTTAAAAGATTTATCTGAAGGTATTCACACGCAGTGTGTCCTATATGTCCTCCAAAGTTATTTTCATGAGAGATAGCATAGAGATGTTGTATTTTATTGATTTTTAAATATATTTTTATTACAGTATACTATATAAGTATGCACGACGAGTGCTCCATATCTATCAACTAAAGTTGAGTAGAGCTAACGTACGTTATAAAGTTTTTAACAATTTTTATTGCGGTCAGTGTAAAAAGAAGACTTTTTTTTTTTTTTTTTTTAAATATTATAGCTTAAAATATATATCTTTCAAAAATATTTTCTCCTCTTACGTTGATTTAATCACAAAAGATAGCATTGAAGCATAATGTTCAGAAATTAAGTTTTTAATCTTTTCGTTTTATATAAACACTTCTTTAGAAAATTAAAAAAAGTTTAAATTTAGTATAAACAATTTTTAACTATGCTGGTTATTCAGCTATGCTGGTTAGGTTAACGTGAAATAGAGTAAGCACACCAACATCTTAACTAGTGTTAAAAATATTAATAAAAATTTTTTACAACTTTAATTTAAAATAAATTTAAAATTTTAAAAAGTATTGAAAACTTTAATGGGACTCAGTATCGTTCCATAAAAAAAATCATGTTTTTTTTCTTCTTTTTTTTTTTTTTTTTTTTTCTTTTTTTTTTTTTTTTTTTTTAATGTTTTAATGTGTTTCTTTGCCTTTCCAATTGATGCATTACTTTTGTTTGTACTCAAATTAGAAGTATGTTATATTTTGCTTAAAAATGACAACCTTCAACATAAACTAAGTAAGACTTTTACCTTTAACTTTTATTTTCTCTAAACGTGATATTTTAAACTTCAATGCACATTTTCTAACTAACTAGTAGATATATACTAGAAATTTTTTATTAATTGTAGTACATAACATACATATTAAATGGAGGTTACAAAATTTCCAGTCATTTTCTTAATTTAATTATTTCTTAAATATCAAATATTTGTACACGAAAGAGGCGTTTTTTGAAAAAAATTTGGAAAATTGATAAAAATTTAACAAGAAAAATTTTTATGATATATTTTACCAAACTTTAACCTCAGTTGATTTTGTAAATTATGTACTGCAATTTCTTAAGAAATAATTGGTATACCCTCTACTAGTTAGTTAGAAAAGATACATTGAAGTTTAAAACATCACTTTGAGAAAATCAAAGTTAAAGGTAAAAAGCTTATGTAGTTAATATTGATAATTTGCTTTTATAAAACAAAATGTAACATGCTTTTAATTTGACTAGAAACAAAAGTAATACATCAATGGAAAGGGAAAAAATACATAGAGTAAGATGAAATAAAAATCTCAAATTCGATTTATTTTTTATTTTTAAATTACTGAGTTCCCTTAAAGATTATTATTGCGGGTCCCAAAAGAGTTTAGGTGTAGTTATGCAAGTGGCATCAAAAATGATTTTTTTCCCTTGGAGAAACGAAACAAATACACAATTTAATTAAATTCAATCCTGGCACTTGCAGCCTCCAATAAGCGAATCCACAAACATCAGAATTCACTCCCATTGGCTGGCATGGCAGATAAACAATAAAAAGGGGTAAGTTGTTCTTCAGTTTCCGCAGTTGTTGCTAGAGCGATGTAGAAATCGCCGTCGGTCACAAAGATGCGGCCAGGGTGTAATGCCCCCTTGCGTGCTGGGTCTTTCTTCGAGAACATCAAAGAAATAAGAATATTCTTTTTTTTTCTCTGCTCCTTCTTATCTGGCTATTTCTTCTGGCCCGGAGAACAGGTTCTTTGGGTTTGGTCAGTGGCGAAAGCCTCGGAAAGACTTTCTCTGATCTTTTTGTAAATTTTGATATCCATCTTCGTCTTGTGGTTGATTTTATGGAATATTTCATTGCAGAAAATCTGTATTAAGGTTTGGTTGGTACACTCAACGATCTACTTTTTTACAACGGCTAATGGCACCGGGACTATAGCTTGACATAGATTTCGAATTCCAACGAACATACATGTCTAACTCAGGATTAGAATCCAGTAACTTTCGCATGCGAAGCCAGATCGCTAACCCCACAGCCATCAGGCGGGCACTGCATTAAGATTATATTGTGCCAAAAACGCTTTATAACAAGATTGCTGAGTAGTTTAAATGTTGAAATTGGAAGTCTTCTGGGAGATCTTTCAAGAGGGAACTACCACTACACATTTTCTCAAATGGATGAATACACAGAAAACACTCACCAAGCATCACGACGATTAAATGGAAAATATTAGTTCCCGTGACCCTCGTGGCTAAAAAAAAAAAAAAAAAAAAACGATACTAATTGTTGCCGAGCGAATATTCTGTGCTTCCAATTTAGAACTTTGTGATGGATATACCTATGGTATAATGTATGTAAAATATTATAAAAACATCTGAACATTTGAATAGTGCAATTGAACTATAGAAATGGAACCGCTTCATTGCTTCATTCAATCACTCCTCAAAAATTGGTGATTGTCGATTGGCGTGGGGTGAGTGACGATTGGCGAGTTCTCTCTCATGCTAGGCGCGTGTCTGCCTCTGAGTCAGAAATATAGTTAGATAAATTAGACAAAGCATTTTCACCAGGTTTCAAGACAAAGCACGCATTCAGTGCATACTTTTTAGATTTTCACTAATATAGTACACACTTAAACAAAACAAACGTTTCAAATAAGCCATTTTGTTAGCCACAAATAGTAAGTTAGGTTTATAAATACAAATAAACTATCTTTAGAAAGAAAAAAAGAAAGGAAAAAAAAAAAGTTCAAAACTTTAATATTCAAATAACTAACTTATTTTTGTATAATTTCCTGGTATTTCTTAAGCTATTTGTACTATTTGTCTCTATTAAGAAGCGTATAATGTGTAGGTTAAAATAAATCCATTTCAAAATCTAAACAGAATTTTCATCTATTCCCAGAATTCATTCAACAGTATCGTTCACGTTCATCATGCATATTTTCTCCAGGTGATGACATATCTATTTAGGAAATTAATTAACCTTTACAGGAATTGGTGTTTGCTAATTTTTTGGGTGAAATATATAAACATACTTGTGAAGATTTACTGCAGAAAATTATTTTATAAAGTAACGGGAAGCTGTGTATACTTAGTATTTACTTAGTATTCCCACAAAATGAAATTCCACAAATGTGCAATTTTCTATATTCACATGTTTTTCAGGCGGCTATGAAATTTCAGAGCTCTTTTGAAATTTTTCGAATTTAGAAATTATATAAAACAATTTAAATTTTTAAAAAACATTAAATTATATTTTCATGAAAAAATATCTGCATGAAATTAAATATTTTAACTGATGGCAGGGAAAAAATAGACTAATGTTGAACCTATGCATCGATTTTCAAACATAATGGTAAAATAATTAATACGTTTTTTAATTTTATTTCAAATTATGGTTTATTGAAGGGTAAACATAAATAACGTGAAACTTTTGTATTAAACAGATTTTCAGTTATTAATAATTAATAAATAAAATAATGATTAAAATTTAAAGTTTTTTTGTAATAAATTTCCAATAAATTTTCCATTCACGAAAGGAAAAAACAGTTTCTTTTTGTCGAATCTGACTTTTAGTAGACAAAATATTAGCGAATATGTGAAAGTATCGTACACTATACATTGAGCTTGAACGACCAAATTTATGAAAAGGCATAATGGATGGTAATGGCATTTAAGTATAATTAAGAGGTTTTCAAAAATATTTATGAGAAAAAAAAAATTAAATTCATTTCATTTGCCTCTTGATAGATACTAAGGGCATATTAAAAAAAATTATCTGTCAAAATGTTTTTCATGTATTCAGCATACCCTTATGGAATTTTCGAATTAGGGTGTATCTATTATGGGAAAATAGGGCAATGAAACATGACTTGTAATTTCTAAATGAGAAGGCCTTGTTTTTACAAGCTTTAGAGCTGTAGTTGACTTCCTTATAGGTTGATATAATTTGGTATCAAAATCAGCTCTAGTTGGACAGTTATGGGCTGTCCAATTAAAAAAACCTAGTATATAGCAAAATCATAAAAATGCCTTTTTTCTTCATTTATGAGATTTTTCTAACATATATTGAATGCACTAAGATGTCAATTCAGAAAAAAAAAATTTTTTTGAAGATTAAATTCTTTAAAAACTAGAACACCTATCCTTTTCTTACCAAAATCAATATATTTTTAGTTAAGGTGTTAGTACAATTTGAATCTTGAATAACAAAGTTAACTAGGGGTGTGAAACACTGCACAACTTTCAATGGTACTTAGTATTGGTCAATGCATTTAAATTTGTCATGGATGGATGTAATTTACCATTTTCATATTTCATTATTTAAATAAAAATGGTGATATTTATTACATTCGCAAAAATGAGCGGTATTTTTTTTTAGATAAATATTACATTATCATTTCATGTATGTGAAACAGAGGAGAAAAACGGCCGTTGATGAGCGATGCTCAAGGGAATTGATCTCTGAACCAAAGACATTCAATTATGCATTTTTTACGCCTGTATGCCATTTCTAGGGGAAATTTGTAAGTGGGATGCTTATAATCCTTAAAAGGTATCACCACTGTGATTCTGATCGAAATCGTTAGAGCCTTTTTTGGTACTTGTTGAAAAACATTAAACATAAATTTTTCACTCAAATATCTTATTAGCGAGCATGCGCAATTTTGACGAACACCTTAGTAACAAGTCCCATGGTTATAACTAGCATTTTGTTTTGTTTATATATTGGAGTGAAAAAAGTGATTTAATCAAAGATTGAGTTTTTTCTTTAGATTATATTGCAATTTATTGTGGTTGAATATTCGATTATTTTTAAGGGTTAGAATTTCTTTTCGTATTTGTATTTCCAATTTTAAACCATTAAATTAGTAATTACTGATTTTACAAATGAATTATAACAGATAATCCATTATATATCATCAAGCCTTTGTGGAAGAGGTGGGTCTTGTACATCTTAAATATTTCATTTTTGCATTTTTGTTGCCCTTAATTATTAGAAATGAGCAATAGGGAATTATTTTGTAAACTATCATAAATTAGAATTTGAACCTCTTTTTTCAAGTACAAAGATATTTTAGTACCTAAACACAATTAAATTTCATAGCAGGCATTAAGTTAAAAGAAAAGAAAAAAAATGTAGTTGAACTCTTAAAGTAGAAAAAAAAAATTATTTCATGGTTGTGGTAGTTTAAATTTTCAAATGTGTATGCCAGTTAACTCCAAAGAAACTGCTTTTAAGAATGAGTTAACTTGATAAAAATTATGAAAAAACACCTAGCATCATTTTTTTTTTTTTTTTTTTTTTTTTTTTTATGTGATTGCAAATTCGGCAAAATTTCCTATCAAACGTAATCTCATCTTCTAAATTTTGGACTGTTCTATGCAACCTGATCTGGTGCAAAGCTGGAATCCACGGCGCAGAATGGAATTGGGGAATCCAGCAAGCGCACTGTCACAAAACTATCGTGTAGAATTAATGGTGACGGCTGATGAATGTTAAATCCATCCAAGCCGCATGTCATCTCATAGTGTTTCGTGGAAAAGAAAAGAGATAGTTGCTGCTTCATCGTCTTACGAAGCTGTAACCCCAGCAACACAAATAAATTGGCCAATATCGCTCAATCATGGTCAATCCCGATGTGTGCCCTTGTAGACAGGCCGTTGCTACGAATTTTGACCAATCTCGTCCAGTGCTGGGTAAACTATACTGGAAGTTTTGAAATATTGGTGCAGAGTTTTAAAATTGAAATATATACATATAAATAAAAAAAAAAAGACGAAGGAATAAAAAATATGTTTCGTGAGGGTTTTGACTTGTTTATTTAAAAAAAAAAAAAAAAAAAAAAAAAAAAAAAAAAAAAAAAAAAAAAAATCGTGCATTTGGCCAATCTTCCCATAACCTCTGTTTCCGGCAAATAACACTATCTGGGAAATTACGGATTGCATTTGAAAATGCTGTTGCTAATAGTCCGAAAGGCGACTGCAAGTTTAAGTATCCCATCGAGCATCATTTTGATTTTTTTTTTAATGTAGAGAAAAGTGAGTAGATTACGAATCCACAGGTCTACCGTGAGGAAAATGGCCGAAACTAGACGAAAATCGACCTTCAACGAGTTAAAGTAAATCTGATTGCCAAATATGCCATAACTTGCCAAATAATGAGCATTCTTTTTTTTGTGATAACCCATCACTCTTTAATTTTGAATTTAAGAAGGTTGCAGACGATTCAAATATCTGGCGACGGTCTACTTGCATCTATTAAAAGTGAGCCAAGTTGGCAATAAATATTACGTCACTGATGACCTAACTGATGTCACCAATTTGGCTTACTTTTAAAATGTGCAAGTTTTCCCAGTCAGAGATTAGAAATCGTCCACTTCTTCATTGAAATATAAGTGCTGTGGGTTACCAGACGAAAAAATGTGTTCACTTTTTGGCAAGTTATGACATATTTGGTAATCGGATTTTGTTCAACTCATACAATGTCGATTTTGGAATAGTTTCGACCATTTTTGCCACTGCAGACCAGTGGATTAGCAATCTACTAACTTGTCGTCATATTCTTTAAAAAAAAAATTCAGAATGATTTTGGATGAGGTACCTAAACTCGCTCTATATTGTACCTAAACTCAGTCTATATTGTATTACGTTGCAGCATGGTCCTTGTGTAATCCTTGCACAATGAAAACTCTAACAACACAATCTAAAAATAAAAATGCGCAATTTGATTATTTTTATTTGTAGTTTAATGCGTCGATTTCCCGTTTCTTAAACTCCGAAGGTCCAATCCCCAAATCAACACTTCCCCACTACGTCTATCGAACAAGTTCCAGAAGCAAATCATACTCTGTTTTGCAACAGATTTCACAGATGAAGGAGCAAATTCTTAACCCGACAACCAAGTGCGTTAACCCGGCAGTACATTCGAGACGTTTGCAAAAGTGTGTGAAGAGTTGTGCTAATTATTATTTTCTATTGAAATCTCACCATAAAGATAAGGTCTGTTGAAGTTGAACAGACGTCATCACTAATGATGGATGGATACGTTTCGATAAGTAAGGATGTTTTCATAATGTATCTATAATACTCTTATTTGAACATGCGATAAGAAAAACTATCTAACTATGGGTAAAGAAAAATTATAAATTGAAATGCAAAAGACCTCCTCTATTGGTGAATGAAAGACATAATGCAAAGCGTGTGGCTTTAGTTCAGGTTTGTATAATCCATTGTCATAGTGACCAATTGAGTATATCAATTTACAACAAACTTCCCAAAATCAATATAATATTTTCTTCCAATCGAAAAAAAAAAAAAAAAAAAAAAAAAAAAAAAATCATTACTATTTTCTTCTACCGTAAAGTAGACACTTGAAGTAAATTAAAAACAAGTTCGATTCAATTTCAAAAATAAATTTTGGGAATGCTTTTAACTTTTTCTTTTAAAATTTCGGTTCTATTTCCTACTTATTTGGAAGGAAAGATTTGATATTTTTTGTTGTAGAATTATGTGAAAAACATAAATTGCGTTTATTTTTATTTTAAATATTTCTGGTCATTTCAGATAATAGTATCTGACAAAAATGTGAATGCGTTTTATATTTAAAGATATCTATTTAAAACTTTCAGATCCTGTATATACATGCAATGTAAATATGGCTTATAGCGGTTTTATACTTAAGTAATCCACTAATATTTTTCTTATTACGTTTTTCATGTTAACTCCATAAAAAATTATTGAAAGATTTTAGTTCTAATTATACTAATTTATCTCTAACTCTTCATTGAAGTCCAATATGGAATCATATTATGGGGTTTCTATTGAAATTTTTTTAATTTGAAACTGTCTTAATATGTGTATGACCCTTTATGAAAAAGTAACACGTATTTATAAAAAATCTTCCACCAAAATGCAACGGTACTTTACTCTTTTTTCATCAATTACTGTAAAATATATTGCCAGTATTCGGTTTTTTTTTTTTTTTCCCACTGTATCAATTTTAATGAAGAAATACATTTTAAATATTAGTAACATACAGTCACAACAAATAGTTAACAATAAGCAGGTACAACATCAGGAAATTCTCAACGATTTGAAGCAATATTTCGATCAATTTTGTAAAGAAAAAAAAAAAAAAAGAAAAAAAAAAGCATTGTAAAAGGTCTATGGGGCAGAGAAAAGAATGACGTTCAGTATTGATATTTAGGTTAAAAAAATAGAGAGTGGAGTACAAACAGGGACGACGCCAACGGGGGGCGTAGGGGGCGACTCGCCCCCCCAAAGTTTTAGAAAGTTGGACAGTCGGTAAATTTTCTAATTTTTGTCGAGATCTTTCTTTTTCTAAAATTGATCCACAATAAAATCGAATTGAATGAAAAAAAAAAAAATTTTGAACGAAAATATTAAAAATATCGGAATGCAGCGTGACCCGAGTTTGACGAATCGGCATTTTTACACAAGAAGTTTATAGTAAAGGAGTCTGTGTTTGTTTTTTTTGCCTCCTACAATGACAGACTGCCGAACTCAAATATTACCATATAAATATCTTCATTATCTCACCCCGTCAAAGTTTTTAGAAAGGCTGGTAGTTGGCAAATTTCTGAAATTTCTTCCCTTCTTTTAAAAATGCCTAGTGACGCATGTTGCAAAACATACTGAATGGAAAAAAGCACAAATAATTAAAATCATCGTTAGTATTACAAAATTGTGATCACAATGCGGTCTAAGTTGACGGTTGGATATTTTGAATTAGAGTAAGTATATCCTTTTTGGCAGGTTCATTAAAATAATCTAATCATTGATATCTTCACTGACATTAGATAACTTAGATGTGTTACAGAGATGATATACTTGTATTTGTGGTAAGTCAGATAATGCCTCAAAAACCATGACATATACATTAAACGTCATTTACATAAAGTATGTAATGTACGTCATATGAGTTAAAGGTTTTATACAAAATTTCAAAACACCAAAAATTTTGTATACGAAAATTGACCCGCATTTTACAAAGTTATTGCAGTTAATGTCAAGTAGAACTCCATAAATGATGTTATGTACAGGATGGTCATAAAGAAACTTTGCCAATATATGGACCTCTAGCAGCAGTCTTGTTCAACAGATCGAGATGAGATTTCAGGTATAGTTATTCAGAGATATATGAGGTCGGAATTCTATGAATTTCAGAAAAATGACGCTCATGATTAAACCGGTTATAGTTACGAATGGCAAAGCCTACTTTTTCCTATCGAAAAATTATCATCGCATGCGAAAACCCTAAAGAGCGTTGGAATGGTACGTGTATCACAAAAAACGGACGTGTTATGAACGCAAAAAATACAGATCTGCGAACTGCCAACAAAAACACAATCGGAGCAATGGAGGCCGCTCGCCAAATATTCAGCTAAGAAGACCGATTAAATTGCCTTTGATGGCACTCATGTGAACTTTGGCCTCTGCCAAATGCAAATTTCCATCGTTCGCCTCGATCGCGTTTTTGTTGGCCGTTCGCAGAGGCTTTTTTTTTTTTTTTTTTTTGTGTGTGTGCATAATGCGTCCTTTTTTTTTTTTTGTGATATACGAACCATTCCAACGCTCTGTAGGGTTTCCTCATGCGCTGAGCCTTTTGCGACAGAAAAAAGTAGGCGCTGTCATTCGAAAATTTCGAGTGTCTGTTACTATAACCATAACCAACCGTAAGCGCCATTTGTTGAAATTTACAGGATCCCGAGCTCATACCTGAAATCTTATCTCGATCTGCTGAATGAAACGGAAGCTAGAGGCCCATATATCGGCAAAGTTTCTTTATGACCACCTTGTACTTCATATATGGAAAATGCATTCTCAAAATAGTGCATGCCACATGTAAACTGGAAGGCGATATTGTATTTATTCCAACAAAATAATCTTTGGAAAAGTATTAAAAGGTTTATTATAATACTATCTAAAATTCTTAATGTTTCCCGTGTTCAAATAGCTGAGGCTCGCATTGTCTGGTACAACCAGGTTCAGTCTATTGCAAATTGTGAGTATCCTTTCACTCCTATCCTTGATTTCTGGCGCAGTTTGGCCATTGTGTTGCCTTCGCGCATAATAAATCTGAAAAACAACCAACCAACCTATTCTTGATTTCACCACTTTATACTTTAAACATCGGGGAAAAATTGTCTTTCAAATAAACTAAGATTTTTTAGTATACCTTTAAAAATATTTCAAATTGGATCAATAAATCCCAAATTAAGAACATATCCCTTACATGTGGGTAAGGGAAATGGGGGTGGGTTTTTGGGAATTTCATGTTGACAGTGACGTTTCTCTTGCTTTGAAGATCAAATGTGCAGCTTGTTCTTCCTCAAGATCGGAATAACACTGTAGATTTGAATACCTTCCTCCCCCCACCCCCCCCCCCCCTTTCCCACCTTTCGCAAAAAACACCACAGGTACTATTCCTTATATAGTTTGGATTGTTGTGTTAAAAATTATGACATGCTCTTTTATAGATCTGAATATTTTGTCACTAAATTCAATTCGAAGTTCAATTAGTTGCAAATAATTTACCTTTATCATATAAATATTATAGTTTAGTTTCATGCTAAAGTAATCCATTTTATTTTTACTTAGGAAAAAAAACACTATTGTTTTCAAGTATACTTTCCTTCTTGAACAAATGATTATTTTTCAAAAAACGAGAAATATTTGCTGAAAAACTACACCACATCAGTGAAAAACCACAAAAAAAATCATTAAATTAAATCCAGCAGTTTTGGTAGAAATATATACTCGAAGTAACTACTTTTAAGAAGTAGGTTCCTGGAATGAATTGTTACAAAAAAATTAAGTTTTACTATTAACACACATTTCAAGAAAAATCCAAATCTTTTCTTTTTTAGTTAGGAAAATGAGTTAAAAAGTATTTAAAAATAAATAATTAACAAAACGTTTTTAATAATTAATGTCTATTGCAATGCAATTATAGTGTCCATGAGCGCCTACAGATTATTTGCAGGGAGGTGTAAGGTGACAAAAGTTTTTGTTTAAACCTTGATTTTTCAAAGATGAGAATTGGATTTCCTAATTGGATGTTAGTTAAAAATTGTCCATTAATGTTCTGTTCAAATTGATAAATTAATATCTATATATTTTTTTTTTTTTTAATTTTACCACTTTTTTCCCCGCGTTACTTTATTTTTCGAAAGCCAGAGGGTAGGGAGTGCAAGTGCATTTTTTCTTAAGTCCCTGAAATTGTATTTATATAAAAATTGCAGTGCTTTGCGTCGGGAATTTTTTTGTAATAGCAATAATCCGCCAGAATTTTAAAAAGAAGAAATTTTTCATAATTTGTTTTTTGATTAACCTTTATACAATTCTTTATAAAGAAATGTCACCTATTTGATCAATAATTTTTATCTATTTAATTCCGTGTTAAAGTGCTATTTCCAACCACTTTTACACGTTTAATTAATTTTTTTCGAAACTGCAATTTGAAAATTAAAAAAAAAAGATGTATCGAAATGAAGAACTTGTACTACTTAGATTACTGAATTGATTTAAGATTGTGGGGAAAAATTCTATCTATCTGCAAGGAATAAATGTCTCTTCCCTCCACCCCCCTGCTCCCCCCTTCCAAAAAAAAAAAAAAAAAAAAAAAAAACGCTTCCAAAAATAATCTCCTTTGTTCGGAGAGGAAGGGGTAATTTACTGAAAAGAAATGAAAAATTAAATGAATTTGATGGAAATTTAATATAATGTAATGGGAATTTTCTTAAAATTTGACCTTAATTACGTATTAATAAAATGCCATAAAATATTAAAAATTGTTTAGACGGTAGTTTAAAAGTAATTAAAATTAATTGCACATAAATAAAATAATTCACAATTAAACAAAAAAATGCATTAACAATTAGTTTTACATTAATTAACAATTAATTATGCATTAATTATTCATATATTAATTAAAAATTATTTATAAGTTAATTTTACATTAATAAAAATTAGTTAGCGATTTATTAACGCCTTAATTTATATTTTCTACATTTACACTGGACATGCCTTGATTTCAGTCGGCAAAAGGATGTCTACGCCCCCCCAACCAAAATTCTTAGCGACGGCCTTGAGTACAAACTTCAAAATTAAAGCCATTTTACCTTCAAATTCACACAAATTTCAACAATGTGGAGGAGGGGGGGCGACGACTTTTCTCACCCCAAACATTTCTTCTGACGATCATCATAGTACACTCTTAAAGATTACATCATTGACATTTCCTCCATATCGGTGTTTGCATAATGCAGATGACCTACAAATTTCGAACACGCACTTTGCGCATAGCCCCTAATACAGCAAGTTCCATAGAATTTCCCAAAACTTTCGCCGGCAAATAGCCACACACGCGAGTCCCCTACCTCCCCCTTCCCCTTCTGAAAAAAGTAGGAAGGAGAAGGGAGAGGGGAGGGGAGAGTAGAGTTGGAACGATAGACTCAGCCAGGTGAGTCGAGAAGGTAAAACGAAGGTAGAGAAGGGGAGAAGGGGGAGACTTACCTACCTGCCACGTTAGTTCGGAAAGTCACTTTCCACCAATGAGGAGTCAGCACTCAGGTTAAGAAGTTTTTATTCCCTGTGAAGGGAAAATAAAGAGATGTGGGGATTTTTCGGATCAACAGGTTTCTCCGTCTTTCGTTTGGGGGAGGGATATTAGAGTCGCGCTTCTAATTTTTTTTTAATTTTATTTTTTTATTCTTATTATTATTTTAAAGAAATTATATTATACCCGAAAAGATGCTTTTTCGGATTCGAAGTTAATTTTAGAGCGGTGTTCCAAAAGGAAATATTGTCGGTTTTACTGAAAGGAAATTGTATGGTCTTCTCAATAATACCTATGCGGGTTTTCTTTCAAAAGACGAAATATAGATTAAACCTGTGTTTTGTAGAGGGTAAGATATTTTTTTTTGTAAAAGGCTTTCCTAGAGTTTTTTTTAATCTTTGCATACGGTATAACTTCAGTAGCCGAAATGCAATAGCGATCGAAATTTAAAAACAGTTTGTGAATTATATGATATTTGGAAATAAAAACAACTTTTTTTACAGAAATTACGAAAATTACTAGAATTATTCAAATTAAAGATAACAGCTATTATTGCAATATACAGAGGGAGAAAATTTATCTTTAATTCTTTGCTTTAAAAAATAACAGAAGAGTCAGCACACATGGCGTAAGAAAATAATATATACTCACCACAGCACATACAATAAAATCACCGACAATACAATTATCACGCAGAACAATAAATACATAAAAGTAATACAAGGGCATAAAAATGTGAGTGTATAATTTTTAGATGTTTTCTTATATATATAAGTATTATTTCATTAAATATTAATTTTCTTACCTATTCACCTATTCAATATTGTCTCAATATTTCTACTATATGGGTTTTCATAAATTCAATTTCAAATAAAAATTATTTTGAACACATTAGAATTATGATAAGGTTTCATACTAAGTAAATCCTAAATAAATTCAGATTCCATATAAAGTACTATCCTAAATAAGATTTTAACTTTTCCATCAAATATATATATATATATATATATATATATATATATATATATATATATATATATATATATATATATATATATATATATATATATATATATATATATATATATATATATATATATATATATATATATATATTTTTTTTTTTTTTAAATTACACTTAAAAATAACACTTTTTACAATAAATCCTTTTTATACATTGCAAATTTGATATGAAATTTCCATTTATTCCGCGATTTTGAACTCGAATTCTCATAGTATTTTATTACTCTGAACTTGACAACTATTAGACTACTAGAAAATCATTAATTCCGTGGCATTGACTAACTTTTTTATCCCAAAACTTGATACTATGAAGTGTCGTCGACAACAAGTCTATCTGCCAAGTTCCAGATCGATTAGATGACTGCGAGTGGGTTGATTTATATCTTTCCTATTTCTAGTTCAGTCAGACATAAGAGCTCTAGCTTTCTTAATCCTTTGAAGACTTGTCCACTAAAAACACTCACACAAACAAATCAAAGTTAACACATTCGCTGCCAATCACGCACCAGAGTGGATTGTCTTGTTACTCCCTAGTAGTCTGTCCTGACCAGACTGTACCCGATCGGATTTTCCATTCATGCTGGAATTAAACTGAAGCAACAAAATAACGTGTATTGAGACATAAATATCAAATATATCTTGTTTTCCTCTGTAAGGTTAGTTGGAAGCTTGTGTTTTTAAAACATAGTTTCTGGTAATTCCAGCAAAGAACGGCAACTCAGATCGGGTGCGGTCTGATCAGGACAGGCTACTGGGTTATAACTCAACATTCCATGCTGGAGCGTGATCAGCAGCGAATGTGTTAATAAAATGAATTTAAACATTACTTCCTTCGAGAAGTAAACGTATGAAATAACCAAAAACTACTCTGAATGGCAACGGCAATTATTTATGTTTTTTTATACACCACAATGTGAGTATTTAATGCACTTATACTTATAAAAGTTAATTAATAAAATGTTTTCATAAAGCTAGGTGCCTTTTTTTTTTTTTTTAATTCTAACTATTGTACAGCAATTTTAAGGTAATGCTTTTTTTTTTTGCCTATTTAGAACATTGCATAATGTCCACTACTCATTTCTCTGATCAACATTGCATTATGCTTGCAATTCCAAAAATTATACCCGTTTCAAAGAAATTGTAAATAAAAAAATTCTTAATTCTAAATAAATAATAATCGTATTTGTTTTCTATTTTAATAAAGATTAAAAGTCATGGAAAGCTAGAAGACAAAAAATATAATAAAAATATGTTTGTGTATTTTCGCTTTAGTGGTGTTTGTGTGGGTGAGTTTGCCTGAATATTGATGAAAGGGTGTCAGAAAGTACTTTTACACGCTAGCGCATGATTTGATAAGGAGATTCCTTGTTATGGATATTGCACGTAATAAAGATGTAAATATTTAGGGGTTAAAGTTAAATCGTATAAATATGAAATTAAAATTTTGATAAACTGAGTTTGAAATTAAGTAAAAAACTTCAAAACCACAATATATCGCTTTTGTGACGTCATAAAGTAGCGTATTTAAAAAAAAAAAATCATTGTGTAAAAGGTACACTTTTGCGTGCTTTTGTATAAGCAGAATAGCAAATCTATCATAGGTTTAGCATCAAAAATGACGATTTTTCAGAAGTCCACAATTATAAAATGTTTAAATAACTTTAATTAGTAAAAATTATTTTGACTTGCTGTTAAGTGACCTGTTTTGCCATAAAAACTCTTAAAAAATTTACTGTCAAAAGCCAAACCAAAAACTAACTTAAAACGAATTTCAGACCAGATATATATTTAAATTAACTTAATTATGAAAGTGTCGACATAACGGAATGATAATATTATCCTTATCTATTTTATCTTGACAACTGTATAAACCTTAGACAAGCAGATACGATATTCCTCAAATGCGTGAATCATAATCCTAGAGGCCGACCAAACGGTATAGTGGTTAGCGTGCTAGCTTCTAGACCGCGAGGTTGCGGGTTCGAGTCCCGTGTTGGCATGGGTGTTTGTAAATGTATGTTGGCTTGTCTAATGACGAAATGTTTCGGCGCATTATAGCCCTCGTGTTGCTGACGGCGCCAGATAATCTGAATACAACCAACCAACCAACCATAATCCTAGAGCCGACCAAACGGTATAGTGGTTAGCGTGCTAGCTTCTAGACCGCGAGGTTGCGGGTTCGAGTCCCGTGTTGGCATGGGTGTTTGTAAATGTACGTTGGCTTGTCTAATGACGAATGTTTCGGCGCATTATAGCCCTCGTGTTGCTGACGGCGCCAGATAATCTGAATACAACCAACCAACCATAATCCAGAGTCGTGAACGGTAATCTTACCACCCTGCTTAAAAATCAACTGCCTTTAAAAAATATTGAAAATGACTTTGTTTGTTTAGCCGGAAAATCCATAAACGAAGAATTAAAAAAAATTACTCTATATTAGATGAATGACAATCTAAACCTCTAAGATTGTTAATCTATCTAAAATTTTGCTATACACCCTAATTAAAATGGTGAGTTCCGAACCACAACGAGCATAACTAACCCGGGATTCGAACCCGGCACTTTTGACATGCGAGGCCGAAGCTCTAACCACACAGCTATCAGCTGGATCAAGTGTTACACGAGGATTATTACTTTGCATTGCCGAAACACCATCTAGACTTAAAGAAATGGCGTCCAAAATTCAAGCGAAGAATGTTCCATTCACAATGAACATTACTAGGTTACACTACAATTTAAAACTATTTTCAGATATGTGGACGATTGATTTGGTTTGTTTGTGCGCTCAACGACCTATACTTTTGCACAATAATGGCTAATCAGGCGGAACCTACAGCTTAACGTGGACTCCGAACCACAACGAACATCCATGCCTTACTCGGGATTTGAACCCGGCACCTTTAGCATGCAAAGCCAGAGCACTAAAAACACAGCCATCAGGTGGGCGTTGGACGATCGGACATGTATAATAATTAATTTTAAGTTTATGAAATCTGTGGTTATCATATTAGTCTTCACACACGCAAAAATATTTTTTATAGAATTTTCAATACCTGGGGATTAGAAAATATAAAAATAACTTTTATGAAATCGAAAACCCACTATCATAGACAATTGACAGATCGCAGCGTGAGTGACGAGGAAACACACGAATCTCCCCCCCCCCCCCCAAAAAAAAAAAGCCGAAACCCCGCACAACAGGTTCTGGGATACCCGTACGGGAAAAAAATAAAAATCACCCCAAAATAAAATAAAAAATACTAATAAAAAAAGAACCGTCGCCGCTCAGGTAGACGACTTCCAACAGGTAGGGATTTCCTTGCCTCGTGCGAGGGGAAAATAATCCCCGCTTACCTGTCGAGCATCAAACCACCTCACAAACAGGCGTCTCAGTGTTCAGGTTGCGGTAAAGGTTGGATGGTGTATGTGTTTGTCTGGTTGTTGGTTTCATCGTCTGCATATTTGTAGTGTTATCTTTTTATTTATACTCACCCCCCACCCCTTTCTTTCAAATTCACAATTCACCCCCTTCTGAAACTGGCGGGGTAACCCACAGCAACGCACTTGGGGTGACGGAATTTGTTCCCTAGTATTTTTGTTTTAAAAGAAAAGGTTTTAAACTTTTGTGGTGATGGCAAAATACCTGGTGGGGGTTTATACAGTGACGGCTGGTCCACACGAGGAGCTTGGATGTGATGAACAAGAGATTATCCTGTTTTCGTGGGTGGTGGTGGATCTCACTAACACAAAGGTAAGAAAAAAAGTTTTTAATTGTTAGAACGAGCTGTTTCAGATTAGGTAGAGCTTCTTTCCATGAACATATGGAATATAAACATGATGACGAACTAAGACGAGTTGTTATTCCTTTTTGAAATGATTCGTAGATATGTTATTGCAAAATGTAAAAAAAAAATAATGTTTTTGTTGCCAACATGAATTGAAGTTGTAGTGGAAAAATGCAGATGTTGTTTTGGCTTGCAAAATCGTTTGGCGAAATGCATTGAATTATTTCAGTATAACTTTTAAAATTGGGAAACATAATTTAAAATATTTTAGAAAACATAATATTTTTGGAAATGCTTGACACGAAAAACTTTTTTTATTTTTAAAAGTATATAGTATTGTTAACATTATGGAAATTGTGAAGGACAGTTTATTTCATCCGATGAAAAATCGTTTAGCGAAATATATTTACTTCAATCGCATTCTCTTTCTGTATATCACACGTGCTTCAGTTCTTTAGAATAAATATTGCAAGAAGTATTTTGAGATATTTCGAAAATCGAAATAATTCGGTCTGTATTTTTTCGTAATTTATAATTATATTGATAATTGTATACACATTAAGTATAACATTACACAAAAGTATAAACATTAAAATGTATTGAAATAATTGAATTTTACGAAATATGTAACATTTTTATTTATAGCAATCAATCCATTGTCGGATTTCTTTTGATTTTAGAAAATGGTAAAAAAAAAAATGCTAAAACTTAATATTCATTAGCTGAAAACTGTAATAACATTCACCCTCCTTCATTTATTGCTTGTTTAAGCTACGATTGCAATAGAAATAGTTTATTAATAATCGTTATAATAAGCTTACGTTTTTGAAAATTGCGTTGAAGTAATTATGCATCGATATGTAGAAATAACGAGTTCTAACAAATAAACTACCAATTGCATGGTGTGTCTTGGAATATTTTTGCAAACTTTTAATCTTGTAATATACTGGGATATGTCTATTTTGTCACTATTTTCTTTATGCACGTTCATATTACTATTTCTCATGCAAACATTATTTCTAATAACAAAACTGGAGATTTAAATCGCTGAACATGAAAATGGAGCAACTATAGTTACTTTTTCATTTGCGTGATACAAACTTTCCAAATGTTAATTGGTAAGTACGTAGCTTAGTGTTTGTACTTTATTTAAACATAAATAATGTATTGTCACATTACGTATAAAAGTATTATCGAAAATTTGACCCTTTTAAAACTAAAAATAAATTACTCGTTTAAAACCTTACTGTTTGTTTAGAGTGAAATTGAACTTATTTTTGTTGATTCTGTGTTGTGCAACCCTGTATCCAGGATTTTTTTTTCGGGAGGGTTATGATCGAAGATTTGATTAAATATATACAACAAGTTACACAAGTCCCGTTGGATCCCCGAGTCTACGGCCCTAATGTTGTGGTTTGGTAAATTTAATTTTTAAACTATAACTTTTAAACGCAATTAATAATGGATAATTTTAAATAAAAACCTTCATTTAAATTTAAAAAGGCATACTTGTTTATAGTTAATAATAGTCCAATGCAAAATATATAATAAATGCACCATAACTAATGCATCTCTAGCAATAATTTTGTATATATTCTTAATAGTTGTTTGGATCGATTACAATTCACAATTTCCAGATTGGTATTTATGGCGTTACTTCCTCATTTATCTCAGCTTTGGAACTATATTTGTAATTAAAAAAATAATTGTAACTTTTCATTGATTTGCATAAAATATGGCAAAATTCTCTTGAGAATCCGGGTTTGTATGCTTGTTGAAAAAAGCAATCAATTTTTCTTTCTTTTGCTAAATAACTCGTGAATTTGCCTTCACGTGATGACAGAAATTTCTTTAGATTTCAGGGTTTTAAATAGTTTTGTTTTCCTTTCTGCATGCACAATTCTTTGTAATGCTAAATTTTCATAATGTAACAGAATATAATGGACACACACTTCTATTTTTTTAAAGCTTTTTTGAAAATACGAAAAAATTTTCCTGCATTCGTAATTTGTGTTTCCCAATTTTGTCTTATGTTTCTTATTCAGAATCGGTAAAATCACAAGAAGTAATTAAAAATTGCTGAAAACCAATTTAAATCACGATGTAATAACGTCGGACAATGCTGTTGTTCATTTTAAAAAGCAAAATAATATTAATATCATTGAGAAACGTTTAAGAATTTTTCACGCAAATATCATTATTCTTCAATGCTGAATAGAAGCACACAAAATAAGGTTTCTATTTTTATAATTCCTCCAATATCAATTGTTGAAGACCATGTTAGCAAATAAAGTGACATATTGGTCGTAAATTTTTGGTTTCCTCTTCTGAAAAATTATTCACGGTTAGTGTGCATAACCACTTACTACAATAGAGAATAGACCACCTAGTCTATAAAACGGTCCCACTTTCAAAACTTCAAAGGATACGAAGTACAAAGGCTTTTAAGGAGGGAGAATAGGAAGGAGGGAACTTTATTCCCCTTGGCTGTGGTTACTATAACTTATCTTTTCAATTCTAAACATTCAGTTTGTGAATTAAATAAGCTTGCTTGAAGGTAATTGAGTGTAATAATTCATTTTAAAATTATTAGTGGTAGAAAACACGCTTTATTTATAAATTAGTTTATTTATAAAAATTCCTTATTTAAAAGAGACTCCAAAGTACGTTTTCTATTTGTAATTCAGTATTTTTCAAAAACACGTATATATTTTTTTTAAAGATCCAAACTTATATAATTTTTGGGGATTTTTTGGGGGGCATGGTCGCTTTTTCTCCATTTACACGAAATTAAAATTGTTAAATGGTATGTACCAATATAAAAGCTCAGATCTCTGCTTCTGATGAATGTTTATTTAAAATTACATTTTGCGTTATTTGATTGACAGTCGAAATTAACATTTTTATTTTGTTACTCTTCAAGATGGGACTCTATATGTATTAAAAGAAAAAATAGTATTTAGTTCTTTGTTAGCGGGGAAGCGTCAACTTAATGTATTATCATTATAACGGTGTAGTTACTTTAAACAAGATATTGATAAACCAAACTTAAGGGGACTTGGTACCCTTCAAACTTTTTTTATTTAGGCCTTTAAAATTATAATTTTTACATATTTAGAAGTATTGCTAAGGGAAAACTAAATTTTATTTAAAAAAAAGTTCACATAATGCTCTAAATTTTTTTTTAATTTTTAAAAAATTCATCAAATTTCAAATTCTATCTTTTTTATTTTTCAATATTTTTTCCTAATTTTTTTTTAAATGTTCCTTGTAATATACTCTAACTTTTTAGGCATCGAATTTAGAATAAGTAAAATAGTTTTCGAGAAAAACGATAATTACTCTATGTATATGTAAAAAAAAAAACGTACAAAACTGGTATTTTTCAACATTTAAATGTTAATTTTTTTTTTTTTTTTTTACTTTATTCAAAAGTAATGCCTATTTTTGTTAAATAGATATTAAGAATAACACACCAAAAATTTCAAGTCATTTCATTCATATTTGCTGAAGTTTTAGCATATTGAGTAAAAGATGGGAACTTCAAATATCACGAACTGAGAAAAATGAACTCGAAACATTGAAAGAGCTATTGCAGCAATGCTAAATTCTCCATAGAAGTATAGTTTTTCTGCAATTGCAGTTATCAGATCAGCTCAAAAACTTTCCAAAATAAGGAGAAGTTTTCAAAGATTATAAACACGCAAAAAATAAAAACTTGATAAGTCCCCTTAAATGGAAAAAAAAAAAGCAATTGGATAATCTGTGAAAGATGCGTGAGATACGTTTTAACACCAGACCGACCAGCTTCACGAGCCGTGTCGAGCTAAGTTCTGCTTTGCAAATCAAGTTTCATTATATCTCTCAGCAATAGTATGCAATGTCTAACTCTGATTAACTTTCAAAAAGTAGTTCCTCTAAACAATCTTATGTTGCGCATGAGTTCACTAGTTTTAAGAATACTCTTAAATCACTTCCGTGACTAATATATTTATAATTTTATCTCATTAGAATAAGTTTCTATACTGATCTGTTTTACATTAAAGCCCTGTTTTATAGAACACTTCATCGAATCTCCTATCTTCTACGTTATTTAGTTCAATCTGAAATTCGCCCGGGTGATAGAGTAATTGAAAAGAGTCCTAATTAGTTCTGGTTGGTCGTGGCCGAACACTTTGTAATGTTATGTTCCGATTATAAACTATATAGAAATTAAACAGGAATTGGAACTTTTAGCGTTTGTGTCTATTTCAAAAATATTTTTTTATTGTAGGTACTGTTTAAAAATATACGTTCGAAATCTTAATTTTAAAGAAAGTAAGCAATGGAATTAGTAGAATGTTCATTAAAATGCTTTTAAATAGGTTTCCTATACAGGTAAATAAGTACTCGGAAATTTGTCGTGAAATAAAACATTTTCTCTTTATATTTCTGAATGCGATAATAAAAATAAAAAAAGGTAATTTATTTTAACTTTAGAGTATGTTTTTCAAATAACACTGAAATACTCTAAATTTATTGTTTTGTTTGACAGTGTTCAAGGACATACTTCATCGTCATAACAATAGCGAATTGCTACGAATGGTAGTAGTGGTTTTGGGGCGGATACCTCTTGAAGTAGGGTACATATTTCAATGAAGGATAGCGAAGTGTAAAAGACATTATTTATTACAAGTAGCAGGTATATCAGGGATTAGTAACTAAGTTTTTTAATTAAAATCACTCCATTTTAAATTGAAAACTGTTGGGGGGCTTTTCTTTGATTCTATAGTCCTTTGAATTCACTTTGTATTTGGAGGTGATACTTAAGAACACATCCAAGTTATTATTATTATAATTATTTTTTATGACATTACAATCGTGTCCATTTGCTATCCTATTAAGAAATTATTTTATGTGCGGTGAAAAAATTTCAAATGTTAAACACCTATGTACTTTTTCTGTATCAAACCAAAATGTACTTTATTTAAAATATGTCTAACTACAGTGTTCCCTATTTGTATTACTGAACCGGCTCAAAGTTGTAGAACAATGTTCTTAAACACCCCAGAAACATTGCGGATAGATTTTAATAAACTTTAACTTGTCGACTCAACTTAAAAACATGCGGTAAACTTCGGAAATAAAATCTGTTCATTTATAAATTAAAAACAAAAAAATATTTCAAATGTTTGGATATAGTTGTTTAAATTTGATGTGAATAACTTTTACTTCCCAATACAAAATATTTTATGGCAAGTACTAACTTACTCTAATTAAAACGTACTTCTAAAAGAAATCACATTAAAACAAAAATATTTTAGTTAATAAAAGCCATCACAATATATCTTTAAATGGAATTTAAACGCGATATTATTTGTTCAGTTAATTACAAACGCTCACTTTATTTTCCACGCATACAACAGTCGACTGTGGCATCGCCATGCAGAAACTTCATTGAACAAGAGGTTGTGCAGCGTAAATCATTAGGTAGATATCATACCTTTTAATTCAAATAAATGAAATAATGAAATAATAACACCATTTGATTAACTTTTTATCAATTGATATAAAACGCAACTAGTTCTTAGTTAATTAGTTAATTTTTTTGTGAAGCACTGTGATAATTAGCAATATTTGCCTTTATTGCCATATCACTAAATACTTAAAGAAAATGTATCTTTAATATTATCTTCTTTTAAATAGTATTCTCATTTTTTGCTTTATATGACTATTTCATTTCTATTTGTAATCTATTTATAATACTTTGTATTCCTTTTAGGAATACAAACTATTATAAATAAATAATTTTTTTAATAACACTAATTTTAAGCATAAATCCATGTTTATAGTAAAATCATTTTGGGGAATATAATACTTCTAGTGTTATGTTTATAATGAACGTTTTTGGGGATTACCTTTAATATCATCTTATGCTTTCCAATAATATCAAAATAATCCATGACTTAACAAGTATTTCAAACCGCTATGAACATTTATATTCCTTGTAATGAGCTTCGGTTAACAAAATAGAAGACGAAAACATCGTTGAAATCATCTTTTTAATATTTGGACATTAAAGTATTCATTAATTTCATTCCTGAGTGCAGACAAGCTGTGCTATTTTCTTCTGGAAGTCAACTGAAGTTTTTCAATAACGTCCAATGTCCATCACAGATATTCTATTTTCAGTTGTTTTCAATTGATGAAGATGTGTTTACACCTATAAAAATTCTATTACGAAGTGCCTATAAATTCAGACATTTCACCTGGGAGAATTAACTGATAGCTATAGGTTATTATCGGAAATAATCGAAACATTCAACGTTGCCACAGAAATAAGTATTTTTTTCCCACTACACCATCAAATGTTATTAAAGATTTAATTCATACTAAAAGAACATGGACACTTCTGTATTACCTTCTGGGTTGGAAACAACTTCTTTGAGCAAATATACGTTTCTGTCCTAATGTTATTTTCCTTACGCAATAACTATCTTTGATCAGTATTAAAAAGGAACAGGAAGTTGAAGCCTTTATAGTCTAGTTTTCTTCTACATTTTTATATTCCATTAAAAAGTATTTCAATAGAAAAATGCTTATTTCTTCTATGCATTAAGGAGAAAATTGGAGTATTCTGGCAGATGTATGAAATTATAAATATAACTTTCGAGTCGATAAAATAAACTCCAGAGATAAATTTTTCCAATAAATTAGTTATTTATTTAAAGGGAAAAAAATCTATGTGGAATTGTTTTTTGTTTTTTCTTTCTTTTTTCTCCTTGAAATAGCAATTCAGTACTCGTCCTGTGAATAAATATTTATCTTTTCTTTGAAATGTTAACTCAACCGTAACAGACACGCCACTCCAAATATTCAACTGTCGCTTGTTCATCTTTATCATTTCAGAACTGAAAGGCCTATCATTGTTTTTCAATTTTGAAACATTTCCAGTCAATGTTTTCCAACTGCCAAAACCTAGAATGGAAATTATCTGTAATGTAGATAAAAAAAAAAAATTTCAACTAGAAAAAAGGTTTGCATTTTCAAATGTATTATACTCAGAGTGGCCACAGAACCGGGAAAACCTGGAAATTAGGGAAATGTCAGGGAGCTTCCTAATTCTGGAAAAAATCAGGGAAATGTCAGGGAACTTTTTAAAATTTCATGAAAATCAGGAAAATTTGGTATTGCTTAAGGCACGTTCATCCATATTTTGGCGCTATTTACATGGAGATTTGTAGTGGTAAGCCATTAGACGTTTAATGTTACGGAATAATTTAAACTTGTCATTATTATCAAAACTATTTTTTTTTTTAAATTGCATATTATCTCTTTAGCATACATGTTCTATTTGACCAGGGTGTCTAGACATCTGGAAAACTTAAGAAAATTGGGGAAATTTGGAAAAAAAGTTTGCCCTAAAATCGGGGAATTTTTTAGGAATCTGTCAGGAAAATCAGGGAACTTTTTATCCTGAATTTTGTGGTCACCCTGATATTGATAAAACATACACACATCTACCTGTTTCTAGCATTTTGAGAAGTTATTAGTTGTGGTGTTTGTGATATTTCGCAATTATTCCTCTATGAAGGTTACGTGCATTAAATTGCAATTTCTTTCAATCGCTTCAACTAAAACGTGCAGTGTCAGCCTACATGATAACTCAAGCACATGACACGAAAATTTTTTTTGCTAATAATGAAAACATAATTCTAAGAGGACTGAACCACTAGTAGGCTAGGTCTCTTAAATTTTTTTTTTTTTTCTTGAAATTTCACTTGAATAGCAGGGAAATCGCGATAAATTGCGCCACTTTATTTTTGTATTTTATTTATAAAAAGTAGTCAAGTTTAAAGAAAAAAAATTCAAAGAATGCATTTATAGTTAATGTCTAGGATAATTGAACGTATTTTGTTCAGCATGTATTTTATTGTCAAAAAGTAAATATTTCTTTATTATATTTAGATTATTGATATTAGTCTACAAAAATATGAGAGAATAAAAAATCAGCAAAAAGGGACTGGAATTTTGTTTTGGTACTTTCTAGTACCAATCATCCCTTGCGGCTTTCCGTCAGAGACGACGTTCTGTTTTTAATATTTTAAACTACCCAGACCATTTTAATAATGACTATCTTATCACCTGTGTGGAGGATGACAGCTGCTATAAGTGCGATTAGGGAATTATCTATCAATCGCGCACTCCTTCCGTGAGCAGCTTCTGCTTTATTATTATCAACAACGCTATCTACCTCTCACGTTTTGTTTGGAGATTCCCGACATCGCAAGTTCTCTGGGGGCGGCCATCTTGATTCCGTGATGTCACTCGTCAGTAAGATCACCTGCGCATGTCCCGCGAGTTGCCGCTGAGTGAAACTTTAGAGGGGTTGTATAAAAGAAAATATTACGTAGATATAAAAAAAAAATTACGATTTCAAAGGTAGATTCAGTAGAGGGGGAATAGTAGCATGGCTCCTCCTCCTCTTCTAGAAGAAGCACATATTTTCTTACAATTTCCAACATATTGCAATTTTTTTTTTTTTATTCTCATGAACCCCACTATTCCACTTTTTTGCTCATTAATTTTCCAAGGATATTATTCATCTTTTATGGTATGTGATTTTCTTACCTTTTGATTTATGCCTATTAATTTGCACTGAAAATCGAAAGTTAAAAGTTATTTTTATAACGCAAGTTTAATTAAATTTAAATTTGGCATGCAAAAGGGTATTTTTAAACTGCAGTCATTTTAACAATGGCGATATTATTTTTTGTGAAAATCAAGCAGACATAGTTGCTGCGGCTTAAAAATTCATAACATTAAGAATTCGGGGTTCTGAATACGCTTGGAAGAAACATCGTTTAAACTCCTGCGTCTGTTGCATTTTCAAACCAAGATATGAAACTTATGTTAATAATGATAGTTTTGAACAAGAATTTTGCACGGAGACATATGAAGATTTTTGCTCAGCTCTTAATCCCTCTTTAGAAAAATTAAAAACATATGGAAATGTATTATCAATTTTAATGAGTATGCAATTTATAAATCTATTATTCGACGAAATTTTGATACACAGTTAGGAAATAAAGAGCATTGCACATGGAGGAAAAAACGTATAAAATCAAATTATTTAAAATCGTAAATCAAAAAGTAATATATTTTATAAACATTCAGTAGAGAAATTTTGGGTGATAATTGAGAATTGAAAGGGTTATTCCTTATATTAGATTGTTATTCCTACATTGTCTGAATTATATAAAAAAAATGTTGTGATTTATATCAATAATTAGGATGAGAGATGGAGTTATGCATTTTGTAATTGTATGATTCGATATAAAACTTCGTCAAGTTTTAATGCGCGGTTAGATACTGTACATTAATAACAAAACATAAAATCAAATCATTTAGAAACTGAAATAAAAAGTATTGGATTTCGTAAACATTCACAAGACAAATTTTGCAATAATTGAGAAAGGAGTATAATGTAGGTTGCAGTAAATTTTTGTTCTTTTGAAGATTGCATTGTGTTACGAATATTTTTTTAACATGAAATCCAAATTTGTTGCAAACACATTTGTTTCGAACTTAATTTTCTAGAGCGCCTATGCAGTTATCTTCTCCAAACAGCATTATCTTCAAGACATTATTTTAAAAAAAAAATTATATAAATTCTGAATCATGTGAAGTAAATTGGCGAGTCAATCTATTTCTATCAGTTTCACTAACTTACTTGATTCAGGCAATTCAGATTACAAAGTATTTTCAATTTTAATAAAAATATTAGGACAACAAAGGAATACTGATTGCTGTCATTCTTGTCTCAGCTTTTCACATCAAGATTCGTTGCATTGTAAAAGCTTACTTTGAATTCCTTTGAAGGAATACCTGTGAATGATTAAATTGCGGTATTTGTCATCTATATGGACAGGAAATCCTATTGTCATACTTGTGGGTGGACTTAAGAAATATATCCTTAATTTTTACTATCCTAAGCTCTTTACCTGAGTCTTTATAATTTCAACCGTAGTGCAAAATACTTACCCAAGTTCTTAAATCGTTTAAATTGTCATCTCTGCATTGAAATATTGTTCCATTATAGTCATACAAATACTCCTGTTTTACGATCTCTGGCGTATGGCTTCGTGTCATTGCAACTGTTGTCCAAAACGGGCGTTAGCACACATCCTCACTATTTTTATAATGTAATAAAAAAGGAAGGAAGTGGATTTATTTTTATTGCTTCCATTGCATAGAACAATTCTGTTGAATGTAGAGGCACACGTTTTAAGTCTTTGCAGTTGGGACATTTTAAAATGCCAACTCAAATGAAGAACTCCACTATTAATAAAAGATTCTGGTTGATGAATGTCCTGATGAAAGAAACATAACTCTGATAACCAATTGAAGCCTGCTATGCTTTTAGTTTTAATTCTATATCTTAGAAATGGGACGATGGCCAAAATGGCGCTTTTGCATTTTACTCTAGCTCTAATTCTAAATCAGTGAAATTTATGCGGCCGCCAACTTAAAATATTCCTCTTTTCAAATTAACCGGCTACAAATTGCGGATTCTATTTTTCTATATTTTTTTGTGAAAAAGTCATTTTTAAAATTTAGCAAATTTATTATTAATAACGTTTATTATTTACTTTAGTTATCTAATAAACACTTAATGTAAAATACCTAATAAATATTATTGTAAAAAGATATTAATGTATATAATTTACTTTAGTTACTTAATAAATACTTCACTTTTTAAGGAAGAATTAAAAAAAAAAAAAAAAAATATGTTTAATTTTATTTTCTTAATAAATTGACTTTTTCTAATACGAGATCATGGGTATGTTTTCTTCATTATAAAACAGTTGTTTGCTGCTGCAGAACCATTAAGACAATCTCCAGTTTACGCCTGCTTTTGGCTGAGTAGGAGGGGGTAATGGGGGCTCACATGACAGTTCTACCTGTTTTACAGAGGGGGAATACAAAACATATGGGGTCACAGAGGAATATAAGGGGGTGAAGGTTTCCTTCCTGTGAGGGGTAGAGGGGCATTCGACCTTGGGAGTTACCGTTCGATTCCGGGGGGTCTGCTTACCTTTCAGGTGGGGGAGGGGTCGTCTCAAAAAGAAGTTGTTAATTTTGTATTTAGAGAGGTGGTATCACAATGTGTTTGTGCATTTTTTAAACACAATTTTTTTTTATAGTTTTATGTTCATTACTGATTTGGAGGTATGCCCACTACCTTTGTTTTTATATCGGTGCTTCCTTTTAAAATTTTGGTTGTCGTTGAATGCGTAAACAGAAAAGCATGCGTATTTGTACCGCTATAGTGTATCTATGATAGTGGTCTAGTTATTAAAAATTAAGATTTACACAGTAAAAAGTTATTTAAAAGCCGTTTTTTATTTATAAATTTATATTACGTCTTAAAGATTGTATGGAAATAAGTAATGAAATTTGTAGTATTAAAAACTCAACGAATTCAATTTTTACCATTTATAATCAGATCTCAAATTCACTTTTGGAATTTATAATCAATTGAAGAAGAGTTTTAATATTCATAAACAAATACATGATTATGAACTCAACTAAAGATACCTTTCTTAACTATGCAAGTGTTTGACCCTGTGCAAATTTTCATTCACAAGAAATGTATTAGTATTCCAGCCTTCTAGGTAGTGTACAATTTTTCAACTTGTTGCAAACATTTTAATTATTTAAACAATACATAATTCAAAATATTAAAAGTATTTAATCTCAATGAACGTACCTTACCTATCAAGAGAAGTGTGTTCTGCTTCTGTATCGACAATACCTACACGAAGTAAACCCTCATTTAAAATCGATCAAGAAACCCACATTGATATCGCAACAGTTACAGAACATAACTAAACGACCACTGTCTTACAAAGGTTATTGTTGCTCCTAAAAGTAGGCTACAAGATGACTGTAAGTGTCTGAATTGCGAAAACTTCAGAGGAAATAAAGCAAAAAGAGCCACACAGACGGGAGAAAAAAAAGAAAGAAAAAAAAATGAATGAAAACTCAGTAACACCCGATTAGAACAAACTGGTTTCTCAATGGAACGAAGCTCTGTTCCGCCAATTAATAACGTCTGTGTTACAGAAAACTGTTTTCTTTCGCACTTGCGTTATTAGAGTTTGATGGGCCCATTGTCACTTTCGACAAAATAGAAAGCCGGATCGCATTGCAATCGCATTTTTTCCCCCTATCTAGTGTCTAGTATCTGTTAACTGAACTGTGCGAAAGCGAGAGTTCAAAAGAAGCTTGTCTGACTGAGTTATTTTTTTTTATTTTTAGTACAGTAAATTCATCTTCTCCAGCGAAATAACTTCAAGCTCTCAGACTCGCACCAGAATTTCATCTTTTGGAGTGTGTAGAACTAAGTAATTTACATGTTTGAAATGAAACTGGTTATTTAAGTTTATCGTATGACATCTGCGCTCTTTTAAGAAGTAATTATTCGATCTTTCTCTACACAACGTCTCTCTTGGAATTATTTATTGCATTACGTCCAAAGTGAAGGCAGGTAGGCTCTCTTGATGGTTTTTATGAACAATCCCCAAGAAAAATTTATTGCTTCCATAGTGTTTTGGAAACTATTAAAATCGCTTGGATATATACTATCATAAATTTCTGTATACACTTGCAGTTCAATGTCTCGGGCATCACTTTGGAAAAAGTTGTTTAAAGAAGGCGATCTAATCATGCAATTCTTTGAGCACGAGCAACTCGACTTAGGCCAATATTTCCTACAAGAGCACTTATGGATATCAATCACAACTGATAAGACTCTTTAAAATCTGATTAAGACCACTGATGCGAAGCTGCCTAATTAGCGACACGATTCCACAATTACCGAAAGGGATTACCAAACTTGTTGACATTTCGGCGTAAACTCATTCTTGATTTCCACAACGAGGAAGTTATGGGCTTTTATTTTTTCGGGCTGACGTAACAGAATTCAGCAGTTTGGAACCGTTTCCGCCTCCAAGTTGAATGGATTAGTATACGTGTAAATATGTATGCGTAAAAAATAGGAAAATAATTTAAAAGCGTCTGGGAGTAACAGTTGAGAGTGATAGTGTTAGGGAGATTAAACGCTAGTTTCCGAGTGATTGTCCCTACGCTTACTCAAGTATAATGAAGATTTGTTCCAAGTTCAATGCACGCTATGGTTGAGAGATGGCCATAGCATCATTTTTAGCTAGGAGGCTGTTTACCACTTTTACGATTGATATGTATCCTATTCTAAAATTACTAACATATCTGTACTCCATGAGAAAAACGAAAGTATCTCCATGTATTTCCATATGTAAGCTATGATTGTGTATATTTTGTGTTCTTTTTTAAGGTATAAATTGTCAACTGGATTACATTGGCCTTAGAGGGAGCTTTGTTAATTTCTGAAAACAAGATTTTTGGCGCTTAAGATAACTTATTCAAATGACCATAGTTATTTGCCAGGGTAATTAGTTGTGGTGTTGACAAGACACTGAGATTAAATTACATTACTACACTTGATTAAATTACTTAATGATTTATAAGTTTAATGAGTCACATATTTCTAATAATATTGCTTTTAAGCCCTTTCTCCTGAAAGTACGAGGTAAAATATTTTTAAAGGATTATCTAAATAATTTCCATTTTTATAATTCATGCATTCTTTTAAATCTTACGGGCAGTTTTTTGTTTGTACACAAATTGAAAAATGCACTTGTTTTTGTGATTTTTTCTTACTTTATTTTCCTACTTAAAACGTATTGGCAATTGACTTTTATTTTCAAAACGTATTTATACAGTAGTTATAGTGAATGAAAAATATTAACTGCTTGTTCAAGTCAGAAAATAGAAGGTGGAAATAGTTATCCCAAAATGCAATGCATTTTCGTGTAGGACATTCGCGAATAATATTAACGTGCATAGTTTATATAAATTTCTTAGAGGTTTTCTAAAAGTCACAAATAACAGGATAGTGAAAATCAGTATATTCGAAAGGTGTTGTTGTATTGATATTGTATTGTGTTTGTACTATTTTGAGATGACCACATATCATACTGACAATATCCCTTTTCGACTTCCTTTAAAAACTGATGTGGAAGCCCCGTAAAATGTTACAAGTTTGTTGGATCATCGAAGACTTGTGTACTTTCGCCAAAAATATCATGATCCCATGAAATGCGGTAAAAAAAATACCTTTTCTTAGATAAGAGAGATTTTTTGTTAAGAAAGTTATTAGTAAATGAGTGGAATAGTGTTTTTTTTCTTAAGAGAACTCGAAGAGAAGTATACTCATAAAATTTCAAAGAATTTGCTCTGTTAATAATAAGTTATTACTGAGAAATATTTTGATTTAAATATAGCATTGAGAACCTTTTTTATCAGCTAAAAAAATAATAGAAGGTTTTTCCTCTAATATGTTTTACAAAATTCTCATTTAATTTGTCTTAAAAAATAATACTTGTGACTAGAGTCAAATATATATATATTTTTAAGACAACTATATGTCAACTATAGTTGTTCATAGTATTGACAAATAAAGACTGATCAAGAGTTATCTCCTGAATTTGACGAATTTTGTTTTTAGCATACTATGTTTTAAAAGTTCGTTTTCTATAAGACCTTGACATTGTTATTCACGAAGAAATTTCGAATGCATTTATAGGGAGTTATAACAAATCATTAACTAGAAAGCCCAATAGGCGAATAATTAATATTTTTCACTTTTCTAAAGTTTGATGGAACATAAAAATTCTTATGAAATGAATGACATATTTTGTAATGAACTGTTAAATGTAGATTAATTTGATGTCAAAGAATATTCCAGTTGATATTTTTAAGGGGACTTGGTACCCCTTGTTTTCGCAAAAAATAATAAAAATATAAATTTTTTATTTTTTGCTTGTTTATAATCTTTGAAAACTTCTCCTCATTCTGGCAAGTTCTTAAACTGACCCGAAAACTGCAATTGTAGAAAAACTATATTTTTATGGGGAATTCAGCATTGCTGCAATAGCTCCTTTTATGTTTTGAACGAATTTTTCTCAGTTCGTGGTTTTTGAAATTCCCAACTTACTCAAAATGCTATAACATCACCAAATATGAAGGAAATGACTTGGAATTTTTGTGCGTCATTCTTAATATCTATTTAACAAAAATAAACATGGATTTTTGAATAAAGTAAAAACATTTATTTTTAACAAATTTAAATGTTGAAAAATACCAGTTTTGTACTCTTTTTTTACATATACATAGAGTAATTATCGTTTTTCTCCAAAACTATTTTACTTATTCTAAATTCGATGTCTAAAGAGCTAGAGTATATTACTAGGAAAAAAAATTTTAAAAAATCAGAAAAAAATATTGAAAAATGAAAAAGAAGATAGAGTTTGAAATTTGATGAATTTTTTTTTAAATTTAACGTTTTGAAAATTCAGAGCACTGTGTAAACTTTTTTTTTTTTTTTTTTTAATAAAATTTAGTTTTCACTTAGTGTACTTCCAAGTATGTAAACATTATAATTTTAAAGGCTTAAATAAAAAAGTTTGAAGGGTACCAAGTCTCCTTAAAATAACAAGAACATCCTCTCTACACAAATTTCAGCATGATCTGAACTAAATTCCACTAATTAAACGCAACATATTCCAATTACATGAATTTTATAATTCGTCAAATTACAGCTCACCGTGTTCCAAAGTGTCAATGATTTGAAGCGACATTCGGGAATTTCCGTGACTGGTCGGTCTGAATCGGATTCGAGAACAGCCCTAATGAGGCATCCCATGGCGAAGCAGAGCGGTGCTAATTAATTCAGATCGATAAAGAAGGATTTTAGAATGACTTCGGAGTCGTCTCAGTAGATAAACTGCCTCATTACCGGAACGAGATTAGTAAGTGAAATCGGCTTACCTCTTCAACTGCTTCAACATATCCCAGTTCAAGAAACTTTTAGAAAGTTGTTTTGGTGGAATGTAGAAGAGTGGTATTTCTGGGTGTTGCTGTTGTTGAGGATTTATTTAATCTGTTTTGGAGAGGAGTGGTATATAATTAAAAAAAAATAGATAGAAATTATTAGGTCTGTAGTATTGTACGCTAGTGGAACGCAAATATGTTTGGAAGAGGTGTGTGGTGAGAGTTCAAATGTCGGTTGTGCTGCGAAATGTCTGTAATTTTCATAAATTGTGTAGATTGCAGATTTTTTTTTTTTTTTTTTTTTTTTTTTTATTATTATTTTTACGTATTTACATTACAAAAAAGATGCGTGGAATATCGCTTAAATTTTAAGTTCGATAAAGAGAAAAATCCATTCGAAAAGGAAATAAATAAAACTACAATTAAAATGAAAGTTCAAATTAAATGCTCATTGATTTTTTCTGATACAAACAGATAATCGATTGTATCTTTATAATAATAATTCACATATCTGTTTACGAGAGAGTTAGGTATTATTAATGGCCCCTTACAAAATTTAAAAAAGAGGATGTAAGAGGGGGAAAGATCATTCATAAAATTCTAAATTTGATAATAGGACCCTTGACCAAAATCCTTGTTCAAGGAAAGAAAAAGTAATACTTGATACTTTCATAATTAATTGAATTGCATGCTATTATTCAGAAAAGTTTTCCTTCTACAAAATAATTGACTCGTTTTCTTCATAAAATAAAATTCTAGATTTTTCGCGCAATGACTTAAAAAATAAAAAATTTCTTAAGAGTTTTTAAAAATTTAGTTCTCAAAATCTAGATAATATGAATTTTGTAGACATCATACAGCTGTACTTTTAACCAAATTAAGTTTTCAGCTCATTTAATGAAATGGAAAGCACAAATAATAATTATAAATATATTTCTCTGAGAATTTTCATTTTCAACTCTTGTACTCTTCTTTGAACGTCAAGATTTATTAATTAGCCAATTATTGGAATTTTATGTTTGGTAGTATTGCGACATGCTAGGTCTTTCGTAATATGTTAAACTATTTTGCAATAGCTGTGTTTAGTTTGGCAAATACTACAAAATATAAAAACAAACAATTGATTTTGAATCTTTTTCACCTTGAAATTCTTCGCCCACGAGATAATTGAGGTGTTTCTTTGCCACAATTTTATAAAATTGGCGTCAAACACTTCCAAATGACAACGCTTAATGACATAAGCTATAGAGTAATGGCACTTCCAACTTTTTGTTGTTCATTTGAAGCGAAGGACCCGATTTGGGCTGCTGACCTTATCTTTTTGTTGAGTTTTTTTTTTTTTTTAAAGGTGAAAGATATAATGAGTTTGAAACGAGTAGCTCTTTTCCAAATTTAGACTCTGGATCAAAACAGAAACTAGCTACCAAATAATTTTAAATAATATAATCCATAAAAACACAGTCTTCAATATAAATCCTTTAAATACATTGCCAATTTTTATGTGCAATTGAAACTTATTTTTTTCTCAGATCGAGTTTTCCCGAATTATTTACTAACTTCTTTTCAGCCTCTTAACCTCAATTGAATACACTGTGATCCACCAAGAGTCTATTTGATATGGCTCAGACCGATTATCAAATTATCATTCCGAAGAATGTGCTTCATCAACCTTTATCGAAGAATGTTTCAGTCATTAAATATACCAAAATCGAACATGTTTGAATTAATCTTGATATCTGGATAATGGAGTAAAAGCTGATAAGCATGACGTGAGGCAGTAGAAACATGTGTAAAAGCGCTTTGTGTGACAGTCACAAAAATTGATAGAAAATATTGTCATCGACAGCGTGTGTCCCAAGTTATAAGTTTCAGTTCGATTAGATGACGGAAAGTATTTTTATTAGTAATTCCAAGCACCGGTTGAAGATTGTGTAAAAGTGGCCATTTAGCGACAGTGACCGCCTGCAAAACTTGGTAGATTTGCTGTCGATAATATTGCATTCTATCTCTAAAATCTCAGCTTGGTTGAATACAGGCAAGTGGGTTTATTAGTATCACGAAGACAGAAAAATATGCAAAAGGGGCCATTTAGTGACAGGTACAGCCGACAAAACTTGATAGAATGCATTGTAATCAGCATAGAATCTACCTGCCAACTTTCAACCCAAACCGATTACGATAAGTGGGTTAAATAATCCTCCTCAGTTTTGCTCGACAGGCACACAGTCACACACAAATAAAATCGAATTTAATATAAAGGATTAGAAAAAAAATGACATGAAAGCGGGTGATTTATTTATTTATTTTTCAAAGATTATTAAGGGAAAATCTATAATGCATTTTTAACTATAATTTAAAAACTTTTTATATATCTGTGGCACAACAGTAAAAAAACAGATATAAATTTTTAAGAAAGAAGAAAGTTCGAAACGTAATATCATGTTAAATCGATATACGAAGAAAAAAATCAATCTGGATATTTTGGATGATTTTATGTCTGTTATATGTATCAATTTAATATCTGATATATCAGATATTATATTGGAATTTAAAATTAAACAATTTATTTGTCTTTTCAATCACTTCTACAGCTGGGCCTAATTTGAAATCTTTTGTGACAGTTTTGTGGGTCAGTAACTTCTAAAAAAGGGCTACTAAAATTTAAAATTATAAGAAAGTGTGAAAATTATAAGAAAAATTATATAAGTTGTTTGTCCTTTCAATCACTTCGACAGCTGCGCCTAATTTGAAATCTTGCATGACAGTTTTGTGGGTCAGTAATTTCTAAAAAAGGCTACTAAAATTTGAAATTATAAGAAAGTTTTAATTTAAGTAACTTTACATTTTAAACTATATTATTTTGAAGGGGGGAAAAATGAACACCTGACGCTCTGGTTTACATCCCACATGTTAGACGTTGATGCTTAAATTAGATAAATAAAAAGCAAAAAAACTTTTGAAATTAAAAATATTTTTTGGTACTACAGTACTGTTTTTTCAAGATTAAATTGAATGCTACATTTCGTTTAAAAGAAAGCCCATATATTGTGTAGTATTTAGTTGGGTGTAATAGACTTCTCATGTCTCAAAAACTAAAGTATGCAGAAACAATTTAGGGTAAGGTTTTGGAATTTAAAGGGGTTTATTGCTTTCTGTTTGCTATTTCAAGGGGAAACTGCTGCGTATTTGCTTGTCAAACAGAAGAAAACCATATAAAGTTTTACAAGTTACCTTTTGTATGTGATGGAAATTTTTAATATTACATTTGAAGTTCGTCGTTAGAATCAGAAAAATTATGTTTCGAACGTTAAGTCTGTGGTGGTCTCGTGTACAAATAACAGATACAACTCCTAGACTCCAGACATCTTTTTTTGTCTCGTGGATAGAGTATCTGGCTGGAAAATTAAAGGTCTTACGATCGATCCCCAGTGACCGCAAAAAACTTACTACGCTTTAAGTCTCAAGTACATTATCCTCTTAACTTGGACGCTTAGAAAAGTTTACAAAGCGGCATTTTCAGAACATGAGACCATTTACTGATGACTCAGACAAGACAATTTCAGAGTGTCTCACATCATTTCGCAACTAGTTTAAAACCTTGTATTAACATCTGTTTATAGTGTAAAGTTACGGAAGTAGTGAAGCAGGTGTTTCACTATTGCCAGTGTTTTCCTTTTAGTTAGCTAAATTTGTGTCCAAAATAGAAACGTTATAAAGTTTAAAGATTCATCATTTTTTTTTCCTTTTGCTTAGTTATAAGAATATAGCAGTTAACTGAAAAATGTATTGCTAAAAATTATAATTTTACTGAGAAAAACCATCCAGTCCTCCAGGAATCGTTTTGAGGAAAACGAAAACCAAAGTCTCAATTTAGTTTACTCTGACTCAAAACGGTTACAATCGGCATGCATTTTATTCATATTGGTTAGTATTGACATGCAAGAGAAACTGATTAATTCCCTGAATAAAAAAACCATTCAAAACTATACTTTAAATTCCTACAGATAGCCTGTCAGCTGGACTTCAACAAAAAAAATATAAAAATATAATTTTTATATTCATTAACACAGCGCCGATTCTGTAAACAACGCATGCTTGGTGTTTGTATCTAATTTTAAATATCAAAAACATTTCTATCGGCAAAGTGTGAGCAAACTAAGTTCCGAAATTTATTTATGAAACATGAACGTGAATTTATACACTCGCATCCAAATATATTTTATTTATTCTGATTAAGACAATTTTATTATTTATTTACTAAAAAAATTTTGACAACAGGAAAGAGTTTCTTCAATGGTCTGTTGAATACTATTCTAGCGCGATTTGATGATGGCAAGTTGGTTTATTAGTATTCCAAAAAAGTGACATTTTTAGTGGCAATTACAGCACCAAAATTTGATAAATGCATTGTCATCGACATCGAATCTATCTGCCAAGTTTCAGCCCGATTCGATAGCGGCAAAGGGGTTAATTAGGCCTCCGCAGATATTCTCGCCATCGACAAACATACACTCACAATCGAAGTTAATATAAAGGATTCAAAAATGGCATTTGGTTTCTCTCTCATAGAGCAATCATTTGAAAGGTCAATTGTCAATTTATTTCGTGCATGTACATTTCGTAATACAGGTATTTTATTTCGTGAAACTTCTATAGTTTCACCAGTCGCAGTATGATAGGTTCGATGCATTCACATACTTGCAAACTTTGGAAAGCAAGGACTTCGACCACAAATTGTGTGTTAATGATTTGCGGGACACGTTCTCTCTAAAATACGACATCACGCATGTTCGGAAACAAACGCGCCAAGTGCAGGAACTGTAACGGAAAACTTCCTTCCTCGATTGTTCAGCTGTTCTCACCGAGTACAAGGAAGTTGGTTCTAGATTGAGCGTGTCGCAATATATGATTGCTTCTAAGGACACGGTGTTATTAGAAAACTTGCTTGGCTTTAGAAATTGCTGCCTTTCCCGGGTGCAATGGCGAGATTTGGAGAATTTTTCTTTTAGCTTGTCTTGAAAACCACAAGAATATAATTTAACTATAGAATGCGCATTTACATTTTCAATCCATCCTCACCGATGTCATCAAAATTGTAGGTATATATGAAAGAGGATGTGGGAGATACCTTTAAGAAACAGAAAAAAAAAAAAAAAAAACTTATCTTACCAATACTGGCAATGAAAAATCCGAAAAGCGATTTAAAAAAAAAAAAATGATTTGTATTTAAATTCTTAACTGCTCATCACAGTTTTTAATAATATCAGAGTAATTTTATTTTCTATTTGAAATTTTTCTCACCCATACCCGTAATTTTCTCTTCAGATAAATTAGTATGTATAAATGTGAATCATCCCAAAATAAGTTTAAAGTAAAACAATGAAGTTTGATCGAATCAATTTTTTCTCTAAATGTTTACTGAATTAGTTTTAGTAAAATTGCTGCTTTTATACGCAATGATAAAACGAAATGGCTGAATGGGCAACTTAATGATGTTTCCATCTAAAACGGATCAGTCGCTTTTGGGATATTTAGTTTTAGAGATTGATACTCGTGAATGTGTTTAAAAAGAAAAACTCTTTGTAAATTGTGACTTTTTTCTATGATACACAACTTATAAGATTATGTTTTAAACCTTGAACGGGGGGGGGGGGATAATTTATACTACTTGTTTTATTTATTTAAAAAACGCTGTGTTTAGGGGCCGAAAGAATAAAGGTGGGAGGAGGAGGAGGCAACTGCACAATTGTAAAACAATGGAAGGGAAACCGTCCCACTTGCCTCCCCTCTAATTTCCAACAAAATATTTAGTTAAAAACAAGTGTGGTTTTTGAATAATGAAAAACTTTTATTTGTTGAAAGAACTTTTCACACATTACTCCCCGAAAGTTATGATTGTGAGTTCATAATTGCATGTTTACTTTACACATTTTTCCTTGTGAGCTGATGAATTCAATCAATGGCCATCAACATTTTGATTGTTTCATGCTATGCACAATTTAGACAATGAGCTTAACAAAACAAAACAAGAATTTAAAAATAAAAAATGAAAACCAAGCTGCCCTCGAATAAGTGTACATCAATTATATCAACCTCTGGTGTGTTGCGTGGATGGGTTCGAAAGATTTGAAGCCAAAGCAGATCAAAACTTGCAGACATTTATTCCAATATAACTCTTCACAGATTCCTTTACAACTCCAGAATTTCTAGTTCTAGTAGACTCAATACAGCTTTTTTCACAACAATAGAGCACAAAACAGCAGTTAAACTGGTCACACAACTGCTAAATCGCCGCAAAAGACAATGCAATACAGTTCGCTTTAGAACTACTCTGAATGCTCACTGAAACTCAGTATCTCAACTCAGTAATTCCAGTCCACTCACTCAACTCACTCGGGCTTATATAGGGGAGGCGAACATTCTTGAAACTTCTAGAGGTAGATATTTGGAGAACTTTCCAGATCGCAGTCGAAAAGTCCTATACATGTACATGGGGACCGAAAATGTCGCCAAGTTTGGCGATATTTGGTGATTTCACGCCAAATTTGGCGGCACACATTAGTCTCCAAAACCATCGCCAACTTGGCTCTATCTCTCCAATTTGGTGCGATTGCTATTACCATAATGTTAAATGCCCTGCTCCTTGTAAAACTCGCTTCCCAGCGTTATCTCTGTAAAACTCGTTATCAAATTATTAAGAGAATAATTAAGAGACTCATTGCAGGAAAACAAATTATTGCACTGCCTTGTGCGAAATGTACATAAATTTTCCTATTTACAAAATTAACACTACGAAATATTTACAAATATACAAAAATTCGTAACAGGTGCAAAAGATGTTGGATTAGAAAGGTTTCTTACTCTCGGAAAATAATAATAATAGTTTGTGTAATAGTTGAGGAAAAGAACATAACTTACAGTTGAACGATGGAAGATACAATGAGACAAATGACACGAATGGCTATCGATTAGGTCAACGCACCCTTTTTCAGAGACTTATCTCCAAACTAATGAATTGCTGTTTTAATACTACGGTTTTTCATTCGAAAGGTGTTGATTTTTAAGGTGTGTTTCAATTAAAACTTGTTAGTTTTCACACTATGTACCTTTTACCATAATTAGAATGAATGAATTTCGTCATTTATTCACTTTTACAAGTTAGAAAATACTTTTTAGACTAGAGATAAATGTGGTGAATTTTATGGGAATTTTTAAAAGCTTTTTAATTTGTCTTTTGAGTCTTTCCAAATGCTCAACTAGTTTATGACATTTATTATTTGCTATTTTGTTAAAATACCATTAAAGATCTTTTTGATATCCTCTTAAAACACGTGGAGGAAAAGAACCAATCCTACAGAGTAAAACATAAAAAAAATATCTAAAACATTACCCCTCGTCACGAAATAGCTAAAAGTAGGTTAAATGACTTGGTGTATTCATAAATAATAACAACACGAGATTGAATTTGATATGGAATTAACTTCAGTAATTACCTGTTGGAGAACAGTTGCTAGAGGGGAAATTAATATTCATAAAGTTAAAACATACAATTCACCTCGAAGCAAAACAAAATTCACTTTTCTTTGTGTAAGCTATCTTCAATCTTGTGCCTGTTTATACTTTACTTAATTATCTGGCAGTGTTACCTTTTGAGGCTATTGAAACAAGGGATTAAAAAAGTCTTATACAAGTATTCCAAAAAGAATTTTACTTGAGGGGGGGGGGGAGGGGAAAAAAAGAAGGAAAAAAAAAAACATTTGTGTAATTTTTATATATTCCTCTCTCAAAATATTTCATTGAATTTGTAAAGCTGATAAAAAGTTCATAAATCATGAATATTTAAATTTTACTATAATATCCAGAGTAATTTATTATTTAAATAAGATTTTTTACTCAACTCATACGTGTTATTTCATGAATGTTTCAATGTTTGTTCGTATAAGTTTCCATTAAATCACTCATTGCTCGCACTTTAAAGTATTCACATAATTTTAAGTCTAATAAGTAAATATAAGAAAACTTTGTTAAGTCGATACGTTTCGTTCTTTAGTTTGAATTGTAATCCTATGATCATTCTAAACATAAAAAAAAATTATGAGTTGTAGATTATTATCTATAAGTCACGAAGTAGAAATCCGACAGTGACCTTCATGTACTTGTAATGGTTCATTGTTCTCTTAAAAAAAAAAGAAAAAAGAATTGATGATTTTCAACCAACTTTGAAAAATAATGCAATTGAATGAAGTACTAAATTTGTTTGGCCGCTATGGATGAACTGAACTTTGTGGATAATCCTTTCATATGCAGTTGCTCCAAATAATTAAGATTTATGGCCATAAACATCACATTGAAGTCCGCCACGGATCAAGGAATAAATCCACTTCGTGTTGAATTCTTGCCATTGTCAAGAATACAAGGAAATCTTAGGTAAGGATTTGACAGAGCACTTTTAGTATTATTTTTAGGTTACTTCTATTCACGTATGAATCTTATTAAACTAACTTTGCAGTTAAGTTATATCAATGCACTTTAGCTAGTAGAAAAATAAATTTTGAATAGTAAATAAAAGCAATTAACATCTGCTGTCCGATGTTCTTTCTATATCCATACTGGATTAAAAGTTGAAAGTTTATGCTTGATTAATTATTGGCGTTACTTTTATTCACAAAATATACTTTTATGCAACTTATTTTTTTATTGTCCTATAACTCTTGTTCTACAACTCAACCGGCCACGTACTAACAACCTACTTCTCAAGGCGCAAGGTTGTTAGTACGTGGCCGGCCATACAACCCGACCTTAGATGCAACCTAATCCATTAACATATCATACTTATAATACAAATAGTAGAATAGTAAGAAACTAACCACAAATAACCAGCACCATACTTGTCAACATTTCAACCATCACCCCATTTACATTTTTACTGTACATAGAATGTCCAACCACCTAATAATTCAAATAGCAATTAAAAAAAATAAAGAATGTCCAACAAATTGTTCTTCTTGATTACCAGTAACCAAACTTAGCAGATTGGCTGTGTCATACCTTATACCACGCACCTTCCTATTACGCAGTAAAATAAACGAGTTGGGGTTGTAAGTGCAAGAACTAGAATGTGCTTCAGGATTTCTCCGCCTCTTCGGATATCGCTCAGGGCCAAAAGTAACCTGGAAGTCCATCAACCCTTTTCACTGATATTGCTACACTGAACAGCTTTCCCTGCAAGGTCTCTGGACCAGACTGGGCGCGCGTGGATGGAAAGAAACTTAAGTTCCGCCATGTTTGTTGTTTTTGCTCTGAAGCGACATTGCTGTAGGCAACTTGTCAATCTATATGCTGAAAAATAATCGTAGAAGAAAGATATTGATTTCATAACCTCATTGGCGTGGAAAAATATCTGGAAAAATCAAGAAATAAATACAAGAGGAAAAAACAGTTTCTTGGTAAAGTCACACATTACATGATCAGAGTTTATTACAGTAGTTTCTCTGTTACTTTGAGGATTCCTGTAATGTCTTCACATAAATAATGTATTATATTTTGATCTGATTTAAATACGTTGTTCAATAAAGGAGTTCTAGAGAAATGAAGGCGGGAAGGAATATTAATATTGCACTACTTTTTCATTTTGGACAGATTTGCCAAAATTAGCTACGCAAAATTTCTGCTTTGCTAGAAATAGTATTTTTACCCAAAATATATTTTATTAGGTTCCTTACAAATTTCATTTGGTTAACACTTTTGGCCACTGTTTGGTTTAATAAAATTCGAAATTTACTTGTTATAATTTGAATTGAGTATTTCTTATTCTTGATGCCAAAATATATCGAATCCTATTTTCTTCAGTATGGAAAAGTCAAGATTACGGTCTATTTAATTTCTGTAATAGCCATAGTTTGCTCATAAATAAGCGTCTTTCAATTTACATCATATTCACTAACTTTGCCTCTGAAAAAGTTATGCATTATAACATTCACTTTCTTTCAGTCTCTTTTTACAATGTTGAGAAAAGTTGACAATTATACAGATAACACTGTTTTGCGACTTTTACTGCCGGAAGGGCGAAAATTATTTTGATTATAACATGCCCATTCTAATCCTCTTTAACTATATTACAATTCAAAAATGTTTTTGTAATCATTACAAAGTACATTTTAAAAGGATAAATAACCACTATATTAAAAGCAATAAATAATTTGACAATGGAGATCTTTTAACTCATGAAATTTTTTATCAATAAAGATAATATATGATTTTTTGGCATGTGTGATATGTCGCTATCGATAACAAAATATGTAATAGCTATTTCTTCATTTTATTACATAGGGTGCATTAAAAAATCAAAACTCCATCCTAAATCGTTATATTAATGAAACGACGAAATAATTAATCGTAGTAAGAGAATGAACATTTACTAAAAACGGATATGTTATCGAAATCTTGTATGATCGGCCCTAATAGAATGAAAATATTTTTCTTCTGGTAACCTACTACAACTTACTGAAACTCGTTTATCAGTCTCTACAATTGATGTTTGCCCAAACAAAAATTTTCTTTGCAAAACCAGCTCTTCTATTGTTTCTTATCTAAGAGAGAAAGTTTATCTATGAAACTACCTAAGTTGTGAGTTAGGCGGAGTTAAAGAAAAAAATAACTTGTGAAGTATTATACTTCTTCTTTACAAGTACCGTCGTGCTTCTTTAAAAATTAAAATAAAACACAAGTCTATTTACGACTGATAGCCATGTAAAAAGAGCATCTAAATCAAATAAGACAATACTTAATAATGGATAAAGTTTGCTTATTAGATATTGTTCGCGACTTATTCAGGTTTTATTAGGGAGTAATCGATAGCCTTGTAACCTATTTCTTGAAGTGCGCACACCTGCTATCTGATGTATATTTTCCCATCCAACTAAGCATATGTATCCTAGGCGGTATCTTTATGAAATTTGTGAAGTAGATAGATGTTTGTGAATAGAATTTTAAATGGACCTTTACATGAGATACAGCATGGGATAGCGAAAGACAATAAATATATTATCACTTAGACGAGTTTGTTGAATCTAAAGTGGTGTTTGTTTTCCGTTTGCTTTCCTTTAAAATTTTAAAGTAGATGTTTGGGCGATACTAAGTTCCTTACCTATGCTTTGTAAAATCAACTCTACGAAATGCAATTTATTTTATTGTAATTGTAATAAGAACAATTCGTTAACATTACTAAATACTATTTTGAGTCATTTTAATTTCTATAAACTTAAAACAAATGTGATTTTTTTTCTAAATCTGAGCAAAGGCACGTGCTGTGGAGCAAATCTTAAGGGAACTTGTCCGTTTCCCGCAAGAACTGCCCCTTATTAAAACATTTAAAGAAATCTCTACATACTCGACTCCAGCTGCTGTCTCCCGATGACATAACTTATGCGCGACAAAAACACCTACTTAAAAAGGCAGTTCAGCCTAAAAGAGGTTTTTAATTAGATCCTTCATGATGCAACTTACCTCCGTTTAAGCAATCACAGAAGTCACTTATTGGCAGGAGAGCCCATATTTTTTTCCTACCGACTGCCGCTGCGCCTAGCGACAGAGCTCAAGGTCGACGCAATTCGTTGACCTCACCTGTGGAAAAAAAAAGATTAAAAAAAAAGTAAGCGGTTTAAAAGAGAGCTCCTAAAAAGGTCACTGGTAACCTGTCCGACAATCGAGGGACGGGCGCTTTTGGAGTGGTACTTTCACGCAGGTATATAAATCATCTTCCTGATAATGACTTGGTAGGGTGAAAATGTGCCCGGGCATTTTTTCTCGTATTAGTGAGTTGGGTGTGGATAGCATGAGCGTTATTCATTAATTGGAGTACGTAATGACGGAACTTGAACACGTGTCTAAAATACTTGTCTTGTTGAGTTTACAATTTGTTTTTAATTCCAGGGAAATTAACGGTTCGCAAATTAAAAAGACTAACAGCAACGTAAGAAATTCAGAAATATAAGTTAGATATTAGTGAGAAAATACTAACACCAGTATATCCTATCCTTTAGTTGAGACAATGCGTGGTAATAGAAGAAAGTTACTAATAGCTACCGTAAGTCTATAAAACATAGTGCAATGAAGTTATATTTTCACTAGAATAGTATAAATTATTTTTAATTTAATTTAACCGAAGTATTAAAAGATATTTTCTTAAATAATTATTAATAATATATCAATATTTTATTATAAAATTGTATCTACATTCATTATTTAATTTTTCAAACTGTCAACAAATAATATATTCGACTGTAAATACATTTTCAATAAACAAAATATTTAATGAAATTTAACACAAATTAAACGCCTTCAACATTGATCATGGTTAAACAGTGAAATGTCAGGATGCGCTCTGAATGAGTTTTTAGATTTAAAAAAAAAAAAAAACACTTTACACTTTAAAAGTAAACACACAACAACATTTTGCAGCATTAACATTGACATTAAAATCCGATAATTCATCATTTCTTGTTTAAAAAACGCACATAAAATTGTAAACTCAGAAAGAAATACACCAAACGCAAGCAATTATTTTCTGCCTTGTCAGGAGCTTTAAGAATTTGTTTCAAGAAATTATCGAAAAAAAGTTTTCGTGTTCATGTGTAACAAAACTACAATTAAAATTTTCTTGAATATTATGTTATCTTTTTTTCTTCTTACTTTTAAGTTGATGCGGTTGTGTTTATATGTATGTTTGGTGCTAAGAATATATTTTTTTTTCTAAAACATAAAACATGCTTTCACCTCGTTTCTCTGAAAACAACTTCTTTATCATTTACTTAGTCCTATATAACGTATGTGAGTGTGTCATTCACACGTTTCTGTATTAAAATTCCAAACACATTACGCTTTAAAAAGCTTGAATTTTTTCATTAAATGGTCTATTTAATTTTTGGTAAAAAAAATTTAATTTTGTGCTTAGGAATTGTTTAAATATTTATAATATAAACCAAAATCGTACGAAATTATAGAGATAATTGGAAAAACCAAAATATTCAACTAGTATTTTTCAGGTTTCAGCTTCCATCAGTCAACATTTATTTTAAGCATTTTTCTTTTTAAATTGGAATAAGTTTATATAAATGAGTTTAAGAAATGAAATATATCTAACAATGTTTATTTGTTACATAATGAACTCCAGCATTCGGATAATTAATCAATCGAAAAATGTCACTTCATTTCTTGGAAGTATAATAAAACATCATTGTTATGACAATTTTAAATCATAAAGCACTTGTAAAATCATTAAGGCATGAAGCAGAAATCACCCTATATACTTCAGTTACTAATTGTAATACCATAATAGATTTATATTCAAGTCGAGTCTTATTGGAAATATTTCTATTTCTAAATGTTATTCAACGGTAGGCGAATACTACCAGGTAAAAATTACAGAGAATACAAGAAAATTATAATAGCTAATTTAAGAACTCAAACGTGAACGAGCGCACGGAGCTTGTTTCTTTGATCTGTAACATTCGCTCATTTCTTAGATTTGTACAATCTCTATTGTAAATCTTGAATACTCTATTTCATAATTATACATATATGTAAGCCAAATATATAGAAGAAAGACCTTGGATTTCAATTTGGAGATTTGTTAATATGAATACCAAATAAAAAAAGTAAGATCATTATTATTAATTAAGAACTGAAGTATTTTATTCGACGTGTTGAGAATCTAAATTTTGAATAAATTATTAGCAATTAAGAATTAAAGGAAATTAAATTAAGTACTTAATGACGATGGTTTAATTATTAAAAATGTAAATCGAAAGCAATAGAAAATTCAACTTCACAAGTGAACAAGTTTGTTTTTCTTCATTCAACAATAAAAAAAAGTTACTTTAAAGTAATCTGTGTACTTCAATTATTTAGCTAGTACATTATAGAATTTAGTTACTTATTACATTATAGTGTATAGCATTTTAAAAACTGTCAATAAAAGTAAAAAAAAAAAAAAAATGCATTGCAGCGGCTCCTAGATACAGAATAAAGGCATTCATTCTCAATGCTACCAATCAATGAAACATATACTATTATTAAATCCACTTTGGACAGGATTCGGACCCCATGGTCCTCTCAATCAGATTATGCTACCACAAAAACCAGCTAATATATCCGAACTTGAGCAATGATATGGCCTTGGAGACACCAGACCCAAAACATGGAACTATGAAAGTGGGTAATAGATCTTCCACTTCCTTGTTTGACGTACATTGGGGTACATCCACCGACCTCGACCAACTTATCTACCCTAACCATCACACCTGACGACTACTTTGAAAGGGGGCTCTCCAAGGGGTTTTCCCCACACGGGGGGGAGATCTGACCTCATTCCAGAAAGATGCAGACGAAAGTGAAGGTCGAGCCTCAGGTGCGTCGTTTGCACAATCCCTAGCTAGAGCCTCAACCCCTCTTCTAGCTCTGGGTAACCCCAGTGGGAGGTGTGTTTTGGTTGGGCCCCTTCACCAGGAATGTGTACATTTGTGCAATGGCCAAGTAACGCGAAACGCGGCCCCCGCTTGTTTTAATTGTGGGAACATGTGGTTGAATGGTGCTTTGTGTACTGTAAGAGGAAGAGTGGAGATTATTTCAAAGGTTTGCGCACCGGATTGTGAGATGTAGAGGTTTGTTTCACAGTTGGAGTCATCATTGTTGCTTTTTATATTGGTAATTTGGTGGAGGGATATTTTTTTGTGATAAGAGTAGTCTCCGGTAAAGTGAACTTAAAACTTTTATACCAAATTCAGGTATATTTCCTTTAAAGTATGTTTTTAAAAATGATCCCACAGTTGGAGTGCACTTGATATGCATCATTTCATATGTGGCACTTGTTGAAAGAACATAATGACGTAGAGAGAACATGATACATAAAACTGGAGCAGGAAATGTTGAAGTATTTCTTTACCATTTAACAACATTTCTACGCAACGGTAACATTAAAACTTATTCATGTTAAAAATAGTAACTAAGAGTGAATTTTATTCACTATATTGATTTAGCACAACGTATTCTAAAATAAATGTTTTTTTTTTTTTTTTTGGGGGGGTAAGCGAAAATGATAATAGTTATCCTTATATAGTAATAATATATACGTGCATAAAATATATTTTTATTACAAATAAGTATTATACATACTCTTAGGTTTTCAAAAATACAGTGTTCGGACGGATAAGCAGAAACAAAATTTACACATGGCTACATTATTTGATGTATATATTGGTATTTTACCCCTACAATTTTACTGATAATAGTCGTGTTTCATTAACTTACACTATTCGAAAGAGCAGCAAATTCAAAAAGTTTGATATTTTCACTGCACAATATCATGAAAATATCTCTAAGTCAGAAAAGAGAATTTATTATTGAGAAAAGCCACATTTCTCGTTCTAAGTATTCCCCACTCTGTACTTCATCTCTGTAAAAGCGTATTTACAACACGAGGAGTAATATGGCAGTAAAGATCCCTAGTAGGAGAAATATTTACAATGTCGAAGGGGGTTTCCAAGCCCATTTTTACAAATTATTGGGATCTCGTCATAGAAGCAACGTAATAAATTCTCACTGTAATGATAGGAATGGTTTGGCAAAAACACGTATCAAAATTGCTATAATTTATATTAAAAGTGCTGCACTGAATAAAATATATTCCAACAATTTTATATTAGATGGCGAAATAAATAAGTAACATTACAAATACTTTTTAAAAAAAACTTTCAGAAATGTTTTAAAAATTTTAACTTTTTAAACTGTTATTAAATAAAAAACAAAACTTATCAATCAAATTTATGTAATGTATCCTGAAAACTTATTTGTTTGCTCCTAAGAAATTAAGAGTATAAATGTAGTATATATTTTTTGTACACTATACTTTTAACCGAAAAATCACAAAATATAAGGCCACTGACTAAAGAGATGAAAAAAATATTTTTATGATTATTTATCTCTAACATTTTTTATTGTCTCATTTAAAACCCGTTTTAAAAAATCGTTTTTAAACTTTTGAAAGATGATTTCTTCATCCTGCATTGCCTCTTCTCAACTGAAGTTACGAACATACTTTGGAACTTAAGGCAGCAACTTGAAATAAACTTTTTCTACACTTTACGGCCAGAATTGCGTACAAAATTCTTCCATTGCGTAACAAATTACTTTTATTGAATGGTGTATTAATGACTTGGTATCTTCCAGAAGATAAACCACTATCTAGAAACTCGTGAAGATAAAAAATTAGAGCGTCATGAGCAGTGAATTATATTTTTTGATTTTTATTACCTTTAATTCACCGGTTTCTCTAATTGATTTTAGATCAATGCCCTTTAAGTTACAGGAAGAAGCAAATAAAAACTTAATAATAATTTAAGCTTGAGGATTTATCTTTTTACAAGTTTCCTTCTAAAGAAATAGTTCGCCTTCCCACACTCTCTGACTGAAAGTGGACGTAAGTTGTAACCAAAATACAAGTCATTGAACCCGGTTTTTGTTTGTTTGAAGAGATTTCGCAATCAAGCTACAGATACTATCATATACATTCTCATAAAACTTTTTTTTTAAAAAGGAACTTTATTGTACTTTATTCAAATAATCTACCTTGTTTGCATATGCGAATTGTTATGTATTGATGTATTAAAAAGTAAAACACATTATTTTTACTTTTCAAAACTGACACGATGGACTTAACGAGCCTTGTTATGAACCATCCATAATATTTTGAAACTCACATTAAGTTAATTATTAAATAACATTATGCCGAAATTTTATTTTTCTGATCTTTCAACTACCATAAACTTTTTCATTCTATTCAACTATTTACATTCGCATCAATTATCTTTCAACTATCTATATCTTTCAACTACCATGAAATTTGTCACTCAGGTTGATACTCTATTATTGGAAAAAGGTAATTTATACTGTTTATTTTAAAAAATCGGAAACAAATATACTCATTAAAAGCAAAGAATTTAGAAACTAGTACTAATGCCTAACCAATGTGTATAATAAATTCTATTAGTTAAGTGAACAATACTTTTGTATACTTTTCTATAAATATCATATTTATTAACTTAATAAAGTAGTATAGAAAACATTTTCTGTATTGGGAGTTATAAATAATGGACATCATTTAATATGAACACATACTTCAACTTTATATTTGAGTGCGAATTTATAAATTTATATTTAGTACCGTTTGGTAACACTATATCATAATTGTTATTTTTAGCAGCAAATAAAATTCTTAATATATTTTTCACTAAAAAAATTAGCACAATATGTTACTAAGTTTTTCGCGTAGGAGGTTATTTACTAAAATTAGCTCTTCGTAAATATTTCGATTCACACTAATGCTGTTACGTTAACAAAGGATTGTAAAGTCTTTTATTCCAAAATTATTATTACAGTTTCACTAAAGTTATTGAAAGAGAGAGAGAGAGCAAAATTGATAAACTATAAAATTATTATAAAAAAAAAAAACTTTGGTCATAAACAAACACATTTTTGCAGTGTTGTTGTTACCATCTGGATCGTTTATCTTTCTCCTTAACATATTTACACAGAAATGTAATTTGTATTAAACTTCAATACTATAGTTACATAATCATACCGATCGTGATGTATTGTGGTAAACACAGACCAAACAACGAAGCAAATTCCTTCCAGACGTGGGAGTGTCTTCTCTGCTTCATTCTTCTTCCTTGAACTAAATCTACATTTTTTTTTCTGTATATTTAAACTCCCAGACATCCGAAATAATTTAATTTTCTTTTTTTCCTTCAGGTAGTGGCAGCACAAACTCACGTGGTTAAGCCAAGAGGTTGCGACGTGAACGAAAATGCCCTTTCAGAAGCCTGCAAGTCCGAGCTGGGGCTGAGCGAAGAACAGGTCAAAACAGGTCAGCCCCTGGAACAGGTTGTGGAACAGGTGAGAGAAGACTCTTTTGTAGTTCTTTTCACTTTCGCGCCCTTTCCTTTTCAAAATCGTCTTTTTTTGTGTGTGTCGCATTTATTTGTGACTAAAGCCGGTTTACGAAATGGGTCGGTACTCTAGCCTTTTTGGCATATTAAACTTTCCCTTGGATATGTGATATAATCTTGAGTAACCGCAAGTTTTACAAAGGAAGAGATTAGAGGCTTGAGGTACGCTTAGAAGAATTAGAACTTTATTATTTACTTAAATTTGAATCCTTTACTTAAAATTTCCACATGCATTCAAGCTCTGACTCTCTTTCTGTATGTGATATTAGCATATTTATCAATATTTATAATTGAGCACATTCGGTACATAACTGATCTAATAAATTAACTAGATTCTCCTCTGCGCAAACTTATTTTTCGACATAATAAGATAATTATCTCATATAATTTCCAAAAGTAAATAATAATTCTTTATTGCAGGTATAAACAATATTTACATAAAACATTATATGCTCACTTTCTTTTCTTTAAACAGTGTGTGCTAGAAGATATCCTAATCAAAAGTTCTATAAGTTTTCATTAAAATTTACAATTTAGTGTGATAAGATAATTTCCTAGAATAACGTTCGCTTGTCAAAATTCCTTAATATATTTAGAATATTGGTTTTAAAACCCGTTTTCTATAAAGTCATCAAAACGAAAAATAGTTTTGAAAGAAAACGCACATATTAGACAGTCACATTGTCATTAACGTATGATATTCGACTTAACTAGCTTTAACTTTGTTTAATTTTTTAAAGAAATTTTCAGCATAAATAAAATTAATAATATTGGAATTTAACCACTTCATACATTGATGGTCTAAAATACAATCAGTGCACTTCGAAATTTTAGAGTAGTTAGTAAGGTTCTAATTTCGCTTTCTCTGTCGAACCGGCATTTCAATCCTATGTTAATACATGTTGCCTTGAGTAGAGCAAGGTCGTAGCCATTCATTGTTCAAGAGTCGTGCGTTTTGGAGTTATCGTTTCATCTGACAAAGGAATATGCATTACTCGAACAATAAGAAGGGTATTAACTAAAATACGTGTAATGGGGCGATGCTTGGTAACATTACTCGATAAAACACAAACATGGAACAGGAAAGGATCTCAAAGGGGAATGGGACATTTTTTTAGATGTATTTCAGGTGTTTTTAGTTTTTGCTTAATTTTTTTTTCTTGTTGATTTCTAATCTAAATGACTTTGTATTCATTATAGATAGTTTTGCATTTTTTATCACTTTTATAAATAAAATCTTAAATCATAGGCCTTTCAGACGCAGAATTCAAAATTTTAAGCAGAATATTTGTATTTTACCTGAAATTTGTTCTTTTACAGACGTGAAACTAAGAATCAGATATAAAATTATAGAATCAGATATAAAATTATAGAATCAGATATAAAATTATAGAATCAGATATAAAATTATAGAATCAGATATAAAATTATAGAATCAAATATTTTTATAACGAACAAGAAAGTCATCTTTCCAACTATTGGATGAAACATGCATTTTTTTTTTTTTTTACCTTCATTTCGTAATCTTATAAAATAACTTTTTATTTGATAAATGTTGAAATATAGAGAACATTTACCTCGGTTCGAAGAATTAGGCCTCTAAAGTTCTTTCAAAACTTTTTTGTTTAAACGTCAAACTTTACAAAACTTAATTTCTCAGTCAAAGCAAAAGAATTTTTAAAATTCACCACTTAAATGCATCACATGTAACCAACTTTATACTTTTTTCTCTAAAATACTATAGAGGTGAGGTTAGGGGTTTTTCGTTCCTAAATAATGCATTACATAGTGTTTTAAGCGCTGTCACTAAAAGACCGCTTTTGCGCACTTTACTGTTCTCATATGTCAGATCCAAGTACCAAGCATATTCAAGCATTTTCAAATTAGCGATACATAATGAATGAAACCTTCCCCTGTTAAGATTGATGACTACGATAAAAAAAAAAAAAAAAAAAAAAAAAAAAAAAAAAAAAAAAAAACCTGCCAATTTGATATTTTAAAATCATTTATATTAAGTTCGATTTTGTTTAAGGCGGGCAAAATCTTCGGAGGGCTGAATAATCCACTTGAAGTCCTTCAATTAAGTTTAAACTTCGCATATAGACTCGACGACATTGAATTTCATCAAGTTTTAGGAACAAAGCAAAGTTAGTCAATGGTACAAAATCGATGTTTTCGTTGCAGTGATCAAACACTATGAAAATTCAATCTGAGCTTAAAATCGCTTACATAAGTCAACAAGTTCCAATTGCACATAAAAGTTGTTAAACTGTATAACGAATTCATAGTAAAAACTTTGTTTTTATGGGTTAATTTTTCAATAGTAAATATTACGTTCAATTACTATTCTTCATTGATAATCAATTTGTATGATCTACCAATGCAATGAGGGTTGAACTGAAAAAGCAACCACAGTCAGTCGACTTTCCTTTCGTTCTAATCTCTATAGATGTCCCAATAAAAACTAAGATCTCTTCTTGATGTGTCGGATCACGCCTTAATTGTCTATTTTAAGACACATTTATTATCCATTTCCACTCGGTACTATGATCGAAACATCTGCGTTGATACGACGGAAGTGACGTCCCAGGAATCTCGACGTCCGTCTTTTGTTCCACCACGCAATTACGACACTTGGTGCCATCGTTTTGGAATGGAAATCGCATTTTGCTCATTCGGCAGAATCTTTTATTTTTATTTTTCAAACTGACGCAGAATGCTTTTCATACGCATACACTCTGTCCATCTGCGGTGATTTAGATACGGAAGTGTTCTTTGACAATGGAGGATCGCTGAAATACTTCGCTTCTGTTTCAACAAAGCCAGATGGATCTCGAATTTGAAATGAAAGTTGTTCTTTGAAAAAGGGACTTTCAATGATTTTGTTGAGATTTTAAACTTACGCTGGAGAAAATGTAATTAGCGTAGACATTTCTTCAACAAACTATTCGCGTATAGAATAATGAGGCCTAATCACGTTAAATCCATTGTAGCCCCAATTTCCTCTCTTTGGCATGGATGTGGAGAATAATATATCATCTGATATGTCGACCCCGTCTTCTGAACGAATTTAAAATTACGGCCATATTAGTCTCTCTCGGGCAAAAATATTTAGTCTCTAACCGCTTAAGTATGCAAATACTAAAATCATGATATCACTATTAATACTGTTGTTCTGTAGAAATATTTTCAATATATATATATATATATATATATATATATATATATATATATATATATATATATATATATATATATATATATTTATTTATTTAAGAAAGGAAAGTGCGAGTTTACTGCGCAATTCCATTTTTTAAATTTTTTTTTTTATTTCTTGACCAGCTAAATACCCGTGCTTCGCTACGAAATTTTACCATGGGCAATATTTTAGCCAGCTGTGACGCCCCGCGTTGCGGAAATCCGTCATTGGTGTATAGGCCCCAATTTTTGACGCTTCGCTCGCAGGAAGGTTCATCGCAACACAAAATCGAGCTCGCTTCGCTCGCTGAAAACGTCATTAGCACATAAGCACAGGCGTGCTTAACTCATTGAAAGGTTCATTGCTATGCAAACATGAGCTCGCTTTGCTCGATGAAGCGTTCATTGCTGCTTAAGCATAAGGTTGTTTCACATACTAAAAACTAATTGCTATGTAAAGCCTTAATATTAGAAGTCCCTCCCTTGTCGAGAAACAATAAAAAAAAAATCCCGTTAATAACTATAATACAACACCCCTTTAGGAGTATTTTAACACGTGATGTTTGTAAAAAGTGAAATTAGAAGGTCAAAACTACTTATGTTGAAACTTTCAGAGCTCTAGACCTATTAGAAGTCGCTTTTTGTGAAAATATTTATTAAAAATTCATTAAAAAACAAATTAAAATTTTAATGTTCTTTTTGTCAAAAGTCCAATCAAAAGGCCAAAACTATTTGAGTTGAAAATTTCAGAAATGCAGCCCAATTAGAAATCGTTTTGTAAAATACTTGTTTATTAATTAATTAAAAAACAAATAAAACTTCAAAATTCTGTTTTTCAAAAGTTCAATTTGAAGGCTAAAACTACTTATGTTGAAAATTTTAAAGCTATAGCCTTATTAGAAATCATTTTGTAAAATATTAATTAATTAAAAAAGAACGAAATAAAAATTCAATATTCTGTTTTTAAACAGTCCAATTAAAAGGCCAAAACTACTTATGTTGGAAATTTCAGAGCTGTAGCCCTATTAAAAATTGTTTTGTAACTTATTTATTAATTAATTAAAAAGGAACTAAATAAAAATTTAAAATTTTGTTTTTCAAAAGTCCAATTAAAAGGATAAAACTACTTTTGTTGAAATTTTCAGAACAGTAGCCCTATTAGATATCGTTTTTCAAAATATTTATTAATTAATTAAAAAAGAACTAAATAAAAAATTTAGAATTCTGTTTATCAAAAGTCCAATTAGAAGGCCAAAACTACTTATGTTGAAAATTTCAGAACTGTAGCTCTATTAGAAGTCGTTTTGTTAAAAAAATTTGTCAATTAAGAAAATTAATTAAAAAGTAACTAATTGAAATTTTAACATTCTTTCTATCAAAAGTTCAATTAGAAGTCTAAAACTACTTATGTTGAAAGTTTCAGAGCTATATCTCTATTTGAAGTCACTTTGTAAAAAATAAATTAATTACAAAAATTAATTAAAAGAGAACCAATTAAAATTTTAACATTCTGTTTGACGTACATAAAATTAGAAAGCCAAAACTTCTTATGTTGAAAATTTCAGAGCTCTTCGCCAATTTTAGATAGGTTTCTATAGATCCACAGAGCAACAGACAGACACACAGCTTGTTTTATTATAGATGAAATGCAATAATATGTTACTCCTTTATTTTTGCAAAGTGATTACATGTTTTTAAGTTGGTAACTGCACTTAAATTTAAACGAATTAGTCATTACTTTTTTGAGTAAAATATTTTTACAGCGATTAAATTTACATTTCAGTCCTATTTCATCCCAGTCTTGGAATCAAATTTTGTAAGTCTGCATATAGAATAATATGAGCCATGATTTTAACTATCAAATTAGAAAACACCACATTTAAACGACTTTGAGACGCACACAAGCGATATTTATTTCTCTTATCTGTTATCCTAATGAAGAGCACTCACCGAGAACTAGATTACCGACAAGCGATACAAAGAAGGCTCATGTTGAATTTAATTGAAATAATTAATGTTCGTATTAAATGAACTACACCTATCAGATCCCAAAAACTAAATGTTAGGCAGGATAAAATTTGTACAATATTTTTTCTTAAGGTATACATATACATTAGGAATCTCGAAATTTGACTCAAGTCTGCGTTTTTGTTTTTTGGTTTTAAAATATTCCCGAATTCATTACCATTAAAATGATACCATTTTTTTACTGAGACTCAAATTACTTTTTAAATTACAGTAGGTTTTGTGAACCTGTTTTGTAAGACGTTCATTAGTGTAGTAAATTTTAAACGCGTTTTCTGAAGAATGACATTTTGGTATTATATGACTTTACGCCAACGGTCATAACTTCACAATAAATTATCCGATTTATAAAATTCTAATTTTGTTTTATCGACAATAGTTGTGAATTAGTTTTCTATGGAGCATCTAATATATATTGTTATGAACAAATTTTTTATGCATATTTTAATCTTAATTTTTTGTTAAAAACTATGTATTTTTTTAAACTTTTTATTTAAAAACTTATAATTAAATAAATATGGAAAATTTTGAATTTGGCTTCAATAGGAACATGCGTCAATATAATATATTTTATTTGCAATAAAAATATTACCTCTAAGTTAATCACAAGTTTATTTATGTATGTTCTAATAATGTCCTAATTAGTCACTTTAATTGCAATTAGCTGATTAAAAAATAGATGGAAAAAGAAATTTTATACATAAAAATGTATTATTTTTACTTCTGATATACTGCCAAAAATTTTGAAATTATAACCTAAAAATTAAAGGAAATCATCTCAATTGTATATGTATACCTTAATCCTGTCAACCCCCCAGCATCTGAATATCTTACTAATAATTAGTGAATAATCAAAGCTGAAAATGTCAAAATTATGTAAGGTAGAATAATGATATCGAAATAAAATTTTCAATGATTACACAGCGAAATAATTTTCTTTGTCCGATTTAGGGATATAGTTGATATAAACACACAATGATATGAACAAATAAAAAATCAGAAATATAAACAGATAATTAGAGATAAATAAACAAATAAATAAAAGATATTAACAAACACATATTTTGGTATCTAAACAGATCAATGAACATCAACTGGTCATGTCATTACATGCTACAGTATCCGGATGACCTTCAAAGCTCTTACACTTAGACTAACAGAGAAAGTTTAGTAAAAAAAAGATGTTTGGCAATTCAGAAAAGTAAAGAAATGGATGTCACGCAATTAAGTGAAACGTTGCGGTGCGAGCACGAAGGCTGTACAAAGCAAGGTTAGACTGACTTTGTGTAGAGCCCACATGAAAATATTGAATTAAACTCAATGAATATACTCTACATAAAATGGTGTGGGTAATTCTACTCTTACGTGATATTTCCATCCTGGCGCGCCCAATGATATCGAAGATTAATAATATATTTCAAAGAAAAGATTATTTACTATAATTTAGCATCAGAATGTAGGTTGCGTTTATAAAGATGAATAAACGCATAGCAAATTTTTTGTTACATGTTACTAGTAGGGCTGACTGATAGACCATTTATATTTTATTATTAGGTTTTGGCTAAACATTTAAATTATATATTTTTCTTCCATCGAAATTCAAACACTAAATTGTATTCTTGTGAAATTTTACTTTATTAATTATAACTTTACTCAACTTCAAAGTATGAATACAACATTTATACACAAATTATATTTTCATTACCTTCGCATTATAAATTCTAGTTTTATGCACAGTTACTTTGCAAATTTTAATAAAATCACATTCAACTTAAAAATTATCTATAAATCCACTTTCATATTAAGAAATATATTTTTATACAGATTATTTTGAGATTTCCTGGTCAAAAGCTTATATCAGAACATCAAAAAATTTTTATACCCAATAAAAATACTACCCAATATAATTGAAGAGAATAGTTTTTGCTCTCTCTTTATGAAATGCGAAAATGACATTAATAATAATAATAATAATATTAAAAACTGTGAAACATTTTTAGCAGGTTTCTTTTGATATTAATACACCAATTGATATCACAAATTTGATTGAAATTGTTTAACCTCTGCCCACACTATTCAGCTTAAACTTTTGTATACATGCATAAAAGAGAACATCGTATTATGTGTCTTTCCTGTTTTTGTTACAGAGATCCAATACAAAACCCTTATCATAATGATCCCTATCGAGAAACAAGTTTGTTTGAAGTCAGTAGAAGCTATCTCTCAATGAAACGTAATCCTAAATTTTGACACTACCCAGACTAACCTTGACTTTGACCGTTTATTAACAAGCGATGCAGAAGTTATCTTTTTTCTCTCTCCGCTACAAAGGTCGGATGGCATCCTAGTTTTTCACCAAAATCAGCTTTGATGGCAGAATGCCACTGATTATCACTGGCTTTAATTACTTCCTGAATAAGTTTTTCCAAACGCTTTGCGTAATTCCTCTTATGTGGAATCATTCGTATTCGACATTTTTCAGGTTATTCGCTTTGTTTCACGGAATAACTTTGTTTATAAAACACGTAATTCTTCGTTATGTGAGCAGTTTTTCTCACAATGTTCAACAATTGAGAGTATTCTTCGTTTTATAACAAATTCATGGGACTATCTGTTTCCTTCTAGGTTTAAAGCAATTACCCTTCGTTTCTCTCAATTTATTTTTGCAAAAATTTTAAAACTTCTAATATATTTTGAATTTTGTTTCTCAATATAAAGATAACTAAAATAGTTCATTCAACATTCAAGAGAATTACCTCAAAATTTCATTCGTAAGACTTTTAATTTATAGAAATCCATTTAACTACTTTTACGAAACTGCAGTATACGCAATTAAGTTTCAACTTAACCTTTCCACTCATTTTGCTGGAATGTTTCTATTCTCTTATAGATAATTGCTCCTCCAAAACATTAATCAACATTCGAAAGAATAACCTATAATGATAGTGCTTAATGGTCTTCAACTTAAACGAACGACTTCTTCAACTTAAACGAACTTACTTTCACTAAACAACCATTGAAAATCCAATTCTAATTTTGTTTTTGGAAGAGACGTTTCATTGCAGATGTTAATAGTTTAGAAATTCTACGGGATCGTTTTAAATTTTGTTGCAAAAAGTAACATTTCACTGGATTCCACAACAAAAGTCGTTCTTTTCTACAACTGCCCTGTTGTTATTCTAAGATACGGATCATCACACACGCTTTCCACAATTTGCGCCGATGACTTGCTGCTCCATCTTTATCTATGCCTAAAATAACAAACTTAGTTTCAGTTTCGCATAGAGAATCCCTAAAAAGCTAATAACGACTGCAAAAAGAAAAAGAAGAAGAAAAAAATACTCATTTTCCACTTCAGGTATTTCGTAACATCCGCGAACTAAGAATGGGTAGGTACATTGCAAAACACACTTGGACAAACAAGAATTAGCTTCAAAACAAAAGCGATGATGCGAGGTCGGTTGAGGGGAAATAAACTCTTTGAGTAAAAAAATAAACATTGAAGATGCTTTGATTAAAAAGTACGTTTGAATTAGATTTAAAGATAAAAAGTACACACTATTAGAATGGAAGTTGGTTTCACTTATATTCACAACTATAAAATTGTTTTTTTCTTACAACAATGCTTAAATATTATTATCATTAAAAATCCCATACAATTGTTTAAATTCTCAACTAAATTGAAATCTTAAATATCGTTATCAAAGTATGAGATGATATTTAGTTTCTAAAATTACAAAATAAGTGAAAATATAATAATTTTTCATAAGTAAGGAACCCGATAAAGTACATTCAACTCTTTAAAAATATTATTTTCCTACTAGCAGCATAAAATATACTAATTAATTTTGAAAATTATTAAATTGAAGACTTGATTGTCCAGCAATAATCACTTATCATCTTCAGATCGAAATACAACTTATCCAAAAATTTATACGTCACTTTTTCTTTGTCTTTTCTTTTACAAAATTTGTTTTTCTTAAGAGATTTTATTTTTACCACCAGCGGTCTTCTTTTTACATCTAACAGACAGGATTCTTTTCTCACCATCTTAGAGCCAGAACATCGTCTCTTGGCTTGTCTTTTGAACATATAGCTTGATCCCACCAGCTCCAGTAGTCCTTGGTTAACTGCTTTTCTCATTAAGACTTTGAGAATTCTATCCTTTACAATGAATTTCTAGGCAAAACAACATTACTTATGTCTCTGGGTCACTACTCAATCTTGTAAACTTTTATACATGATCAAAAAATTTGTGAACACAATGTTTGAATTTTAATTTGTCACCCTATTACCAAAGATAACTTCTTTATCCATTATTAATTAATTAATTTATTCTCAGATTAATATTTTTTAGTTTTCTTTTTAAAAGTTATGTTGTACCTTTTATATAAATTTGAAAATAAATCTCTCTGCTTAAAATAATTAACTGGAGACAAAGTACATTTCAATGCGATTTATTTTCAATTTTAAAATTCATGTTTAGCGTTATTTGAAATATAACATCCAACGAAGTTTAAGGAAACAACAGATGCCAATTCGAAATGTTTTTAAAATAATATGAGGAGTAATGTGCAAAGATAATGCGCATAACGTCACTTTTATTAAAAAAGGATTGAAAAAACTCATTTCTGGTAATATTTATTGAAATGTGTACTGACCGATTTAACAATTATTAAAAAAAGCGGAAAAAACAATTGCATTGATTGGAGACTATGCACAACAACGATATCTCTTAGTCAGGACCGTGTATATATGGGTTATTCCATTATAAGAGACATCCATTATCAAACCATAAGTTACATTAGAAGAAGCTTTTGAAGCAATCTATCTGGTACAAATACAAATTATGTAACATGAAATGTGGAATTTATTGAAATGTACAAAAACACTCTGGGGTTATTTATAGTTATGTGTAAATCACACTAAAAGTTAAAGATTGGTGTCTTTTTTTCCCCCTTTTTTTTAATTCAAAGTTTGTATGCTACAAATTGTTTTTAAAGAGTTTCTTTCTAATGCTTTTATACATTTTCAATACTTAAAACTGAGTTTTGCCCACTTTGTATTTTGAATGAGTCCATACAACTGCAGGTTGTAATTATATTCTTAAAAACTAAAAGGGAAAAGTGGTGTGACCTGATTTTGATCTTCTCACTACTTTGTATGCCAAATACTTATTCAAGAGTTTTAATATACAGGGTGTCCTGTGAAGTTTTTTGCAATCCCCATAAATTACGTTGAAAGCTATTGTCATAAAAGTGTTGTCTAGGTATGGCAAAATTGCCTTTCGCTAACTGACGAGACAGCTAGTAACACAACGTAGTGGTAAATCCAGGAGTTACTTCTCTACGTCTAAACCTAACATGGCACATGAATATTTTCGATTGCAAAGGTGGAAAGCAGTATTAGTCTAGAAGGAAATGACTTGCAATTGAATGTTTTGAATAGAACACACACAACGTTTGTCCAATTGTTCGTGTTTTCAAACTATGTTACATCATGAAACATCTTAGAAATGAACAAGTACTTGTCACTAGACAGTCACATTGCCTACATCTTGGGAAGTTTTATTTATATCTATTGACAACTTAAGTTATAATTTTGAAGAAATTTCGTTACGTAATAGTGCTAGTAAACGCAAGCAATGAGCGTTGTGCACGGTCTTTTCAAAGCCTTTATGTACATAAGGGGTATTTTCCAACCAAAACCTATATTTCTTTCCAACTTTGTAATAGACAAGTTTCATACATTTTGCAAACTTTCAAAATATGCCCTCTAATTCTTAATTTTCAAAGTAGATAGCGTTATAATCAGTCTCTTCGGATAACATAGTCACTAATATATACCTGAACAGCCTTTTTGACGACTGCTGTTTCCATTTACAAATTGGGGGGGGGGGGGGGCAAGGAACTTTACTGATCACCTAAGTGTAGTAATAATCGTTTTTTGTTCTGCTCTACTATTCAAAATCAGATAGGTAGATAACAAAATCAAAGGGACGTGAAAAAGTTATTAATGTAGATCGGCACCATCCATTGAAAAGATACAAAAATATAATTTTCTAAAAAATATTCGCTTCAAAATGCTGTAGTTAACAGATAATAATCCTTAAGAATCCCTTTTTCTTTTTGTAATGCCCGTATTGATAATAATTGTTTTCTCTCTGTCTAGCTGGACCAATTCGTTCAAGCAAAGCTGGGATCTGAGAGTGGCCAGCAGTCTTTCCACCTGGTAACCGATGGTCAGATGCATCTGAGGCAGGTCCTCCATCCGGAGGCCTCCCACAAGAACATCACCTTACCACACTACTACTACTCCTTCTTCGACCTGCGGAAACACTTCAGAAAGTTCTACCACTCAGAAGAGATACACTCTATACAAGAAATACTGAGCTGTATCCTTTGAAATTGTATTGGTAATAACAGGGATACTGCTTACAGTGTAGTTTTGATAAAGAAGATAAATGTGGGAATTTAGAAAACATGTGAAAAAATTTCAATTTTCATATAATTTTGGGAAAACAAAAAAATAGCGCTGAGTTTATCCATTACAGGATAAAAAATTTAATAATATATCCGCTATTTTTTAATAACAGCTAAAACACGTATTACATTCTATAAGAAATTCATAAGAAAGAACAAGTCAATCGAACTAAAATCACGTACAAATTTTTTAACAAAGTAAAATGATCAAAAAACAAATACGTCATTATTTTTCATATTTGTATTATAATGTAAATGGTTATAAACGGTATTCTGTTAATTTTCAATGTGACGGCCAGAAAAATAAATATTCCTCTAATACAAAACATTCATGAAATTTAACTTTTCGAAGGTTATTTATTAATTTTAAGAATTTCAAATGTTTGGAGAAAGAAAAAAAAAAAAAAAAAAAAAAAAAACTAAAGCAAAATTTTGCGGTTCGACAACTACCGCGATCCATCCCTGCCAGGATTCGAACCCGGGACCTTTGGATTAGAAGTCCACGTAAAAGTTACTTTGGTTTTGTCAAAAAAAAAAAAAAAATCACATGAAAACAGACATTTTTATAAAATTATGCAAATAGCTATTGAATTACTTGAGAAGTCTCCTTTTTCTTACATAACAATTTTGTGAAGAATCCTTTTCCAGAACTTAAATTTTGAGAAGGGTTGGTACAAGGTCTCAAATTTCGTCCAACGAGATCAATGATTGATTTTTCTATGGTAAAGTAGCAAGCACACATTCTTTTTCAATTGACTTGAAACATTTTCATTTTCGAATTTCTGAGAATAATATTTCTATTAAGTCGGTTAAATATGTTATAGCATAACAAAGCTTACGTTTGTCTACAAAACAACCCGTACATTAAACAAGATATGATGCCCTTTTCTCGATTCGTTGATTTTTAGTCAAACAAAATTATTTGAATGAACCAAAATTCTGCAAAGTCTATTGAACTATAACTTACGTAGTGTTTTACTTTTATTTTTAATTCCAACACACTGAGTAGGTATCTTGGAAACAGATTTTCTTCCGTGTTATCATTTTAGAAAAGCAATTATCTTTAGGTATATATTACAAATTCAAATGCGTGAGTTTAAAATATTTGAAAACTAACTAACGTAAATTATCGAAATTGAAACACAGGGTATTGTAATGTTTCCACTTTCTATCTATAAGACTATAAGCTTCCTAATACTTTAAAACATTGTAATAAATTGTCAGTTTTACGTCTCACACTTCCAAAACAGCTATAATAATTTATCTGATCTAAGACTGGAGCATATCTATTTCTTGTTAAATCGTGTAGAACAGTAGCCAGACTATCCAAACAGTCCCTGTCCAGTAAATCCATGAACAACACTTTCAAGGAAATCTAAACAATAGCCCCTTTTGAGCAAAGGATGACAAATGAGGATGGCTCTTCTTAAGGCTTCCCTTAGTAGACAAAAGGAGATGGAAATGGTCTGTGGACTGTCAAGCAAATTCAAGTACAGAGTTACTCGAGCAGATCGCAAGAGAAGTAAATAAAAGTCCAAAAGATCCGGAGACAAAACACGATCTTGACATAGACTCCTGGGGAACATTGACGTGACGCCCAGTTGTTTTTATTAACAACTTAAAGTTTGTTTATTTTACTTCAAGTTACCGAACTTTAACATCCTCCCTCGAGATCTCATTCTTACTTCACAACCGATGTATTTCTTTTTACCTGCGATTTCTCGGAAGAGAACGTCCAGTTGAAGATTGACTAATCAATCACGTACGCTTGAATTGTGCCCGTACAGCAACGCACTAACTACCTACATAAACAAAACATTGGTTGAGATTCTTAGCGTAAATAAACATTGTACCATTATGTAGTTTACTTAAGATTTAGAAGTTGTTTATTTGACAGCTTCTTGCATTTGAGATCTCCTATTGCATTTGCGTTCACTTGTAGACATTCTTCACTAAATTTTACTCAATGTCCTCAAACTGATTGCACTTTCGTGTCTATGGTATCATTAAGAGGATTCCCAGTTGAAGATTGGTCAATAGATCATTTCACGCTTGTTGCTTCTGTCTAATACAGGGAAATCGGTTTTTTAAAATGTTGCTCCTATGTAGCATGTAACGCATGATGCATAATTACAGGGTGGTCAACTGTTCCGAAACACACAAGGGAAGAAAAAGTGTACATTTTGTTCCACAATTAAAAAAAAACGAGAAAGGAACACACACACTTAAGCCACAACCACGTACATTGCTGATGATAGCTGAGATGAGTGGGATAAATTAAGGCAACAATTCTTAACAATCAATTTTGCGTTTATTAAACGAAAGAATAGATCAAACAGTATCGATATTGAATATAAATAATTTTATCAAGGGAAAATGAAACAATATTTTTTTTTTGTCGTCAAGTAGAACTAAAAGCCTTTACAAATCTTAACTTTATAACTCGATTGGCTTATACAATCTTGTATTTTAGATGCATATTGATTCCTCTTTAATATTTTTAATAATTGTAAGTTCGAAATATTTATTATACTGTGAAGTGCATTTTATTATGAATCAATAAAGATGGTCTGTATTAAGTTAACGATCGTAACTAATTAATTAAAAATGGTTGTCCTCAATTCTTCTTAAACACATACCAGTCTTAAGAATATTTGTAGAAAAAAATCTTCTTAGAACTAACTAACCTTCCTATGTACCAAACTTTTAGTGCGTGTTTTTTTTAATATAGATGTGTTATGCGATTATCTAAATATTTGTTTAAGGTAGTAGTCTGGTAACTTATGCCTATTTTCATGACTTCTTTGGAGGGTGGTTTTTTATAGGAAAATAATAATGAATTATCTTGAATATTTAGAGTGTTTTTATTTACATATTGAAAGTATAAAAAAAAAATTATTTGAAAAAATTTAATAGTTTATTACTATTATTATTGTCACTCGAAGTTGGAACCTCAAAAAAAAAAATGCACGTGGGTGGCCCGGGTGATTTTGGCTCTTGATGTTATCTGAAATCAAATATTCTTGATTATTCTTAATCTATAGACATGTCATTCTGGTCGGAACTACTGAAGTTAAATTTCAAGGGTAAATAACAAAATGGCGGACTTTGAAAAAAAAAGTCCTTTTATTTTAGCAAAGAAAGGGTTGTAAAATAAAAAGTTAGGGGTGAAAAAAATTCTCGTTAGTACCGACGAGAACTATAAGTGTGTAGAACAGCCTGTTAAAATTTGAAAGCAATCGGTTCTGTAGAAAAAAAGTTAGGACCCGGGCCGACCAGAAAAACAATGTTTTGAGAAAAACGCGTTCTCCAGGACTTTTCGTACCACGTTTTTTTCCTTTCCTATCCATCTTAGATGCTTACGTGTCAACGTACGATCAAATACTAACAGAGTACTGTGAATTTTAACTTAAATATACTAAAAGCGCAAACAATAGAAGGGTCCAAGCGGTTGCAGCTGCCGGTCGACCTTAAAGGTTGGACTCCGAGGCGCTCTAGGAAACTCGTTATAACTCCCGAAATATTTCGAATTTCTGTCTGAAATTTTCACAGTATATTCTCAAGACATTGTACTTTCAAATTAAGCAAAAAAAAAATTCGATTTTTTTTTTTTTTTTTTTTTTTTTTTTTTTAACCCAAGTTACCAGACTACTACCTTAAACTTTCATCACAATTTCCTTACAAATAAAGTTTAAGGAAACGTTATTCTACAGTGAACTTGGAATTAATACTTGGTGTGCCAGAATAAGTTTTTCTTTTACTATTGTTGACGGAAGTTCAGAGAATATAATTTGTTAATCCTTATAAATTGTTAGAATTCTTATAATTTTTAGTATTTATTGCAGAAATGTTACAGAGTTTAATTTTTAAAACTGAGTCAAACTATCAAAAACGATGTGTTTTTGAAAATGACATTATACAAGAGGAAAGAAATGTGAAAAATATAAAGTTAATTAGAATTTCTACAATAGTGCTGGCAGTCTCTCCCTCTAAAATGCAATGTTTTACCCTTAAACAATAATGCAACGCTAAAATTTTCATTTCTTTTGGAAATTATCGCAATAATTTTTGTTTTTGTGATACGTGTCTTATTTTAAACTTTTCCTATAGAACATTTTCCCTTAACTAGTATTTCTAAGATCTAGGAATGGAATCCGATGGATCGGCTGAATTCTCAATGCAACAAGTACAAAATATTGCCAAGATCATTTTACGTCTAGTAGAAGATGGTAAGTACCAAACTGCTTTATCCTTTTTATTAATAAAGGTCTTGCATTACAAATATTGAGGACCAAATCGTAATAAAAAGTTATCTGATATCCAGGTAGGACAGCAGTATTGGGCAATGACCAAAAGAGGGGTTCAGGAGGACTGGCCAATTTTGGCCGAAAGTTACGCCTTGTTTCAAAATACACGATGTTTATCTTTTTTTTTGTTAATTTTTTTTTTTTATTTTTATTTTTTTATAAATAAGTAAAAAATATCACAAAGCATATTTTTGTTTTCCGTCCTTATAAATAAAATATTTCAATTTAAAAACTGCATCAACATTTCAAAACGTCCATCAGTATATTTTTCTCCAGCGTTGGTCGAGATTGGCCAATACTTATATCCAACGGTCGATATTGGCCAAAATTGTTGTGATGCTGAGGTATTGGAATGGAACTCGATGTGACTGACCACAAAAGTGGCATATTAATTATTTTAACGACTTTGTTTTGAAGTTGCATTTACAACACGGAGAAACAAAACCTTCATAACGCAATTTCATTGGTGGTATATTTGTAAAGACTCTTCAAGACAATAATTCTTTTATGATTTTAAACCTCAATTCAAAATAATTTTACTGTCTTTTTTTTTCTTATTAAATAAAAAGCACTTTAAATAGATTGCGAATTTTAAGTTTTTTAAGCTTTTCAATTTTTTAGATATGACTCTGACTTTCTACACTTGCGTAAAATGTATCCATTTTTTTTTTATTTGCAAAAGCTTGCTTTTAAATTTAACATATTTAAACCAAATCCATTTTTGACGATCTTTTCCAAGTGTGGCGAAGATCATGATCGATGACCTGGAATGAAAATCTCGCATTTCAATTTCTACCCTAAAAATAGGAATATTTTTGAATTGGAAAGAAATTCACGTATTTCATTAAGAAGATAGGCAAATCCATACGGTTTTGAATACTGCACTCTGTATTGAGAAATAAAAAATTTGCTAAGTAATGTTTAGAATACCAGATTTTATGAATTTTAATAAATGTCTAATGAAAAATTGCACAAAACTGACTTACGAGGTATTCGTTCTTGAGTATAGATATTAATTTTTAAGATATCTATTTAAAGAAACTATTGTCATACCAAACATTATCGCACATACTTTAATGAGTTAAGATGTAATTTACTTTCAAGTGTTAATATCTTGTCGAAGCATAACCTTTGACATACTTACGCATTAACGAAGTCTCTTTCATCGACAAAACCTTAATTTCAAACTGGCCCTACGCAAAGCGAAACCTTTTCGATGATCTTGTCACCCGAGAAATCCAGATCACGAATTCTTTTCAGAAGGTCGATTTCGGAAAGGAGTTCTATTTCGAAGGACAAAATCAAGGGATTCTTCCACCAAGTAATGCGGTTGGATGGATACAAAAAAAATAAAAATAAATAAAAGAATCCACGCTCGAATATAATGTGGAAGGGTGGAGTTCTTTTCCAAGCCTAAAGGATCGTTTCCGCTCGTACCATGAACCTCGTATTTGTATGCAGGCGGAGCAATCTCGAATAACTGTTTTCTTCGGACGACAAAACGTATTCAGACGATTTTGCATTTGGATGCGTTGTCATATTTATTCGGATATACGCTCGCGGGCATTGCCAACTAATTTATTGTGATTTTTATCCGAGTTAGTATTGTAGAAAAAAATAGAATGACATTTGAAAGGATTTTTTAGTCTAAAATGGTATGCAATGCGTTTGAGTTCAGAATTACTCGATGATAGACTTGAAACATTTTGAAAGGTAATTTTAAAATATTTCTGATAAAATCTCTTCATTTCTGTGAATTTGTCTTATGACCGTTTAAGATTGAAATTAACATTAATTTAAACTTATCTATTCACACAATTCTACAAGTTATGTTCTACCTTTTTAAGTATAGAGGCTGGAAATTTAATTCCAAAGAAAGCATACAATTAGGAGTTTTGTCGATTTACTATTTTATAATAACTGATTGTTAAAAGAAATATTTTCAAATATTCCTGGACATTTTAATTTTTGAAGTTTGTTCTAAACACATTTTTAAATAGATTTACGGTTAACAACGGAATAGAATACAAAACAAGGTCTTTTTGAAGTGAAGTCCGGCTGTGCAATAGCACTTTCTAACCAATCCCACCTTCAAAACAATGACTGTAAAATCCAATGGTGTGCAAAGTCAGCTTAAAACTTGGAAGAGTCATGCTAGGTTTTATTGTCATATCTTTTGCCGGATGCAAACATGATTTTCTGTTTTTTTGAGAATACCCTTACCGGTTTCTTAATAATTAAATCTAACTTAAAAAGATCTTTAAGGAATCCCCTCAGTAATAATTTAATGGCTGCTTCAGCTAGTAACATTACCCAAAAGTGAGTCTATCTTCCAGTTAACACGGAAATGAGATGGTAATATTGTAAACACACACTTAGTAAAATGTTTCGTTATCATGCAAATTTTATTTGATGAGGGATCACCTCTATCAATTACCCAAAGAATATCAACGATATTCTGCAATACCTTTTTTTGAAGAAGTCATTTTTGGGTGCCCCCCCCCCCCCCCTCATCCCCCTCTCCGCAATTTGGAAAATTTAGAAGTTCCACTATTCTCACTAAATTTGCGATGTTTTGGCGAAATTTCTAATACAAAAATCTATAGTAGTAACTTTGAATAAGAAGCTCGACATTTCTGAAAATATCGCGCTGCATTATTTTGGGGTACGAGGAAAGAATTGGACGAATAAAAAGACGGGAGAGGAATTAGTAAAAGTAGAGTAAAAGTAGTCCAAAAGAGCTTAAAATTAAAAGAAATGCGTTCCTTGCTATTCTGGTAATTTCTTCAAGCAATAAGATAAGATATTAAATAGCGCGGAAAGTATATTATAATGTCATGGAAACTCGAGAGTTTATGAGATCTTTGGATTAGGAAGCTGCTGTATTTTGCATAAATTTAAAACGTTAATTGACATCTTTTGAGGATATTGTATTTATTATTTTTTATATGTCATTTGTCTGTATTCGTGCAATTACTTAACACGTAGGCATGTGTTTCCAATGTAGACATTCGCATACTCTAGTGTTAAATGAATTTCACTTGAGCTACTTTAAACAGTTTATTTCAAAATTGTAAACAAAAGTGTATTATTATTTAAGTTTAACAACAAACTTTCAGGAAAAGCTGATTTTTCTTTCTTCTGACACAAAAACTGCCTTTGAAATGCAGAAAGCATATTCCTACTAACCGTAAAAAATTAGCGAATGAAAATATTTCAAATTAGAAAATATTTTCATTTGGCATAAAAAAACACTATGCATTGGACACAGCACAAATATTACTTTACTGCAAATCATGTAAAAACATTACTTGGGTTACCTCATCCGACTTCATCTTTAGGAAATTATTTATTACAATGTTGCAAAAGGTGTAAGTCAACAAAATTGATTCTTTTGTAATCTAAACAACATTAACCTGATTAAAATCAGGTTTCTTTGCAATCAGAATAATATTTATCTGCGATTATATTAGAAAAATAAGCGTATTAATTACTAGCTGTGTGGCCCCGCGCTGCTGGAGACCCATTGAAGGACATCTGTCAGTACTTAGTTACATAGACTCGGAAGTTATTCGGATTAATTGTTGTTGTTGATCAGCTTCCAATCTACTATAACATATGCATGTTTTCGTTCATTGTATTAGCGAGCTCGGTCATTCTTCAGTCAATGCTGTTTTTGCAGAGGTGATTCTCCAGCTCTTTTTTAGCGGCAGGTGCTCTATACAGTGCACCTCAAAATTTTATAGACAACCGGTTTTTTGGATTTAAGAGCTAACTAAACGAGTAAGAAAGACGAAATAAATTATATAAATATTTATTGAGGTAATACAAATAATAAAATATTCAAACAACTTTAAACTGTCATAGATCTAATAAAAAAAAAATGCTGTCTTAAAAATATATAGACAAACGGTGTTAAAAGCTGATTTAAGTACTGATCGAGAGCAAAATTTTGCATATTCCAAGGTCATATACTCGTGACGCAATAGTAGCCTGACATAAGAGCTAATCTGTCCTTCCTTTTTCGATTGATTGCAAAGATGCCTCGCAGCGTGCAGTTTTACAAACATAAAATTTTGTAAATCTATCGTTTGAAAGCTCGAGGAATGGAAGTTGTGGACATTGCAAGAAATTTTAAAGAAAATCCCATTCTGGATGACCAAAGAAAACAACTAAACGACAAGACAGAGAGATTTTGAGATTAGTTTCAACCCAGAACATATCTGTACGGTCAGTTTCAAGAGAAGTGACCATTCAAGTATCAAAATCCACGGTGCATCAACGGCTGCAGGCAAGTAAATCTTTTGATCACTGCAAAATGCGTCGTTTGCCAAATTTTACAAAACAGCATAAAGACACTTGTGTTCAGTGGGCTCTAAATCATATGAATTGGACAAATGAATGGATGAATGTTCTGTTCAGTGATGAAAAGACTTTTAATTTAGATGGCCCTGATGGTTGGCCATATTGCTGGCACGATATTCTCAAGGAATCACGAACTTTTTTCAGCAGACAACAAGGAGAGGATTCATTCATGGTATGGGGAGCATTTTCTTAAAATGAAATGACTGATATTGCTTTTTCAAAAGGTCTTCAATGTTCCGAAGATTACCAGAAAACGTTCGAAATGCAGTTACTTCCATTTGGAAAGTTGCAAGGTGGGAACAAGTGGATGTATCAGTAGGACAATTGTTCCATTCACGTGTCAAATTCTACAATGCAATGGTTTAGACAAAACCAAGTAACTGTTATGGACTGGCCAGCCTTAGGTCCTGACCTGAATCCAATGGAGAACTTCTGGGGAATATTAGCTAGAGACGTATATGCTAATGGACGTCAATTTGCTACATTTCAAGTTTTAAAGCTACAAATTGAATGAAGTTGGTTTTCTCTAAAACCAGAATTTCTCTCTTGTTTTGAGTATGCCTGATAGAGGTTTTGAAGTGATTTGGAAAAACGGCTAAAAAAATTTGAACGTTAAAAAATGGTGAGTTATTTATAAACTTTTGGGATAGCAAAATTTAATTTTTAATTTTTATCACAAAGTCTGTGATTGCGTGATGTTATTTATAATTATTATTATTATTATTGACTTGATGTTATTCATAATTAAAAATGATTTTGAAATTGTTACTCTTCTTTTTCAATTTGTAAAATAAAATAAAAAAAATCATTGTCCATAAACTTTTGGGACGCACTGTACTTAGTATTTATATTCGTTCTTTTCTTCGGCAGCATATTAGCAAATGCGGAAATGATTTGAAAGTTTTCAGAGAAATTTCAATAATCTTTGTTGAATCTACGATTGAGATTGCAAGTGACGAAGTCAAATTGAGTCTAAATAATCCGTTGCTATGCTAGATTCTATGTATATTTTGACTCATTATCATCAAATGAAATTAGTTTCAAAATTTAAATTCATCCAGCCAGAAAAATGTGACTATTTAAAATTTTGTACATTTTTTTAACATGTACAAAACACCGGTAAACATACTCATCAAAATATGTCTGGTGTCTATAGTGCAGCTCAAGCCTCTGATTTAAATATAATCATCTAAATATATAATTCTCTTGCGTAACGTCCAAATTTGGCTGTATTTCTGTGAGCAGAATGGCAACAACTTCAAACATCCAAACACAAAAAAAAACAAAATATTACTTATTTAAAACGTATTGATTTAATATTTACAATGATGCAAGATGTGTAAATTTCTTTTGGATTAGAATTCCGGGATCTCTCTTTCTTATACAATTAAAACAAGCCAGATTTGTTTGGATTCGGCAAAATAACCACAACATATTTATTAGGAACGTTTTCCGGATACATGACTATAAAAACTGAGCACGGAATTTCCTTTAAGAATATTAAGGTTTCCATGCTCACATTCATACCGATCTAATAAATACTTCAGCATTGCTGATAAACAGTTTGACTGTGTCATTTTTTAAGTATCGCTAGAAGACTTATGCAAACATGATTGCTAATATTGCTTCGTTAAGAAATTTCGATGTGCAACTTTAATTATTTTGGCGCTTCATACAAAACCAGTCCATAAATTTAAATTGCATTCTGAAATAACTTATACTTTTTAAATATATGTACGAGAGTGTTTATTTTTAATGTTTTCCAAAAACGTTCTGCTACGTTGCCAAACTGTCTCTACTTAATTTGTCTCGACATAAGTAGTAAAATAATGACGTCCAAAGTATCGTAGGTCATCATAAATAATCCAACGTTTTCAGTTTCATGGCACAATATAACTTTTCAAGGATTTTATTGATTATGCAGACGAAATAGCTTTTTTCTAGGGCATATTTTAAATGCCTCACTTTAAAGCGAGCGGAGCGAGCCTGGTTTCTCGTCGCGAACCAAGTGGATTGCATAGAAATCCAGGGGGTTGGCGAGCGTTAGCAAGCAGGAGGAGGAGACCCCTAGTGAAAATATATTGTACCAAGTTCTTCATTTTTGTATTAAAATAAAATATAATCTGATCTAAAAGAAAAATTAGCAGGTATTGAAACGATAGCGTTATCCACCAAATTGTTCGCCAACTGAAAAATTATCCCCAAGTGGCATGGATATAACGCAGGAGTACCAATATTGGTCATCGTGGTGCCAACAACACACATAATGATTTATGTAGGTGTTTTACATTAGACGGCCTTCTTACATTTGATATTGTAATGGACACATCCTGGAAAAAAGATATAAAAGATTTATGAAGCTGACCAAAATCCGACTGAAAACATCCCATAACGGCACGAATGTATAAAGCTAAATTCATTATTATGGTAAACGAACTTTTAGATGTTAGATATATGAGAACTATAGTGCAGAAGACATTGGCTAATGAAGTACAAAGGAATTTGACAAATTTACTTTGTTTAAATGTTATTAATATACTCATTAAATACAATCAAAATGTCAATACCCGCTGAGCATAATACATCTTTAATCCCAATACAAAATGTAAACAAAAATAGAATGAATTTAAAACGCAGAAAAACAAACGATGCATAAAAAATAATGCTTTAAAATTGCACATGCGCAGAACCTGATTACGGTATTGATTGTGAGTAAACATATTGAAATATTACAATAACATTCGAACCATTTATCGGATAGACGATTCTAATACATAAAAATAATCAGAAAATAAGGGAGGTACATTAAAATAACTTTTGTTTTTATTCAGATGCATTTAAAAAGTATAGTTGAAATTCCAAGAATTTTTTTTCTTGCCATTAAATTTTAATAAAAGCAAAATCTAATCTAATTTAAACGTTGTTCTCTCTACAATCACAGTGTATTAAAGCCTCAATGTATCAAATTTAATACCTCTAAGTGCAAAATTGTGGATATGTATAAGGTTAGACGTAAAGACACTCAGCTTTTATAAATCGATTGAAAATACTATTGATTTGTTATTAAATTAGGGAAAACAATGTCAAATAATCAGATCGATTGAAGGTTTATTAAACTTTCAATTTTAATCCAAGGAAAAAAAGAAAAAAAATGGAATGACCATTAAGTTTGAACCGAAAAAACTTATTTATTTTAAAGAAATTTTGGGCTTACGATACATTAATGATTTGATAAAACCTTAAATAGAAAGCTATAGTATAGTTTCTCTTTCTTGAAGGACAAATTCTAGATTCATCCAGGAATTTACTTTTCATCAATTCGTTTCAAGGAATGTTCTTTATCGTAAGGCTGTAAAGACTTGCAAATTACAACGTAATGTATACGCAAAACTTCAAATGATTAATAGTCAAGTCAATGAACATAAAAAAAAAAAAAAAAAACCTACCACATCTGCTGTTGCCACGATATGAGCTCAAAAGCTTTACAGAAAACTCGTGGTTTACCTGTACGCGTCCCTTATTATTATTACATGCGGGGCGGTGGCAACATGTGCCACAGGTGCGTGTTAGATAAGTTGGATGTATGGAGAGGCAGTCTATTATGATACGCCTGGTGTCAGATCGCAGTTTGGCCTATCACTTTCTCTTTCTCTTTTTTTATGCTTCCGACCTCAATATTTGTGTCAGTCGGAGCCTATACGGTCGTATGTCATGATGTGCTGCTGTTAGAATTGGTTTAATTGAACTTAAAGAATAGTATTTCCGGGTGTTAGTTTGAGTGGAAAAAGGAGCTTGACTGTAATTTTGGTGTTCTGTAGTTTTGGGGGAAATTAAACATTTTAATAATTCGACTAACGTAAACTTTTTAGTTTGAGAAATGAACACCAATGGAAATTCCGCCCAGTACTTGAAGCTGTTAGTACTTGAAGACGAAAGTCCGCTAAAAGAAATTAAATTTTTTTTTAATATTGACCACCGTTTTGGCCTCTAACGAAGAAAAAACTTAAAAGTGATTAGATTTTTCAAAAAAATTAACTGGATATTATTTATTACTTCTACGTTTTTATATGATCATTCTTATGAATCATAAATATCGTTTAACACATTTTGATGTCTTACTTTTCACCAACCAGGTAAATTTATACAGTTTTTCTTCTCATTTTCTCAATCTTGTGATCTTATGAGACGTATTGATTGCAGATCAAATTAATTTTTAAATGTATTTTCAACCACATGCACAGCATTTGAAAAGGAAATTACTTCATTTATAACATTCAATTTTACAATTTTTTTTAGCTATTACATAGAAGTTACAAAAAATTATCATCGATAGAAAAGCAGTTTCATATATATAATTAAAAATCTAATAATACTTATAATACTCATACCTTTTGGGTTACTTTTTTTTTTATTTTAAGAATTTCAATTTAGTTTGTGGCACTTAAAATGAAAGTTATTGGAACAGTTTAAACTGTTATAACAAACGATCCAAATAAATAAAAGTGTAAAAAAAAAGGTTCCAATTTACTAAGAAATATACAACGTTTGTGTACACTAAAACTTCCGGAATTGTTCTGGAAAATAATCTTCCATCTCTGACGTCAATGTCTGACGTAATTATGCCTTTGCGGCTCAAAATGAGATCAAATACCTGACGCCTGTATCTTATATCACTGTCAGCCAGTGTACCTGTTGGCTTTTTGACAAGAGATTCAACTTTGTGGCCAGTGTCACTGTGGCATGTTTGACAATCTGCATCATGTATAAATGCAATTTTATCATCTGAATCATTATAGCGCTTTAATAAAGGGATGGTGTTTAATTATTTACACACTACCTATTCATTTAGAGAGTTCCATAACTTTAAGAAAATGTTTATTTATATAAGAATATAAGTATGTGTATTTCTAGCTAACCAAGAAATAAAAAAATGTGTTTTCCAGAAGTAAAAAAATAACTTTTTTTTTTTTTTATTTTATTATTATTATCATTATTTTCAATCTTTTTTTTTTTTTTTTTTTTTACAAATTGAAATTTTTTAATGGAACTGAATTTAAATCTTAACTATTATTGAAGTTTTAAAAAGGGTAAACGTCTTAACAGTTTTCAATATTAGATTATTTGGAAGATTTCATTTAAGTTCCTATATTATAAACAAGGCTGCAATATAATATTATAATTACGCAAACAAAATATGTAATTTCAATACACACGTTACGGCATTCTTGCCTACAGCATCCAGACTAAAAAATTTCTCTCCTCTTTGAAGGTATATATACAGTTCATCAAACCCAAGATACCTCATATTAAGCAAACAAATCAAGCGAAACGAAACAATGGACTCAAGAGCAACGAGCAAGTGGCGCAGTGTTCCACAACACTTTTGGAACACTTTCACTCGGATTCTCTTCCATTCTTGCGGAACAGTTCTATAACAAGTTCCCATAAAAATAGGTCGAGCATAAGAAAAAGAGACGAAGAAGGATTCCATTTTTCATTCCTTATATTTTATTATAATAAAAGCGGTTTTTTTTTCTTTCAAACTCTTCTTTGTACTTGAGTTTCCCTTCGAGGGATGGGTACAGACTGGGACAGAATCATCCTAATTAGTATGCGCAAAAAATTGGAAAGTGGTCTAACTTGGCGGTGACGGCATTCTTTGCATGTTTCTGAAGTTTTGTTTAGTCGCGGTAGTCGGCGAGTGGTCGATTGAGGAAACTTTCTTCTTTTTGTTTAAAAAAAAGAGTATTTTGTGGTTTCGGTCATTGAGTAGTTTGTTCTACATTAGCTCTAGATTACCATTCAGTAATTGGACAGATTAATAAATATTGAGAAAATGAGCAAATGATAATTTCAAAAGAAAACAACCATGCCTTGTTAAAAATGAGTGGTGTCTCAAAATAACATATTATTACTTTACTTTATGTCTTTGTTTGCATATTTTTTTGTCTTTTTGTTCATTTATAATTCTGAATATTTTGCATAAACACAATCTAGAAAAAACTCAATGCCATTGAAATTAAAGTTTTGTATTTGACAGGGAATGTACACTACTTCTAACCTTAAATATTGTGTTCACGTATGAATGTTACAGAGAAAATGAACTTATCATTATTAGCAAGATAAATTATTTTTAAAAAAACCGAAGGCATCTCAACTTAACGGTTGAGAGAACTTTTTGAATCAAGGTTTTGATCGGTATCTGGGTTCAACCAAGGAATCCTCAAGTGATAAATTATGGCGTTAATTTAAAAATGAATTACAAGGCAGTGTTAAAATTTGAAACTAAAATACTCATAGTTGAACTAAGCAAGGAAAATAATTTAGATTATTATTATTTTTAATTAAACTGGCTACCAGTCAGTAAAGTGATGATATTCAGTGTGGGTTTCTTTCAAACGCAGATCAGCTCCCCATCGCAAACGTGTGACCAGGGTGGACTTTTTAACCTACGTAGTGCCAGGTTGTAAAGGGGGACAAACAAACAAAAAATAACCACGTTCTGTCACGTTATCTATTTCGGCACGAGCTCCGACCTGTCGAACGCACAAGAACTTTTCAAATCGTGGATCTTTTTACTTTAACATCGTAACCGAATAACTAATGAAACTAAATAAACCTTTGGTCTGGAATACTTTAATAAATCACTTCAAAAGTAATCAGTATTTCTCAGAACAGACACCACGTGATCGGTTTGGTAAGAGCTTAATTTTTGCCTGCTCGTTGCTTTTGCACCGGTTCTGGTAAAATAAACGCTGACCGCTGCTCGTTGTAATCTAATCTTACACCCTTCTCTCATTACAGGTTACTCATTTGAAACTCCAGAACAGATAAACGCTCACCTAGAACCAGGCATATGGTGAGTCTCCCCTCTCTGATGCTTTTTTATTACTTTTTCTACAGCATTATCCTGACATTCGATACAGAATAATTCGCAACTTCCAATTTAAGAAATTCATATTCTGTCAAACCTAGCATGAATGGTTGATCTTGTTTCAAAACACTTTTTGGTACAGATGAACTATAAGAAACTTACTGTTTTTAGTAACTTTGTTTAGGAGCTAAATAAATTAGCAGAATATAAACGGTACCTATAAAACTGCTTATGGAGTGAGATTAAAAATTTCAAAACATTTATCCATTAAATAAATTCAAGGTAAATCTCCGAAAATCGCCAGGTCCCTATAGTATTATGACCCTCCCCCTCATTATTTGAGAATATGAGATCAAAGATGGATGATATATAAAAAGATGCATACGCTTGCCAATTTCTTGTTATTTAATATATCAATGTGTGTTCTGTATGAATTTTTTTTTGAATCGCAACGCATCGTTGATACACAATTCATACCACACTTCTAGAACAGTTGCTTATTTCCTACCCATAACTATTACTATCTATCTATCTATAATTACTTGGATGAGAAAATTTCAAGTTTTTCCAGGTTTAAATTTCAAAAGGAAGTATTAGAAATAAGAAATTTGCACTATTCCATTTTATAACAGTCTGTGCTTTAAATTTTATAAGCCACTATGTATTCTTCTCTTATATTAACTCCGTACTTGATGTAACGTGGACGTGATTGTTTCTTTGAATCTATAGTACCAGTCAAATAAATGTTTAAGGTTAGGCTTTTTTATTCCTATATGAAAGAAGTGGAACAACGGATAACCGTATTTTATATTGAGCGATAAAGTACCACCCATATGTTTTACTTCTGGCAATTCAATGATGTGAAATTTAAAAAACTGTAAATAAAAATTATCGCAAGTTCTTATTCCAACAATAAGGAATCCTGATCCCTAACAATAAACAATTTAGATATTTCGTTTTCTAAATTTTGTAACCACCCTTCTTTGGATGTAAACAAACCTTTCCAAGAACATGCAATTTTTTTTTTTTTTTTTGTTAGTTGAAATTAATTGACTGTTTTGATAACATCTTTTTTTGTATATCTTTTTTGAATAAAATATCTATAAAAAAAAATAACATTCAACACAATTAATTTAATCAAGGAAAAGCTTAGAAATACAATTAAGATAATTATTGTAAAATTTCTTTTCTATGTTAAATGATTGCCGGTTATTTTACCTTGTTAAAAATTGAATTAATAACTCTATAATAATTTTTGCCTAGAAAATTGTAATTGTTGTTAAAGCTAAATAAAAATAGGGATAAATAAGCATAGTACATGCACTTTTTAAACTCTGCTTACAATGAAACAAAAACTTGCGTTTTTATAGCTCTATAAACATAAAGCTATGTGGTCATTTGTCCTCTGAGTAGTTTATGGAGGTGCAATTGCAACGATTTAATCACTAGATAAATTTGTTTTTGATTACTGCTATGGATTGGGACGTCCAAATCCACTTCTTGATTACTAACTAGTGTTCATCTTTAGGGTTTTAAAGATTAAGTATCTACTTCAAAAATATTATCTTTCTACTATCATTATTTTGGGGAATTATCGTTCATATTGGGTTGGTTTCAAAATGTGGTTACTACTCAAACGATGAAGCAGTCACATTTGAGTTTCTTTATTCATACCTTCTTTTTTTTTTTTTTTTTTATAGAGTAAGAGCTCCTTTGCTAAAAGCACTTCCCTTTTGCCTCCAGCACTTTCCATGCATGAGGCATTTCTCTCAGAGCGACAGGGGGAGGCACACAGAACAAGGTACCCGGATAGAGTTATAGACCCGTTCAGCATGTCGTCATTTGAACGGGTCGTTGGCCACGTGACCCCTATATTGCGTAAAAACTGCACATCATCCCCCCCCCCACAACCCCCAGTCAACTTTCCATCATATAACGCACTGTAATAACGTTGCAGCAAGTGTAGTTGTCCGCTGTCAAGGTTAGACATTTTTTCGAGCGAAGCATAGGGGGTACTGGGGAAGGAGAAGGGGAGGGAGGCAAATTATATGTTCCTTTTTTACCTTGGTCTTAGGCTTATAATGTTTGCCCCTTAGAGATGGAGGGGGGGATTGGAAGTTTGGAACTTTTTAATGACCATTTCACAATAAATGGAATACTGGAGACTGATAGACAAGGAGGTGTTTTTGGTTCTGTTTGGGATTTATTTTCGAAAAAGGATTAATAGAAACCTGATTTTTTTTTCTTTTCTTTTTTGGAAACCTGATATGGGATTGGTGTAATTTAAGTGAAATTTTGATGGTAGGAGAAAATGTGTATTGAGAGTGTTTTATTTTTGAGCTTTCAGGGACATGGTCTAGGGATTGTTTTCCTTTTTCTTTCTGTAGATGTGCTGTAGAGTTTGCGTATATGAGTGTCTGAATTTAGTTCGCTATGATATATTTTTTCTTACAGCAGAAGCTTCTTTTATAGCGCTACGACTCTTCACGTTTTGGCATTGTCATTGAAGCGGTCTTTCAGAAGCATGGTTTAGGGATTTGTGTTTTGATTTTCTGTATAAAGCTCATTCAGAATTTTTGAAAATTGCAAAAAACATACCTGATTTAAGTTGTTCTGTTAACTTCTTGTTTTATTACCTAGCTGCATTCAGGGTAAGACATTGTATAATTTGGATAAATTTGGATTCTGTATTTTGTGATTGACACTACCATTGTATCTCTGGTAGTCATTCCATTTTCCTTTTCCAGTGAAATATAACGTACCTGATTTATTATGTTACTCATTCAATCTTAAATTCCAACAGTCATTCACAATGTTAAATTTTTTTCTATAAGTATTTATTCTTGGGACTAGATTACTCATCCAATGTTTAAAATGTTCATCCATCTAGTCGTATTCGTGCTTCATTTTTTTATAATTTCTGCATCATAAAGTTAAAGCAAACTTTTTGAAACAATAAACTTACTTAGTAGCTTTTGGGTTCATATAGTTGTTTTACAAACCTACTTCAATGGTGATAAGATGACTGTTAAAGAACATTTTCTTAGAAATGAATTCATTCAGGTGGACATAAAAAAAAAATCTTCTCACAGCTGATTTCCAGCATCAATCAAAACAGTTTGTTTAGAGTTTCCGATCTCCCAGTCAGTGGCCTTTACTTCGAAAAAGATCTCGAAGATACATATCAAGGGGACGGTTTCATGTTGTATATGAGAACGACCTTTCCTATCCACTTCCACCTCATCATTACTTCCCCTTTAGAAAAGCATTTTTTTTTCGTATTCCCCCCCCCCCCCCCTGTTGCTCACCACGCCCACGCTTTTCTGGATAACTCGTTTGCCCGGGGAATCCTCCTTGGTCCTTCTCGAATTTACCTTTTTCCCATGGTTGAAGATGATGATGGAAAGGGCTTCTCACTGCATGTGGCTCGGTCAATGTGACGAAAATGAGATTTTTAAACCCTTGGTAGAACGGGTATTGTTTGGGTTGTGCCCAGTAGATGAGGTTCTGTGCGCCAAATACCCACACTCATTTGTAATGGATGCTGACAAGATTGCTTATGGGTTTAGCAGTTGCTCGAAAGACTTAATTTCGATATTCACTGAGGACTTTTAAACAATTTGGTAATGGCACACTCGGCCTACCAACCAACGGGTATCTGCCAAGTAAATTGTCTTGGTCGCATTATTGCTGAGTGCATTCTATACTTCCCCCGCTTTCAGATATTCAAGAACAAGTGCTAAATATACTATCTGATGCATTTGGCCGGAATCGAATTATAAATATGAAGGGATTGTTGCGGTACATCTGTTTTTAAGAAATTGCTTTGCAGTTGTGCTCAGTAAAGAAGAGTAGCAGGCAAAACGATAAATCTTTTAAACAGTATTTGTACCGTCCAAACTATTAGCAATATATGAAGATCACCATTTGCCACTGTGACCACTCATGATGCTAATTGACTACCCAGTTTCAAAATATTAATTTGTCAATGAATTAGTTTTCATATTTCATTTATAGCTTTTGAAATTGAATTGAATTCAAATAAAAAAAATTATCATTTTTAAATACCAGTTCACCAAGCTTTGAAATAAATTAGATTGTGACAGTTACTGTCGCTAAACCTTTTTCTACATGCGTTTCAATAACAAGAGTTTTACAATTTGATGGCGTTTATTGAACGCAGTTTTCCTTTGTTAAGGTTGATAGCACGTAAAAAAAGAACCTGCAATTTTTTAGTTTTGTGATATACAAAAATGTAACAAAGTTGGGGAATTCGGTAACAAACATCTAAGAAACTTGTCGCCAAATATCTACACACAAGTTCTACAACTATATTTGCAGCTGTGATGTAAACTTCTCTTAGAATTAGCACTTTGGAGGTTGAATTTTTTAGCCATTTCTTAACAAATTACAAATTGACTTCTGGTCTCCATTTGACACAGTATTTCCAGTCATAACTTTCGATGAACTTTTAGAATAAAAACTCCTCTCCACGATAGCTATCATTTGACCTGTCTCACATTTGTAATTAGATCTGGGAATGTTGAAATCAGGCAGATGGACTGAGCTATTGTATAAGATTTTAATTTTCGTAGAGTAAAATATAAAATAACACTTAGGAGTAATTGAGAATGCTGAAATTTCACTTAAAAGTTTACATTATTCATCACAACAATATTCAAACACAATCATCATTCATTCAACCAAATTACAAACTCCTCCTCTCTCCCTCGTTAATAATACTCTATTCAACGCAACCTAAAAGGCCACAAATAATGCATGTCTTAAGAAGTCTTTCAAAACCGCTTTTACAAATCTCTGTTTATTTCCTACATAAATCGTTTCTCGGTTCACTTCCAGCCTGCTGCTTGTTTAATATCCATTTTTCTTTCCTTTAACCACACACCAGACATCCCCTTCACCAGAAACAGAATCTTGATACCACCAAACAATCCTTTCTTTCCACCGGCACCCCGTACCCAATCTTCCACACAAGTCAACGGACAATCGCGGCACTTTCAAAAAGCTCTCCAGGGAAGATAACAGCTAAAGATATAAAACCACGCATGGCTTGGTAGGCTGATAATAATAGGCAGATACGACTGGAAATAGTGCTCGCTTACAATTCTTCCGCAAATAATGAATGGATAAGAGTGAGGGGAGGAGGGAGGATTTTAGGTGTGAATCAACAGGTGAAGTGGAGTTCTTGTTTGTGGTGTTTGTGTGGGGATGAGACCCTCTTCTGTAAACTATCTTTTGAAGATAAATTTATTGATTGAGCATGTTCCGTTTGTCATCAGTGTTACACTTCGTTGTGTGATAGCGAGAGTACCGTTGTGTCTGTTCTTTTGTGTGGACGGTTTATTCTGTTAGAACCGTTATTAATCAGTTTTATGTGTTACACCTGGAATATAGTGATTATGCAAATCCTTTGGTGTGTATTTTAAAAGTGATAGATTATTCACTTACTAAATTGTGGGGGTCATACGTTTAGTGGGCTCAGTCTATTTCTTGTAATTTTTCTTTAATTTTGCAACGATGGAATGATCTATCTTTTTTTAAATAGCTTGATGGTGCTTTTCCTTTCTATTAATTTCCACTCATTTTTACTACAGCGTTAAGGTTACAAAAAAAATTCAAAAAAAAAAAAAAATTCTCCATCATTAGAATACAAAGAATTTTTTTAAAAATTCACAAGAAAATTTTCCAATTCTCAATGGAGACCTGGCCTAAATTCAGAACTAATGAATTGGTAACATGAGAGAGTTTGTAAGGTGGGATTTAACAGGTGAAATGGAGTTTTGTTTAATGGGATCATAGCTAGATGTTATTGATAAACCATCGTCAGAATTGTTTATTGATTGTGCGTGTTGCGTTTCTTATTATTTAACCAGTACTTAATGTAATAGATGGAATAGCATTACGTCAGCTGCTTTGTAAGAAACGAGAACAATTCTTTCTAGTAAATTAGTTATTAGACAATACTTAAGGTCTCAATGTGATGTATAATATGCAGATTTTGATCTTTTATTTTCACGGAATTGAAAAATAAAATTAAAGCTGTTTTTTGTCTTGGCTTATCTCATGTCTAGTCTAGCAATTATCTTATTCCCTCATACAAGCTAAGTTCTTCATAGAAATTTAATAAAAATAATTCCGTGTAATAAAATAAATTGTAGCATCTTCATTTGGTATCCCTCCATACCCTTGTTTGTTCCTGAGACAGCTCAAATCAAACACCATGGCAAGCACTATCAGATTCTCTGGAGTGTTATTATTTATTTATATCTTTTCGAATATGAACTGCTAATTAACCCAACTGACCACTCAACCTGAATGTGCTGCGTCGCCTTTTGGAAACGTCCGCAAAAAAACAAAAAACAAATCTGACTTCTACAGCTTTGACCCCTTCGACTAAAAGCCTTGCATTCCAAATGAAACCGAATTCGAATCCTTTTGATTTGGTACGCATCGAAAGGTATTTTCTGCTTCTCAATATTGCGGAAGGTAAGAAGTTCGGGGATTTTAAACCAGTTCCACAGAAGAAAAATAACATTAATAAAAGACCAGAAATGAATATTAAAGAAAAATTAAAAAAAAGTAAAGTAGTTCTAAAGAAAACTAGTTTTTAACTCGCTTGAAAAGTTTCGTCTGAGATTGTGCATATTAAATCGGCCGATGCGAAATGTTTTTTTCCTAAAAGGTGGTCTTTTTCTTTTTTGTTCTCGAGGAACAATGCCGTCTGGATCTGGCTCAGTTTGGGCGAAATGTGCCGGAATCTGTTATAGTTAAGGGGAAGGAATATTTTACCAACGTGACTGATGAGCCGAGCGAAGGTGAACAACACTAAGCCCAGTTCAAATCGAAAATAACTGAAATGAATAAAGATTAGGCAAGCCAACCGTTCAACCGGTTTTTATTTGGCATTTAGGGTATATTCTCAACTCCGACTTGGAACTTTTAGTTTTCTTTACTCTCTCACATACTGAATTCGTCAGACTGGAGAAAGCGATTTAAAGATTAAAGATTTAATCGGATTTAAACTTGAAAAAGATGCAACGTATTTAGATACTTAGTAACATCATGGCATGAGAACTTCAAAATATTAAAACTAAATCTTGGAAAAGTAACTTTCAGTTTATTTTATTTCTTCAAAAGATAAAATGTGCAAATGTTTTCCTTATTTCTTTCCTGGGTTCACTTTATTGTTTCATGCGCTTAACGAATTTGTGAATGCTAAACAGACCGAGAACAGAGAAATACACCGAAAACGTTATTTAAAACATTGAAACAATGATTTTTTATTTACTCTTCAATATTTGCAATGAGAAAATTTGGTAATATTTAATTGGTTTGTTTTAGATTTGGTAATGCACATTCTTTTATATTTTTTTATACCATTGTTGTTATAAAATGATTTTACACTGCTTTGGAACATATAATTAACTGAAACAGTTCGAAAAAATATATCCCAAATTGTGCATTTCAATTCAAATGAGAAAAAATATATATATTTGCATTAAATTCCATGTTTTTAATTTTGACAAACTGATACACATTCACATTCTTCTCATTTGCACAAAATGCATTTTTGGGCTTGATTGATAACCTGTGAAGAATTTTCTAGAAAGTGAAAAAGCTTTCTCGATTTATCAACGATTATATATAGTTATAAACGCATTTTATTTCCAAATATTACAAAACATTTTGACTTCAGGAAGTAAATAATAAAATAAACTACATCATATTACTAACATCCGAAAGAGTAACCAATGTAAAAGCAAAAGATTTTTGTCGGATTATTCGTTTTTATTCATTTGCTTTAATGACTAAAATATAGGACTGATTCCATATTACGTCAGTCGTAAAAGGGAACACCTGCCGTCCTGGCAAATTGAAATAACAATAAAAACAAATCAAATGTATTCTTCAATGGGATTTTAATGTACATTTTACGAACTTCATTAGAGTAACTACCAGACACTTCCAGAAGGATTTTTTTCTTTCTTTTTTTATCCATTAATAATTTATGTTGTCGAATAATGTACAGAAGAATATGTTTTTTCTATATTCTAAGTTTGCGATTTATGAAGCTATTAGTAAATGTATTTTACATAATAATCAACAATAGTTAGCTAACTCACGCTCTAATTGTGTGGGTACGGAATATTCGGTGGGTGATATCTCGTCAATCATCCCAATAGTTTCAAATAAACTATAAAAATAAAAAAAATCATTTCGATCTATTCACAAGAATTGTAGTTGCGGCACTGCAAAAGTTTTTGAGGCATATATTTCTAATTTCAAAATTTATTAATATTATATACTCGTGAAGTCATCGCCATTTTTTCTTTCTTTCACTTTAGGTGGTATTATTGTAATTTTTTGTGATTTTGAAATGATTAATAAAAAAAACGAGTTAAATTCGAATGAAAAAGCTTGCGCAATACACAAACAGGGTTCAAACAAAATCTAAGTTACTAAGGTGTTTATAATGAGGACACATGCCACTTGATGCTCTTATCTCATGAATAAAGCCTCAACAATTAATTTTCGAATAATTAATGGTTGTAAGTTGAAAAAATGAAGATATCTAGATGTATACTAAGTGTGAAATGTCTTATTCGATAAGGTAATAGTGGAAGTGAAAGGGTTAGTGAAAAAATTACCCAACTCATTTATCAAACATCAACCGGACATTAACTTGAGCTATGAATAGACTTATCCACAGACTGATATCTGAAGAAGAATGCGCCAGAAGTAGCAATGACATTATCTTTTGAGTCTGCAATATCTTACATCTTCTTTGATTTCCGCTCTCTTCTAACCGCGTTTCTTACATCTCATTGCAGCACCAAGAACGAAGTAGTGGATAACAACACTGTCGTCAGAGCTAGAGGTCTTCCCTGGCAGTCTTCGGATCAAGATATCGCCAAATTCTTTCGCGGTCTCAACATTGTCAGGTAAGAATAAGCAGGTGGTGCCATTCCCATTTGTTTGTATATATTAAAGTGGGTACAGGACGAAGATTAAAAAGCAACATCGTGCGAGGAACGAGCATTCGAAACGAAACAAATGAGAATGATAAAATAATCAAACAAGGAATTGATTGTATTATTTTTGATTTGTGTATTTTGTTTTTGAAATTCATTCTAAGAGAAGAAAAATAAATTATTTCCTGTTTATAATTAAGTAAACAAACTTTCAAAAAAATGCTTCTTCAAAAAACTTTAAATTTCAATACAAAACAAGCAATACAAACTCCTTTACAAACCAACTCAACCGATTATAAACATACTTTAACATTAGCCAATCACAGACTGTGTGTGTCAGATGACTAACCTTTTTGTATATCAATCCGTGTTGTTAAACTACTCGATCAAAACCAAACATATCATTTTCACATATAATCAATCAAGAGCATACATGCCACGCTGGTTGAATCAAAATCAATCACGTAAACTATTTAACTTGAAATAAATAATTTTATATCGTTATTTATACGAACAGCTAATGTGAAATTTAATCTCTATATATATAAGGCAAAGCCCTCACTCACTCACTCACTCATTCACTCACTCACTCACTCATCACTAATTCTCCCACTTCCCACATAGTCACAATTCTGAAAATCGGCACAAATATCAACACTGGTAAAAATAGAAAAAGTAAGCTATTCCGATCTCGATTAACCCACTTTAAGGGGTCGAAAAGGGGTTAAACGTTCCAAACGAGGGACATTCGAATATCCCCCTTCTTATTTGGTCACAACTCTGAAAATCTGCACAAATATCAACAATGGTAAAAATAGAAAAAGTAAACTACTCGATCTCGATTAACCCACTTTAAGGGGTCGAAAAGGGGTTAAACGTTCCAAACGGGGGACATTCGAATATCCCACTTTCCATTTGGTCAAAACTCTGAAAATCGGCACAAATATCAACAATGGTAAAAATAGAAAAAGTAAGCTACTCCGATCTCGATTAACCCACTTTAAGGGGTCGAAAAGGGGTTAAACGTTCCAAACAGGGGACATTCGAATATCCCACTTGCCATTTGGTCACAACTCTGAAAATCGGCACAAATATCAACAATGGTAAAAATAGAAAAAGTAAGCTACTCCGATCTCGATTAACCTACTTTAAGGGATCGAAAGGGGTTAAACGTTCCAAACGGGGGACATTCGAATATCCCACTTCCCATTTGGTCACAACTCTGAAAATCGGCACAAATATCAACAATGGTAAAAATAGAAAAAGTAAGCTACTCCGATCTTGATTAACCCACTTTAAGGGTGTCGAAAAGGGTTAAAACGTTCCAAACGGGGGACATTCGAATATCCCACTTTCCATTTGGTCACAACTCTGAAAATCGGCACAAATATCAACAATGGTAAAAATAGAAAAAGTAAGCTACTCCGATCTCGATTAACACACTTTAAGGGGTCGAAAAGGGGTTAAACGTTCCAAACGGGGGACATTCGAATATCCCACTTCCCATTTGGTCACAACTCTGAAAATCGGCACAAATATCAACAATGGTAATAATAGAAAAAGTAAGCTAAAAGGATCTCGATTACTCCTTTTTAAGGGGTCGAAAAGGGGTTAAACGTTCCAAACGGGGGACATTCGAATACCCCACTTCCCATTTGGTCACAACTCTGAAAATCGGCACAAATATCAACAATGGTAAAGATAGAAAAAGCATTCTATTCCGATCTCGGTTAATCCACGCTTAGGGGTCGAAAAGGGGTTAAACGTTCCAAACGAGGGATATTCGAACATTCTACTTCCCATTTCGTCGCAATTCTTAAAATTGGTATGAATGCTAATCAAGATAAACATAGAAAAGTAAGCCATTCCGATCTCGATTAACCCACTTAAGGTTTGGAAAAGGCGTTAAACGTTCCAAAAGAGAGATATTCGAATGTCCCACTTCCCATTTGGTCACAACTTTGAAAATTGGTACAAATGTCAAAAAAGATAAACATAGAAAAAGTAAGCTATTCCGTTCTCGATTAACCTACTTTATGGAGTCGAAAAGGGGTTAAATGTTCCAAACGAGGGATATCCGAATGTTCCTCTTCCAATGTAGTCATAATTCTGATATTTGGTGCAAATGTTAAAAGGACAAATTTAAAAAGAAATAAGTTATTCCAATATCGATTAATGAATTTTTAAGGGATGAAAAGTCGACGCAACATTGAAACTATACGAGGATTATTTTAATGTTTCAATTCCAATACAGCTACTACTTCGAAATTTAGAACAAAGAGCAAAGATAAACACAATAAACTATTTCAATCTCGATTACGTAATTAAAAGGGTCCGAAGGGAATTAAACGTTCTAAACGAGGGATATTCAAATGCCTCTTTCCAATATAGTATTCACAATTATAAATTTCGTTAAAATTGTCAACAAAGGAAAGTTTCTATTTTGATATATCAATTTGTCGGGATCGAAATGGGTGCAAACGTCTGAAATGTAGAATACGTGAATGGGTCTTTTGATCGCTAAAATGCTAATGGTAAAATTTCGTAGCGCAGCACGGGTATTCAGCTAGTCATAGTTATAAAACTTTAACCTAAGTAAACTTTTTTTTAATAAATGCAGTTTAATATTAACGAAACATGTTTGGTTGCACGTGAGTGTCTTTTAATACATTTAGTGGATACTCGCTATAGCCAAGTTTAATGTTCTACCAGAATTGCACAATATTTTAACAGTTATTAATCGCTCGACTATAAATTCGATTTTTATATCTGGATTTAAATTAACTGAAAAGGAACCATTCTAATTTTCTCATAGGACTGTTCAACAAAATAGTAATAAAGGAATACTTTTCAAACAAAAGTGTAAATAAACTCAATTTGAGTGACTCTCGACCCCCCCCCCCTCCCCATGGATTTCAAGCAGTCCTTTGATTAATTTCTTGTACCTCTTTCCAGAACAAACTAGGAACTATGGAAATTTTCAAATTATTTTTTTAATTTTATCATTTGCTAATATTTGTTCATTAACTTCAAACTTAAGACTTTTCTGTTATTTAATTCTTACAAAGAGAATTAGTGAAAGATGTATTAGCTGATAATACCAGTTCAATGCTGCAACCAGTTTAGGTTTTTGTACCTGCCGTGCATATATCATCTTCGAAATTTCATTTTATAATTTATGTCCCTGATATGACTTATAATCAGACTTTATTATTGAGAACAAGATAAAAATTAAGTTTCCCTAATGTTTTTTTCTTTTTTTTATTAGAATGGGCATATTTTTACGCAAACATCTCTCGTCTCAAAAACGAGTGACACATCTCGTTTTTTTTTCTTTTTTCTTTTTCGTTAAGTTATGCAGTTAAAATGACAGTGTAACCAGCGTATATCTTCTATGTATATATTTTATGTATCCGATATGTTGATATTTCCATGTTCCAGTTTCCATGTTCTACAAAATTTGAAATTCGTGAAGATTTAATTAATTGGTAAAAGAAAATAAAAATTTGTAAATTACACTTATTTTTTTTCCCCCTGAAAATCCTATCAACAACATTTCTGGTATGTGATGACCTTAGCGACAGTTTATCCTCCTTTCACGATCTTGACACCTAAATAGTTTTTCAACTAAATAATTCAAACGCCGTTTATAATGTGAGTTGATCCAATGACCTAATTTAACACGAAACCCAAACTTTTAGCTATTGTTACTTTTCTATCGAGAAATTCGTTATTAAACCGTGTTTTTCGGTGGAAGAAATAAAAATTTCGAAGCGCGTGACATAAAAAAAAAGCTTTAAACCTTACGTGGCAGTTTCAGAATAGTACTCGCCGTTGATGGCTGATTTACGCTTGCTTTGTGCAACCAACTGCCTTTAACATTCAGATTTATGTCACTTTTACTTTCAATTTACAAAAGACTATGAATCATACATGAGGGAATTTTCCCCGATCCAGCTGACAAGTGATCGAGGTGCACGATTTGGGTCATCGATTTTGTAGACATAAAAGCCTTGTTTTTTATTGCAAATTTTAAAATTGTATGCTGTGGGCAAAAAGTACACTCATTCAAATATTTTTAGATGAAATTTTTTGGCATTTGGGAGGAAAATTACTTTGTAGACCATTGGAAAAAACACTTAGGTACATTTTTCTTGTCCAAATGAACTGTTGTTGCTATTTGGTAGGACATGAGGAAAACTTTGACGATGTGTTATAATTTTATTAAAATCACGTTAGTCCACATAAAGCTAACCACTGTTCGCTTTTTATAAATTGATTTCAATGTATATTGAAGTGGGTTTTTTTCCCCCTGAATAAAGATAAATTTTTATTAAAATTTTGTGTAAAACGCAATTTTGCATTAAAATTATTTTTTATTGATGTTTTCAAATGTCCAAAGTCGAAAATGTCACCAACTACTTAAAAATGAGGATATTTTAGGTTCTGAAACAATAGCGGCCTTATATAGTAGAGTTATTCTCTGGAATACATTTAACCATGTATTATCTCTGAATTCTTCTAGTTAAGAAGTTATTAAACACATCTACTCCAGAAATTTTCTCTTTATCCAAATATAGATATTTTTTTGAAATTCAAAACGATAATTAAACCTTTTCGATAATAATGAAATGACATATAGATGGTTAGCTTTAATCATCCTTCTTTTATCTGGGATCTTACAGAGTATGACAAGAGTAATTCAAGTAAGTAGGCTTCGTTCCATGAAAACATGTAATATGTTCATGTAAGAGCTCTTTTTCAGATTAAAAAGTTAGGAAGGGTCCTTTTAACGAACACAGAATTTTGTGAAGGGTCATTTTTTAAAAAAAGTTGTGAAAAATTACTTTGCAAAGGAAAGATAATCTGATTTTCTTGTAAACAGATTATACTATTTATGAGTTCATGTATACATTTTTCCATCTCGTGGATACATATGGCACATTCTTAAGAAATGTTCTCTGTCCTTGTAGGGGTGGCGTGGCACTTTGTCTGAGCCCACAAGGACGCAGGAACGGCGAGGCACTGGTTCGCTTCGAGAGTCAAGAACACAGAGACATGGCACTCAAGAGACATAAGCACCACATTGGACAGAGGTACATTGAAGTATACAGAGCCACGGGAGAAGACTTCGTCAACGTAGCTGGAGGTAATGACTTAATCTTTGTTCCTCATATATTTTGTAGAGTCGAAGGAGATTCGCAAATTTGGGATGGTTAGTTTTTGATAATTGATAAATGAGGTATTATACGAGTAATCTATGTTGCATTGATACTTGTTTAACTTTGCTATGGGGGAAATAACAACGAACGACAGCTTGAAATAAATAATTCATTTGATTTGTTGTCCAAGTTGATAAATTATTAAGCTTTGTTGGATTTTATTGAACAATCTAGTTTAATGGAATGACATGTGTTATAGTAGAAAAGTATATTTAAAACATTTAGGCATTTTTGAATACGAAGTGCTATTAACTTTGAAAAGGAATTCGAAATTCAGTTAACGGTAATTTACATTTCACATACTTTTACTCGTCTAAACCATTAGTTTAATAACTTAATTTCTGTACATAGAAGGCTTCAAAAATGATAGATTTAGATAAATTTAGTTGATAAGTTTTAAGACATTGATAAAATATTATAAAGCAAGTCTTTCTTTTTTTTTTTTTTTTTAATTTTTCTTTTATCATTTTTTCTTCTTTCGGCCTTTATCGTACACATTATCTTCATCATACCTTATAATCAATGATTTAAGATCTTTTTTTTTTTTTTTTTTACCAAGACGCTAAAAAAAAAGAAGCCACATTTATCATCTTTCATACGACATCAGGACATTCGAAAATATTGCTCGAGAGCCGATAGTCAATAAAACTATTATTATTTTAGTCCAGTAATAATTTTATAAATTATCTAATTGCTTTCATTTGAGAAAACGCTCTTTCTATATGAAAGGGATTTACTAAAATTAACTCTTTGTCTAGAGATGATTGGATGATTCAATGGAATGGTTCAGGATACGAAATATCGTTTGAGTAATGCTCAAATATCTTTTCAGGAAACAACAATGAAGCCCAAGCATTTCTATCAAGAGGTGGGCAAGTAATTGTACGCATGCGTGGTTTGCCTTATGACTGCACGCCGAAACAAGTGGTGAGTATTTTTCGCAACATACTTTCGTAACTGAAATCAGTATAACTTAAATGAAACTTAATTAAAATAAAAATTAGTTTACTTGTAGATAAATTGAAATATAATATTCGAATCATCACACCTGTAATTTAAGTATATGAATTACAATGAAGATATCGTGCTTACTGTTAAAATGCGAAGTTACAAAGAACTAGATACTTATGAACTAAAAGTTTATACCCTATCTAAAAAATAAGCCAGACCGGAGCAATATAAGCATATGACTTGGATAGAAGAGAAATGGGCAAATGTTTCCCCCCCCCCCCTTTTTTTTTTCTGATGTGTCACGATTTTCTCTGGCTCCGTCGGTGTGTTTATACACAATGGTTTTCGGTAAAGGCAGACCACGGTCAGTATGAAAGAGTAGATGCGATGCAAAACGAAATATTTAATGACCAGCTGAGAAGTATGAGAAGAAACAAAAGTCAATGTAAAAGGTGGCTGTATGAAGCTGCAGATATTCCAAGTTCATGACTGAAATTATGAAAATTGGGCTGCTCTGATGTGAGAACCAGTACACTATAAGCGATTTTCACTGCAGTACCACCACAGAAAATCATGGAGCTACCTTTAGGAAATAGTTGCAATTGCTGCAATTATTTTCTTTTTCGAATTGCAAACTTTGAATTGTAGTCTAACGAGCTGTATGACTGTTGTTATAGATAACAAAAAATTCCTAAGTTTTAATTTAATCGATTTTGAATTTTGTAAATTGTGGTATTGAGTCGAAGTGGGGAGGGAGAGGGGTTAATGATCACCCTTGAAAGAGGTTGAGAAAAATACCCTAAGCATTTATAACCTGCTTATGTACTTGTCAAATACTTAACCAGCATCTCTTGTTTGTTCCAGCTCTCCTTCTTTGGCAGTGGAGATACCCCCTGCGACGTGATGGACGGCGAAGAAGGAGTTCTATTCGTGAAAAAGGCGGATGGTCGGGCGACCGGAGATGCCTTCGTGCTGTTCGGTAGCGAAGAAACGGCACAGAGAGCACTCAGCAAGCACAGGGAGGTCATAGGGTCCAGGTACATTGAGCTCTTCAGAAGCACTACAGCAGAAGTGCAGCAGGTAAAGAGTACTCTTTTTTTTATTATCTATCTCTCTTCTTTAAATTGTAGCAAGTGTATATGTGATAATTCGGTGATAATATTGGAGAGATGATACTTTGCATCAATTCAATATTGAGTGTAAATGTCGCTTGCCGTCTGAGACAATATCCTGTAAATTCTTGGATTATGTAATTAATAAGTTTTTATATGTTATGTTATGGAAGAATAATAAAAGTACAGTCGAGTGTAACACATATTTCATCTGAGATTATTCCAGATGTATGTCTATTGGTTAGTCCAGTGATCAGCAAACCGTTGCTCGGGAGCCGCTGCGACACTTTAGCCACTTGCGAACGGCTCCGCCACGATCGATTTCGACTATGAGCGGCGTGTCAGTCGTTTTGACATGACACCGATTCCTAAACACATGGTTTTTGAACCTAATTTCCATCTAAGCTCCAAATACTAATGAAAAAAATAATTCTTTTAAATGTTTTCAAAGAAGCTTCAAACCTTAAACATGTTGACAACATAAATATAGATAAGGATTGTACTAATGTTTAAAAGCAACCATCTATATCAGCAACAATAAAAACTTAGGCAACCTGCTCCCGCACTTCATTATGAAAATATTGTACAAGGAAAGAAACATACAAACTCGTTTTTCAATACAAATTCCTAGAACTCAAGATTCAGTATCTACAAATATTGCCACAAAACAAGATAACCACATGATTATATTTTTCTTCTTATCAGGTCCTGAACCGATGTATGGATCCAAGAACTTACGAACAGCCTCAGCCTTTACTTACCAACATTCCCCAAGTCCCTCTCATTCCGCCACAGTTGCTGCCCCCAGCATCTCGGAGGGACTGCATCCGACTCAGAGGACTGCCCTTCGAGGCACAGGTGGAACAAATCCTGGAATTCTTGGGGGAACATTCCAAGAATATCGTGTACCAGGGTGTTCACATGGTCTACAATGCACAGGTAAAGATGGAGTACCCTAAGCAAGTCCGCGGTTGTTATATTTCTGGTATACATGGTGACAGTTAATAATACAATTAGAAAAACTAATTTGAGATAATTTGATAGTTCTTGAACAGCAGTAGCGGTTATATGAGTTACCTCTCTCATATTTGATTTTCAAGATTAAATTTAGACAGTGAGTGATAAAGCTAACTTTGTGCAGAAACTCTAAAACCTAAAATGATCGCTTGAATTTTATACAAATAATCTCTAAATAGTGATGAATATTCTTCATCCTCAAATAGTCTCATAACCTAAATGAAGATCCTTAAATCACTTCAGATTTTGCACTTCTCTATCCTATCCGTATTTTTCCCCTACAAGACACGCATTTTTTTAAATGATTTCATGATTTCTATACCTTTTAATATTTCATTTTTGCAGGGTACTAAGAAAACAGATAAAAAATAAGACAATAAAAATGTATTAAGTTAGATCTTGATATTTGACTATTATATTCTGAGGACCAATTTATATCTGATTTTTGACTTATACAGCAAATGACCAAAATAACAACAACAACAACAAAATTTCAGGGTCAGCCGTCTGGGGAAGCCTTCATTCAAATGGACACCGAACACTCTGCCTTCATGGCTGCCCAGCAGAGACATCATAGATACATGGTCTTCGGTAAGAAGCAACGCTATATCGAAGTGTTCCAGTGTTCCGTCGATGACATGACCCTTGTGCTCAGTGGAGGCATGCCTGTCCAGAGATCTCTAATTTCACCAGGTCAGTTCATACTTCTTTAACTGTGTTCGAATTTCAATTACTTCAGTGGCGTATGGGTGTAGTTAGTTCGAAACATGTTAAAAGCAATATTAATTGATTTGATGTTTTTCTTACAGGTGGAAACATGCTCCCACCTCCCTATGGCGCATTTCCTTACGTGCAGACGCCACAAATTCTTCCAGCAGTTGCTCCTCTTACTCCGAGATTGCCAACTGCCTCTTATTATCCTGTCTTCTATTGGCCCTACCCAAGCCCGCCAGTGTCTCCAACAACCTACTATCCACATTCCGGAACAACTGTGGTAGGTATATAGGTATTTTCACAATTTATAATACATCCATCTTTTGATAGTTTGCTTATGATTAGGTTGGTTGGTTGTATTCAGATTATCTGGCGCCGTCAGCAACACGAGGGCTATAATGCGCCGAAACATTCGTCATTAGACAAGCCAACATACATTTACAAACACCCATGCCAACACGGGACTCGAACCCGTAACCTCGCGGTCTAGAAGCCAGCACGCTAACCACTATACCGTTTGGTCGGCCTTATGATTAGGATAGTTCTTTTTTGCATCTTACCAAATGGGTAAAATATATTCAAACCAAATTACTTTGCAAAGTAATGCTTGAACAATTATGAAATTATGCACCATATCTAACAGCAATAATATAAATTTATTTATGAAATTTGAAGGGATAATAGGTTGAAGATTTTTTTTTACTATTGTAATTAACTTTGTTTGCCATATCAAAAAGAGCGTCGTGATGTTTTCTCTATTTCAGTAGTGTTACCTGTAGCACTACTCTCTATTTCAGTAGTTCAGTTTCATATTCAAATTCATATTTCAGTTCAGTTTCATATTCATTCATTTCATATTCAGTTTCATATTCAAACCAAATTACTTTGCAAAGTAATGCTTGAACAATTATGAAATTATGCACCATATCTAACAGCAATAATATAAATTTATTTATGAAATTTGAAGGGATAATAGGTTGAAGATTTTTTTTTTACTATTGTAATTAACTTTGTTTGCCATATTAAAAAGAGCGTCGTGATGTTTTCTCTATTTCAGTAGTGTTACATGTAGCACAAGAAATAAAAACCTCTCTATATATACTTTTTCTAATTAAAATTTTTATTTACCTTAAATTACTGTTAAAATAACAAAATTATATAAATTTCATGTTTTGATGTGTACTAGAAAATATTGTATTAGGTCTATAGGGTAGTGAGATTGACAATCACTCTCATAATTATTTTTATTTATCATTCCTGTAACATCTTTAGGATCATGTGTTTTGAAATAACGTTGGGAATCATTTCATGTAAGGTTAATATTAATATTAATATGGATATGAAAGGTCGCTTTAAAGAAGCATGTCTCGAGAAAAAGAAAAATTAATGTAATGTAGAAAAGAAATAAAAACTAATGGAATTATGCACAACAATAATAACATTTAATGTAATTGTAAAAATATAAAGTAACTTTGTTTTACCTGTATCATTGACTGCAATTATCAATGTCAGATTAGCAAGGCATAAAGTACGACAGATTAGGCAAAAGAAAACATTATATTGGCATACATTAAAAAATCATGATCTCCTGAGCACAACGGCAAAATAAACACCATATCTAACTGCTCAGTCTCAGCTAATCTTGTGGCATGAAAATTATTGGTCAATAAAGTATTCATATCTTGAACTAAAAGAATTAAGTTATAATAAAAATTGCTAGTTTTTAAATTTTTCATCTCTGGGTCAACAATACATTGGCTTTTACCTTGTTCCAGTTGACCACAGAATGCATCCAGGTACAGCGTAACAACGAAGTCCGTCCTAACGGCGACGCAATGGTCACTTTCCCAGCAGCAAGAATAGAGGCTGAGAGGGCTCTACAAGAAAAGAACCGCCAGAACATTAACAACCGATACATAGAACTCTTCATGGCCTGAGACTCCATCCCTTGAAGAAAGAAGAAAAAAAAGGATGATGTCTCAGTAGCAAGAAAGCAAAGTATTTTGTGCACGTGATTTTATACACCAGTGGACATGCACCAAGAAGTCTTTCCGAAAACTTGTTGTCTTGTGTATTTTTTTGTTTTGTTGTGCGACAAATCATTGTTTACTTCCACTGTGAGAAATGTTCTTATGCAAGCTGCAGGATACTATGATAATAGGCCACGGTCTGAACAATATTGGAATATGTTTTTGCCTTAAGTGCAGATTTCCTTCGACCGAGCTGACAAAAAAAAGCTGATTTCACATTGGTGTCATGTAGAAGTGTTCAAGTCCCAACTCGTCTGAGGAAGAAATGCCATGATGGATAGTAAGTGGTAAGAAGCTCGTCGCTTAGAAGTCGTATTGTGACGCTAGTTTGAATTCAGCTTTGAGCTTTTTGGTTTGAAACAATATATGATGATGAATACGTGCATCATTGATGAGTCGTTTTTTATATTCCTAGTAATAAAATTGTTTAGTTGACTCATTTTCGTTTTTAAGCACTATATTTAAAAACTCTTTTTTTTATCATTCTATTCTGCCGTTTGAATGTTGCTATTCATCAACTATGCATGCAATTTTTTTTATATATACCACTGTTCATAAATATGTATTTTATATCGTTTTTTGACTGTGTACTCAGCTATCATATCTCTGACAAGTACATTCATGAAATGTTCTGTTTATGCAGAATGCCCTTTCCCAGTGATCTAAATGGCAGATGTATTTTTATATAGAAGACCATCTAGATAAATTGTATAATTTTTTTTTTATCCTAACAATCTTCACTTTTATAATCTGCTTGTGTTGTCCACTTTTGTATGTCTAGTCTTTTACCTAGATGGTTTCGCAATATGAGTGTTTTAATAATTGACACCTGCCTAATATGGTATTCTAGAAAACAGAATTCATTACTATTCAGAGAGAGACGATGATAAATAAAAACACTTGTTAATTCAGCAATTCACAAGCATTGCAAATTTAAGAAATCAAGTTGAAAAGGAGCTAATAATTTAAAATATTTTTAATTTGGGAATACATTTTTGATAATGTATGGATTCCTTGGATGTATGGAGATATTTTAGTCATTCTATTTAAAAAGTTAATATGGTAAATGCCCTTGAATTGTTTTATATTATCATTCTTTATTCAAATTGTTGAATATCATAAAGATCAATTGATGTTTTCTTTTGAAAACGATTTAGTCATCATTCTAGAAAAACCATTATTTCCACAATCAATGATAGCAGAGTTCTTATTCAAAATATTTTTATCTGCAAACTGAGCATGAAAAGTTTTATATACAAAAAGCAGAAATCCAATTTTCTACAAATTCTGCTTTTTTTGTTGTTGTATTTCTGCACCAATTCTTGTTATGGTATTTCATGATGATAAGTCGTCCCACATCCAATACATAAGACGATTTTTTAACTTTAATTTCTTAGTTGTTTTTAAATGATCAAAGCAATATATGTGTTCTAAATACAAACCAATCTTTTAGTTGGCTTTTTAATCTTTGGAGGGGTTAAGCTTTTTAGCCATCTGACCAGTTTAAAAAGAGTTTAAAATCAGCTGAATTAACTGGTTTTCGTTCATTAATGCTTCATTTGACAGCTGCATTTCCAATTCTCTGCAGATATTTGCTACATCTGACTGTAGTGCAACTATGCTTTACTTAAAATGTATCTAGATAAATTCCACTTCAATGCATGCTTGAAATATTTAAAATGCATGTTTGAAGCATTTAACATATCAAATTATTGCTATTTTTGGGCTTTGTTGAGCCCAAAGCATGATGAATGAAAAATAATCCTAATACAAATAAAAAATTCATAAAATTGCAACTTACAATCAAACATTGCCGGTAGTTTCTTTCAGTGCTGAAATTAGATATTGAACTCATAAAAACATTGATTTATATCATTCTGCTTATTTGCATGTGCATGTATCATAACTGTGTCTCATTTTATATGCAGATATTCTATTCACTGAATATACTTTCTGTGTTTACCAAATGAGTTTTATTTATTGTAAGAGAGATTGAGCTGTAACAAAGAAGGTGTTCTATTTTGTAAAACACTATAATGCATTCCAAGTGCCTTAATGATTGTGTACGCTGTTATCTCGTAACTATTTTATATGTTAGTTTTCAAGCACTTTGGATCTATTGGTGAACTGTGAATAACATTTTAAGGTTATATCTTTGTTAAAGTCTTTTAAAAGAGAGCTTAATAAAGCCTTAACGATAAAATATGACTTCATGACATCATTTTCAAACTGATAATCTACTAGAAACAAAGTATTTTGTTTCATTAGGAATTTTATTAGAATAAATGGTATTTGAATCTAGAACTTATCATGAGAGAACTATTTAGCATTGATAAGAGTTAATTATCAACAAAATTTCACAGATATATATTTTAAGAAAACTCTAACAAACACTGCTAAATTGATTTACTACATAGCTTGACAAATGTTTATCACAGTGCACCAATGGAATTTATTCTTGTATAATGCTTTGTTATTTTCTGTCTATATACGAATTTATATTATATATATATATATATTTCAGAATCAAAATATTGAGTCTTACATTTTTCCTAATGTGTTTTCATTGTCATTTATTAACAAAATATCTGTACCAAGCACACTTGTATAAGTTTCTCATTTAGTATAAAGTGAGCTTTTATGTAACCGTATGTTGAACATTTTTTTTTTATAAAAGAGCAAATCTGTATACCTATTGTTATACTACAGAACATAACGCTTAGTGATACATCAGATATATTTTACTAATACAACATGCACTTTAAAATGCTTATAATGCATTTTGAAAGTGGTGCAATAACCATTAGTAGCAATTATATTACGATGTTGAAACAATGTACAGGGGTGTTGTCCAGCATAAAGATTTTTAGGAACAGTGAATAGGATAATATGGATAAAACATACTTTTGGAATAGTCAATTTGGAATAAAATACAACATTTTATAAATTTCTCAAGGCAGCTTGCATCATTTTTAACCAAGCAATTTAAAAAATCAATTAATAAGAAAGTAAAAATATAAAACACCATTAATGAGTAGTTTTGATACAATTTGGTTAAAAATGTGTTTTTGAGTAGCTTTCAGCAGACAACACCCCTGGATGTATATGTGAAAATTAGATTACAGAATGGGACACTAGAAAAGTTAAGTCTTACAGTAAAAGTATATAAATAGGAAATTGTTCTATTTTTTAAATGTTTTACATTTTGGTGCTAAAGTTTTATAAAGTTATGAAAATTTATTGAAATATTGTGTGAGTTATAAATTTAAATTAGTGCCTAAAAGAATTTTATACTGTTAAAAATTGTATTAATGAACTTTTATAGTGACTTATTTTTTATACTGTACTTCACACACTGTTTAAATTTAGCTGTTATCTAATATAATAAGTGCAATCTCTGTGCTTGAATACACAGGCATGCATTAATCTTCTAACTCTAAAAAAAGGCATTTGACTACAAAACATGATTATAATATATCTCAAAAATAAAGTTTGGAAGTAGAAACAAATTATGTATTCCTGATTTTCAAAAGAAATGTTTTTTTTCAATGCTTAACTTTTAATTGAAATAACTCTATCCAAACTTCTGTTATAACACAAAATTTTAGAATTTTAATTTCAATTACAATAATCTCTTATAAATGTTATTCATAATTTAAAATACTATAATGGAAGCTTAGATGTTTGTTACATAGCTGTGAAAATATAACAATGGGCAATGTGCAAATATTTATTGATTAGCCCTGCTTTTCATACAATATTCCAAAATTAAAAATCAAAATTAGGACCAAGATGTAGTGTGGTGTTCACCACAACTTTTTATGTGATTGTCGTGATTTTTATTGAAGTGAGTTGTGTTGTAATATGTAGTGCCTTAAAATGTACATGAATGTATTCATTTATTTCTTTTTTCATATAATTTTGTCATGTTGCTAAACATTCCAATAAATTTTTATGTAAAAAATCAGTTACCTTTTATTTTATTTGACAAAAAATGTATCAATATTGAAGTAAACACTGCAATCTACAGAATTAGAAACAAAATTAAATTTAGTTGCTAAAATCTATTAGTTTTAAGTTCATTATATTCTGCTAAATTAAAACTACTTATTTTACACTTGCAATTTAAGATAATATGGAAGTTTCCCACTTGTTAATGATATTATCATGGTATGCACAATAAAATTTTCAAAACTACATTAATAATGAATATATGCTAATTTTATGAATATGTTATGACCAAAGTCAATGGTTTAGTCAGATATAGGTAAAAGTTGAAGTATAAAATAAATCATAAAAATATTAAATATTCGCCAGAACAATAATTACTAAAAATTTAGATTTTGCCAAAAGATTTCAGAAAATGTGCCAGTAGCTCTGAAAAATGTTTGGTCTAATTTCAAAGTATTGGAACCTATTGCAGATTATTGGACTTATGTCCTAGTATTGGACATATTATTGGTTAGGTTAACTCAGCTAGCTAATTTGTAATGGGAATTAACTTTATGCTTCGATTGTGAGAGTGGCTAGATATTATTGGCTCACATTCCCCTAGAAGTTTTCCTGACAATTCCCAAAAATTTCAGACTTTCACAAATTCCTCAGATGGTTGAAGAATGAAGTAAAAAAAACAAACATTCTTTTGTATTTTTTTTATGAAACATAACATTAAAGCGTGTCTTTTGCATGAAAATAGAAGTTATATATACTGCATATCTAACCTTAAGGTTAAACAGTATCCAACACTCATTTATGTTAAAACTTTTAGTTTATAAAACTTTTTAAAGTTTAGCAGTACCCAACATAATATTCCTAAAAAACCTTTCTTTCGTCAAAACATCATTCACTCTTCAAAAACATCCCACAGAAACATTCTCGAACATAAAAACAATTTATTTACACCAAAAGACAGTAAATCCACATTGTTTTCTCCTACAAATACTGCTTTGCCATAGCCCGCAGAAACCAGCCCTTCCTTAAACTGGCCGCTTCCCTCTGTATCTCCTCGTTGTTATTCGAGTTCAGTTCCAGCTGACCAATCAGCTGTATGACATGCTGTCTACAGTCTGTCTCTCCCCGCTTTGTGTGGTGGTTGACCAGAAACTCCAGCAGAGTAATGTCCCAGATGCAAGAGTAGTATGTGTCGCAGCTGTCATTGCAAACTCTTTCGCCCAGTGCCTTAAATGCCATTGAGTAGTTTGGTTCTTCGAGGAATTGGTGGAAGATAGCAGCCTGAGAAAAGTGCAGAAAGTTTAAGTGTGGTTTTAGGAAGGGTTGATCAGAGAATTATTATTGCATAAAAAAAAAAAAAAAAAAAAAAATGAAGCTGTGGGTTACTGGATGAAAGATTGTATAACGGTTTTGCTTCAATTTTTTACTAATTATTATTGAAAAACTAATACATTATGTAAGAAAAGAATGTACAATGTGTACATACCTGTGTGTGATTTTGTAGTTTTGTACAACAATGAATCATGTGCTTATACTGCAAGTCATCAAATATGGCTTTGGGTAATGGCAAACTGAAGAAATCACTGCTGACCATAGCAGCAGATATATAGTATTTTAATGCATTTGCATAGTGTCCTTGAACTGGAAAATTAAACTCGTTAAATTACTTTTTCATTTCAAATACATTCAACATAATTAAAAAATTTAAAAAGGCAGAAGTCAATACATTAAACCTTTAGCATATCAGTGGCATTGAAGGGCAAAACTGCAAAAATAACATGATATTGCCAACAAAATCAATAAAATTTTTAAAAAATTAAAGGGAAACTTATTCTCAATTATTGAGACTGATCAATATAAATTAACACAAATAAACTAATGAATGAAATGAATGATGAAATTCAGCATGATAGATTAGTATGGAAAATTGTGGGACAATTGTTATGTGTTAAGGGGAAAGTGCCCAGTATTTGCATTTTGAATGGAAGAAAACACAAACAATTATATTCGTGGGACATTTTTTGTACCGTAAATTTAAATCATTATTGATAATATTGAATTATTGAAAATATTTTACAGTTTATGTAAATTACATTTGGTATATTTATTTTGCACAAACAGCAATATGCTATCTTTATTTCATATAACTGTTTTCGGATAAGCTGACAGTAAAATTTTAATTTTTTTGTTGTTAAATTTTGGAACTATTCAATACGACGTTTTCCCTAACGTTGTAACTTCTTTAAATGTAAACAAATTTTGGAAACTGGGGTAGCACACTTGTGGTCAAGAAGGATAGAATGGTAATTTCAATAAGAACAACAACATCCAGAAACTATGTTTACGAATTCTGATTGTGATTGAATTTTCAAATTTATTGATAGCATTCTAATACTATTTTTTATTTTACACTAATGATAACCAATTTATAAGTGTTTATTAACATGTTGATCAAGCAGCCAAGCAAACATTGATCTAGAAAACCAAATATTAAAATAAGCAAATAGAACACATACAATTGATACACTCAGTGTATCATATGAGTATGGGCAAGAGGCGACAAGGCTTTTAATCCATATCAAAGGTAAACAAGTTGAAAGCTAAGAAAGAGGATTTATTCAAACAAATAAGCATGTGCTTTTAAATTTCTGCCTGTGTTTGTAGAAAAGAACTAATGTTCATTTCGGAGTACTAAATTGATCCTTAATTGTTCTGGGTGTAGTGGCACTACAATTCACAAAAAATAAATAAAATAACTCACCGTTTTTAATTCCGTGAAACGCCTTCAGGAAGTTCTACCGCAAAGCATGAACATGCAGAATTAAGTGCATGCTAAGCAAAGAACCGCCTAAATCAAATCGCAAGAATTCTGCCGTTCAAAATGGAAGTTACAACGTGGCATTCCTAGTGAAACACCCACCAAAGAAAGTGTTTCCACTCGAACGAAAGGAAGCTAGTGCGTTTGAGTTCGATCATCGTGATCTGTGCTACAGAGTTTCTCACCAGTGTGCCGTATGGGTCGTGTTAAAATATCGCGTGCCCAAATTTCGAGATATGTAAATGTGGAACTGCATAAAAGCCACCGCAGGAAACCAGATTCTTCAGACGCCATCGGTCTGATGCCCCAGCAGTAGCTTCAAGCCTGCCTTTAAAAGCGATGCTGGTTGAACTGATTTAAATTGACCTTTAATTGTAAATAGTTGTATATAAACTTGTAAATATAAAATTTAAGATTTAATTAAATTTCAAGAATCAATTTAAACCTGTAGTAACTTTATTATGTAGCCGTCATATTAACTACATGGGTTTAGAAAAACCTAAATAAGGCACTGGTTATTTAAATAATTTTCATTTTTATTTCTCCTAAACATAAAACACTCATCAACAATATATTATATCGTATTTGCAAGTCATATGTTTCCTCATGTTGAAAAGGTTCATATAATGCAGGTAATAGAAGAAATATGCATGATACATACCATACATCACATCCCCCTCAATACGAAGCCATGCAGTATGCGTTGGATGAATTGATAAAGCATGATGTAATGTGTTTTGAAATATTTCCCCAACAGCAGTTATGTTGAAAACATTGGAGCTATAAAAAAAATAGAAGGAACTATTTAAAACATCTTTTTAAATTAAGCCAGAAAAATAAAGCGATATACAATATTTTTAGCAAAGTAGTGTTAGATAGAGTAGGGACAATAATTCAAAACATATGCAAGTTTTTATAAAAATTATTCATTTATGAAGCCTTAACTGATGTTAAATCAACTATTTATATACATATTTTACAGTTTTTAAGTTTCACACAACTTTTAAGTTTCCACACTAAGTATTTCCACGCATAAATATCTGAGATTGCTTAAATTAATTCATAATCAGAGAATTTTCTCTTCAAGAAACGTTTTAATCTAACAGTGTTAATGATCTTTATCTCAATAAGCTCACAGACGTAATATTAGCATTGAAAAAAAATTTAGTACAAATAAAAAGGCTTACACTTTCAAAAAATATTTCAAGCATGAGCAAAAAAAAAAAAAAAAAAAAAAAAAAAATAGGATGTAAGTGAAAATCACAAGTCTCTCCCAGTAGGAAGAAAGGGAAAAAAAATAAAGGCTACCATTACAGCAAAGCAGAAAAAAGACAAATGAAAAAGTTATCAATTTTCAATGAAAGTTCATTATTTTCTTTTTGAAACTTTAGAAATAAAATCTAAGAGAAATGAAATAGAAGAAGATTAAAAATTATATCTGAAACTCATACTTTGTAATTTGAGTGGGCCAAAGTCCTTGATATTCTAAAAATATTTCTCCATTAGAATCATCCTAAAAACAAAAAAAGTAAATGGGGTTAAGAAAAATAGTATTTTATTTTAAACATACAGACACCTGTATTGAAATAATGATGATTATGGGAATAAACAGCAAAATGTTAAGCAAGTGTAGAGTTTCAGCATAGACTTACCTTCAAAATATTATAAAACTTAGCCAAGCAGGATATGATGATACCCAACACCAGTGTATCCTAAAAAGAAATAATAAAGAATTTTTATTTCTCCTAAAACAAGATATCCATATATTAAGAAATAGAGAATTGTTATCGATTTCGGAAAGAGATTATGAAAGCAATTAAGTTTAATAAAAAATAAAGCTTCTGAAAACAAATTTTACTATTTTTAAGACTAAAAACATTGTATTAATAGAGCACTAATACATATTTAAAGTTTGCTTCCAAAGCATCGCAAACAACTCAAAATTCTAATTTGCTGATAAGCTCAAAAATAGTTATCATAAAAAAATCCGCAAAAAATGTAAATTGTTTTTTAATTAATTATATTGATAATGCACAGCACAATGACACATTACTTTCATTCCACATGTTCTTAAAATGTGCCTTTTTTTTATTTGTGTTTCTTTCCATTTTCATAAATTTTTCTGTTCTGTTTTTGATAAAAATATATATATATATATATATATATATATATATCAAATATATTACAGGTTTATATTAATACCTTTAATTTCTTGATAAACTGATAAAGCTGTACCCTGTAAAAAAAAAGAAAAGTAAGGATAGATTAAAGTATAAAGTCTTAACCGTATAATTTTGAAAGACTGAGCGGATAACTTTCAAATTTGTAAGATCAAACCTGTTCATAATAGCCTGGTTATTGTCTCGGGAAGAATCTTTGGCTAATCCAGAAGCAGAACGTTTGTGCTGGTTAGACATTGGATTGTTGAATATCGGAAGAACTGTAACAAAACATTAACAAAATACATTTATAAGGAATGTAAATATGTAAGAGTAATTAAACTGATTCTTTAGTCCAATATGTAACCCTAAAACGACAACAATGGAGTTACGCATATAAGACTTGCTACAAAATGCTTTCAATACAATTGATAAAGCTTAATTACCATGAGTTGAGTCAAATACCACAAAGTAGTTTTCAAAATGCATTAATTGTATTAATTGTGTAAAAGAAATTCAAAATTTAAAAAAAAAAATAGAAACATGATTGAAAAATAACCTTATCATTAACAAAGAATCTTAATGAAACAGTAAAAAATATGATAGTGTTCATAAAATTCTTTTATTGTAAATTACTAGTTATTTAGTTATTGCCTTCAATTAGTCAAGTACCATTTAAGATTTGATAAAAAAAAAAAACTTTACACACAAAGTATTTAAAAAAAAAACTAAAAAAAAAAAAAAAACAGTAAAGGTATTCCAACAAAAAATAAATAAATAACGAATGTGAATGTGTTTTTGTTTTATGAGTGAAAGAGAAAGACAACCATAAAGATGAAACCAATTATTAATAAGAAAAAAAATATATATATAATAATAATAAAAAAAACACTTACTTATATCCCACATTTCTTTGGTAGAATTTTTCCCCGCTTTATTTAGTACATCTTTACAAGCATTTGCAACAATCTTTGCAAACTAAAACAATTAATCTTACATTACACATTTATGTAAACTATTAAACCACATTTAAATGGAACAGAAATGAAGTCTGCTTTAAAATGTAATTAAAGGAAAAAGTACACGAGAATGTAAAATAGAATAAAAATCTAACTTCTTATGGCTTTTGATTTTAACCTTCTGAGGGTCACGGGCGTATATATTCGTCATTTGATCCCCAGTTTTTCCAGCAATGCACAACCTTTTTAAATTTATAAATAAAATGTAAAATAAAATCTTTTTTAAATCTTTTTTTTAGGATGATAGTTTAAAACCTACTTAAAACAAAATAAATAAAAAATAATTTAAAAAAATTACATATTTGGATCAGAAATAAAATTAAAAAATTATTGCAGGGAAAACAACTGTATAATTTCACCCATTCCCTTGACGCTCAGAGGGTTAAAGAATTTAGTAAGATTATTACTTAGAATTATCATCAAAAGGTCATAAAATTTCGGTAAAACTAAATGCAAAGGATTATATATAGTAATACTTACCATATAAAAAACAACAACATTCATTTACCATACAAAAATGCTATTGAAATGTTAAAACCTGTCTACCATTAACACTAGTTAGCTAAGTCGGAGTATTTTTAATTTCAGAGATTGGTTCAGGTTGGAGATTTAATAATAATTACACTGCTTTCTTTCGATACTAATGAGAGAATTTTGCAGAAAATTCCAAACATCTCTAAAATTTTAATACTTAAAAAGAGCAATTTTTAATTTTGAAATGAGAAGCAGTTTTCTTAAATTTATGTATCTGCATTAAATGACTGTTAAAATATATTTTGATTTCTAAATGAAAATTTTTAAAGTTGACCTGACAACAACATTAAGTAGAAAAAAATCATCTTTATATAATTTTAAATGACAACTTCAGAAGAAAAGGAAAATGAGAAATTAATTTCAAACACCTGAATATAAGAATCAATTTTATGTTCGACATCAATAAGTTTGTCCCACTCTCGAAAATTCAAAAGTACTGCCGAACAAAGTTCCATTAAATTTGGATCTGGTGGTACTTCTGAAAAGTAAAAATAAATGATCACTAGAAAGTTGCAGCAAAGAAACAATTTCACAAATGGGCAGAGATTAAAGTATTCTCGTCAAATACATTGCACAAATCAAAAACACAGTATAACCTCTTAAATACATAATTTAACTATATTTTTTATATGAAACAAAATATAGCACTTTCTTTACTTTTGGATCAAAATTCTATTTCATTACAATCACAAGTCAAACTTGATATGTCATAGTGTAAAAATTTTCATAACGATATTAACAATCAACAATTAAAACAAGCTTAATTTTTTAAAAAGTAATGCCAAGAATATAAAGGATATATAATACAAACACTGGTTTAAAAATACTTCAAGTACAATCTAAACCTATTCAGACAAATTTTAAATATTTTCAATTTGTTAAAATTTATTCTTAATTTTGAATACTTGAAATATTTTAATAATACACACTTCATTTGGTTTGGATAACTCAATATTATTAGTAATATGATTTATGTTGCAAAGTGCAATATACCTCTTTCTTTCTTATAGGAAGCTAACAAAGTGAGAATTCTTTGAACTATATCTGCTCGATAGGAGGCAGATTGACACACATGTACAGGAGTATCCAAGACCTCAAGTAAGTCTAATCGTAAATTTTCCCATTTTAAGTAACGGCTGAGTCGAGGCGACGAATTTCGAACCTCAGTGTTGATCATCTGATAAAGCTGACGCACTTCGCCATATTTCTGAAACAATTCAAACTTTCATATTAAAGCATAGTTATGTTTGAGATACCATATTATTTAAAATAATGGTTCATGTAATTTACAGCATTTAAATGATAATTTGGAGCAGATAAAAAGGTCAATTAGGAGCAGTACATCCTAAATTTGGGGCAGGCAAATTGGGAGAAATGTTCTTAATTTTGTCAAAATGGTACAGTATATTCCTCATTTTTTTTTTGGCAAAACATGAATAAAATCAATCAGTAACAACAATTAGTCGACTATTCTAACAAATCAATTAGCTAAAATATAAAACACACAAATTGAGAATAATCTAACTTCCCTGGGAAATATTCAGGGTTCCCACTCAAACCAAAGAATGAAAATCAATAACTTTTAAGTACCTAATTAATGTTTTTAAGGACCTTTGAAAATTCATTTTCAGGCATCATGTCTAAATTTAAATTTTTAATAAAGTATATTCTATCAAAAAAGTTACAAGTTGGTGGATTCGTAATACAAATAAGTCAGAAAATTTTGATACGGTGCAGATAAGTGACGGTCACGCGGGGATAGCAAGTCTGAGTTGTATTTTATAAATTTTGCAGTTGGACAACATCTGTAAAAATTAAGGACTTTTAAGGACCTCTAAGCATTTTCAAGGACTTTTAAGCACCTCTAAGCATTTTCAAGCACTTTCAAGGCCTTGAAAACAAGTTCAAAAATATTAAGCACTTTTAATGACTTTCAATGACCGTGGGAACCCTGATATTGTTGTTTCGGAATAACACTGAATTAGAAAGATTTTTTCAAAATTTTTTTGCTATTTTATTTTAGCAAAATTGTTAAAATGGGACAGCCTTGGGGCAATTCGCTAAGAATGGGTTTTTGGAACAGCTTGGAGCAAAAATTGCAAATTGTGGTAGTTTGGAGAAAGTTAAAAGCACTTCCCTGTATTTCATATACGGTTTGACTTAATTAAAATTTTATTACCTTTGAATATAAATATATATATATATATAATAATAATAATAATAATAATAATAAAAAATAAAAAAAATTAGGAAATAAATGAAATTTTATCGAGAAATATTTATTTTTTTGTAGAAAAAGTATTGCATGACTATTCTAACAATCTGGGTTTATTATTCTAAAGAATCACATTAAATGGGCATTAGATGCAAAAAAAATCATGTTTACTGTGATGCAGATTACAATCAGGACTTGCAAACTGAGGGGATAAAAGAATATTTGGGGGGCCCCAAACTTACTTTAAAATAAAACTGTTAAATTTATGCATAAGCATAAATATAAAACAACACAATCAATCAACTTTAATGCAATTGCAAAATGCTGCAAAAAATTAAATTAAACAAATTACTAGTAATTTTTTAATTTCAGACATACATAATTAAAAATGTAGAACTATATAACTTTAAATTAAGATTATCATTACAAGAAATGAAGTTATTGGTGTAGAACTTCAAAAATTTCTTTCATGTGTTTCTTATTTTGTTCTTCTTAGATAAGTAAGAGTATCTCCTGCTCATTTATTAGCAAACATCATGCAACAAGAACATAAGAAAAATGAGACTCCGTTCAATTAAATAGTGGAAGTTTTACACAATATATATATTGATTAAAAAATCCATTTATAATTTATTTTTAATTTTTTCAAATTCTTTTAGCTTCAAAAGCAATATTAGAGACTTCTGAAACGAGGTCCCTAGGTAATTGCCCTGAATGCTCAGCCATAAATTAGTTTCTGATCATAATAAATAATTATCATAATGGTAAAAAGTGCATCACTATTTAAAATTATTGAAAATACAGATTCAAACTGTTATAACTTATACTATTTACCTTTATAGCTCTTAACTCAGCAGCTTTTGCTAATAATATATGAATCATTTCCTGATCCACATTAGAAGGAACATTTTTCAAAAATATACTGACAGCCACAGGCGATTCCCACTAAAAAAAAAAATTAATTACTAATCTTATACATTACTAAACAAACTAAAGTAAATATGTAAAAAAACAGTATAACATAAAATATATTTGCTTGAAAAAAGCGTAAATTTTGTTAACAAAATATTTGTGTGTGTTAATCTTTATCTTAAATACAAACTGAAATAGAAAACATTATTGTTTTGAACCTTAATCTTATTCTATGTTTGTACCAATAAAAACAGTTTTAACAAAAAGAAAAGCTGATACCTATTATTTAAGTCTAAGTTATAAGTACCTTTTTATTTATTGTCCATAAATGTGTATGCTGGAATTTAGCTCGAAGCTGATTGACTAAATGCTTTGTGTTAGTTGCTTCTGTACAAGTCAAAAGCTTTCGCTCAAATGTAGTCATCTGCACATTAAAGTCATCTGGAACAGAAACATATACATAAGTGATTACTTAAAGAATATATCTAACATGACTTAAATTATTAGCCAAAAGGATGACTAAGTTAAAGAAACCTTCAAGGGAAATACTTTAAAATGATATAAATAATAACATACCAGTAAAACTTTTATCAAATTTGAATGTTTCCCGTTTAGCAGTGGGACCATATGCAAAAAGTATCTCCAGTTCCTCACTTGAAAAGAGCATTCCTAAATACTTCTCATACTTTTTCATAAGTTGTTTTGCAGGAATGGATGTTAAACAGAGGGATCTAAACAATGGTAAAACAGTGTAAGTAACCGAGTGTTTAGATTCTTAAAAAATAGCATAGAACTTTTCAAATAAGTAATATAAAAAACTACATCAAGAATCAACATTGATTTTAGAACAATTACATTAAGGTATGACAAAATAAAAAGAAAATCAACATAATCGATTAAAAAGTTTCGTAGGCATTATATATAAGACGTTATGAATTACAAGTTAAAAAAATTTTGCTTAAAGATGATGGAAATATTTAAAATCTTAATTTAATCAACTATGCCCTTGAACTCCCTTAATTTCTTTAAATTCAATTAATAATAATTTACAACTTCATAACTCTGGATTTAATAGAAACCATAATTTCTAAGCATCCAGGAAATAGAGCAAAAAATAAATAACTGGACGATAAGTATACAAAGATCCATACAATAAGGAAAATAAGTTTCACGAAAATCACCTAAGTACTAGTAGAGTAATTGGGAGAGTTGCACAGATTGGACAACACTACCAAGATATTTTGCAAATTAAAAAAAGCATACTATTAAAAGAAAAACTTACCTTGCAAAGTTTTTTAGATAACCCTTCATAACAGGAGTAGCACTTGGAATCACATCTTTCAACAACTGTAAATAATTATTAATTCCATAATTATTTTAATTTGTGATACATTTAGCATATACATATATTTTTATTTGTTAAAAATAAAGTTTATTCTACAAAGCATTGCAAGGTTCAACTAAAATTGTCAGTTCAAACTAAACAATGGTTGAGATGAAGTAAATAAGAAACAAATGTTTGAGTACAATAGTGCAATAGACTTCCCCTTAACTGCCTAATTGGAACCAGGGATAAGCTGGTTAAACGAAAATCAGGTTAAAGAAGAGAATTGAAAAATTTAACATCAGGTTCAGAGAATTGAAAAAGCAGAAGTTAATTGGATAGGGATGCATATTTTTCGAACAATGAAAAGAAAAATTTAACAAATGTCTCAAACTGCCATTTAAAAAAAATTTGATACTTCAGATCACATACCTTAAGAGGAACCTTTAAAGATATCAGTGAATGTTTTCTGCTGAAGTAGCATATTGCATCAATTTTTATTAAAGTAAGCATCACATTTAAGGAGGAAGCTGGTGCCTGCTGTTCCACATAACAGAGACAGAGATGGTACAGCTTCACTCCCCACTGGTATTTGGCCATTTTTATCAGTTACCCATCTAAGGGAAGAGTACCATTCAAATGTCTTATTCGCCATGTTTGGAAATAAGTAAGCAAAAAACAGCACATGTTTTTAAAGGTGTGTTTTGATTGCCACAAACTGTTGCCATTTGATGGAACTCTACTCCCAATCTTGCCCTGCATAACTACAACTGCTAAATGCACAGTTGATTCCAAGTTGAGTATACTAAGTTTTGCACCAAAGCAAATATATAGAGATTTTACATTGAGATTTCCAACACTACTTTTCACCAAACAAATACCAAAAATATTGTATCTATTTTATTGAGTCATTTGTAGTTATTGCCAGTACAAAAATGTAGAATTTATACCTTTGCAAAGTAAGTAATTTAGTCTTTTTTAAGAATTGTAACAGAAGAAAGTTTGTTTATGCAACAAAGTTTAGTAGGACTTCCAACTACGGTACAGATCCTGCCCCCAAAAGTTGTTGATATTAAATCGGGGCAAATTCCAACCCAACACCAATAGGCAATTCACTTGTTGGTAAAAAAAATGGTGGTTACTACCATTTGTTGGTAAAAACTGCCCTGGGGCAAAAATTGGAAATCCAGGCGAAAGGGTAAGGGTTTGTGTTATAAAACATAAATAACTAAGTGCTCTTAAATTTGTTGCAGATGAAAGCCATTAGACAAAGTTGTATTAAACATTTTAACAAGAAAACGTTACATTTTGAAACATAATGGAAAAGGAGCAAACAAAAATTTGTTTTTCTGAAGAATAAGAAGTCTATGGACTTAATATTTTAAATTAATTAACAAATTCAATAGTTGATTTTACATTAGAGACACCTTTTCAGGATCACTTATAGCAAGGTAAATAGCACCCAATGTACAGGTGCAAAATTCTGCAATAGCGATTATTATATCGGCGTAATACTCAACAAAAAGGATCATTACACAACAACGCAAATTTCGACAATAGTGACCAGCATAGAGACACAAAGCGCTGCAATAACATCAGCACAACTCTCAGCTAAATGGTCATCACACCAACTTAAATAATGACGATGAGTAGGCTTGGGCAATGCATCGATACATCGGCAAAAACCGGTGTGAAATCACCATCGTCAAACCGGTGTAATTATATTCTCAAAACCGATACATCACGATCTTTTTTGACGAGAGAACGATACTTGCCTAGCACTTCAAGGACGAAGAACTGTGCCACGATTCATGAGCGGCGTTCCTAAGATACTATAGAAACGTATTGAAACCGTCGACAGCCAGTAATCTAGTAATATTGGAGATGCGATAAAAGAAGTATTTCCTTTTATTATTTGAACAATTTTTATGTTGTTCTCATAACTCTTGGAAAACATTTTGATTTTTATTTAATAGTCATCATATATAAGACCTTGATATCTATTTTTGAAATTCTATTGAGCATTTCCTACACTTTTTGTGTTTAATTTTGATTTTTTTTTCATTATTTCTCAAACTTGAAAGAAATAAAATAATACACTTTTGTATTTTGAAATCTTTTGTATTAACTTCAAGATTTTTTTTTATCTTGCTATTATTTTATTTTGCTTTATTTATTAACGCAAGGGGATTGCGGCATTCTGGCGCAGTAATTTCTGCCTAGTTCTTACCCAGTTAAGATAATCTGGTTATTTATTACTATGAGCTGTTTGTTATAACTGCCAAAATCAATGTGAACTAGTGCATGGACTAATCACAGTTGTTTCTCTAGTTTGATTGCTTAAATACTAATAAACGGGTTTTTTTTCCCATTTACGTTGAAGGATTTTCTCTTCAGTCTCGTAAGTAAATAAATGTTTTATAATTTTTTTTCAGTTTGTACAATTTGAATAAAGTTTATTTCCATAAGATTAATTACTCAATCCAACATTGCTTCTTAAAAATGCGGAAATGCAGATTTTTTTTGGCACAAAATAAAGATTATTAGAATTTTAAATGTTATGCATTAATTTTATTTTTATTATTGTTTAATAGTTATATTGCATGTAATAAAATATTCATTATAAAGTGTGATTTTAATTTAATAATTAAGAATATCCAATAACTAAAGTAACATGTGGACAGTCAGGAAATGAATTTGTCCTCCCCCTCCCTCCCCTGGAAAATAACAAAATAAAATATCATTAAGATAGAGAAATTGAAAAATCCGGATTAAACCAAAAATAATAATAATAACCGGCTTATACCCCCTTATGTTATTTAAAATAAACTTCCTAAAACTATAAAAAACTAAAATGAATTTAATTAAATTTTACAAAGCTGAGTAAGCATAACTTTCGGCTATATAGCGTGTTAGAAAACGTTGTTTTGTAGTATTTTGTAAAAAAAAAATATACACATAGTTAACATTGCGATGTATTGTGACATCGTGATGTTTGCTTTATATCACGATGCATAAATGTTAACATCGCCCAGGCCTAACGATGAGTGTATAACATTAGAAGAAGCATGGTTGGCTCATTCATAATCGAAATTTTGGTTTAAATAAATAAGTGAAATTAAAAAAAAAAAATCTGAAATATATGAAGGGATGGGGGGGGGGGGGAACGGAAATTCGACGTCAGCGGAAGAATTACATCCCTGGAAATGGCTAACACAAGGGTATAGAGGTAAGTGGCTAATGATAAAACAATTTGCGATGAATTACCACACGAAATATTGGCACACTATTATAATACACAAAAAACAAATTTCAAAAAGAAATAGGGCTGCGTTTGGTGAAAAAATCGTCAAAAAAGCCGTTTTGTAGTGTTTGTATCAGTAATTTAAATTGCCGAAAGCATGCCATCGAAGCATATAGCTGTTTGGAATGCTTTTAATCAATCCGATTGAGTTATAAGAGGTGGGACATTGTTGTTGGTGACATCATTAACTTGAACAATACAGGTTACGGCTTTGATAATATGTTCATCCCACAAATTCTCTTTCTAAAGGTAGTACTTGTCAATGCCCAGCCACTGCTCCATATTTTCCGCATAGATGGCATTGCATGCACTCAGATTTTTAAATACTGATATAAAGTTATCTGTAGAGTGCCTCGGAAGATTTGTGCAGGGCTTGCAACAGTTTACAAGCATGACCCTAGGGAAAATAGGGATAGTTCTCTTTTAAAAAAGAGACTTTTAGGGACCTAAATTTTTAAAGCCACAACTAATTTTCAGTAAAATTACACTGTTACAAAACGTTCATTAACCATTAGCTTCAAAACTAAATATTGCATTTAAAACTTTTTGGCAAGAAAATAAATTAATGAGGTATGGTACAGGCTCCCAAGCAAACAAAGATGAACTTAACTATAAAAAAAAAATTCAAATTATTCCAAAACTGTACAAGTCAAACAACTTCAAATAATTTATACCTTACTGACAAACAGGTGAGTCTATTTCAATCCAGTTTTACAATTGCCTTTTTCATCCTAACTCTAGTTCATTCTCAATTTCTGATGTTAGTAAAAATTACAATTTAAAAAAAAGATTATACAGAAAAATTAGGACTAATTTTCTTGTTCAGGGTTCCCACTCTTATTGAAGAACAAAATTCAAGGACTTTCAAGGACCTTTTCAAGAAAATTCAAGCACCTTTTTAAGAAAATTCAAGGACCATAAAATTACATAGTTTAAACATACAAATTTGACCCTTCCGAAAAAAAAAAGAAGAAAAAAAAAAGAAAAAAAGAACTCAATGTCCATTATTGTCACAACACACTTCTTTGCTTTTCCTCCTACAAAAAAAGAAGAAAAAAAAAAATACGAAAATAGAAACACAAAAACTTTAACTTTATTTCCTAAAAAAAAAAAATTATATCCTTCACACAACAAACAAATAGATTTTCTATAATAGCCACTACACTTAGTTACAAAAATTTCTACATATCTTATAAACACACGCAAATAGATTTTTTACAATAACAAATATTACACTTAATTTTCTTCTAGTAAAGAAAACCGTGGCCATATAAAACAAATATTTAAACCTTTATGAACATTTTTTTAATTCCTCAGATTTAACGCTGATCTTATCATGAATTTCTTTTATTTCTACATTTTTTTCTCTGATTGCCTTTTTTAACGAATTAGATTTAATAAACCAAGAAATATCTTTTTTATGTTCAGCTTCCTCGGTCAGATTTTCATATGTTTTTTCCATAGACGAAACATCAGTTTCTAAACACTGTCGTTTAGCTTTGAGATAGTCCACCTCATCTGAAATGAGCTTTCGCTTCATACTGATTCTTTCACTTATTTTTGATTTCTTCTTGCTCTCTAAATGTAGCATATATTTTTGCCTAGCAGAGGAAACAGATTTCCGCATTTCATTACTAATGGGAATGTTTAAAATTTCTTCATAACTTTTAATAGCATCACAAATTATACGTTGAGCAACATAGGATTCTTGGGCCATATTTTCAACCTCAATTCTTTTATTTGTTGAAAACCCACGCTCGATTGAAGCTTGCCCATGAGATAATGTGAAAATTATTATCATAACTGGCCATATTTTGTTATAATCTTTTACACTATTGCTCATGTATTCATTGAAAAATATATCCAATCTCGTAGTAGGTTTAAAATTCTGAAATTTCGATGGATGGATATTCACAACATTCTGAAGAAAATTTTTGTACTGAAATATGATGCCATCACAATCAGTATCTAGAACAATTTTCTTTTGGGATAAGTGCAGTAGCAGCTGTTTAATAGATTTTACACAATTTTCGAGTTGCAAAGCCATTTTTCTCGGATCAAAGCACGAGGAATTCCTAACTAAAGCATAATTAATAGGACACTTTTTCATTAGATGGTATAACAATTTGGTGACAAAACTGCGAGACTCGATTTTAACATTGAAGGCTTCTTTAAGATTATCATTTTTCTTTATCCATAAAAATAATCAATCTTCCCTTATAACTTTGTCAAGAGAATTAATGAATCAAATTTACACAGTTTAATAGCCGATGAAAAAGTACATTCTGGCTTGTAAACATTAAAGTGTTCCACAAGTTGTTTGCATAATTTTAGAATGTCATCTGAAAAGAAAGGCAGCAAAGGGGCATCACCCTGATAAAATTCCAAGAAGAGTTTAATTGCCTTGGCAATAGATAAACATACGTGAAACTTAACAAGAATAAATTTATCTCGAGTAGCTTCCCTTATGTTCAGATAGCTTTTGCTTTTATTAGTAACAAATGCACCTTTTTCAACATTTTGAACATAGGACACAACATCTGGCCATATTTCAATGGCTCTTTCCAATACAGGGACATTTTCCAACCATCTCACCTTACAAAATTTAAGAGGACATTTTTTAAGGGCGGAAAGCGTCAGAAAACCTTCCCTTCTAGCAGGGCTATCTTTAAAAAACCAACTGAGAGCTGTCAAAATTTCGGAAATATTCCATCCAGTAGAACTTTCACCGTACTTGAAGGAATTATGCAAGATGTGGAGACCACAACTTCCAACTTCATGAGAATACTCTTTTTTTAAATCAGCTTGCAAATTCTCAAAAAATTTCCAATTAACATTGGGGCCATCCATTGAGATCTGTAAAATTTTTGAAAGTTTTAGTTTCTCCAAACGCTGGTAAAAAGCTGACAATATGTCATCAGCTTTGGCATGACCAATAAACGCTGATGTTAAATAACGAGTAACGATTTGATTATCAAGCCAGAATCTAATTAGTATGTCCATTTGCTTAAGTTGAGTAGCTTTATTATGGGTTTCGTCAAAAAAAACAGTATAGTGTTCAACGTCATCCAAACTCTTAATCAAATTGGCCTTAAAATATGGTGCCAATCCAAAACAGCACACATATGCAGTTTTTGTAGCTCCACACGAAAACTGTTTGGCTATCAAACTGTCTTTGAACATCTTTTCAAAAATTTTATTATTCCCTTCACAGGAATTATAGGAATATTTACTGTCGATGCATTTCAGAGACCAAAGAATTTCCGCATCGAGAACGTCATTTTTCAGCACATACGATGAAACAGATTCTGAATTTGTTGTTGGGATGGATGCTTGGACATCTACAGAAGTCGATGGAGTGTTAGTAGATGATGTCGATGGAGCATTTTTAGATGACTTGGATGAAAAAAGCAGACCAATCAATGTATGAGATTGAGTCTTATTTTTCATTTGTTCCACATGTTTCGTTCCTGAGAAAAAAGAAGAAAAAAATTAAGTAAAAATCTTTTACTTATATTTATTTTGAGATCTGAATATATCGCAAACTATAATAAAGTAAGCCAAATAACCGAAATGTATCCTTATAAGACAAAAAGGCAACATTTCTCCGACTCTCAAAACTGTCATTTCACTTTTCACTAACATAGAAAAAAAAGTGTTGAACAAAGATTGATGTGTAAAACACTCACATCCCCAATACTTCTTTGGAGGAACAATGCTATTTAAAAAGCAAAAGGAGAGATTGCGATTCTATATAAAAATCCAGAAAATTACTTTAATGTAAAAATCTAATGCAATAGTTCTAAACTGCAATTCGCATGAACTAATTTAAATTTTGAAATTTAAAAAATATATTTTTAAAAAATTAAAAATCTTTGTATAATCCATATTATAAATTGTCTTCATGATTATTCAATAAAATATTTAGAAAAAATTAAAACAAATATTTTATGCAAAAACTATATAAAACCCATAGTATGCTATTTTCTAAAAACATTTAAAACTAAAGTTAAATCAAAATACACAATTCTTGAAGACAAATTAAAGAAATATATATGAAATATAATTCTAGAAGAAATATATATGAAAAATAATTCTAATAATTCTTCATATATTCATAACTAATAGTTTTTAAATTATATCCATTTTAACTCTGAAAAGGGACTAACAGCCATCAACGAGAAAAATAATTTTGAAGTTTCAAGATAGCACGCTCCAAGATACAGTTGTCATGTAACAAAAACTTAAATATTTCAAGTTCTACTAATGATAGACACAAAATTTTTGTCATTTTATTCAGAAATATTTTTATTGTTTTTTACAATAATAAAAAAAATGAGAAACAAAATCTAGTCATTTGTTCTTTAATAAAATTATACTTGCAGGAGAAAAATATATCATTAGCACACCCCGAAAAATCCAGATCAAAGATCTTAAAAGTCAATTTCACGACTTCAGAAACTTTGAGAACTGAAAAAGTTCATGACTATCTTCTAATTTTTTAATTTTGAAAAACATTCCACATTCAGGATGGCTGCAGAATTTGAGAAACAAAATTCCCTGGTATTTCCCTTATTTCCAGAAAATTCTCTTAAAATTCCCTGATGTGCATTTCTGCCGACGTTAACGTTATAGGATGCTTCTAAGTTATAGATTAACTAAAAATCTAACAGAAATAATATGTAAATAATAAGGTTTCTAATATATTTCTGTTGACAAATTCTTCTGAGTAAAATTCCCTGATGTGCATTTCTGCCGACGTTAACGTTATAGGATGCTTCTAAGTTATAGATTAACTAAAAATCTAACAGAAATAATATGTAAATAATAAGGTTTCTAATATATTTCTGTTGACAAAAAATGCAAGGTAAGAAGAAAAATAATCATGTCTGTAAAGGATGCAGTCAGATTGAAGTTTGAGGATTTGTTTTAACAATAAGGAGCCGGCATCCGCAATTCTAAGTTAAAGATTAACCAAAAATCTAACAGAAATATTACGTAAATAATTGTTCCAGGTATAACAATGATCTCAGATAGTAAAAAAATAAAAAGCGGAACATCAACAGGCGGGAGGGAGGGGATTAGCCTGTTAGGCTTAGGTGCTAAGAATAGAAAAAGGTCGGAATCGTAGTACTCCCAAATCGGCCAACTAGCCAGATATTGAGGAGCTTCTACAAAAACACATGATTTTTTTTTTCCAATGGGATCCGCACCGGGAATGCGAGAATGGGGGTGGGCAATTCACAATCCCCTGTTTAAAGAGTAATTTTACGAAATTCCATGATATTTCCAGAAGAGTGAAATTCCCTGGCATTTTCCTGAATTCCAGGTTCTGTAGCCACACTGCACATTTATATTTTAAAGTACTTTTTTTTGTTATTTAGTTAACGTAAACTCAAAATAGATAATAAATTTTACTAAAAAGTAACATTGTATTTTAATAAATAAATAGAAATAATCAGAATTTTCTATAATTATTTCAAGAAATAATGTAATACACTTAGTTCCTCACTTCTAGAGATCAGATGGAATCAGATGCAGGGAAAATAATCGAAATTCCGTCTAATAACCAGATATGGTGGGTCTACCGAAGTATGGTATTTTTTTTTTTTTAAATTCCAATTGTTTGGAAATAGAGCCTATCTAAGAACAAGTAAGAACCATCGATATAGATAAACAACTGGATAGACTGCTCCGGTGGCAACGCGAGGTGAAAAACGCGCCGGCAGTAATATTTGTTTTCCTGCCACTGGTGGGAAGATTTCCTGAATGATGGTTAACTCGTGTGTTGCATATAATTGCAACAACAGCGCAAATCGGAAAGATATCAACAAGAGTTTTCACCGGTAAGTAAAAAATAGTTATTCAAATGTGTAAATATATATTTTTTTAATTATTTATTATTGAAAAATATCTAAAATGACCCTTTTAACATTGATCGCTCGTGGTTAATGGTTGATCTCTTACATGACAATTCATATCATAAATAATCTATTTTAAATTCAGAACAAATAGCATTAGGATCTAAAATAAAACACTTGATTTATATTTATTTAATCCTTGTTTTTATGCGTTTTCAAGGGCATTTGGCAAAGAAATGGAAAATGAAAGCGAAACTAAAACTCCACTTGTTATTGTTCTATTCTACACTCATTTAGTAATTAAAATTATTACACTGTTTATTTATAACTGGATAATTTGTTTTCGATACGTTTTAATTAATCTATGTTTTTATACGTTTTCATGAACATATAGTAATTGTATTAATAAAATAAAAAAAAGGGGGTTGGAATGAGAAACAATAATTCAAAATGCATTGTTCTGATGTAAATTTATTTAATATCGAAACTGCGGACTGCAAACGGAAAAGTTTATCAGTTTCTTTATTACTTACGTATTTATTTTAAAAACAAAGTCGTTTTTAACTGTTTGTTGGAATCCGAAGTCAAATCAAACTGTGGAAAGCAATTTGTATTTCAGTTTTATTTCTGTTTATAAATATAACCCTTGAATTTTAGAGATAAATTGTCTCTCCTCTTACAATCGTATACAAAAGCTAAATTAAAAATTGGTCAATGCAATAGCCATACTTATGATACGCAATACTATCAAAATGCCAAATCGTTTACATGCAATGTAAATAAAGGTGGATTAAAATTTGCTTCTGATGGAGTATTGTTTGTTGTGCAACAAACTAAAAAATTATTTCGTCATTATGTGTCAAATTTAAAAAAAAAACAAATATGAAAAACCTTTGGATTACATTGTTTATTCTGTTTCTAAGTATTTGTCACAGGGTAACACTGTTAAAAAATTGAATACATTGGGTTTTATGCATTCAACTGAAGGTGAATTTGTTGTGGAGGATCTCCACCAAACGCAACTAATAAAACTAATTGCCAGAACTTATGGCAATATTAGACTTTTTTCGAATGCCAAAAGAGTAACACTAGATCATCAAAGAAACAAAACTACCATCAGGCATAAACTGAATAAGTTGGTCCTTTTTAACAATGTTTAGATCTAGATTAACCACAAACCATTTTTTTTTCTTGGGAAAAACTCTCCGACTACTTTTAAAATTTTTCCTCCTTTTAAATTTTTGCTTATTAAACTATGTAATTTATTTGATTTTTAAGTTGAAATCCTCAAAAACAATTTTCTGTAATATTATTATGAACAATGCCTGAAATTATTTAGTTTTGATAAAGTTATCTACATTTTTCTCATTTCAAAATTATAGGACCAAATACTTGCAATAAACAAGTTTCACAACTTATATATTTAAAATCATAAGTTATATAATAATATTGAGTATAAAAATTTAGTATTATAGTTGGCCTTTGAAACTTAAATTGTTCTTTGAATTGGTGTATTGAATGTATGAATTTGTATTTTGCAATCTAATTATTACATATTTTCAACTGGTTTAGAGTATTTCTTCAATTATTTTTAATTTCTACTTCTAAAATAAATCTAGTTTAAAAGTCTATTTTCATTTGTTTATTGTATTCTTATAACTTGTAGATAATAATTTATTTTTTAAACATGTGATTTATGTAATTTAAAATTTAAAGAATTAAATTCGATTCAATAAAGATCAAACATGTTTACAGATATCGACAGTAACTAATCTGAAATGTTTGTTCTAAATATACAAATTCTATACTTAGAATTATTTTGATTAGTTATATTTATTGGTTTAACTATTTTCTTCAAATATGTTTTATTCTTAATTTTTTTTTGCTTGCTAAATATCGAAAGTAACGCGAATATATCATAAAGATCGAAGAAAATCCACATCGGCAATACAATTTCCTCCATCCAAGCATCTCGCTTCCGCGGGAGAAAAGGCTCGTTTCTTCACCGTTAGGCAGTCTATCCAGTTGTTTATCTATATCGATGGTAAGAACGGGGGTGATTGCGATTCCATTTTAAAAATCTTGAAAATGTGACGTAAAAACTTACATGATTCTGGATTGTGATTACATTGCCAAAAATGTATTCTCCGATCTATAAAGACTGAAAAAAAAGTTTTAGAAGCAATAAACCCTTAAAAAAATTCAAAACTTTAAATGAATCCTAATAACAATAACCCCTGTAAATAATTAAAAATAGCAATAAATAATATTAAATCAAAACGCTTACCTTTCATGTGCGATTTCAAAGCAGATTCTCCCATCTGCATTACATCGAAATCTTTCAGACATAGCTTACACTTGGCTTTATGTTTGCTGTCCGTAACTGGTGCCAGCCACTCTTTATAGATAGCATTTTCTAACCATAAAGGATTAAAAAAGCATTTTCCAGGCATTTTAGTTGTTTTACTTTTATCTCACAAACGACATGAAAATTCAGAAGTCGCCTGATAGGAGTTTCAACACGAACAACTCTCAGATCACGGCAAGAAAATTCGAAGGTCGCCCTCTTTAGATTGGTTGGTTGTATTCAGATTATCTGGCGCCGTCAGCAACACGAGGGCTATAATGCGCCGAAACATTCGTCATTAGACAAGCCAACATACATTTACAAACGTCCATGCCTAACACGGGACTCGATCCCGCAACCTCGCGGCCTAGAAGCAAGCACGCTAACCACTATACCGTTTGGTCGGCCGCCCTCTTTAGACTACCGTAAAATGGGGTGAATAGGAACTGCGGGGTGAATCGGAACGGAACTTCATGAAATTAAAAAGAAATAATTATTTTACACAAATAAAGCAGTTTTTTTAATTATATTTTTTTTAATTGGCTAACATGTTTGGAATTTTGGAACATATGTTTTGTGGGATTTTCAAAACTGTTCTTTTAAAAAAAAAATCTGAAACAGCGTGAACACAATCCAATGAGTTTTAACCTCTCCAAAACTTATCCCGTAATTACTAACATATACCTGTTATAGACTTAACTAATATATTTTTAGATAAGTATAAACATTCACAACAGCATGCTATACTTAATTTAACTTGGTTTTAAAAACTTTTTATTTTACGAATTTTTATGTTTTGCCTCGCTTCGATTTTGAAATTCGCGGGGTGAATCGGAACAGAAATATGATATTAAAAAGTTGTTTTTGGCAAGATTATGTTCCACACAAGATTCAACGACTGAAGATGAATCTTGGTTGGTTGTTTTCAGATTATCTGGCGCCGTCAGCAACACGAGGGCTATAATGCGCCGAAAACATTCGTCATTAGACAAGCCAACATACATTGGCAAACACTCATGCCTTACACGGGACTCGAACCCGCAACCTAGAAGCTAGCACGCTAACCACTATACCGTTTGATCGGCCTGAAGAGGAATCTAATTACTCCCTTTAAGACAGTAATCAAGATTGCAGGCTTGAATTAATGTCAGAAGAGGAGCCTAGTTTCCGCATGGCAGAAAACCTAATTGTTCAAATGTTTTTTTTCTTCTTCTCTTTAAATGACATCGTTACCTTTATACGTAAAAATGTATGAAGACTATGTGAGCAAAGTTTTACATCCACAAGATTATTGCTATATAAGTGTGTTTTACAAAAAACGCCCATAAATGAAGAAATTTTCTGAAACAAATGAGGATGCTTTTCTCTTTTTTTTCAAGATATTTTAAGGAATTTGCAGTCATACGGCACGCAAACATAAAGTAGATTAAAAAATATTTTTAATTTTAAAGACTATTTGGATGAGTTAGGAGAAGAGTTGATACACTTTAAAACATATGATTTGTTTTGACAATAATTGACAAAAACAAATTTAACCGTCATATTAACCATTTGCACTCCATTGGCACCTCTCAGGCGCCACACGATTGGATGCCAAACCACGAGAGGACCCTTAGGTGTGATGCGGAAATTCGATGCAAGGCCAATGATTGTGTTTAGTTTCTATGAAGCAAATCCATAAACACCAGCCGAACCTAAAATGTCTCGAGTTGCTGATTCCTCCGCGCGAAAAAGGCCTGGAGTGCAAAGGGTTAAATGATTTTTTATAATAATTTTGTGTTCCTATTCACCACAATGCTATATTACTTGTTTTTTGTCACCCTGTAAACGTTTAAAAAAGATCAGACATAAATTGTAACGAGTGTTCCGATTCATAATCGGAATCGAGGTGAATCGGAACACCATGAAAAAATTAAAAATAAATTAAAGTCCTAGTTTTGTCAAAATTTTTTGGGTTGATCCTCAATGAAGAAGTTAAGATCCAAGTTTCAATGTCAAAAATATGTTCATTAACGATCTTATTTCACCCGATTTTTACTTTGAAAGTAAAAAGTCTTCCGATTCCCCCCATTTTACGGTACATACGAGTTTCAAGTTTCAACACGAATCCTTAGATCACGGACTATTCTTCTCATCAGAGGGGTGGAAAGCAGCGAATTTTCCCGTAGACTGTAGATATTTTGCTTGGCCAAACCTTGCCAAAATCTCCACCCCCTGATGGTGACGTCACACATCGACTACGATCTTTCGGTGATTCATATTTCACATTTTTGTGCGTTTCAGCCGTCGCCTCAAAATTCAAGGACTTTCAAGGACCTCGTCCTTTTTTCAAGGACTTTCAAGGACCAAATTTCATTAAAAAAAATTTAAGGACTTTCAAGCACCGTGGGAACCCTGTTGTACTAAATTGAATTAAAATGTTAGTCATTTTGCATCGATTTGATTGAAATAGCAAAATCAATCTCCACAAAGGCACTAATTACACGGATGCCACATCAGCAAATGCCACAAAATGGCATCGCAAAACTCGATAATAGCTGCTATTACATCAACACAAACCTGGGTGAAATTAACCATTATTACAACGTAAATATTGGCAATAGCACCCACCGTACAGACAAATCTTAGAATTTTTTCAGTAATATCAACGTAAATCTTGTATGTTACAACTGCATAGCAATCAGCAAAAATGATAATCACATTAACGTAAATATCATGTAAAATAACGCAATAGAGTCGATTATATTGGCATAACAATCAATGAAATTGACTTTCACTATTCTACGACATCCATAAGGGTTTAAATATTGGAAACAATGGAGTATTGTATCGGAGAAATGACCACCAAAATAATGTAAATAGCCCCTGCCGTAGCGGTGCCAATTTCTGCAATATCAACCTTAATATAGGAGTAACAATTAGAGAAAATGACCTCCACACACTAATGTAAATAATGGTGATAGAGGCTATCGGCAGCAAAAGGGTTAATTGCATCGAAGGTTTGGGAAAAGTTTGAACGTATGCACATTATTACACCAACATAAACCGAGATGAAATTAACCATCAATACAACGTAAATATCGGCAATAGCGCCCACTGTACCGGCAAATTTCAGAAATATTGGCATTTTTTCGGTAACATCGGCATAAATCTTAAATGTTACAATTGCATAGCAATCAGCAAAAATGACCATCACATCAACGTAAATATTAGTGTTAGCACTCTATGTACAGGTGCAAATCTCTGAAATAGAATCGATTATATCGCCTCAACAATCAATGAAGTCGACTTACACAACAACGTACAGAGATCGGGTTAAATGGAAGCTAGTTAAGAGGGGTTTGACTGCAAAATATTTTGTTAAAAAAATATATATATGTTAAAATAAACACCTTTATCTAATTTGATTGTTTAAAGAGATGTATTACTTAAACACACATTTAATAATGACTAATAACTTTTTTACCAAAATATCTTAAACAAATGTTTCATGGAAAACCTTTGGGAAAAAAAAAGTTTTCCTTTCCAATAAAACAGCATATTACCCTTTAAACTGATTGCTATGAAATGTTATATTAGCTGAATTAATTATCATTAAAAAAATTCTCACAACATATTAAATGTAGCAATGTTAAATAGGATACAATTGAATGATAATTATTATCATTGATTGCAAATCAAATTATATAAATGCATTTTACTTCACAGAGAACTAATGATGACTTTTCTTCATAAGATTTCAACAAGGAGCTCCAATTACTTATAACAACTTCCCCACTAAGAGTACGCCTTATAGCATTAGAAAAGACAACATACAGAAGTAAATCAGTCTTTCTAAAAAGAAAAGAAATTTCCACACAACATTAAAGAAAAATGGATCAAATCAATATTTTAAAAGAAAATGTTTACCATATTAATACATAGATTCTAATTATTAATTAACTTTTATTCTAATAATTATTAAACTTTTAAAGCAAAACACACTTTTATTAGTGTTATAAACAATTATTGGAATTAAAAAGCCAATTAAATTTTTAACTTGCTCAACACATTCAGCACTTTAGCAGATGTTTAGCAATGTTCATACCTTTTTCAGAGAGAAAATTAATTTGTTAAGGCTTTTTAATGTTGATATGAATGAAATGAACTCTAACACCAAATATTTGTAGAAATAACTATGACAATATATGTTGATATACGATCCAGATATGTTGCACATGTTCTGAGCCGTACTCATCAAAGGGGAGGAATGACGAAATTTGTATATATTCAACTGCAATGCTTTCCTAGTTGCTGATTGGCTTAACTAAATTCGAAAAATTTTGCTCACTTTGTTGACCAAAATTTTTAAGTCTATATTTTTAAAAAATAAAATAAAATTCAAGCACTTTAAATGTATTTTTACAGAATTCAAGGTTTTCAAGCACTTGAAAATGAAAAAAAAAAATGTCAAGCACTTTTCAATGTTTTTTAAAAACGTACGAACCATGTTTCCGTATTTTCCCTTTCTTGAAACCTTACTTTGACTGGAAGTAGGTTTTTTTTTTCTCGTGAATTATTCAGGCAAGAAGGTTGCTGTTTATCGGAATTTTTTTCACTTACAGTAGAAATTGGATCTTCATTTTAGAAAATAATAAAATATATAATTTTAGTTTTAAACTAATAAATTTAGATGTAGCCTGGCTGTATTGGCTGTAGTGCACACGCCGCCACAGGCATGTCTATCTGCCCAATTCAATTGCAAACAAGACTCATTAGACCAGTCAACGTGTTTCCAGTCATCATCAGTTCAATGGTGGAATTGGCGGGCCCAGGTGAAGTACAATGCCTAGTACCATGTAGTCAACAACAGTACACGAGTGGACTTTTGGCTTCGAAAGCTCATGTCAATGTCTTTTGAACTGATCACACGCTGACCTAGTTGATGTCTCAGCATTAAAATCCTTGGCTATTTGTGTTTGTGGAAGTATTGCACATCTGTATTGTTTAAGGATTCTCCTTAGTCATTGATGGTCCCATTCTTTCAAGGTCTTTTCCTAGCCACACCAATGTCTGAGATTTGAAAATTTTCCTGATAATTGACATTCATGGTACACTCGTGAACTGGTCGTACGCAAAAATCTAAATTTCTTTGCTACCTTAGAGATGTTATGTACCATCTCTTGAGCAGCAACTATATAGTCATTTTCAAAGTCGCTTAAATTTTGATAACCTGCCATTGTTGCAGCAAGAATCGATCTAACAGCTTTGTCAGACTCTGGTTGTCTTATATAGACACTTCCGATCACATCGAGCTACGATGATTGATTGCACATCTCTGTTATTTCCATACGTATACCTATATCAGTTTTTCTTTAGTATATATGTATACAATATATATATTGCTCCACTTCATGGTACAAACTTAAGTTTTTATTTATGTTGATCCTTTAATTATTATACAGATATATTCTAAATTAATAACATTTACATATTTAAGTTTAATTTATAAAAATGCAGAATAGACTGCAAAGTCTTTTCCGTATTTAACATTAAGAAACTACATATACAAAAGATAAAATTTGTCTATTAAATATTTCTCTTTACTATTTACAAGTGTAACCGAATTACAAATTAGATTCTTTTTCATGATTTTGAGTAGGAGAACATTTTTAGAAGTTTGTGTCCTAGTATATACAGTACATCTTCTGACAAACTTCTGAAGAGAGAAGAGAGTATTTTATGATAATGTGCTAGTAACAAAAGAGTGTATCACCAATAAAGACTTACCAGCAAGAATATTTATCTGCAGGGAGTTATCAGTAATAAAATAGAACTTAAATATAGTTACCCTTCATGTTCTTGAAGAATGCTAAGTTCTACTGCATCCCTGAGAGATAAAGGCAATTCCATTTTCAAGTTGTCACTTTTCAAGATTTCAATGGTTTTCTGAAAAAGATATTTGTATCATTCAGAAAATCATTATATATTACTAAGGAAAACTTTAAGGAACTGCTAATTGTTCTGTATTAGGTAAAAAAAACTCATTTTCTAAAGAAATTATGAAAACAATACCAAATTTCACAAACTGAAATTGTAGTAAGTCTTTCGTGAAAAAGTAATTAAAGGTAAATAATGATTTAACTTTCATTTTATGAATAAACATGTAAAATATTGTGATTTTTAACTCTATAAAAGATAGAATATTATAACTAAATTAAAATATGACTACAAGATAGAGATATCAGATCATTAGGTTCACAATATTAAAATATACTAAGGAGCTTTCTTCTTAAGGCAATACTGCTCAATATTTGTTAAGCAAAATCAAGAATGAGTAAACCCCAAGTGGAAGTAAAATGTCATGACCAGATAAAAAAATTATTGTCCAAAATTGATTGATATGTTTTTTTGGAAATGGTAGGTGGAGTTTTTAAGTTTTTTTTTATGAATACTAATTACTTCAGTAACATTCAATGTGCACTTTTTTAACTCAAAGTATGCAAAATTGGATAAGGAGTGTTTGTTACCTGCTCTTCAACTTTTTCAATGTGATTTTTTACATATCAAAGCTACACTGGTTTTTGAAGTTTCAATATCAAGATTTGGTGTGGAAAACTTTTTGTCTCCGATTTTTAAACTTTAAAGTCCAGAATAACAGAAGTTGCATCAAGTGTTATAAAACAAGTAACATACTTCAACGAAGTAACATACTTCAAGCTAAAAAGAGTTCCCATATCAAATTCAGTTAAAGTATTTGATGTTCATAAAAAAAAGTTAACAGCTACACCTATCATATATATATATATATATATCAATCAGTATACAATTTTGCAATTCATTTTTTGTATTTGTTCGACTTTTTCCTCAGTGAGGAAAATGCCAAAAAGGATTAGTAATATACAGGGAGAGTCACCCTACTAAGAGTTGAGCCCCAAAAGGTATTACCAAGGATTGAACAAGTTGCATCACAATTTTTTACACAAGCTATTATAGCATATCTAATCCTCCCTTAAATAAGTAAGCATTTAAAGTCACACAGCACTATGTAAAACATTGACATTAAAACTTTAACAAGAGTAAAATGCTTAATTAATTTAAAGCATCAACTTTTCTATGTGCACCATACTACAAATTTTCTTTTTCACCTCCAACATAATAATAAATAAAAGTGTAATTTATAAGGTTTAAACAATTACATTATGGCCCTCCTTCACAGAAGTTTGTAAAGTTTCTTTTAAGGGTGTAGTTGAATCTGACGTTTGATACCCAAGTATATGAGCACAGGCATCATAGAAACCTTTAAGTTTGGAAGCATCTAATTGGCAGAAAACAGGATCTTTCAACTGCAATAAGAAACATAGAAATATTTCATAGATAATTATTTTCGAATTTTTAACACAAGCCACCTCAATTTTAAAATTTGCTAATATTTTCACCAATGATGAAATTATTATTAAAAAAAAAAAAATTCCTCTTGGACTTTTTTAAGATTCAAAAACTTATGTACACTTTTTATTATTATTAAAATCATGTTTGATTGAATTATAGAAGATTTTATTTTTAAACAAAATAGTAATTTGAGATCCAATTCAATTTTTGTGGACTAAACAAGTCTTGGAATTAGGTGACACATCTAGAACAATATCCAAAGCTCTTAAAAAGATTATCTAAACAACACACACTTTTTTGATTAAAAAAATTGCTGTTATATATTTTGGATTTGAATAATTTGGTTTTAATATTTCACATAAAGAAGAAAGCTTATGAAATCTCAAGTTTTTCTGCCTGTTCAAAACCTAAAAACTGAAAAATACACTAACAACTAATATTTCATACATCTATATATATAAAAGAAAGTCGTGTTAGTTACACCACTTATAACTCAAGAACGGCAGAACAGATTTGGGTGAAAATTGGTATGGAGGTAGCTTAGAGCCAGGAGAGGGACATAAGATACTTTTTTATCCCGTTCGACAGCGTTCCCGTGTGACTTGACATGAAACGTCAGTCACTATAAAACGTGGTATAACAAAAAAGAATCAGACTTGGAATAACAAAACGCAAATGATAGCTATGTAATTGACGTATAATGACAGCTATGTAATGACGTATAGATGACAATTTGATATTTATAAAACTCGGTATGGTTGAAAATTTGAGTTTTGAAATAAATTTTTAGGTGAATTGAAGTGAAGTGAAGTTTAATTAATAATGCCGCGAGCAAGACGATCGAATCTTTCCCGACAAAGCCGTAATGCAAGAAGAATACGAAATACTGCAAATGAAAGGACTGAAGAAGAACAAGAAATTGCACGTGAACAGCGCCGCGATAGTATGGCTCGACTTCGTGCTTCTCAATCACGAGAGCAAAGTGAAGCAGCCCGTGAAACAGCTCGGTTGGCAATGCGGAATCGTCGAGCGAACAACAGAGGTCAACAAATAGATAATTTGCGACGCAGAACAAGTTATTTATCAAGTGCTGATTTGAATCGAGCAGCGTTTCGATACGATTGCAGCAATGATTACAGCTTGCATCCTAGCGTTTGTATTGGGTAAATGGACGTTGTTTGTGAGTATTGTGGTGCATTAAAGTTTTCCGGAGAAACGGCTGGATTATGCTGCCTTAATGGTAAAGTGAAATTACCGTTGTTGACTCCGCCACATGAGCCATTGTATTCATTGCTTTGTGGCGAAACACAAGAATCACGCCACTTTCTTGCAAACACTCAAAAATACAATGGTTGTTTCCAAATGACGTCATTTGGGGCAGATATTATCGAAGAACGAGGATTTAATCCGACATTTAAGGTATTTATTTTTGTACTTACATAGAATGTAGTTAAAGAATAACTTACTTTATCTATTGGTATGTATTATATTTGCTAATTCTGAACTCTACTCTCCCACCCAAAAATATTTGCTAATTCTGAACTCTACTTTCCCACCGAAAAAAGTGTTTATAACCCAGTTAATACTGTCTGGTTTTTATTTTGTAGATACAAGGACAGATTCACCATCGAATTGGATCATTACTACCTTTCGAAGATACACAGAATAAATTTTTACAAATATATTTCATGGGCAACATGGAAGAACAACTTGATCGACGCCTAGGGATCAATGCAGGAATGAAGCGAGCAATTCTTCAAGACTTGCAGTGTCTGCTTCATGAACATCATGCGTTGGTCAGGTTGTTTAAGAATGCTTTAGAGCGCATGCCAAGTGATGACTATAAAGTTGTCATCAAAGCAGATAAACGACCATCTGGAACACATGAACGCACATTTAATGCTCCAACATTAGACGAAGTTGCCATCCTGATTGTTGGTGAACAATTGGAAAAACGCGATATTGTGCTTACACGTCGCGATACTGGGCAACTGCAACAAATATCTGAAACTCATCGATCATATGACGCATTGCAATACCCGCTGATGTTTTGGCAAGAAGAAGATGGATATTATTTTAATATTAAAATGATAAATCCATTGAATGGTGAGTATCAATATCATAATTTATTTCATTTATTTGTGAAAGACACTGATTTAAAATAATGCTTATTAAAAAAATGGTTAATGTCTGTATTGTTTGCCTTTGAAATGGTTAATTATCAAATTTTTAATTTCAGGTGAAGAAACTACAAAGAAAGTTAGCTCAATGAATTATTACGCATATCGTTTGATGATTCGTCAAAATGCTGACAACTATTTGCTGCGGTTTCGTCGATTGTTTCAGCAGTATTGCGTTGACATGTATGTAAAAATAGAAACGGAACGTTTAACATTCATTAGGTTGAACCAAGCCAAACTGCGTTCTGAGGAGTACATCCATTTACGTGATGCAGTTAGTACTGAAGAAAATGCAGCTAATATTGGTCGATTAACTATTCTGCCGGCGACGTACATTGGTAGTCCACGTCATATGCATGAATATGCACAAGATGCAATGACATATGTTCGTCATTACGGTCGGCCAGATCTCTTTATTACTTTCACCTGTAATCCAAAATGGATAGAAATTACTCAATTGTTGCTTCCCGGACAAACATCAAGTGATAGACACGACATCACAGCACGTATATTCAGGCAAAAAATTCGGTCCCTGATGAACTTTATTGCATCGAGTGTCTTTGGAGACACTCGATGCTGGATGTATTCAATCGAATGGCAAAAGCGAGGCCTGCCGCACGTACACATTCTTATTTGGTTAGTGGAAAGAATTCAGCCTGACCAAATAGATGATATCATATGTGCCGAGATTCCTGATCATGAAGTCGATCCAGACCTACATGATGTTGTTACTACTAATATGATTCATGGACCGTGTTGTGCCATCAATCCCCAATCACCTTGCATGGTCGATGGAAAGTGCTCTAAACGATATCCACGGAAATTAACGGCGGAGACTATCACTGGCAACGATGGTTATCCGCTGTATCGGCGTCGATCACCAGATGACAACGGTCGAACTGTCACAACGAAAGTGAAAAGAATGGATTTCGTTGTCGACAACAGTTGGATTGTTCCATATTCGCCACTTATTTCTAAAACGTTCAAGACACATTGCAACGTTGAATACTGCAATTCAGTTAAGTCCATAAAATATATTTGCAAATATGTCACGAAAGGCAGAGATATGGCAGTTTTTGGATTGCAATCCTCGAATACCAACGATGAAATTTCACGTTATCAAGTTGGTCGTTATGTGAACTGTAATGAAGCGATTTGGCGTATATTCGCATTTCCCATTCACGAACGTCATCCTACTGTTATGCATTTGGCGGTGCATCTGGAGAATGGTCAACGAGTATATTTCACGGCTTCGAATGCTACGCAACGTGCTGAAACACCTCCAGCAACTACATTGACCAGTTTTTTTGCAATCTGCCAAAGCGATCAGTTTGCACGAACTTTGCTTTACTCGGAGATGCCACGTTATTATACTTGGAATGCTTCATCGAAGAATTTTCAAAGACGGAAGCAAGGCGATGCAGTTCCTGGGTATCCAGATGTGCGTTCTACTGATGCTCTTGGTCGTATGTATACAGTTCATCCAAAGAATGATGAATGTTTCTATTTGCGGTTGTTGCTGGTAAATGTGCGTGGGCCAACGTCATTTGAGACACTACGAACTGTTAATGGTGTAATATTCCCAACATATCGTGCTGCATGTGAAGAATTGAACTTATTAGAAAACGATACCCATTGGGATACGACAATCGCTGAAGCCATTATCTCTGCATCTCCAAGTCAGATACGCACATTATTCGCTATCATAATTTCGACATGTTTTCCATCAAACCCATGTAACCTGTGGCACAAATACAAGGATAATATGTCAGAAGATATTTTACATCAAATTCGTGTCAGTTCCAGAAATCACGATATTGAGATGAATGAGGAGATACATAATCGTGCTTTACTCTTGATCGAAGATATGTGTTACCTCATGTGCGGTAATTTATTAATCAGGTTAGGAATGCCAGCGCCATATCGTGAAATGAATGACGCATTTAATCGAGAATTGGAACGGGAACGTGAATATGATCACCAGGAATTAGATTTAGTAGTTCAAATGAATGTTGAATTACCAACAAAAGGAAGTTTATGATACTTTAATGAAGGCAATCGATGATGAAAATGGTGGTTTATATTTCCTAGATGCCCCTGGTGGAACTGGCAAGACATTCCTCATGTCATTAGTTTTAGCAACTGTTCGGGCGAGATCCAACATAGCGGTTGCAGTTGCTTCTTCTGGAATAGCAGCCACATTGTTAGAAGGATGCCGTACGGCTCATTCAGCATTAAAATTACCGTTAAATCTTCAAACTATTGAAGAACCAACGTGTAATATTGCAAAACACTCAGCAATGGCCAAAGTTTTAGCGGCATCGAAAATCATCATCTGGGACAAATGCACAATGGCACATAAACGTGCATTAGAAGCACTTAACCGAACATTAAAAGATTTACGCAATGACTCGAGATGTTTTGGAGGAGCAATGATTTTACTGTCTGGCGATTTCCGCCAAATACTGCCAGTAATTCCAAGATCTACGGCTGCCGACGAAATAAACGCTTGCCTCAAATCGTCAAATCTATGGCGCTATGTGAAGAAACTGCAGCTGACAACAAACATGAGAGTTACATTGCTTAATGATACATCTGCTGAAGATTTCTCGGAGCAATTGCTGACTATCGGTAATGGTCAAGTACCTGTCGATGAATCGAGCGGATTAATATCATTTCCAAATAATTTCTGTAATTTTGTCTCATCAAAAGACGAACTTATCAACAATGTATTTCCAAACATTATTTCTAACTACAAAAATAATGAATGATTGAGTGAGCGAGCAATTTTAGCGGCTAAGAATAAAGATGTAGATGACCTGAACTACATAATTCAAAATAAGATCATTGGAACAATGCATACATTTAAATCTATTGACTGCTTCACAAATGAAGATGAAGCCACCAACTATCCAATTGAATTTTTAAACTCTTTGGACGTGCCTGGCTTACCACCGCACAATTTACGCCTAAAGGTTGGCTCCGTAGTAATCATGCTTCGAAACATAAACCAACCAAAACTGTGCAACGGTACGCGTTTGGTGGTTAGAAAATTGATGAACAATGTAATATACGCTACGATAATGATAGGAAAATTCAAAGGTGAGGAAGTTCTTATTCCGAAGATCCCGATGATCCCAACCGATATGCCGTTTGAATTTAAAAGACTTCAATTTCCGATACGTCTTGCATTTGCCATGACCATCAACAAATCACAAGGCCAATCCTTAAAAGTTTGTGGTTTAAATCTAGAACATTCATGTTTTTCCCATGGTCAATTATACGTGGCATGTTCACGGGTCGGAAGACCATCTGCGTTGTTTGTTTTTGCGCCTGATAATAAAACAAAAAATGTCGTGTATCACAAGGTACTTAAGTGAAGAGCAACCTATGTACTAAAATACAGAAATAATAATGAATGATTAATGTAGGTATTTAATTTTTTTGTATTTTTTCCAATAAAAAAAAACAAAAACTGCTTATTTATTGCCATTAAGGCGGAACGAAGTTCGCCGGGTCAGCTAGTCTAATATAAAAATAACAAGTGTGGGTGTAAAGAAGTCATTAAAGAGAACAATTATTAAATAATAACGCTTCAAATTTGAGAATTTATTTTTTGATGCTAGTTGCTTTGTTGTATCAAATGAAAGAATTAAAAAATTTAGTACATGTGGAGCTTGTTGAGTATAGTTTAAAATACTTTTAAGTTTGAGGGGTTTGGCTCATTTGAGTAGATGGCTTTGAAGGACATATGTTAAAGAACTCACTTTTTTTCTTCAATTCTGAAACTTACTGGCATAATTTTAAAAATGTATCAGTCCATAACTATACTCTATAAAAATTTATTTTAGTGGCTTAATTATAATAAATGCTCAGTAAAAAAACAGGTCTAATACTTAATGTCTATGCTAAAGAAACATTAGGTATACCATTTGATGAAAAAACTGTTATTTAATTGTCAGTTCATCAAAGGCAAGTTTGTTTATAAACATTAGAAGTGAAAGTTAGCATACTAATGAAGCCTACCGATATGAAACAAAGGAGTTCATTGAGCATATAATTGTATTAGAAATTTTTGTCAATTTCGAATGAAGTATTAAGAAAAACTACAAAAACTATTTAAAACTTGATTTATGAATTAATGCTAACCTTTGAGTACAGATGAGAAGCCTGCTTAAAATGCTTACTAGCTTTCTCATATTTTTCTTGAAAGAAATAGTATCGACCCATATCATAAGAAATCTACAAATAAAAAAGTATACATGCATTAATTTTACATATCATAAAAGTAATACATAACATTTATAAGGGAAATAAACATTCATTCTTAGAGAGAAAAACAACTATGCTTTAAGAGAAAAACACAAATAAAATAAATTAAATATCAACCTATTCTCTTATTTTAAATTATGTTACACAATAGAAAATAAACCAACTATAAGCAAGCTAAGATTTTTTTTTTTAAATAAATACTAAGAACACATATTTATAACAAGTTTCTATATCTATACTAAATTCTGATTTCATTTTAAAAGATTTCAACAGATAAAACTCCTTTTGCATGACTTAAACCAAAATGTAGTTGCAGCATAGACAATATTTTGCAAATGAAATAATACCTGACAGGTGACATCATCTTTCTTTAGAATCAGCCCTTCCTCCCATTTATGGTCTGGATTTGGACATTCCTCAGTCAGCGATCCAAAGCAATTAATGAGAGGCATGCGTACAATGGCGTCAGAGCTCAAAAAAGTTTCCAATGCATCGGTTGACTTTTCTGCTTCGTCGCATAACTGGAAATATTTCTTTGGTCACTTAAAGTGAAAACTTCAATCACGTAATTTATATTTGTCAATACTAAACTCAAGATAGATAAGTAGTAAACAAGATTATATAGATATATTCAAAGATTTTGAATGAAATTGTTTAGTAAAAACTCCCTGCATTCTCTATTGGAAAAAAAAAAAAATATTTAATGTCTGAAGTTAAAATAACAAAAAATTACTATGAAACAATTTAATAAAAAAGTATTTAATTTATATGATGGTGGTAAATTTTAAAGAATTACTTTGTATTGTACTTATCCAACTAGAGAATTTGCCATTCTTTAAGTATCACATCATAAATAAATAGTTACAACAATTATTGAAATATATAATGCACCCAAAAGTGTAAAATTAACTTAAAACCAATTTCTTCACACATCAGTATTGCTTTCTCTAAATTAACTGTAATATTCTTTCTTAATAACAACTTTCAACCAGTACAATTATAACAGCACTATAAAAAAAAAAGTTACAACTATTAAAACAAAACACTTATTCAAATAGATTTTGCATCATTAAATAGCTGGAAAATAATTTTTGCTTTTGCTTAATCTTTATAGAAGAAGAAAAAATAATAATAATAATATTAAGACGTAGACTTATGGAATGAATGATTTTTCTATCTGGATTTTAAATTCATAGATAAAATGTACTGTACTTAATGCAAATATAAGAAACTAGCTGAATACCTGTACTGCGCTACGAAATTTTACCATTAGCATTTTAGCAATCAAAAGACATTCCTGTATTCTACACTTCAGACATTTGCTCCCATTTCAATCACGACAAATTGATTTATCAAAATAGGAACTTTCCTTTATTGACATTTTTAACAAAATTTATAATTGTGAATAGTAAATTGGAATAGTTTATTGTGTTTATGCTTGCTCTTAGTTCTAAATTTCAAAGTAGTAGCTGTATTGCAATTGAGACATTAAGTTAATCCTCATATAGTTTTAATGTTGCGTCGACTTTTCATCCCTTAAAAATTCGTTAATCGATATTGGAATGACTTATTTTTTTAACATTTGCATCAAATATCAGAAATACTACTACATTGGAAGAGGAACATTCAGATATCTCTCGTTTGGAACATTTAACCCCTTTTCAATCTCTTAAAAATGGATAATCGAGATCGAAATGGCTTACTTTTTCTATGTTTATCTTTATTGACATTCATACCAATTTTCAGAGTTGTGACTATATGGGAAGTGGGATATTCGAGTTTGGAATGTTTAACCACTTTTCCACCCCTTAAAGTGGGTTAATCAAGCTCGGAATAGCTTAACTTTTCTATGTTTGTCTTTGTTAATATTGGTACCAATTTTTAGAGTTGTGACCATATGTGAAGTGGTACATTAAAAAATTCCTTGTTTGGAACGTTTAACCCCTTTTCCACCCCTTAAAGTGGGATAATCGAGATCGGAATAGCTTACTTTTTCTGCGTTTGTCTTTATTGATATGCACACCAGTTTTGAGAGTTGTGATAATATGAGAAGTAGGACATTTAAATATATCCCTCGTTTGGAACGTTTAACCTCTTTTTGACCTCTTAAAGTGGGTTAATCGAGATCGGAATAGCTTACTTTTTTTATGTTTACCATTGTTGACATTTATACCAATTTTTAGAGTTGTGACCATATGGGAAGTGATACATTCAAATATTCCTCGTTTGGAACGTTTAACCCCTTTTCCACCCCTTAAAGTGGGTTAATAGAGATCGGAATAGCTTACTTTCTTTACGTTTGTTTTTATTGATAGTAGAGTGGCTAGGCGCCAAAAAATAGCCGAAAACTGCACTTTATGAAACAAGTCTGTAATTTTGCACATTGATAGATAATGTAATTCTAATCATTTTAAGAAGTGGGGCCACTCGGATTTCACTTCCGGTCGAGATTTTAAACTACTTCAAAGTTAGGCATAAAATATGCGGGTTTTTTTCAATAAAAAGAGTAAATTATAGGTTCACAGCCAAAAATATGAACTGCATTAACACATATAATATGTTAAATAGTTAGGCTTTTATTAGAGAATAAAAAAAAATTAAAATTTCAACCGGAAGCTATTAATATTTCGACCGGAAGTGTATCCCTATTCAACTCCAACACTTGAACTATATATATAAAACATATTCCATTTATAAAAAGGTTAATTCAATATATTATAAAACTTATCAAATAAAAATATTATAATATATTAAATATATACCAAAATTAGAAAGCAAGTTACGACCGGAAGTTCGTAAAATATCTATATACGTATTAGTAGAGCGGCTTGACGCCAAAAAATAGCCGAAAACTGAACTTCGTGAAACAAGTCTGTAATTTTGCACACTGATAGAATATGCCATTCTGATCATTTTAAGAAGTGGAGACACTCGAATTTCACTTCCTGTCGAGTTTTTATACTAGTTCAAAGTTAGGCGTAAAATGTTCCTTTTTATCAATAAAAATAAATATATGTGGGGTTGCAGCCAAATCATGAGTTTTATAGACATGTGTAATATGTTAAATTTCTAGGTATAGATAAAAGATTAAAAAAAGTAGTAAAAAATTCAACCGGAAGTGATTTGCATTCGACCGGAAGTATATCTATAACAACTAAAACTGCATCCAACAGCTCAAACTTCATCTATGAAACATATGTTATCATTAAAAAGAGAATTTTAGTGATGTTTTATGATAAACTAAAATTAAAAAACAACTTCTGGTCAAAGTTTTAGACTTCTTTAAAGTTAGACTTAAAAAATGTGCTTCTTTAAATTTTATCACCTCCATAGAAAGGGTCACAATTAAAAATTATTGATATTACATGTTGTTACATCAAATTATAAGGATGGATTGCTGGATGTAAAATGAAAATTTTCAATCTGAAGTGAGTGTCTATTTATAAGGAACTGATACTGCCCATATACCAATACATGTAAGTATCAGAGTAATATCGTCTTAGATAGCCAAGTCTGAGTCTAAAATACAATTAAATATCTGAAAATATGATCAATGAAAAAAATAAAATGTTCAACTTCCATGTCCCCATCCTCCCCCCCCCAAAAAAAAGGAGAGTGCGATGCCCATCCCTTAAAAAATAATATCCTGTTTTTGTCCATATTTGAGAGGATTGCAACTAGTGAGATTTATATTTTAATTGTATGGAAAAAAATTCGCACAAGCGAACTTCAATTCCAGTCATTTCAGTTGAAATTTACCATTTTATACTTAACATAATCATCATTCCTTTTCTGAAACATCAAATGAAATCTTCCGGCTATCTGAGACGATATAAGTAGACTTCCGATCGGAATTTCAGTAATTTCCAGTTGGAGTTTTCCATTTCATGTTCAGCATATCCATCCTTATAATTAGATGTAACAACATGAAGTATTAAGTGTTTTTAACAGTGACCCTTTATAAGAAGATGGTAAAATATAGAGAAGCACATTTTTAAGTTTTAACTTAAAAATCTAAAACCTCGACCAGAAGTAACTTTTTAAATTTAGTTTATCATAAAACATCACCAGAATTCCCTTTTTATTGATAGCATATGTTTCATACAGGTAGTTTAAGCTATTAGATGCAGTTTTAGCTGTTAAAGATAGACTTCCGGTCAAAATGCATATCACTTCCGGTTGAACATTTTTTACTATATATATATTTTTTTTTTTGAAGCTTTTATCTATATTTAATATATTACACATGTCTATAAAGTTCATGATCCACATATAACTATTTTTATTGATAAAAACGAATATTTTATGCCTAACTTTGAACAAGTATAAAAACTGGACCGAAAGTGAAATCCGAGTGGCTCCACTTCGTAAAATGATTAGAAAGATATATTCTATTAATGTTCCAAAATTACAGAGTTGTTTCACGAAATGCAGTTTTTTCCTCTAGCCGCTCTACTATAAGAAATAAAATCGGTGTAAGCTCTGAAATTTGCTTATGCGTTGATTTCCGGTCAGAATTTCAGTCACTTACGGTTGAAATTTTTCATTTTAAATTTAGCATATTCATTCTTACAATTTGATATATAGAACATGAAAGAAGTATATTAGTTTTTAAAAGTGACCCTTTATATGAAGGGGGAGTATTAAAAATGGCCATTATTAAGCCAAACTCTGAAAAAAAGTTTAAAACCTCAACCGGAAGTAATATCCGAGTGGAATATTTCCATTTGGTACGTTATCGAAATCGACCCTTTTATATACAGAATGTGTTTTATGTGTGTATTTCAAGCTGTTGGTGTCGATTAGTCGACTTCCGGTCGAAATCTTAACGACTTCCGGTTGAAATTTAACATTTTTTTTTTTATTCTTTAATGCAAGCCTAACTAGTTAACATATTATACTGTGTTAATAGAGTTCATATTTTCGACCGTGAACCTACAATTTACGGTTTATATTGAAAATAAAGCCATATTTTAGGCTCAACTTTGAAGTAGTATAAAACCTCGACCGGAAGTGAAATCCGAGTGGCCCCACTTCTGAAAATGATTAGAATGACATTGTCTATCAATGTGCAAAATTACAGACTTGTTTCACGAAGTGCAGTTTTTTCCCTCTAGCCGCTCTACTATGATACTTGCACCAGTTTTCAGAGTTGTGACGAAATGGGAAGTAGGACATTCGAATATCCCTCGTTTGGAAAGTTTAACCCTTTTTCAACCCCTTAAAGTGGGTTAATCAAGATCGGAATAGCTTACTTTATCTATGTTTATCATTGTTGACATTTGTACCAATTTTTAGAGTTGCGACCATATGGGAAGTGATACATTCGAATATTCCTTGTTTGGAACGTTTAACATCTTTTCAGCCCTTTAAAGTGGGTTAATCGAGATCGGAATAGCTTACTTTTTCTTCGTTTGTCTTTATTGATATTTGCACCAATTTTTAGAGTTGTGAAGAAATGAGAAGTAGGACAATCGAATATCCCTCGTTTGAAACGTTTAACCCCTTTTCGACACCTTAAAGTGGGTTAATCGAGATCGAATTAGCATGCATTTTCTATGTTTAACATTGTTGGTATTTAAGCCAATTTTCAAAATTGTGGCCATGTCGGAAGTGGGACATTCGAATATTCCTCGTTTGGAACGTTTAGCCCCTTTTCCAACCTTTAAAGTGGGTTAATCGAGATCAGAATAGCTTACATTTTCTGCATTTGTCTTTATTGATATTCACACCAATTTTCAGAGTTGTGACCAAATGGAAAGTGGGACATTCGAATATCCCTCGTTTGGAACGTTTAACCCCTTTTCGACCCCTTAAAGTGGGTTAATCGAGATAGGAATAGCTTACTTTTTCTATGTTTACCATTGTTGATATTTGTACCAATTTTCAGAGTTGTGGACATGTGGGAAGTGGGAGAATTAGTGATGAGTGAGTGAGTCAGTGAATGAGTGAGGGCTTTGCTTTATATATAGAGAGATTGAGTGAGTGAGTCAGTGAATGAGTGAGGGCTTTGCTTTATATATAGAGAGGTATTTGGGAGTTTTACTTTTCTCATAATGGATTCAATCACAGCAGGTGAGATGATGGATGGATCACACTGACCAGGTCTAAAATGAGTGAAAACAAAATTATTTATAAGTAAAAAAAAAATTCTGGTAAAATGAAAGGTAATAGTACTAAACACAACTTTGAAAGTAATACAAAACCATTCACACTGTATTAAGAAATTTAACACCCTTTTTTCAACCAATTAAAAAAAATTATATTTTAAAATGTTTATTTTAGATTAATTAATTTTGTCAAGCCTTAAACATGCCTCTTTAAAAATGACTAGCCTGTTGTAACTTTTGATATTGATTTCCAAATACAATGAAGGTAAAATGAAGTTTACACTGGTTCTAGACATAAAATTTTGGTCAAAAAAGCTTATCAGAATTTCCATTGAATTTTACCATGTCTGATAATAAAATGACATAAGCAATAAAACTCACACAGTATTCTTAAAAATAAGGTAAAATAATCAGTATTCATACATAATATTAAATGTATTTGCTGATGTAAAAAATGTAAGTTGATAAGGTGCTCTCATCAAGCATACAAGAGAATATGTTAACTTTCCAAAAACTTACAACTGAATGCTTAAACCTTTCTGGCATTTTGCTGGGTAACTCCCTTCCACAACTGCTCGCAAAACCCTTAAAATAAAAGTAATGTTTAGTTTCATTTATTAGACTACGTTTACATGAGCACTCAATAGCTTTTCATTGTGATTATAAATTGAGTAAAATGAAAGTCCTTGATATAATTTATATCTTCGAACTATATGTATGGCCTAGTGTTGCTGAAAAAACATTTATTTCTAGATTACTCTGTTTGAAACTAAGTTTTATATTATCTGTGAGTCACAGATGAGTGAGTTTGCTCTTGATATGCAAAAGGTACTCTTTAAAAAAATGCATTGTCCAAAAGCAAAATCTCATAAAAACACAACAATATAAAATTTATAAGTTTACAATAAATTACTCAAAATATATATTAAAATAAAGCAAAAATTATATAAACCACCATCATATCTCAACCTTAAACAAATATACAAAAGTAATTTCCATACAAATTTAAAGTTAATGCTCGAAAAATGCCAAAGCTAATTAAAAAACTATACTTAACACTAAAAATCGCATACAATTTTATTGAAACCTCTGTTAAAGAAATTATATGGAAATGTTAAAATATAAATTCAAACATCTTGGGAATAAAATTTTTAAACCATCAGTTAATCACAAACATATTGTGCAAATAATCATCTCCTCAAATATAATTAAAAATTATAATTAAAGGGTACTATTACTCAAATTTGGTAACAGCTAAATTGTTCTTAAATTTTAATGCTATGAGTAGATAGTATAAGTTTAAGTCTGAGCAAAAATATATGAACTACAAAGATTTTAATAAATATTATAATTATAAATTCATAAGAAACAGATCTATACGAAAAGGTTAAAAAAGTACTACTTATAACTAAAGAATACTAAGTTTTTAAATGGAAAGATGAAAAAAAAAAGGAAAAAAAAAAAAGCTACTACAGTTAAAAATACTTCTATAAAATAGTGAAACCCATTTTGATTATAATTCCTTTTAAACAATGTACTCCAATAACAGAAAATAACCCTTTTTAACTTAAAAAAATATCAAATACATTAAAACCTACCTAAATTCGGTTTCATTAATTTTATTAATACAAGCTTTTAAAATTCAAAATAATAGATAAGTCATTTACTAAAAAACAAAATTTACAAACCAAATGTTATATAAAATAGCAGAAAACAATCCATCTCCTGTGAAGTCTTTTATGTTTCCACTGGTGATATCTGCCTCGCTTCCAGTAATCTTCAAGAGCTCAGTTAAAAGGACTTGTTGCATTGTCAAGGGTAATCTGCAAAAAAAATAAAAAAAATAATAATAATTTAAATGTGTTCAAAACTAAGATATAACACAAAAAAACAAATGCTAGTAAATTATTAAATAATTAAACATCGAAATATTTTTCATTACATACACATGGGGGCATACTTGATAAAGTTTCACTACATAAAAAATATGTGCCCGGGCACATGCTTTTTTACATAGTGAAATTTTTAAATTCATAGAAAAATAGTAAGTTTGGCACCACAACCTCAAAAATTACCAAAGAACACTAATCTGAAAAAAACTTTAGGCCAGACTAGGCCAAACAGCAAGAATTAAATGAAAGGGGGACCATAAAGTCAGGGATTCAATGAAAATAATCTACGTAAAAGTAATACCTGTTTATCAATAAGGAAATTAATGTGCAAATTTTTGGGTATGTAAAGTTTCGGTTTGGACACCTTTTACATGTGCAAGATGTTGGTTTGGTTGGTTGGTTGTCTTCAGATTATCTGGCGCCGTCAGCAACACGAGGGCTATAATGCGCCGAAACATTCGTCATTAGACAAGCCAACATACATTTACAAACACCCATGCCTAACATGGGACTCGAACCCGCAACCTCGCAGTCTAGAAACTAGCACGCTAACCACTATACCGTTTGGTCGGCTGTGCAAGATGTTAAACTGGGCATACTGAAATGTTCAGATTTTTCTATCCCTGTTATAGAGAATATTTTTAATAAAATACAAAAAATGCTTTCAGATTGATTGTAAAAGAATGTTATTATATATATATACTATATAATTTCATGCATAATTTATGGAAGTCATAACATTTGGAATAAAACTTATAAAGCGTATTATTATGAATTTGTCCACTAAGGCAATGATGGCACAGTTTTAAAGATAAAAACTGTTATTTATTCACTTCAGAAAACTCACAAAATTTATTCAAAGGCAACAGTGTAATCACTCTCAAGCTTCAACACAAGCTTCAACAAAAACAACTTCGAATACAGCGATTATACAAGCTCATTCCAATAGGTAAACAAAGCGATCAGCTTTCATTGAAGTCCGAAGTAAATCTGAAAACTTTCCCTATCTCCGGTCTTTATATACCAGGCGCGTGAGAACATTCCCGAAATTTCCAGCCAATTTGTTGAAAAAGAAACATCTCAAAATTTCTCGATTGCTTTAGGTGTTGCCACCTTTTTCTAACCTGTATTATCGCTGTTAATAAATAAAATAAGATAAAATAAATTACAATAGAATTTTAAAATAATACGTCACTATTTACACAATATACAGACAATTTGTGCTACATTTCCCACTTCTTAAAGACTGCACATCCCGGGCAGTGAAGTCCTTAAGAGGAAAAGCTATTCAATCACTTCTACCATAATATGGGGCTAGCCTATTGTAATGTACAACTCTAGGTTTACAGGAAGGTGTCCGTTGAATCCTTACCACGACGTCGTTGATCTTCTTAAGGACCACATACTGCCCTTCCCAGTTCGTCTGGAGCTTAGGGGAGAGTCCTTTCCGACGTTTAGGATTCCATAACCACACCTTGTCACCTTCTTGGAATGAATTGTCCGTGGCCTTGGCATCGTACCGGATCTTCATGCGCTCCGTCATGATGTTGATTCTTTCTCTGGCGAACCGATGTACGGCTTCCAAACGTGCCTGGAGATCATCTAGATACTGGATAGGCGAGGAAGGAGTGTCCGGTGGTCCTCCAAAGAGGAGGTTGCAGGAGAGCCTAAGGTCTCTTTCAAACATCTTTAGAGATGGATAAAATCCGGTGGTCTCATGAGTTGCACTCCCGAATGCCAACAGAAGCGATGAAAGTTTCTGATCCCCGACTTGTTGTTGCATGACTTTGAGGTTGGTTGTTGAGCAGAAAAGTGTTGAGTTGGTGTTTTGAACTTGGACTCCGCCTTGGGTGGACGCAGGCAGCTCTCTGCACATGGACGTCCGGAAGGAGAATTAGCATTCCTTTTCAACCGAGCATCATCTCCAGTAAGTTGGTCTGTGTCTGCACCGGAATCATCCACGCATGCAGCTGGTAGATCCCGCGACCTCCGTTCAATGCTTGTAACAGGAGCACGGGTGCCGATTTCCTCTTCACTAACGTTTTCCATTCCTACACGAACCATTTCCTGGAAGGGTTTCATCTACGTTGCTTTCTTCGATTCTCTTTCCGGGGCTGGGCAGGCACTTTCCATAGATGTGGACTCTGTATCGCAAATCTGGAGATCCTCGTGAACTCTTCAGTATTCTCTATGACATTGTCTTCAGGAGCCATTATCCGATATACGCACAGCCCTTTCATGTCTAGATCATGCAAAAGGAACTTTGCCTCTCCATGTTTGCAGCTTGCTTTTCTCAAAATTCAGCGTAATTCCATTTTTCTTCAAAAAGTCTAGTCCGAGAATGCACGGATCTACAATTTCGGCAACATAAAGGGTGTGCTTGCAGGTGTTAAATCCAAAGGCAATGTCTACTTCCAATTTCCAGGGCACGGAGGTACTGCCACCAGGCACAGTTTGTAACGAAACAGAGGGCGCTGTGTAGAGGAGTTGGCTGTTCAGGTGACGAGCCACGTCCGTCCTTACGATCGTTATGTTCGCTCCGGAATTGACGATTAGACGACATGGAGTTCCGTTGATCTCCCCCTTCACGAATAAAACCTGGTTTCCTCTTAAGGGGATGAAACGTGGAAACGGCTGGTCGGGGCTTCACCTGTTCTACATTTCAGCTTCTGCCCTGCGAGATGGCATCTTCTTAGATTCAATTGTTGAGTTTCTGAGGTAGTGTTATCCCTTCTCTTTTTCAAATCAAGGCAGTTACGTCGTAGATGCCCTTCCCGTTTGCAGTGCCAGCAAATGACTCTTGCCTTTCAATCCTTGGCTCCAGGATAGCTTCTCATCATTCTATTGATGTCGCCACACTTAGACTGACATACCAATAAAAGGTTTTTAATATATTTTTAAAAATTCAATAAATTAAAGTGATTGATAATATACAGTGCGTAACGAAATGATAGGTCCACCCTATAATTACTTATTTACTTTTGTATAAAAGAAGGATATTTTATTATCATTTTAATTGATGCATAAACTGAAAAAAATTGACTTTATATATAAATTTCCCCGTACAAATAGAATTTAAATAAAAGAATAGAAATAATAGAAAAATCAGCGTTTTGAAATGATAGGTCAACTGATAGAAAAAAATTAAAGTAGCATTAGTAAGAAATATTTCCATCATCTCTTTGGCTTGCTTTCTACAAGTTTTTACCCAAAACTTTTGGACATTTCTGCTCATTTTAATAATATATTAAACTTAGGATCATCATTGCTGTCATACTGCTTACCTCTTGCGTAAACAGCTCTTTCCAGAATGCCCCACATGTTTTTTACTAGATAGAGGTCTGGAGTGTAAGGTGGCAAATTGAAAATATGTATACCATTATCCAAAAACCATTCAAAAGTAGAATTTGACACGGGTCAGATGTGTTATTCAGCTAAAACATGAATAACAGACAACCAATGTTTACGATATTGGATAGTAAGTAATGCTCAAGAAATTCTTAGTATCCTACAGCATTTAGACTTATTTATGAAGGCTATATCAATTTTTATGCCCCATCGGAATGCAGCCCACACCACAGTAGAACCCTCACCAGCTTGCCTTTTTGAGAAAATCACTCTCTTGTTGCAAAGGTCATGCCAATAGTATTGGCAATTATCTGGTCCATCCAAATTAATTTTGTTCATCACTGAAGATTATTCCACGCCTATCATGCTTCCGAGTCATAACTTCCAGTGCAAATTTCAAGTGTACATTCTTCATGTACTTCTGTCTGGTTTGGAGAAGCTTTTCTTTTCTTGAACTTTAATATGCCTTGTCATCTAAAAGCTCTAAATACTACATATGTGTATACTGAAGTTTTTTTTGCCAGGCTAAGATAGAAACTCTTGTATTACCTGATTTAAGGGATGTGTTAAAAACAATCTTCTCATACATGGTGTAACTTTTATTTGTTTTCCAGAGGAATGCCATTGACCATAAGTGTTACAAAGCCACAAAAAGTTATTAATTTCATTATGTAACCTAGTTAAAAGTCCAGAAATTTTGCTGTTTGATTTTCCACGTTGTTTAAAAGAAAGATTTTTGCCTCTCACCATTAGTGACACACTTCAATTATGACCCATTTTGTTATATAACTCTGAGCTAAAAGAAAACTCTCAGAAGTCATGCAGTGAACTGTCAAGGTTATCCATGTATCCATTTAGAATTTTTTTTTTTAAAACCAATAATTTAAAAATATCCATCATCTTAAAAAAATAAAACAATATAAAAATAATGGCAGAAAACTGGTTAAAAGTTTCTGAAATTTGCCATAAAAATGCCCATGGAAATAGGAATTGCCCTTTTTTGAAAAAATAGCATCCTTATGATTTCTAGGATGAACTGAGATATACATGATACTAGCTGAATACCCGTGCTGCGCTACGAAATTTTACCATTAGCATTTTAGCGATCAAAAGACATTCATGTATTCTACACTTCAGACGTTTGCTCCCATTTCGATCCCGACAAATTGATTTATCAAAATAGGAACTTTCCTTTGTTGACATTTTAAACGAAATTTATAATTGTGAATAGTAAACTGGTATAGTTTATTGTGTTTATGTTTGCTCTTAGTTCTAAATTTCAAAGTAGTAGCTGTGTTGGAATTAAGTTAATTAGACATTAAGTTAATCCTCGTATAGTTTCAATGTTGCGTCGTCTTTTCATCCCTTAAAAATTCGTTAATCGATATTGGAATGACTTATTTTTTTAACATTTGCAAAAAAAAATCAGAAAAATGACTACATTGGAAGAGGAACATTCGGATATCCCTCGTTTGGAAGATTTAACCCCTTCTCGACCCCTTAAAGTTGGTTAATCGAGAACAGAATAGCTTACTTTTTCTATGTTTAATCTTTTTTGACATTTGTACCAAATTTCCGAGTTGTGACCATATGGGAAGTGGTACATTCGAATATTCCTCGTTTGGAACGTTTAACCCCTTTTCCACCCCTTGATCCACCCGAGATCGGAATAGTTTACTTTTTCTGCGTTTGTCTTTATTGATATTCACACCAGTTTTCAGAATTGTGAAAATATGAGAAGTAGGACATTCGAATATATCGCTCGTTTGGAACGTTTAACCCCTTTTTGACCTCTTAAAGTGGGTTCATCGAGATCGGAATAGCTAACTTTTTCTATGTTTACCATTGTTGACATTTGTACCAATTTTTAGAGTTGTGACTATGTGAGAAGTAGGATATTCGAATGTCCCTCGTTTGGAACGTTTAACCCCTTTTTGACCTCTTAGAGTGGGTAAATAGAGATCGAAATAGCTTACTTTTTATACGTTTGTTTTTGTTGATACTTGCACCAGATTTCAGAGTTGTGACGAAAGGGGAAGTAGGACATTCGAATATCCCTCGTTTGGAACGTTTAACCCCTGTTCCACCCCTTAAAGTAGGTTAATCGAGATCGGAATAACTTACTTTTTCTTCGTTTGTCTTTATTGATATTCTCACCAATTTTTAGAGTTGTGAAGAAATGAGAAGTAGGACATTCGAATATTCCTCTTTTGGAACGTTTAACCCCTTTTCGACCCATTAAAGTGGGTTAATCGAGATCGGAATAGTTTACTTTTTCTATTTTTACCATTGTTGATATTTGTGCCGATTTTCAGAGTTGTGACTATGTGGGAAGTAGGATTTTCGAATGTCCCTCGTTTGGAACGTTTGACCCCTTTTCGACCCCTTAAAGTGTGTTAATCAAGATCGGAATAGTTTACTTTTTCTATTTTTACCATTGTTGATATTTGTGCCGATTTTCAGAGTTGTGACTATGTGGGAAGTAGGATTTTCGAATGTCCCCCGTTTGGAACGTTTGACCCCTTTTCGACCCCTTAAAGTGTGATAATCGAGATCGGAATAGTTTACTTTTTCTATTTTTACCATTGTTGATATTTGTGCCGATTTTCAGAGTTGTGACTATGTGGGAAGTAGGATTTTCGAATGTCCCCCGTTTGGAACGTTTGACCTCTTTTCGACCCCTTAAAGTGTGTTAATCGAGATCGGAATAGTTTACTTTTTCTATTTTTACCATTGTTGATATTTGTGCCGATTTTCAGAGTTGTGACTATGTGGGAAGTAGGATTTTCGAATGTCCCCCGTTTGGAACGTTTGACCCCTTTTCGACCCCTTAAAGTGTGTTAATCGAGATCGGAATAGTTTACTTTTTCTATTTTTACCATTGTTGATATTTGTGCCGATTTTCAGAGTTGTGACTATGTGGGAAGTAGGATTTTCGAATGTCCCCCGTTTGGAACGTTTGACCCCTTTTCGACCCCTTAAAGTGTGTTAATCGAGATCGGAATAGTTTACTTTTTCTATTTTTACCATTGTTGATATTTGTGCCGATTTTCAGAGTTGTGACTATGTGGGAAGTAGGATTTTCGAATGTCCCCCGTTTGGAACGTTTGACCCCTTTTCGACCCCTTAAAGTGTGTTAATCGAGATCGGAATAGTTTACTTTTTCTATTTTTACCATTGTTGATATTTGTGCCGATTTTCAGAGTTGTGACTATGTGGGAAGTAGGATTTTCGAATGTCCCCCGTTTGGAACGTTTGACCCCTTTTCGACCCCTTAAAGTGTGTTAATCGAGATCGGAATAGTTTACTTTTTCTATTTTTACCATTGTTGATATTTGTGCCGATTTTCAGAGTTGTGACTATGTGGGAAGTGGGAGAATTAGTGATGAGTGAGTCAGTGAGTCAGTGAGTGAGTGAGTGAGTGAGTGAGTGAGTGAGTGAGGGCTTTGCCTTATATATATAGAGATTAAACTGGATTATAAATATAGCTTCTTTTAGATGTATATAGGTGGAATACGTTTTAAAATGTGTTGGATACAAAGTAGTTTTTACTGCAGTTTTTAAACAGAAAGGGCTAATGTAAAAAGAAGTATTACTCTTTCTCAAAAGACACACCACATTACACAAGCAAACTGCAAATTATTCTGAACTATGTTTCGAATAAAGAACATTATGCACAATTGACATCAATAATGTACACTCTATTGATAAAAAATTTATTACCTTCTTTCAAGAGTATTTAAATCCCATTTCATGTATGCAGCTACTTTTAAAGCTAGTAACTTCAAGGCAAGTTTCTTCTTACTCTCTTTCTCATCACTACCATCTGTGTAAAAAGATGTTTCAAATTTTATTTTCATTAGAAAATTACAATGAATTGCACTTATAAAATATAAAACTTTATTAGGTTTTTTTATTAGTATTGGCAATAATCACTATGTTTTGAAGTAGGTTTTCTGCAATATGAAAGTTAGGCCCAAAAGAAAAGCGATATTAAAGAAAGAGTTTAGAATTTTTTTTAGAATTTTCAACATCAGGCAAATACAGAGAAGTTAATGGCAACTATTTTATTTAGTGGTATTTTTAAAATATGTAAAATAAAGTCAACTCGCGATAACTCGAAGTTCAAGGGACTGGCCTAATTCTTTGAGCTATCCGAAGTTCAAGTTATCGGAAGTCACTCGGAAGTAATTTTCTATACAAAGCATATTCTTGGGACCTAATGAAAACTTTGAGATAAATGAATATTCGACTTATGAGACTTCGAGTTATCACGAGTTGACTGTAACATTCTATAACATATCACCTTCCCTCTCAGATTTGGATAATGAGTCATTCCACGTCAGTTCACCCACAAAAAGTTCAAAATGTAACCCACTGACTCGGATTTCCATGAAATTTCCTACAAAGCTTCTTTTAAGTGAAAAAATGACTCCCTTAAAATTTTAGGTTCATATCTTGAGTAGTTTTTTTTTATCAGCCCTTTCAAATTTGTCATTTATAGCTTAAAAGTAGTCGTGACGCAATTTTACTAAATATGTTGTTTCCTTATTTAATTCCTCTACACGTTATTTATAACAATATAGAACTAAAATTTTCACTATTCATAGGAAACTTCTTGTAGAATCCAAATTTATCATCAAATTGAAAGTCAAATAATTAGGAATGTGTCTCTTGACCTTTTGAAGTAGAAAAAGTACTAAAAAATTTGGAACTAATATGCTTTTAGAATTAAAACTATATCTTCTATAGTAGTCAAGCTACAGCATTCTGGTTTGCACTATTGGAAAGGTGAGAAAATTTCCTTTAAGAATATGGAAAAAAATCAGTGGGGTTTTGGGTTGAGCAGAAAATAAATACTGTGAAAAAATATAATGAGTTACGCAATCAGCTTTAAATAGGTAACAATAGGGATTAAAACAAAAGTAATAAAAGCAGGTATAAAATGTAGACAATATTTAACTTTTAATTAATTTGCATATTCTATAATTCAACAGTTTTAAAATTTAACATTAGGAGGGGTTTTGAGTTGAGCAAAAAATAAATACTGTGAAAAAATATAGCTTCATTCTATGGCATAGATGTGATTTGCATTAGATTTTACTCATTACAATGTAAGTATGTAGAATACTATTACTACTTCAGAATTTACATACCAGATGGCGTCATGTGGCACCTATGGGCATAAATAAGATACAATAAACAATACACCACATGGCTACCAATTTTGAATGAGTTAACAATAAGTGCATTGGGTCTTTTTTGAAATTACATATTAAAAATGTGATTTATTTAGTAAATGAATTGTGAATTTTAAAATTTATTGTGTCAAACCCAGTTAGACACTGATGATTATAATTATTTAATTATTAGTATTATTTCAGAATACCAGTTAAGTGTTAAGCCTAAACTGTTAAAATGGCTTATAAATGTTGTATTGGTGACTTTCTTAAAGATGAGTGTCACATAACATCCTACACTGCAGCTAAAGAAATATACAATATTAGTGTATTAAGGGGGTATTCTAGTCTAGAATTTTGAAAAAAATGAAATTTTTTTTTTCATAATTCGATAGTTTAGATATTCAAAAATATCTCTCTGAAAGGATTTTTCAAAATTCAAATTATTTTCAAAGTTACAGCCGTTTTAGTGTCGTGGCAACTAGACCGGATTGAGCGGACGACTGCAACAATAGACTACGGGCGGTCCGGGCAACCTGAGTATGAATAGCTTTCTTTCTTTCTTGTCATATACTTTTAGTTTACTATATCAATAGTCTGAAGGTCATTGTGATGTATTATACAAGTATTTATACTCAATTTGTTTTTGAGTAAGGATTGAACGGTCTAAGGTTCGAGCTTCAGATGCTTCAAAAGAGGAAAGAACTGCTCGTTATACAGAGAGAAATGCTGAAAACAGTCAATATGAAGTAGAGGAAGGCCCAATGTATGAAGCTGGGATGGCTGATTAAGAGAATGTAAGTTATACGTACTATTTTAACAGTTACGCTGCCTGAAACTGAACGTTAAACTTTAAACGCGTTTTTCTCGAAACTACTTTTTTCGATACGGTGATGCAGATATCTTAGGTTCTAATCAGCCGATTTACTTGAAATTTAGCATGAATATTCTTCAATTATCTCGCTTTCGTACTAACCAATAAAAATTGAAAATTTCAAATTTGTAATATTTTTAAAAAATTGGAGGAAGTTGAAAAATGAGTAAAAAAATCGACTTCTATTTTTAAACAGCCGCCATTTTGTGAATTTTTTTTTTTTCAAGTTTTGTTGGTTTGTGCGACAATAACATTTGTACTGATCAATAATTTGGCATTGTTTTTTTTTTCAGATGGATACAAAGGGAGAAATCCTTTTCACGAGGACACAGCCTTTTTTTTTTTCTCTACTTCAAGGACTTATATCTTTTTGAAATTTTTTTTTTTTAAATGTATTTTTTTGTATTCTTGAAATATCAATAAACAAATGATAAAAAATTTTATAGTAAAAATATTAACTGCTTCTTTTATATTAATTGCCAAAAAACGCTCGAAATTCAGCCCCATAGACTAGAATACCCCCTTAACTCCAAATGAAAAAGAATTGCTTCTGTGGAGAACTGGTGCCCCTGACTCTTCTCAAAGTATATGCTCCCATCACAAAGAAGTGTTTTTGATACGATATGAAAAATATCAGAATATGTCTTGCTGTGATCCACTTCAGTATCACAAGAAGAAAATTACAAGGAATGTTCGGATTGTATCTCTTGATTTTGCAAAAAAAATTAAACTATTGAAGTCATCACAATTTACAGTAACACCAGGTCAAAGGTTATGCTCAACTTGTCGCAAAAAAATGCAAGCATTAATTGACAACAATTCTCGCAGTGATTCCCAAACTGCAGATACAAGTGATATATGTAGCATCGAAGAAACCCTGGATTCTATTAAAAATTTGGCATCAAAAGAAGAAGAGCGGCAACAACTTGACAAAAGTTTAACGGAATTAGGAATGTCTCCTCTTAAAATGCATTCTCTACCATCCCACAGTCGAAAAGTTTATGCAAAACGTAAAATCAAAAAAATTAAATCCTGTGTCAAAGCTAAAGTTATCGCGAGTACTACTTGATGATAAAGAGGTTTTATTACACGATTCAAGTGACACAGGTGATGATACTAAAGAGAGAGCAGTCATAAACCAAAAAGCAAAGGATTTAGATGTGCTTGTGGATCTTATGAAGGCAAAATTGCCAACTGTTAATCGAAGAAAAAAAATTCAAATATTAACAATGGCTCCAAATTCATGGTCACGAGAATACATTAAAACTACTTTTAATGTTTCTGAATACATGGTGAGAGAAGCTAGAAATCTTAGTAAACAAAAAGGAATATGTGAATTACCAGAGCCTCGAAAAGGAAAGAAACTATCTGAACACACATTAGAGTTAGTGTATAAATTTTACCATGATGATGAATATTCACGCATAATGCCAGGAAAAAGTGACTGTGTGAGTATTAGAAAAAATGTTTATGAACAAAAACGTCTCATATTGTGCAATTTGAATGAATTATTTGCTGCACTGAAAGAAACTTATCCTGGCATTAAAATTGGTTTTTCCAAATTTTGTTCACTTCGTCCAAAGTGGTGCGTGGTTGCTGGATCTTCAGGAACACATGCTGTTTGTGTATGCAGCATCCATCAAAATGTGGAGCTTTTAGTTCAATCCATGAATATTAATAAATCAGTACACGAATTAGTAGATTTAATGCTATGCAACAGATTAAATAGAAGTTGTTGTTTTGGGCAGTGTGAAGAGTGTCCAGGAGACAATGGCATAAAAGAGCATGTACAAAAACATTTTCAAGATGAAGATGAAGATATTGAATTTTGCCAATGGCAAACTACTGATCGAGCGCAACTCATTACTATGCGTTTACCAGTTGATGAATTTATAGAACTGTTCATGGAAAAACTTCATAAATTGATACCTCATTCTTACATATCTACAGCTCAATCAAAGTACTTAAAAGACAGGAAAGAACATTTGCCACTTGATACAGCCCTTGTGCTGATGGATTTTGCAGAGAATTATACTTTCATTATGCAGGATGAAATTCAAAGCCATCACTGGTCTCATTCATCAGCAACTTTACATCCAGTGGTGATATACTATAAACAAGACGATCTTTGTGAACTTTCAGTTTGCTTCATATCAGATGATTTAGACCATGATATGCCACTGGTACATCAAATTCAAAAATTAATTGTTGATATTATAAAAGAACGATGCACTAATGTTACAAAAATCAAATATTTCTCCGATGGCTGTGTAGCACAATACAAGAACTGTAAAAACATGATAAACCTATGTTATCATAAAATTGATTTCGATATTGCTGCTACTTGGTCATTTTTTGCCACAAGCCATGGTAAATCTCCTTGCGATGGAATAGGTGGAACAGTAAAACGTATAACTACAAAAGCTAGTCTTCAAAGACCATACAACAATCAAATTTTGTCACCAGAACAAATGTATAAGTTTTGTTCTGAACATTCTTCAAAAATTACATTCAATTTCATAAGTAAAGCTGAAATGATAGCTGTGCGTCAAAAACTTAGAGACCGCTTTGAACATGCAAAGACTATCACCGGAACAAGAAGCTTCCATTTTTTTTCTCCATTATCAACAACATCAATCTATACAAAGAGAATAAGTGCAGATGATGCTATTGCTCTAACATTCCATTTTGATTCTGCACAATATGTTATAGCTGATAAACTAAAAATCAAGTGTTTCGTTTGCTGCAACTATGACTTTAAATGGTATATTGGACAGATCGAGGAAATTGATAAAATCGAAGGAGATGTCAGAATTAAATTCATGCACCCTAACGGTCCATCAAGATCATTTCACTGGCCCACCAGAGTTGACAAATGTTGGGTGCCTTTTCCACATGTGCTATGCGTTATAGATATCCCAACAACACAATCTGGACGACAATATCAATTAGCACCAAAATGTCAAGAACAGATTGCGCAATTTTGGCTAAACTACAACAATGAAGCCTAAATCATTTCAAGTGTTTTTAAGATTGAAAATGTTCACTGTGCTAAACCATGTTAAATTTTAAAACTGTTGAATTATAGAATATGCAAATTAATTAAAAGTAAATATTGTCTACATTTTATACCAGCTTTTATTACTTTTGTTTTAACCCTTATTGTTACCTTTTTAAAGCGGATTGTGTGACTGATTATATGTTTTCACAGTGTTTATTTTCTGCTCAACCCAAAACCCCACTGATTTTTTTCCATATTCTTAAAGGAAATTTTCTCATCTTTACAATGGTGCAAACCAGAATGCTGTAGCTTGACTACTATAGAAGATATAGTTTTAATTCTAAAAGCATATTAGTTCCAAATTTTTTAGTACTTTTTCTACTTTAAAAGGTCAAGAGACACATTTCTAATTATTTGACTTTCAATTTGATGATAAATTTGGATTCTACAAGGTATTTCCTATGAATAGTGAAAATTTTAGTTCTATATTGTTATAAATAACTTGTAAAGGAACTAAATAAGGAAACAACGTAGTTAGTAAAATTGCGTCACGACTGTATTTTTAAGCTATAAACGACAAATTTGAATGGGCTGATAAAAAAAAACTACTCAAGATATGAACCTAAAATTTTAAGGGAATCATTTTTTCACATAAGAGAAGCTTTGTTGCAAATTTCATGAAAATCCGAGTCGGTGGGTTACATGGCCTGGGTGAACTGACGTGGAATGACTCTAATGCCAAATAAAATGAAAGATATTTTTAATGTTATATAAACTACCAATGCAAAAAGTAATAAGCCAAGTATTTATAATGGAAGTATTTATATATATATTACTTTTAGAATATTCAGCATCCAAAATAATTTCTTCTACTCCATTCCCTAAGATAGGAGGACAAGCAAATGGAGAAGAGTTATGCTGGTTAGGATTCATATTCCCCGATTGATCAATGATAAGTGGAGCCATGGAATTCACCAAGAACTTGATAATCAAATCTGTAGGACCAGGATCTGAAAGTAAGAACATATTAGTAACAATGGAAAAATATACATTCTTTGAAAAGGATCAAAAGACTCACACTCCAAGTGTTTTGCACACTTCTAGGGAAACGAGTAATGTTCAAATTTTGGTTCTCTTGCCTTAGTCGAGTACCAGATAAAAAACAGCTAAATTGCAGTGATAACTCATCTAAACTAACAACCTTCAAAACATTTACATTTTGTACAACAAACCACTATAGGATTGCCATAACAAACCGTATACAGTTAGGCTTGGCAATATACTTATGCGTCATTTGAATGCGTTAACATTTAGGTTTTGGTTTGTTATAGGAATTATAAATGATTTAAAGGTTGTTAGTTTGGATTAGTTAGCTCTACAATTTGGCGGTTTTTATCAAGAATTCGGTTAACAGAATAGTACTTAGTATACATTTTTCAATGATAAAAAGGCCAACAAAAGTGGTTTTCCTGAAAACCAATAATAATCTCTTATATTCCTGATATTCTTCCTATGTAAGTTTTAGAAATAGAATGGCTCGACAGTTTATTTCAAACGTTATATAGGTATATTAAAAAATAATGGATCATTATACTATTTAGGATGTATTAATTCATACACAGACCTTTAGAAGCGTGATCAAACAACAAATAACTTAGACTTTAGAATCGGTTCTAAAGTAAAACACGACATTTTTTTTTTCCAAAGTAAAGAACGCATCATAACAAAAAGGTATTAAAACTTAAATCAATCATACCAGAGTTAGATTCCGAAAGATATTTTTCCAAGATCGCCGGATTCAGTAAGAACTCAAACCACAGAATCTTTTCTACCGATGGAGGACGATATTTGCTTCGAGCGTCAAACATTTTTAATGTTTTTGTATTTGAGTTATTTACTTATTGTTTTTTACTGAATGTTCATTAATATTACAAATGCATTTTTAGCTATTTTAAATTCTTTTAATAACACATTACGGATAAAACATTGAGTTAACAACCAGAATATAAACAAGCAATAGTCTAATAGTTGAGAAGTGTGTATCCTTCTCTTTTAGAACTAAGCAATCTTTTTTATATTAAAATAAAAAGAAATTCATTGCAGAAAAATTCTATTGTCTTTGCTGTATCAACTAATTCATCCAAAGATTAAAATTGATCTGTGTTTTTTACATTTATTTTTTAAGAGTATTGATACGTGAGATTTATCACGTAACTTGCAAACTAGTTTACAGCAGTTTCTGTTTCATTTTTATAACTGCAACCTGAATAATAATTCATTGCAAGGTCGACATAGGACGAATGCTGTCTGCAAAATCCTCTTTGTAATCGGTTTAAGTTCTTGCATGAGATTAAGTTTTGCCTTTTCTACGTTAAATACAGGAAATGTTTATGAGAGACTAGCAAAATTCCCATTTACTACTTCTTCATCCTCATCCAGTTTTATTTCCAGTTTACTTCCAGAAATTTTCTTACGCCGGTGATTTCATTTCAACTCAATTGTCAAAAATGACAGATCGCTACAGCAGAGCAGATACCGGTGCAATGTTATCACCGGAATACGATGAAAATAAAATTAAACCTTTTTGCCAAAGTAGAGAAGGCAAAGCTGCACCGAGAGGTTCTTTTAGTGACAAGAAAAATAGAGCCATTGGAGTTTTTACAAGTGGTGGAGACTCGCAAGGTGAGATGAAAATTGAATATCTAGTAGTTTCCCGGGAAATTCTTGACTTTTTTTTGCCCAACAGTATTTTAGTAACCTGATGAATTTTCAGAAACTCTTTTGCTTTGCTTTCTGTAAAAAGTAGTTTTACCTTTCAAATATCCACTCTAAAGTGTTTTATATAGTTTGTAAACAATATTTAGCTGTATTTTTTAACTCCAAACAAATAATAGCCTTCTATAGCATATTTGTACCTAATTTCAAACAGCATTTTTATTTCGAAAAATTGGGTTCGATTCATCAGATTATAAAAACATCAAAACTAAAATAAGGTATTTTAATATTTTTACTCCTGATGCCATATATGTCCCAGACAAGAAACTTCAGTAAAAAAAAATAGGACACACAATTTGTTACGTTTCAGTGTTTTAAGGTATTGGAGAAATAAAGTATTACAAAAAAAAAAAAAAAAAAAAAAAAAATATTTGGTGAAGCTATGTCACAGTGATAACTTATGTTCACTGTATTCTGCTGAGATAAGTGTTTGTTGTTTTCTTCAAATATTACACGAAATTTAACTATATTTACATATTTATGTTGCAAATAATTCTTAGTGTTGTAATTTAATGTTATTTTTATTGTAAAAATTTAATAAATGTATTCTAAAATTCTTTTTTTTTTTTTTTTTTTTTCTTATTAAAATTTTTTTTACCTAATTCTATAAAACATAATATCTTGTTTGTGATAAATTGTCACAGGGAAATAAACTGTCTCAATCAACATCTGCTAAGAAATACCTCTGCAAATGTTGTGAATTTTCACCATTGCATATAAAATTTAATATTTATTAAATGTATTTTGTTGCATTTTGTAAAGAATAAATAATTCATTACTTTACATTGCCTAAGGCAATTCAAAAACATTGGCAAAATTTCAAACTTTGAAATTTCACTGGGGAACTAGCTAATTTTGTTCTCTCACCCAAAAAAATAAATAGTATTACATTTGATGAAAATTGGACAATATTTAGAGGTGGCAAAAGCAACTAGACTTTAAAAAAAAAAATTGCATTAATCGTATAGTTCTCGACATAATGTAACATTACTTTTTAGTAGAAATGTGTTTATATTCTGTACGGCATACAATCTTTGGTGGAGTAGAATACAATCTCTGATAGTGAAAATACTGATGGTATAAATTTAATGGAATTGCCTATACATGTTTACATTGGAAGTTCATTAGTAATTACTTTCACTTTCCTAAAAGTATTTTTCTGAAGTCTGGAAATCTTTCAGCAAGTACTGTTTTTGTTTGCTAATCTTTCATGTGCCATTTATGGAGCAATATCCATATCATGGTGGCTTTTAGAAGGTTTTTATTAAGATTTTGTTCAATCAAAATGCATGTATCCCTTCTCTGGCCAGTATTCTAGGGCGTTATTTCGAAGCATGTACATTTTATGTTTCCCCAATGCTCCAGTATGTTTCATAGACTGATGTTGCTTGACCAGTGCCATAAGCAATCCAAGCAGCTTCTCCAAGTTTTTTTTCCCATGTCCAAAACTCTTAATTACGTCTTCTGATGATAAAAGTGAAGCATTTGTCTTTTGGTCGCTTACGTTTGTCCTATTAAGTGTAGCTTCAAGTTTTATTCTAATCAGATGATGATGAAAGAAATCACCAGCAACTTTGCGTTTTGAAGAAGGTTTACATGCTAGAATTATCTCTGCTAACTGCCCAACCAACCACACTTTACTATGTTTTTGTGTTATACCTTTTACCATCACAATCTGATACAGCAGTTTGTGCAGACTCACTTTCTATATTGGTGCACTATCGCCTACAAAACTTAATGTCTCTCTGGTGTTGCTGTGACTTGTTACGTTGTATAGGTACACTGGATGTTTTTTTTTAAACGATGCTGTAATATACAAAAGGCGATATGGCATGCAAATGAAAGATTTCTGATGAAATTTTTTTTGTTTCAATAACTTTATAAGCATTTGCATAAAGATATTTACAAAATTTGATATATTTGATTGCTATGTTTTACCCCTAAATGTTTACCCATTTTAATAAAATTTTACATGGCATAATATTTAATTACATAGCAACTTTTCAGAGAGTGGTCTGTAAGAAAAAACAAAAGTTTGTAAAAAGTAATCGCCTTAAAGTACTTTTTCGTAGTATTGAAGGCTGAGGCAATTCATTGTTTCAGTTTTCAAAATGATTGAGCTGAGGAGTTTAAAAGGAAACCATAAAAATAGAGTTTTTGTAACTTGTATAATATTTAAGTATGTACCTAACTATTAAATTAAACTACTTTCCCTTGTCCAACTTTAATTATTTGTGAGTTTGGTTAAAGATAGAAAAAGTACTAAATTGTTTCAATAGTCTATTCTGTAAATTTTTTGTTAGTTTACCCTTTTATATTGTGTTTTTTATCATACAGTATTACATTTTATATTGTAACTTAATTGAGTTGTTTTTTAAATTGGAATTACTTATAATCAACTGATACAAAATACTATTTGAGAATTTTTTTTACCCTATCTTGCATTGTTAATTAGTGATAGATAAACAAAGTTGAATTTACATGTATTATTTATATAAAACATTAAAATTTTTCCTGTACAGGAATGAATGCTGCTGTGCGAGCAGTCGTTCGCATGGGAATGTATATGGGAGCAAAGGTGTTTTTTATTAAGGAAGGGTATCAAGGCATGGTGGATGGAGATAAATACATAGTTGAAGCATCTTGGGTCAGTGTATCAGGAATTATACACAAGGTAGGCAAATTGTATGGAGAGTCTAATGCAGAAATAAATTTTTTAGACTGCATATTTTCTGAATAGTGCTAAACAGTGAATTATCTTAAAAACAATTCCATAAATATTGTAAATTGCATGGATACTTTGGTCAAACCCAGTTTGAAATTTTTATTCGACTGTCTTTAGACTTCCCAATGAAAAACGTAACCTAGACTAAGCAAAAAGATTGCTGAATTGTAATTACTTTTGCACTAATATCTTTGGATTGAAAATTTATTTATTTTTCCATTTTTGTAATTTTTAACATCTCGAGTTGGAAATTTTATCAAATAATTTTCAGAAAATTATAAATCTGCATTGCTTTAATAAATTGGCAAAATTGAATTTTCATTTAAAATATAATATGTTTATGCTAAGTTGTTAAATGCTGCTTTTTATATGCATAATAAGATTTTTAAATGATTTATTCTAACAAATCTGACTGGATTTACTTGTTACCTGGTCCTTTTTTTATCTAGTTGGTATTTATCAAATGCAATACAAATACTTGAGAAAATAATTTGTTATTTCATTTCAGGGAGGTACTGTAATTGGAAGTGCAAGGTGTAAAGACTTCACACAGCGAGAAGGTAGATTACGAGCTGCAGCTAATCTAGTGAAGCATTGTATTACGGATCTGGTTGTGATTGGAGGAGATGGCAGCTTGACTGGTGCTAATATATTTCGTCAAGAATGGCCATCGTTGCTAGATGAGTTAATGGAAAGTGGTAAGATGTATAGTATTTACAAACTCAATAGATATTGTATATGTTTGTTATTATATTCAAGGAATGAATGTTACTGTTTGGAAGGCAGTTATAGTGATATTGATCATATAATCCATATTTAATGACGTATTGTATTAATTAATTATTATCTATTACGTTTTCATTTTGTGCTCATTTCATTGAAAATTAGATGTATTTACTTCTAAAATCCTTTAAACCTTGAAGCTATTTAAATGCAAATTATTTTATCTGGGGTTATTTTTACCAATTCCCATCAATTTGCATTCATTGCCAATGAAAAATTTCCCCAACATGTATGAAAAGTCATATTAGTTGATTTGGTAGCGTAATTGGATAGTTAGTTTAGTTGGGTTTTCGTTGCTTTCCCCCTAGAAGTGCATAATTATGTCTTTAGTGATGTCCAGATCTTTTCTTGTTTCTCAGTATTGTTTTAAAACATAATTGAAGTTAAAAAAAGCATATGAATTTGAAGGCATAGAAATTTGGTTGTTGCCATTTGCAATCACTGGTCTCAAATGAAGGAATTTATTTAAGATGCTTTTGTAAAATTGTTTGCTAATTTTCTTAATTAACCTGATTATAGTATGTCAAACAAAATCTGCAGAGATTAATCAAATCTCCAAGATCAATTTTTATATTTCTAAAAGAATTTTTCTCTTAATAAGGAGGAGCAATGAAAACTTGCTAACTAAACATTTAAATATATTTTATAGATATTCACTTATTTTGTATCGTTATTTATTTGAATATCTCAACAGGCCAGATCACCGTTGAGAAACGATCGGAGTGTGGTCATCTGAATGTTGTTGGAATGGTTGGTTCCATTGACAATGACTTCTGTGGCACTGATATGACGATAGGAACTGATTCGGCCCTTCATCGAATACTTGAATGCATTGATGCCATTGTTACCACTGCATCAAGGTATTGATTAGTCACTGTTAATATAAAAAGTGATATGGATTGAATTACAATTTGGCATCGATTTATTTACTGCATGTTTATTACTTAATCTACCTATCTTAAAGTTCTTTGTTTCAACAATAGGTTGACTAATACTAGATTAAAAAATGTGTGTAATGTTTTGACACTGATGCAAAATGTTTAAGGTATTTATTAAGATTTGATTGAGAAAAAAAAGAGAAAAAAAAACACTTTTTACTATATTGTCTTTTTCTTGTCATTAGACCTGCAGTGACAAGATTGTAGGGTTACCCTATGACAAGGGTTTTGTAAAAAGACTTACGATGGCAACTCTAAAAAAAAAAAATCTGTTTCTTAAGCTTTTAAAGAGGTTGCATTCTTGGCATCTGAACTTTGCATTCATTTCATTTAGGAGGGTTACATAATGTAAAAAGGTTAAAAGTCTATCTAGCAAAAAAAGATTAACTGCTATCTGCATTATTGTCTCATTTGTTTTATAGTTTATTTTGATACTATTGAAGCTTTGCGTTATTTATACTAATTTTCATTCTTAAAATGTTAAACTCTTGCCTAAAGTGAAAATAAGAAACTTAAAACCTTTTCTAATGTTTTTTATATTATTTTTAGCCATCAGAGGACATTTATTCTGGAAGTAATGGGCCGTCATTGTGGGTAAGATTTCATATTTTCTTTAATAATTTGTTTTTTATTTTATTTTATTACTCGGACCGCAGGACTCGCCCAGGTGGGCTTAGAGTTTGAGCCAATTAGTTATTTGTTTGTCATTTTATATAACATTATTTTAATATCCACTTTTGTTTAAATGTAGGTATTTAGCTCTCGTTGGAGCCCTGGCGAGTGAAGCCGATTTTGTTTTCATTCCTGAATGGCCCCCAGAGAGGGATTGGCCACAAATTCTTTGTCGCAAACTTTTGCAGGTTTGTATTTACACCTGTTTACATGAATGATTTGAATGACTGTGCATCCTTTTTTATTTTGAAAAAGTTCAACTTATTGCTTCATTAATATTTATAGGAAATTAAACATTTCTATTTTTTAGCCAACCTATTTAAAATAAATTATTTAATGTGTTTATTAACTGACTTAAAAAGTCATATTTTTTAAATGCATACCACTGAATATAAAAATATTTTGAAGTTAGAGTTATGTTTTATTTCAAACAATTCCATCATTTATACTTCTAAAATTAGTTTTAAATTCATATAAATTAATTTCTTATAGTTTGATAATAATTTACAGTCTTAATTAGTCCAATCTAATTTTTTTTTATACAGCTTCAATTTCCCATGATTATATCCCACGTAAATTCCCTGATAATTAAATTTCAAATTTTTTAATTCTTTTCACAAATTTTATACAAAACTTAAGTACTTCTGGAGGTACATAACCAAGATCTTTTCATTCAGTGTACTACTATTTAAATATTCCGTTCTGACATTTGAGTATTGTTTTCAAAATCAAATTAATTCATAAAAATGCATGCAAAATTTTAACATAATTATTTACATTGTTGATAAATGAATTATAATTTTCAGGAGCGTGCTAATGGTCAAAGGTTAAACATTATTCTTGTAGCAGAAGGTGCTCAAGATAAAGATGGCAACCCTATTTCAGCTGAACAAGTTAAAAAAGTATGTCCTGTGTTTTACTGTTTGTCATAAATGTTAAAATTCCTAGATAAAATATATTGCATTCCTATTTTAAAAATGAACAGCTAAAAATATTTTTTGTAGCTTAATCTATAAGAATTTAATATCAATACATGTTTTAGGTTATTGAAGACAAGCTGCAACAAGATACACGTATAACAGTTCTTGGGCATGTACAACGAGGAGGGAGTCCATCAGCATTTGATCGTGTTTTGGTAAACTTCTTTGATACTCAATTGCAGTCCTGAGAGTACAAACAGACCAAATTGAGATTTTTATTTTTGGAGTTATCTATATCCTAAAATGCAACGTAATGAATATTATCACAAGAAACATAAAAAGAGAAATACGTTGACCTATTCATCTAAAAAAGAAATCAGCAAAATACCACCCTGTCCTTTATGGTAATTCGTGTTTTGTGTAAACTTAAAGGTTTTTTTTTTAAAAACTTTTTAGGTGAAGAACAAACGTAATTGTCTTTGGTATGTTTGTACTCTCATTCTTCCGATTGATATTAAGCTGTATGCTTCAAAATTTCTGATTTATATACTTAACTTTTACATTTTTTATCCATCTACTTTTTTAAATAACTTTGATATATATATACATTGGAGAGGACCTGTTATTTAGAAGTTTAATTAACCTCTTGCTTCAGTAAACTTTCTAATAATCTGTTAATAAAAAATTAAACTGTTAAATTTGAATACTATTTCAAAGTTACAAAACTGTACTTATTTGATTATGATAGTGTTGTGACAGCATTTATGTATAGAGATGTGATGCCACAAATGTTTTATTTTGGTATTTTTTAAAATAAAGAATTTTGATTTTAAATTCAAAAGTTCAAACTGACCAAAACAAAGCTTTTGTACAAAAGAAAATATTAAAAAATTCTTAATGTTAACTTTTTTTTTTTTTTTTTTTTTTTGTAATGTACAGTACAGTGTTTTCTATTTCATCCCCTAGGCAAATTTCATAAGTATGATTATATTAATAGGGTTGTCGGATGGGTGCAGAGGCCGTTCATGCATTACTGGAAGCAACGCCAGATTCAGAAGCCTGTGTTGTGTCTTTAGATGGCAATCAAGCTGTAAGAGTGCCTTTGATGCAATGTGTTGAAAAGGTAAACGTCTATTAAGTGCATTTTTTAAGATTTTATATTTAGATTATCAAACAAAAAAAATCTTTTTATTAATTATCTTTTATTTTCCAGACAAAAGCTGTGGGTGCAGCTATGGCAGATAAAGACTGGGAAGATGCTGTCAAACTTAGGGGAAGGTATGTTTTGAAAAGATTTCTATTAGTTAATGTGGATAATCCACTTATTACTATCTTTGATTCTCAAGTCCATCTGTTCTACTTCTGAGGCATTTCTATTTAAATTAGTTGTATTCTAATGCCAAAAAGATTCATATATTTTTCATTTATTTGTAATAATTTTTTAACATAAAAGGTATTTGTTATATACTACTTTTTCAATTAAATCTACTTTATTTTGTTGATTTTGAGTATTAGATGAGCTTGAAGATAAATGTGCTAGGTTATTTTTTTATATATATGTTTAATTCTCATGGCTCTAAACACTAAATTTATTGCATTTAGTTAAATCTGTCATTTAATTGGGTTAATCTTTTGACTTTTTTAATCTGATTTATTTCATTTTATCTCTTACCAATGGTATGTTAAAAAACATACTTTTATGTCTCAATAGGAGCTTTGAACGAAACTTGCAGACCTATAAGATGCTTACTCGATTAAGACCTCCTAAAGTTGTTTTTGATGAAATGGTTCATGGAAAAGTGAGTTGTAATACTTTATCACTGCAAAATGCAAGCTCATCAAATTAAATGATTTGTTCACTTTCAACATTTTCTTTTATTTGAGTTTCTAAAATAATGTCACAACTTCTTTCCTCCATTCTTGTGTATCACATCTCATATAAAAGTTTTAACCTTAAGTTTGAATATGTTTTTTTTTAATTACTTGTCTCACATTTGAAACTAAATTAAATTGTATAGTTTTCCCTTCTCATCAATAAAAGGAGTTCTAGTGTCTGATTCTAATCATCGAAAAAAGATCTTTGTATCAATTTAAAAGTTTTATTATAAAATCATCCAAGGAAAAAGTCATCAATTGAAATGTTTTATTATAAAATCATCTTATGAAAAAGTCATCAATTTGAATGTTATTTAACTTTAATGTTTATGAGTTACTTTTAGTAAAGTTTAAACTTAGTAAAGAACAACTTATAGTTGTTAAACTTTACGACAGTGATACAGATGTAATCCTTTTCAAAATTAAATTTTGTGAACATTTTCTGTCCTAAACATCCATTTATGAAACATTTGCAAAGAATCAAGCTTTTAATTTCATGTCTGGTCCGAACTGAATGTAAACATATTTAAAATACCTCAATCTTGTATTGAATTACTTAAACTGTAACTTATGATATAAGTATTGATGCCTTGTTTTATTATTTACACTTGCTGCTATTCTGGTGTTTAGAAGGTAAGTACAAAAATTGTTAACTACCTTATCTAAATATTCAGACTCTGTGGAAAGGCTGAAATTTAATTATTTCCTTTTGGCAGAAAGGATGCACACTAGCAGTGATGCACATTGGTGCCCCATGTTGTGGAATGAATGCAGCTGTGAGATCTTTTGTCCGTAATTGCCTGTTTAGAGGAGATACTGTGTATGGTATTCATGATGGTATAGATGGACTTGTAGAAGGAAATGTATGTTTACCCTTTTGAATTGTTTTACCCTGTTTTTTAATTTCTATTGAATTTCGAGAAGAACAAACTGGACCAAATATTGTATGGGATGTTGAACAATAAATTTTTCCATACAATTATTTTGTTAGGTATATTCTTATTTAGTAATTGTGTAAAAATTATAGTAACTTTTAATGAATTTATGTTTTATGATAAAGTATCAAAAAGTTTGCAATGCAGTAAAAATTGTTCCAATAACAACGAAGTAATTATGTGAAAATACCTTTTGTATCTATGCATTTTATGAAAGTGTGTGTTGTAAAAAAGAAGATATAGGAATATAAATTACAAAAAAAAAAAAAAAAAAAAAAAATTGGGATTTTCTTAAATGCTTATTTTAGATAGTTTATGTTTCAAATGTTTTCATTGAAAAAATTGCCTCTTTTAGTCTTATAGCTTGATCCGTCCTTGATGTAACTAATCATTTATTACTTTTTGGCACTTCAGGTTTCACTGTCTCCTGACATTAGAAATTCTAATGTTCATTCATTCTATTTAATGTTCAGCTCATTTCTAATTTAGAAATGAGTTTCTTTTACTACCATATTATTCTAAATTGGAATTTAATCTAGAATTTCTAATGTTCATTCATTCAATCTAATGTTCAACTCATTTCTAATTTAGAAATGAGTTTCTTTCACTACCATATTATCTTAAATTGGAATTTAATCTGGAAATTAATCTTTAATTAAAACATGTTTTCCTTGTTGGACAATTATACTTCTATATGTCCTATTTTACATGTAATTTATGATATTTGTTTTGCACGTAAAAATTTATATAAACTAAAAATGGTTTAGGTTTATAATATATATTTTTTTTAATATTATCTTTCATTAATTTTTTTTTTTTTTTTTTTTTTTTTTAAGAAATTATATATTTTTTCGTCATTTCTTAATAATTGCATTTAGATATATTCCAACCTTATTAAAGTACTTTTTAATGACATATTATTAGAATAATTAATTTACAAATATTTTGAGCAAAAAGAAGTCTTTGAAATTGGATTGCGGCATATGGTTACCCCTAGTGTTTGTAAGAAAAAAGTTGTGTGTTGTTTAAAATTATTTCTTTCAATAGCTTACACTGTAATTTCATGAGTGCAGTTTAAATTGCCTTTAAAACTAATATTGTAAAAATCTTGTATTTCTGGTTAAATAAATAATTTTTTTAATTTATTTAAACAGTTACTTCAAAACTGATGAATCACAAAATTTTGTTACAACAATGTCAACTAGAATTTTTAACCATTTAAATGAAACTTTCATGCAGTTAAGGACTTTCATGGGACACAATGAAAGCGGTTAAATGAACCTAGTGTTTTGCTCCAGGGAAACAAAAGTGTAAGAGGTGGATTGAATAAAAGTGATTGCTAAATGGTAAATTGAAACACAGACTTCAAATAAATAAAAACATTTCTTGGTGGCTCAGCTACTTTAATGAATATTAATTGCAAACTTTAAAGAGTTACATTATACTATTTGCAAAATGGACGCCTATGAAACTGATTCCTTTAAGCATTTATTACAAAAAAAAGTCAAATGAAGCAACATAAAAATTGTATCGTCAACCAAACATCTACAATACTCACGATTTGGTGGCATTTTTTGCTTTTCGACATCATCTGCAACTTTATCTTCTCTAGATTTATCATCTAGCATAGTGTTCAGCTTTTAAAGAATGGAAGAAAGCTTAATATTGCATATAAAACTAGCATCAGTATAGAACTATTAATGAGGTAATAAATTGTGTACAAAGCAAGTATAACTGATTCTTATACTTTATAGGTTCAAGATATGAAATGGGCCGATGTGACTGGTTGGGTAGGACAAGGAGGGGCCTTTTTAGGAACCAAAAGGTAAACTAGTGATATTTTGAGCAAGAGTCATATGGATTTTTATTTGTGACTAAATTTTTATAAAAGTTAATTATCTTGGTAAATTCTAATTTCCGAACTAGTTAATTTGACATGTCCTTTGTTCAGTAGAAGTGAAATAAATGCATACTGACTCTGTCTTTTAATAATTCAGTTTGTGTAAAATTAAAAGCATAGCTTTCTTTTAAGATTACTTTAAATATGAAATGATTGTTTAAAATTAAATTTGAGTTTTACTATAGTATCACTATTGAGAAACAAAAATCTTAAAAAAAATTATTCATGATTTGGGTTTTTCTTAGATTAAATTAGAAAAAGAGTGGCAAAGCCAAGCATAGTTAGGCCTGATGGCCCATTGTACCTTGCGTACTAAGATTGTTTTTTTCTTAATCTAATTGGATTAATACTTTATAAATTTAATTTCATATCTAACAGCTTTCATCTGCACAATTAATAAACAGTTCACTGTATCCCTTTGACTGTTACTTGGTAACTTTTCACGATTAAACTGAGTTACTCTATAAATTTGTAAAATTTTATTCTTCACATGTTTTTAAATATCAAAAGTTGTAAAGGTTATAATGTTTTAGTTTTATCAATTTTAGAACTACTTACATAAACTTTTTTAATGATAATATGAATCAGAAAAAGGGGAGGGGAGTTGAAGACTAGTAACCTTTAATTGAAATTGTTTTTAGTCATCATTATAAGCTCTAATTAAAAGGAATTATTTTAAAAACAATGTGGTACTTCTTACTTTTTAGTTTGTTTAGCTTTACTTGAGTATATCTTGTACTTTCACCATTTTAATTTTATTCTAGAACTTTGCCTGAACATTACATGGAACAAGTTGTTGAGCAGCTGAAAAAATTCAAAATACAAGCACTTTTAGTAATTGGTGGATTTGAGGTAAATAGCTTATATCCACCTTAATTAAAACATCTTAAAATAAAAGACAGTCACTCTGATTAGATTCATATTATTATTGTTAAATATTTTAATTGTAAAGTAGAGATATATTTAAAATAATAAATGGACAGCTATTAAAAATAACAGATCAAAAGATATTTTAAGTAATAAATAGAAAGATATTTAAAATAATAAATAGAAAGATATTTAAACTAATAAATAGAAAGATATTTAAAATAACAAATAGCAAGATATTTAAAATAATAAATAGCAAGATATTTAAAATAATAAATAGCAAGATATTTAAAATATGAAATAGAAAGATATTTGAAATAATAAATAGAAAGATATTAAAAATGATAATTAGAAAAATATTTAAGAAAATAAATAAAAGATATTTAAAATAATAAATAGAAAGATATTTAAAATAATGCATATAAAAAAAAATTAAGAATAATGAAGATTATAAAATCCACACTAAAAACTGCTGACAATGATATAGCAAATACGTCATCGAAACATTGGTTATCAAAGCATTAGTTAAATATTTAACTGTACAGTTAAATAAATTAAAGTATCAAAGATTTTTAATAGTTTAGATATTGGACTACATTGATTTTGCTCTAACCCATGTCATTTGTGTTTATAATTTTCTTTCATTCTCTATAGTCTTCATTTTATACATGCTATAGTTTGAAATTATGTACAAACATAATTCTTAAACAGTATCAATTTTGTCCTTAACTTTATTTGCTAATTTGAAAGCATATCACTGTTACTGTGTGTTTACTGAAGTGATTGCACTTTTCTGTTTAGGCATTCCATTCAGTGCTACAGTTAGCTGAAGCAAGAAAACAATATCCTGAATTACAGATCCCCATGTGTGTAATTCCTGCTACAATCAGTAATAATGTTCCTGGAACAGATTTTTCTCTGGGTGCTGACACAGCCATTAATGAAATTACTGAGGTTATTGCCTTATTTTATTTAATCACATGAAACTTAATTATGGAAAAATTTCTATTGAATATTTTAAAATAGTTTCATTGTACTGAGTTGAATCAATAATATTTTTAATCATAGTTATTTGATTTTTTTTTCTTCTTTATAGTAATGTATACTTGAATATTTAATTTTAAATACAACCCACTAACCACACGCACACTCATTTGTTTTGAAATATTTCTATGTGCTTTTTAAAATTTAAAATTCATTTCTGCTGCTGAATATTTTATCTAAGTGAATGTTAAATAGATTATGCACCACTAAAATTTTAAACCAAGCAGTACTTCTCGATTTGTTGAAACATTTATATAAAACGCTTGTTGGTTGTTGAGACAAACTTTGAATACCACAGACAAAGCCTAAATATAAAATATAAATTTATACAGAAATTCTATAAGACGTGCCTAAAATTATATTTTGAAGAATGTATGTATGCTTGAAAAGATTGTATATTGCCATTAATTTAGATATCTATCAACTTGAAGTCTAACAACTAATATTTAGTTACATTTTATTTCTTAAGATTTTATTTACCAAATTTTGTCAATCACTTGTGACAATTTGTATTTTTTTTTAATGATTACTTTTTGCTTTACTAATAAATTATACAGGCTTGGTTTTTTGAAAATTTTATGTTTTTATCTGGTTTTCTTCACTTTTGCATTTTCAGCTTTTTTTGCTTAGGAGTTTTACCATATCTGACTATATATATATTTTTATGATGAGAATAGTAAAGCTCCGATACAAACAAGATTACAAAATGCCACCTCTATCCTTATCTCTTACTGGATGCTACCTCTTCTTAAATAAAGTTACAACAGCATAAATTACTAAAAGTACTTATAATAAGAGTTACTATTCAATTATAACTCCTATGACCAATATTAAATTTAGTTTGAATTTTAACTAGATGAGTGATTTACATTCACTATCTATAGACATCTTACTTTTCAATACTAGAAATTTTTTTCAATATACTGTTTTATATATTTTTTTAACAAAATGTATCATTTTTTTTTTTACTACAACCCTTTGCTCTAAAGTCCTCTTTAATTCCTGTGTTTCTACTTTGTTAAGAAATTATTTTTTCTTGATGAGTTATTAAAGGTTTACATGATGAACCATTTTTCATTATGAATATTTCTTTGCAGATTTGTGACCGTATACGTCAGTCGGCCCAAGGTACAAAGCGCCGGGTTTTCGTTGTTGAAACCATGGGCGGATATTGTGGTTATTTAGCCACACTTGCTGGTTTAGCCGGTGGAGCAGATGCTGCCTATATTTTTGAAGAGCCTTTTACATCCAAAGATCTGATGGGTGATGTGTTTCACATGCAATCCAAAATGGCAGAAGGGGTTCAAAGGGGATTAGTTTTAAGGTACATAATATCAGAATATATTTCTATATATTTGGTCTATCTTATGTAGCTTCTAAATTCAGAAATTATGAGTTTAAATTTAATACACATACACACATGTTAATCGATTGCAAAAATACAGTCTTACTGCACACAAACCTCCTCAATTTATAAGAAAGGTAATTAAAAGATTACTTACAAGTTCAAACGCATAACATCATTGTTTTCCTCTCAAACCGTCCTTAATTTTTATTGCATATAAAGTTATGGCTTTGCGTTCCATAAAATAAAAGCGATGTTATTAAAATTTCAATTTAATCTTGCTCTCTAGTATTATTATTTTACACTTTCAGAAATGAAAAAGCCAATGAAAATTACACTACTGATTTCATCTATCGTTTGTATTCAGAAGAAGGAAAAGAAATATTTTCAACAAGGATGAATGTTCTGGGACACATGCAGCAGGTTATTTACTTTTAAAATTTATATACTCCTTAATAAATTTCGTAAATGTAAGTTCCTAACAGAATCAAACTTTAATAGCAGGAAGTTGATTGTTACTTATATAATTTACATATAGCTCCTAAGTTCATAAAAGTATTGTGTGCATGACTTCTTTTGTCCTCAAAAGAAAATAAGCAATTCTTTTGCTTTTAAGTTTTAGTTAGCACACATTTTAAGTTTAGTTAGCACACATTCATAAATGAAATTATTTTCTTCTTTGTATTTAAAATTTCAGTTTAAAGTTTTATCAATAAGGTTTATAGAAAACATTGAAAAAAAATTATTCAATAAGGTTTGTAGAAAACATTAAAAAAAAAATTATTCAATAAGGTTTGTAGAAAACATTGAAAAAAAAATAAATTATTCAATAAGATTTATTTTACAATAAAAAAATAATAATAATAATAATAATTTCCCTAAGCTTTGAAGAATAAATTATTTGAAAAATAACATTTATACTAATCAGAAGTAGTTTTTATATAAACACCCTTTACAAATATTTAATAGAGGTAACTTTGCATTATATAACAATGAAGTCAAATCAGTTTATTAGTAAATAGCATAGTATAATAAAGAATATTTTTTCATAAGGTCTATTAACACTGATTTCTCTTTATATTGCCAATATTAATAACCTAGAAATAGAATTGAAGAGATTAATTACACTAATCCATTTTTATTTTGATGGTAATCCAAATTGGGAGATTTGGATTAATATACAAATCAGTTTGGGTAGGCATTAAAATTTATATTGAGCTCTTATTGGGAGAAAAAAGAAGTCTTGGTGCATTAAAATAGATTTAATAAACTATTTACCTGTTGTCTCATTCAGTTTAGATGTTTGACAGCCTTCTTTCAGCAAACTTTAATCATTTTTTTCCCTTTTTAAATCATTCTATTATTTTTGTATTTCAGGGTGGCAGTCCATCACCATTTGATCGTAATTTTGGTACCAAAATGGCAGCTAAAGCAACTGACTGGCTTTTGACTCAACTAAAGCAGCATAAACAGTCAGATGGCACTATTAGATGTACTGGCCCTGATACTGCTGTGCTTATGGGTCTGGTCAGAAGACAGTATCTATTTACTCCAGTACAAACATTAAAGCAAGAAACTAATTTCAAGTATGAATCTTTAAATATTTACGTAATTCTTTTTTGTTTTATAAAAGTCATTTACTTGATTCAATCCAAACCTGAAAATTTAAGTTTTTGAACTTTCATCTAAATAACACAAGTTTTAAATGTCTAAACACAATTACAGACACCTTTTTTTCAGTTATTTATATCCTGTGCAATCAAATTTGTATTATAGGTTTTCTAACTATTTCAGATTTTTAATTAGAATTGTGATTTTGGCTTATGCCTTGTCAAAGGCAAGTTTTTTTTCCCCCTCATTGTAATTTTAATATCCTTTAAGAATTCATTTCCACAATTTTAAGAGATTTATTTCAGATACTTTTATACTTTCAACAAATTTGAAAAGTTGGAGTATAGAAATTAGAAAAAATACAAAAATAGTGTGCTTACCATACTTATATTAGTTAAATCTGAGGTCAATTTCGTTGTGATTATATAAAAATCTCTTTAAAAAATTATATGAATTACTATATGAATGAACTAGCTGCGGGGTCCCACATTGTAAAGACCTGACATTGTGTATAGATCCCAGATTTTGACATCGTGCTCACTAAAAGGTTCTTGCTAGGCAAGCATAAGAATGTTGCGCTCACTAAAAAATTTATTGTTACTCAAACCCAACCTCACTTCTTTCACTTAAATGTTTGTCAAACTAAAAAGTTCTGTTAGTTAAAATTGTGTACCTTTTCCCAATTAATACCCCCCCCCCTCTCCCCTGTCCTTCAAAAATCAAACGTGGAGCTGTTTAAAAAAATGCTGCAAATACTTTCTTGTTTAAAAATTTCTGAAATGAATAAACATTGTGATGATATTAAGCTGCCATCTGATGTGCATTTTTAAAACTAGCAAAGAGTGTGTTTTTTCTTGCCAGTCTGCATGTTTGTTATAGTTCAAACTTTAAAAAATAATGAAAAAATAACTTATTAAAATTTTCTTGCTCTCAGGTGCACAGTTAGAGGTTGAATACTACCCTAATAGCACACATCCTCCTAGGGAGGTCCCTAGGAAGTCCCCAGTCATCCCCGGGACTACGAATGACTTCCCAGGGACCTCCCTGGGAGGATGTGTGCTATTAGGGTACTCATGTTTAAAATTTCAGAGTTTTCCGAAAAGTGGAAGCTAGTTTCTTAGTATTAGTTAAAACAGAACATTTAGAGGATTTTTGAAAAATTAGTGTCTTAACAGATACAAACTCTTTATTATTGTTATATATATAGTAATTGATATTCATGTTCTTTTTTTTTTTTTGCATTATTTGGCTGTTTATCCATAAAACTATTTATGCATGTATTTGTTTATTACAGACAAAGAATACCAAAACACCAATGGTGGCTGAAATTACGTCCACTTCTCCGTATTCTGGCTAAGCATGATTCATCCTACGAAACTGAAAGCATACAGTGTGCAGCTGCACCTGAAGTTGACTAATATTTCTCTCAGTGATTATAATAAAATGTTGGTCTATTATCTAGATAGACTAAGGTATTACTGCAGTGTTTTTTCTTATGCTAAAATGTGAATACTTAGAAAACAATACCAAACATTGATTCATTAATGACATTGATTCTTGAGTCTGAATAATGTGAATTTTGCATTGAGCTTTTAATGAAAGCTTAATGGCGATTCTGTTTGGATTCTATAATTGCCTGTTTTTCGTTGGTGTTTTAAAAGAAGGTGGAGTGCAGTTCTGAATTTTATACTTATATAATTCTCTTCTGAGTTGTATGTTACTGTTGTTGTTTACTTGTTTTTCCTGTAAAAACCTATATCCATTATTAAATTTTAATGCGTCCTAACTCAAAGGATTACATCACATACAGAATGCCTGAGAAGTTGTCATTTTTGAAAAAACATAAAAATTAAATGGATAGAGGCAAAAACAAAGCACCTAACTTTTTTAACACTATTTTTTAAATCTTAGTGTTCTTTCCCCATTTTTAGCATGTATGACATCCAGAGTTATTGTTCTATAAATTACCAGTTCTAACTGATTGAATAGTTGACTTTTGAAATAGTGGACTAATTCACATTTCAGTTGTGCAGCCAACTAAACAGTTATATAGACAGTGACAATCAGCTCCATCTAGAAGTCATATGAGTAGAAAAACACAAATTATTATTCATTATATTAAACCACACCTTTCTCTCTTAACCCATAATTTTTTTTATGATTTTTTAAAAATGTGTAACGAAACATCTTGGGACATCTCTTGCATTACTTTATTGACATAAGCCAGGAAATTATGAGCGGGATGTATTGTATATTCTTGTGGCTATGGCAAGCTATTGTAAAACAAACTTAAAGGATAGGAAAATTTAAAATAACTGTTTCGTCTATACCGAAATAGGTTGATGATAACAGTGGAAGTTTCAACATTTATAATTGATAATGTTTTTCGATTGCCAATTTTCCTGACTAAACAAAGTTAGTCGATGAAAACTCTCTTATAAACCTTTCGATTTTAATGTTTAATAAAAATTATTTAAAATGAAAATTTTGTATTATGTATAGAAATGAAAATTTTATGCAAATGTTTTCTAAGTGAACTAAATTATATGAGAAGATTAGAATTAAATCGTCAATAAGAGAATGTCTTCAAAATATATTGCTGTGTTCGGTAGAAGTAAAAAAAAAACTTCTTTGTTGAAAACTAATATCCTCAGTGTTTACTTCTTTTTTTTTTAATGGCTAGAATTCTCAATTGGGTCTTCTTAGTAAACAACAATTTATAAATGAAACTGAATTTCTGTTGCATATGATGAATTTAATGACATTATTCAAACTAACAATTATATTGAAATAAATATTTATATTTCATCATCAAATTATTTTGACTGCAAAATTCGTATGATAAATTTTAAAGGTTTAAACTTTTAATTGCATTGTATTAAGTGCAGAATAAATAGTCAATGGTGATGTGTTTTTGAATGTTTATCAATCAGTAATTTAAAAAAAAAAAATATTTTGGTCACAAAACAACTATTTGGGCTGTTGTTTCTTCAATATTTACAAAGAAATTATGAAAACGTTTTAAATGTTGTACTAGTCAGTATTTTTATTGTACATCCATTGGTGTAAAGTGTTGCATTTTTTTCCTCTTAATGGTGTTTAAATTCATGTATCTGCCTGTTATTAAGGTAAAGTTTTAAAAATTGTCCGTTATTGTGAATTAAAATTTAAAAAATATTTAATTAAATGTAAATATTTTGTGATGGTGCAATAATGATGGTTAACTGTCTAGAGAATGCTTGATGTTGTTTAACCATTTGTTCAATCATCTTTTTTCAATCTATTGAAACTAATTGTAATGCAGCAAAAACTATGCTGTACTTTTTTTTTCATGTTAACTATACAAAATGTTGATTTCCTAGTTAGCCAAAGTTATTTTTTCCATTCACTTTTACTATTAAAGCTGGATTTAACTTCAAGATTAATCTTTTTATTTCATTAATTATGGAATTGTAATTAATGCACAAAAGTGTATTTTCAATCACCTATAATACAAATTGATATTTAGCAATGACTATAACTGCAATAATGTACAAATATACAAAATTGTTGCATTTTGCGTCATATATTTATCAAAGTTTACATTTTATATTCAATCAATTAAAAGTGTCAGTTTTTATTAAGTTGGTGCTTTTCTGTGGCTTGTACAATATACATTAATATGCATTAGTTTCATAAGCTAGTTGAAGAAAAGATATACATCTAAACTCTTTTTTGCAAAACACCTTTAATTTTTTCTTATTATTTAATATAAGATCAAAAGAAAAAATTTCGCAATTTACTGATATTTATTTTTTCTGCTTATTGTTGCTAAACTTTTATTGTATTTTTAAGTTATGTGGAATATTTTCTAATATGCTTATAAGATGTTTCTTCTATGCTTGTGGCCATTCCATTTGTTAATGCATTCAACGCTGTGACTCTAAATGCTAATTTTATGCAGTCTAAACAGTGATGGAAGAGTAGATATTTTATTTTTTATTCTATTTTTCTTGCATTTTCTTTGTGATAATTTGAGCTGCTTACTGAAAGTGATTTTTCTTATTTAAGTTATTTTGTAATATCATAGAACATTTTCTTTTCTTTAGTATTTTCTTTGCTAATCTTTTTTGTCCATTTAATAACTAACTTTGTTTCATGTTCATTATTTTAGATACCTTAAGTTAATATTTATAATTCTCATTGCATTGTCGCTTGATCTTTTAATGCTAGTGCATAAATGTTTATCACAACTTTTTTGATAATTATAAAGTTTGTTTTTTTATCTAAAATCTGGTAAATATAAAAAATATATTGTTTAATCTTTTTATTTCATCACTCTTTATTTAAATATGGACATGTTATTGTTTTTATTATTTGTGTTTTACATACAATTTATTGCTATATTTATTACACTGTTTTTGTTAATTATTTTGAATGATAATTTTGTTATATGTGGTACACTTTTTCATTATATATTCAAATAAACAGTACTTGAACAAAATTTTGGATTACATTTTTCAAGTTTTGATTTTGACTTCTTATGCTTTTTAAGGAACCAAAATTTCTTTAAATATATTTCATCTAAGTTTACATAATTAATCTTAGTAAGGAATATTAAGCCCAGGTGGTTTTGATACTGATTCTTAATCAGATAATTCTTGCCAAAAATAATAGAGATTATATGCAATATGTTTTAGAGTAGTTTCTTTTGTATTTACCTTTTTATTGAATGCATTTAAGTTTTTAGCTGGTGTATTTCTTTCTAAGAACAATTTTATTTGTTATGAATTTTATGCATGAGACTGGATCTTACATTAAAATTTTAAAGTTGATTATTTGCACTTTGTTGATGTTATACTTTTAATTTATTTGCAAACTTTTGTAATCAGTACCAAGTGTAGCTTATTTTTATTGTATTTTGAATAAATTTATTCATGTTACTTTTAATTTGTATTTTTTACCAAGACTCTGTTTCTCTTCAACTATTTCGCCGACCAAACGGTATAGTGGTTAGCGTGCTAGCTTCTGGACCGCGAGGTTGCGGGTTCGAGTCCCGTGTTGGCATGGGTGTTTGTAAATGTATGTTGGCTTGTCTAATGACGAATGTTTCGGCGCATTATAGCCCTCGTGTTGCTGACGGCGCCAGATAATCTGAATACAACCAACTCTTCAACTATTTCAACTTATTAGGTTATACATGTATAAAGACAATGTTTTCAACTAATTATAAAATACATTAGCGATGTTTTAGTCACTTATGTTATATTTACAGTAATGTGTTTTAATAAAAAGTATAATAAGCGTGATTTAATAATTTTTTAATACTTAGCTTATTTTCTAAATGTTCAAGTGAAATTTTTTTAAAGAAAAGCCTTCTAATTGTATTTATCTGATTAATTTTTTTAAATTTAAAAAGTATCAAACCTTTCCAAATTTTGTATGCATTAAAGTTGATAGGCAAGGTTATAAATTGTTACCTAGATATATATTTATTTGTGTGGCGATGCATGTTATACGTCTGACGTAGGAGGTTGTTTGTTTTGTACACAATAACAGCTAATCAGACCGGGTCCGACAGCTTAACATGGATTCTTTTCACCACAACAAACATCCATGCTGAACCCGTACTCGAATCCGGTACCTTTGACATGCAAAGTCGGAGCTCTAACCACACAACCACCAGGTGGGTTTTACCGAGGAGAAGAGGAGGATAAACTTTTCAAAAGTGTAATTATTAAGAGTTTGTATGTAAACAAGCCATCTCACCCGTATTTTATAATAGTGAGTTTACCCCAGTAAAATTATTCATAGAGTAGCCTTCTGGCATTATATTGCTTTGATTATGCCAGTACTACCGTTGTATAAACGATCGGATATTCCGACTGAATTTTGTCATGTAACACCGAAATATTGCATGATTGTTTTCCTTAAAATTTTCTAAATTATTGTTACGATTGCCTTTATTTGGATAGTGTAAAATGAAATAAAAGTATGAAAAACCTGATGACATTTGATAACATAATTTTTTCCTTTGGAGATAATTAACAAAAAAGTTATATTCCAGAGCGATAACCCGATATTCCAATTTAAAAAGATACATTCCTTCCATAGCTACTATTTAGCATTTTTTTTTTTTTTTGTCAAAATTGCGAAAACTTTCCATTTCAACGTGAAATACTAATTACATTTTAGTGTGGGTGGTTTGGTTTGGAAGTTCCGACTATCGATTTCTGTCACTTATAAAGTGCTTAACACGTCTTGTAAATTTGAGCATGTAGAAGAATACGAGAGCGAAATCTTCTCATGTACTCTCTCTCTCTCTTTAACCCCACCACACCAACGAGAGGACATTGAGGCCACGACTAATTTAATGAGCACCAGCCCCCATTAGGTACACACCGATATTTGACGGACCGAGGATCAAGCTCAGAATCCTCCGATCATGAACCCGATACTCTACCGCCAAGCTATCGGTACTTACATTTTGGATTTCCCTATTAATTTTGTACATACCTTTACTTTATTTATCCAGCAGACTTCTATCATTTACAATATGAACTGAGCGGGGATGCACTTCCAATTGAGAATTCGATGGGGTTCCATTGATTATAGGCCTTCTCTGTTTTTTCCCGTTTCGAGATCAAATACCATCACCCTTGACATGACTGTTCCAAATCTTGTTTTAACAATGCTATGGCACGGTATAACCCTCGTGTGATTCTTGTGCCAGAAATAATCTGTGGCGGCTAGCCCACATTGGACCTACCAGCGCCTTATCAGACTGATCCAGTCCAGTGCCGTTATGCTGATTATACAAATTCATCATCCATGTTAGCTGCCACCTTAAGACCCGAACTTACTATTTATGGCTCTGTCTTTTGTTGAGTACTCACTATGCTTGTTAGCAGAATGTCTTGATAGCCTGCTTTATTATTTCTTGGATACTTCCCAGAAGGAAGTTGTATATCTAGTCATTTTTCTAAAGTTTTTATTAAAATAGTCGACTATCCTAAACGTCTTGTTTTACTTTGCCGCACTTTACACTCAATGTACCGTAATTGCTGCTGACTGCCTGGGGCACAGTCGGTACAAATCCATTACAAGCTACCAACAGGGAGTTCAAGGCTATGGATGGTTTGAGTTGTTGGAGAACTTAGTGAATTTCACAATAGTTAACCTTCTGTGATCCACACATTTTCGCGCATCTCATGTATTGGATATAGAATTTTACACCTGTTAAAGCGTATAAACAGTCAGTCTGATCATACCGTTCAAGACACAAGCAATAAAATGACAAAGTCTCTGTTCTGCTTCTTACCACATCTTGTCTTCCAATGTATCTAACACGTTTTTCACACTATTCACAGTTTTTCACTTGATAACCTTTTGTGTGCCTTTCTTTCCAGCATGACTTTTACCTTTAAATCACTGACTTTTAGTATTACTGTCATTTCTGTTGACCTGTTAATTCAACAGAGTTCTTGGATACATAAATAATTCATTAGTTATACTAAACTTCAACTTAACTTGACATCACTAGACGGTAGATCGTCACAGTGCTCATAGGCAATAAATCCATTTTGGCGGCGTGAAAGCATAATGCTCGCCAAACCACAACCCTGTAGAGAACAAAAGGCTATAAGGTTTGGCGGGAATTATGTCTTCACTCAACTAAAATGGATTAATTGCCTATGAGCACGGTGAAGATCTATCGTCTAGTGATGTCAAGTTAAGTTGGAGTTTAGTATAGAGTTATTTGAATGGTAAAATTAAAGCTTTTCATTGCGTAGCAATAGCTTTAGCAAGTTTCAAGTTTATTTAAATTCCAACCACACCATAAACTCAAATTGATAATTCGAGATTTTACTTTTAATTTAATTTTTTTAATTAACAATTCTACCTTTTTAACGCTTTTCAAAAATCATTCCCTAATTTTTTCGCGTATATACCTACATCTAAACGTGGACGACTTAACGTGGCAAATGTGACGGGTTTCGAATCTTGGAATCGGCATAGATGTTTAGAGTCCACATTAAGCTATAAGCCCGAATCTGATTAGCAGACTCAAAGACGTTTCGCAGCATTTTTGGTTCGGTTCGTGGTTGTGGATCCGCTTCAAAGAAACTAAACATAAACAAGCATTGCATCGAATTTCCGCCTCAAACCTATAGGTGAGCGAGAGTCACCTCTCTAGTTACAGCATTCATTCATGTGGTGAGTGAGAGTCACCTCTCGACTGCAAAGGGTTAATAAAAAAAAATAAAAAAAAAATAATAATAATAATAGTAATAAGTCGTTGAACCTACAGATCAACCAATCCTCATTTCCTCTCTTAGATAACCCTCCAACCCTCATTTCCTCGCCCAAAACTATTGTCTACGATTATTTGGTTTGTACGCTCAACGACCTATTTTTATACACAATAGCGGCTAATCAGCTATAGCTTAACGTGGATTCTGAATCACAACGAACATCCATGCCTAATCCGGGATTCGAGAACAACACCTTTGCCATACGAAGCCAGAGGGCTAACCACACCGCCATCAGATGGGCCGATTGTCTACGGAGTTAATGCTGTATTACATTGAACACTGTGTTAAAATTACACAACTAAATTCACAACTTGAACCCCGGTGAGCTACGGTGTAGTATCCTACATTGGTCTACAATTTGGCCTGGGTGTGAAGGATGAAGTAGCTTCTCAGATGTCTACTTTGGTGTCTGACTGAGTTCGGAATTAAGAGGTGTATTTGTATGTATTGAGAATTTAATAGGTAGCAGGATCATATCCATAATGAATTCCATCTAAACTCAATCATATGAATGTGTGGGCCCCGCTATCCTAGTGATCAGAGTATCGAGCTCATGATCGGAGGGTTCTGGGTTCGATCCTTGACGGCCACCGAGGATCGGTGTGTACCTGATGGAAGCGTGCACATTAAATCTATCCTGGCCTCAATGTCCTCTCATTGGTGTGGTGGGGTGGGAGAGAGGGATTTACACTAGAAGATTTCGATCTCGTATTCTTCTAGAGGCTCAAAATTACGAGACGTGTTTGGTTGTGTTAAGCACTTAAGTGTGGCAGATATAGACAGTCGGAAGTTCCAAACAAACAAAAACTATGAATGTGTATTTTACGTAACTGGAAGAAAATTTCGAAAGCAATGTGAAAGCATTATTTTTGCTAGGATATTTGTAAGTAAATCATATGTAGTAATATTTCCTGGTGTGAGTGTGATATTTTTGTTTTGTAAACTAATTTTTTATTGGATTGATGCTTGTGATTCATTATCTGTGCTGATCTGTTAATGATAAACTTTGAATTTTCAATTTTTGAGGATTTTCAAATTTTATTTTATGAAAATTTTAAAAGTTAGATATTTCTTGTATGCTTTTGCATCTTATCCATTACAAAAGAAAACATGCCTTTCTCATTATAGACTTTAAATTACTTTAATTAATAAGTTTGACATTTGTACATCTACGTTTTACTCTAAATTTTAAAAAAGATGAAAACATTCTGCCTTTATCACGCTTGCTTATTTAAAATAGTTTATTTTTCATTTATCGTCGCCTTTTGAACTCCTTTTATATAGAAGTACAGAAATATGTACAAACCATTCCTATTGTCGTTTTTGCTTAAATTATTATTTTGGCGTAACAAATTAAGTTCTTTACTTATAGTAGGAGAGGCGACTGCAATTTTTGGACCCCATCGAACATCATTCTGAATTTTTTATAGAAATTGAAAAAAAGTGAGTAGATTACGAATCCACTGGTCTGCCGAGACAAAAATGGCCGAAACTTATCAAAAATCGACTTAGAATGAGTTGAACTAAAATCCGATTGCCAAATATGTCATAGCTTGCCAAAAACAGAACAAACTTTTTCGTCTGGCAACCCACTGCATTTTGATTTTCAATGAGAAAAACCGCAAACGATTTCTGATCTCTGGCTCGGAAAACTTGTATCTTTTCGAAGTAAGCCAAATTGGCGACATCAGTTACGTCTCCGTGACGTAATGTTTATCACCAATTTGACTAATTTGTGAAAGATGCAAGTAAGCCATAGCCACACATCCGAATCGTCTGCAACCTTCTTAATTGAAAATTAAAGAGTGAGGGTTACCAAATAAAAAAAATTGTTCATTATTTGGCAAGTTACGGCGCATTTGGCAATTGGATTTAGTTCAATTAGTTAAAAGTCGATTTTTGACCAGTTTCGGCCATTTTTGCCATGGCAGACCAGTGGATTCGTAATCTACTCACTTTTCTCCAATTTCTATAAAAAATTCAGAATGATATTCGATGAGGTCCAAAAATTGCAGTCGCCTCTCAGTCTATAATTTTTTTATATTTAATAAATTGGAAAAACTTTAAACATACAATTTTTCATTATTAAATATACAAAAATACAAATCAATTTTATTTTGAAGAGAAGTGTTTTGGTTATAATTAAGCAGAATTGCATGCAAGTTTTCCCGCGGGTTCTTAGGATTGAATTTCCAAGTTTAATGAGGAACTTTCACGTTTTTTGGTTTTATTTTTAAATAAAAGTAGAGAAAAAATCATGAAAAACAATACCATTTTTTCAAAAATTTGAACTCGAATAAATAGTAAAAAAAAAAATTTAATTTTTCACTTTGCAATTTGGCGGGAAAAAGCCAATTTTGGCGAAACGTCAACGCGCAGATAATGAACCAGTCTAAAACCTGTTTTAGACGAAGAATGATTGTTGTTTTCCCCTTCGTTTTACGACTGCATCTGTGCGTAACCACGTCACGGTTTTTTCATGCGTTTTTGGTCAAGTGACTTTTGCTGTGATTTCGGCTAATTTCAAACTCGATTTTTGATTAATTGAAAGCATAAAGATAAAAAATAATTGCACTGCTCAAATATATTCGTTGGATAACACTAGAAAATACAAAAAATATTCATTTTCCTCACTTGTGCAAGTTCCTCATTCTGCGAATGTGCTCTGTACAAGTGCTTTTCTTATTGCAAGACTCTCATAGCTACGAAGCCAACACACAGGGTGCATTTTCGATTGAACGGAACAGAAACCCATAGTTTTAAAGAATAAAGTACTTATTGGTTTCCATATACTACATCGTTGTCAGAAGAGTAAATAATGAGAACAGAAATATGAACACCTTCAAAAGTGATGAATTTTCCATCTACTTTTAGACTAATACCTGTATTTTTATAACGTCCTGAAACACGCAAGCGTGTGTCCCTGCTTTAATATCGTACCTTAAAAATGCACTTGGTGATATTGAGATATGCCCTGAAGGTCTGACAAAATATTTTTACTTGTAAGAGACGTGTTTTTCAACATAACGAACTGAATTTTTGTATTTAGGGTTTAGGGTAAACGAAGTATTCTAAAAAGAAGTAGAGGTTCGTATTTAAATTTTTAAAGTTAGCTGCGAGATTTTTTTTTTATCACACGTATAAAAAATCGTAAGTAAAGCACTTTAGTGCACGTTGCAATATTCGACGACTTTTAGAACTAAAAATTTAGCCATCATTCGAATTTTTTTTTTTTTTTTTTTTTTTTTTTGAGTATCGTACCTTAATTTTGATACCTACAACGTATGTTGTAACAATCACAATACTACTTGTTTTAAAATAATTTTTATACCATCTATACTATCATTTTTCAATGAGTTCAACAAAAAGTATATGAGCTAGATTCAATCCCGATAGAAAACTGCTCTCTTAACTTACGACAACTTTAAAATGAAAATGACGTTTCACGATAAAAACTACTGATTGAAGAATAATGAATGTACTTTTTTAGTTAGAAGGATTAACAGAATTCAACAATAAAACTAACAAAAAAATTACTTTCTATTATATTGATAGTGTAAAGCTGCGCCGTAGCTATATGAATATATATATATATATTTTTTTAGGAATGTAGGTTAAAAGAATTAAAGTGATGGTCATCATTGCCTTTTTCTAAATTCGTGCCTGTTTTGCGGTTGATCTTTCATATGTTCCATAAGTTTGGACGGAAAAAAAAAAAAAGTTACCTACCATTTCTTTATTTTCTCTCAGGCCAGTTTGGCGATATTTTTGGCAATAATTTTTACAAGAGCAAAAAAAAAATAAAAATGCTCAAGTGCAGAGAGCTCTTTGTTAAAGGCACTCGTTTTTCAACTTTTCTCGCTTTTATCACATTTTTATGGGAATTTCAGAGGTGGGTATGTTTAGAACATCTTCAGAGGCCACAGTGATTTTGATCAAAATCGTTCTAGCCGTTTTTTAGCAATTACTGAAAAACATGATTTTTTCGATGGCAGATACTTTATACGCATGCGCGATTTTGACAAAAACCTTAATGGTAGGTCTCATGGTCCCCACTAGCCCTCACACCAAATTTGAGCATCGTAGGTCAATTTGTTCAGAAGTTATACTGACCACGTACACACAGACAGACATTTTTTCTAGATCACCTTTTTGAAATTAAAATGTTTCAAAACGAAAAGAAATACAAAAAAAAAAATTATTGACCGAATGCTATACTTACATTACCCAATGTATACATGTAGGTAATTGAAAGTAATTATTCCACCATAGATCTTTAGTTGCCATGATGTCGCGAAATATTCAAATTTTTTTTGGCACCGTATGATCTTCGTGTAGCTCTTGCACTTGAAAAATATGACACAACAAACCGACCAAACCTTTAGAGTTAGTATTTCAAAGGTACTGAAAATAGGAAAATATACCATTAGAAAGAAACTTTACAACTGTAGTAAAAATTACTCTATTTTCACCTATTTCTTTTAAGTATTGAAAAAAATTACCATTCATTAGTACTTAAAACATATGAGTGTACTTTCGACCTCCATATGATATCACTAAAAATTGATTCTTAATGGGAAGGTTTTACAAAAAGTTTCTTAAGCTAAAATGGAATAAAAATTATTAAAAAAAAAAAATAACAATACTGCTTTAACGAAAGTCTTCAAAGTTTTCATACAAATTTATTTTATATTTTAAATAAAATCAAATATATTTTTTTTATTGTTTTACTCAGTTTTTTAAAAAATTGTTTGGTCAAGTTTTTACTTTAGCATGTTATTTCCAAAAAAACATCTTGTAAAATAATACTAAAAATCAATACTTCCATTTATGTTTTTCGTATCACGAAATAACGATAAGAATCCAAAAAATGCTGACGGGACATTATTGATTTCAAGTTAATGAATTATCGTAGGTTTCCCCAAATACATGAAAAGTTATATTATCAGATAGTTATTAATTTGCTTGTTATCAGATTAATATTTTCCTCGATATTTTGCTGTTACAAAATTGTTTTGCTGTATGATAAACAAAACTCTCGAAAACTATATAAAAAAAAAAAAAAACTACGAAAGTGATTTATTACATATTTTCAAAAACGGACATAATTTTTTTATTGATTAAGGATGTTAAAGATCAATTTTCGTCACTATAATGTTCAATATTTGATGAAATTCCCGTGTCGGGGATAATATAACAAATATACCTTTTATTATAAAAATTTTAGCTAACTTAATATTCGAAACTTCATAAAGTGAGAGAGATTTTTATTATTGTTATAGTTTTATTCATACATGAAGAATGACAAGTTTTTTTTCTAGAAATAGTTAATGAGAAAACTGCGTCTCGAATAACAGCTGAAGTTTAAGCCACATATTTTCCGTCGCACACATACATAAAAAAAAAAAAAGTATTTGTCAAAACTTGAGCAAAAAAAAAAAAAAAAAAAAAAATCAGTTAACTTTTTCTCTCGTCAAGGTATTACCTGATAATTCAATTAATAAACTTCAGTCATCCTTGCTCGAGGAAAGAGGTGTTTTGTTTTACTTTCATATTTTGACGTTTTCGCAGGAAAAATAAGAATATTAACAAATTTTATAAATAGGGAAATATTAAGTTTAGGGGGATTAGCGAACCTTTTAGAGACAAACTCATTACGCGACGTATCCTTAAGAAAAATACATTTATAAAAGGAGAAGAAAAAATATCTAGAACCTAGAGTACACACAGGATTTCCTCTTCGAATAAGTTCAGCTATAGAGCGTGAGGGAGTTTAAACACATAAATTCTCATTATAATATTTTATATTTATTTATTTTTTTGTAATTAATTGCTGGTAAAAAAAGTATGTATATTATTTGGAGTACGGGTTCACCTGTTTAATATACAATTCTATAGAAGCTTAAACTCAATTAATTTAGTAGAATGGTCAGGTAAAACTAAGATTCACACACCAAGTCGATTCTATTAACACACTAGTTACACGAAAGATACCATACTAGCTTCTAGACCGTGAGGTTGCGGATTCGAGTCCCGTGTAAGGTATGGGTATTTGTAAATGTATGTTGGCTTGTCAATGACAAATGTTTCGGCACATTATAGCCCTCGTGTTGCTGACGGCGCCAGATAATCTGAAAATAACCAACCACGAAAGATACTTGAAAAAATTTCAATCACCAATTTTTAAAAATTGTAAAATAATGTTATTTCTGTAAAATTTTACCTTTTTCACCAAACAATCCATAGTAACATTATAAAATAGAATAGCGCACTCAGTGTCAACAATTGGGTATTAAACAGAGCCGAAAAAGAGGAGACGAACTGCAAAATTGTAATGAGTTCACTGCCAAAAACCCTAAAAATCCAAATACAGGGTATGTACAAATGAACACTCGTATTCTCTCCCCCCCCCCTCAATCTCCCAATCGTCGGCATTGAAAACACCCTAAGCTCTCTAACGCAAGTTTCGTCGTTGAATTCGCTCCCTTATCTTTTAATCAAACTTATCCATCCTCAAGACGACCTTGCCATCATCAATCAACCTCCGCTTCTTGACTAAGTCGAAGAATGTCGGCCATTCCTCTTCAACGAGTGCCATTACATTGTCTAATACTGCGCTTTACACATCGAAGCACTGACCAAAGTATACTTAAAACTCAAGTACACGATCGTCTTATATCCACAAGCAGTCATCATTTGGCCATTCCCCAAATAGTTCGGAATCCCGAACTTGTTCAACCCTGTGCTCCTAGGAATGTTCGAGTAATTGTTCTTTAAATTCGAAGCTATTGGTTTTTGCTCATTCTTTCCCTCTTGGCCAACGATGGTACGAAGTTTCCTGGGTCTTGGAGTAGAGCGCGAGATATTCCTTTCATCGTTGTGACTGTTGTTTTCCGATAATTGACGGTTCTACTGGAAGGGTTGTTCAGTTTAGAGGTTGTGGGTTAATCAATGGGAAAACTTCTCATCGTTTACGAGGCTTGGATGGAAGATTGTGCAGTTGTGGTAACTGGTGAGATTTTCTGTCATTCGGATTCTTCTCGTTGCCTTCTGTTGCTGACGAAGGTTGGAATTGAAGTATCCTTTTAGATGGGTTTGTTTGAAATTGAAATGAATAAAGTTTCATGAAGTTTTTATTTCTGTTTGGGAACTCTTACTTTTCATTGTTTTCCTTCTGTGTAGATGATTATTACTGAATGCTTATTATTACTGAATGCTTATTATTACTGAATTCTATTTTGTTTCCTTGAAATGAGGTAATAAAATATAATGGCATATACGTATATACGTTTATGCCTGTCTACGTATAATGTAACGCCATTAATATCACAATGTGCATTCAAACTAGATAACGAACATTACATTGGACGTAATTCAACATGACTTATTTAACAATTTTATTAAGTTTCTCTTTCAACTTTCAAAAGCATTTTTAGTGATTTAATAGATCCTCATTGCATTTGATAAAAAATATACAAAGAACTATCAAATTTAGCGTTGATAGATAACTACTGGCAAAAACACTAATAAATGTGAGCAATACAAGCTATATATCTTAACGTACTTTGTAATAGATAACTTGCTCCCTAATTATCAAAAATTTCATGTCAGTTTAAATACTCACAATTTCTTCAATACCAAAATCCCAATTTAGCCATTTAAACGCGTTTAATAAAATGTATGAATTTTAAAACTTCGAAGCAATTCACAGACTGAGAATATTCGAGTCATGCCTTATTTTCTACCCTTATTCTGTATCGGTCAATAGATTTTATTTCATGGTCTACAGCACTCACTGAAAGTAAGGATACACAAAAAAATAGATCCTTCAAAATTTCATTCTCAATGTGATTGATAACGCTCATCAAAACGGCACTCAACTGATTACAAGCCAGCCTCAATCATTCTATCTTTTTATTATAACTTCATGTGTTCCTTCATATAAAAGAAAAAAACTTTGAAAAGAAATCTTAAGACTTCAATACAATGTTCACAAGAACAGTGTAACAGAGAGGATAGACGAAAATATCGAAAAAGGTGAAGCTAAAAAATAAGTTTCCCCTCTTTTAGCTCTTCAATCTCTTACAGCGGATCGCACACCGCTTTTCAGAAGGACTTTGTCTTCAAAATGGCTGCTCCACGAGAAGGTGTCATCTGAATGGCGACGGTAGGTAATCTGGATTCCTTTATTCTTTTTTGCACAAAGGGCAACACTCACTCGCCCGTGAGATTGAACTGTCTGAGCGCATCAGCCGACTCATTCCATATTCACATCAAGGTTGTCTTCATGAGATGGGGTAGGGGATACCACAGCCACGTGACTGCTCACAAGGGAGCCATGCCGTCACACTGGAACAAAGAGATGAGGGCAATCACTTCCTGTCCCCGTGGCATTTTACTTCTTTTCCCAGAGTTTTTCTGGTACATTTCTGTTGCTTTTTTTTTATGTTTCAGTTTCTTTTTCTATATCCCTTGCGGTTGATGTTTTTATCTATTTCATGGAAAGGGATTGGCTTCGTTCTTTTTCTTTTCTCTGTCCCATTTTCGGGGTTCTTGCAGGTTGGAAATATGTGACGGGCTGTGTCTCCATATTTATAACGTATTCCGTCTTCCTCGACGGACACGCGGAGAGAAAGCAGTTTTCGGAGTAAATCATCGGCTCTTGCTACTGGTAGACGGAATATAGAGAAGGCGGCATTACCATACGTGTCAAAATTGATGCTTCCTACTGTATAACTGTCGTCATAAGGCAAAAAAGATGAGGCCCTTCCAGCTTTTATATTCTTCACTGCACTGTAGTGAAAAGCTTGAACCAAGGTCCTCTTTTTCTTCTTGTTCATCTATGTTTGTTTGTTTAAAAATTTTCTTACCTCCACACAACTGAAGTTTTTATGAAATTGTAAGGTATGGGAAACGTATAAAAGAGGTGGAAATCTTCTGTAAAAAGTCCGTTCATAAGTAACTCCCACAGCCTACAAATCAATGAAATAATAAATAGGAAAATAATAAAACTACAAATAATAAATAGGAAAAATTTGTAGTTAATCATTATTTACATTTAAATCGTTGTTTCATTCTTCGATTGGCTACTGGAAGTTTTAGGGTACAAATAAAACTTAATTTTTCTTATAACAAATGTAAGTTTTAAACCCATTTTAGTAACATTTCATATAAGTCCATTAATTCGAGAGAGCATATGAATCGTAAATTTGAGAATCACAAATCCATTAAGCAAGCATCAATGGATTATGTGTCCCTGGATCACAGATTCTCATGTTAAATCTATGCAACATACAAAAATTAAGAAAATGATAGGTTGCCAAAAAAAGTTGTTCTGACTGATAGGAATTAATTTTGCAATCGAATATGTCCAGTTTATTATACTGGAAGGTATATTACAAATATGAAACATACAATTGAGCAAATTAAATATTTTTCAACAAGTAGTAAATTTTTTTCTGAACAATGTACGACTTTATTTCACGTTGCTATATTTGTTATTTTTATTTACAGATGTATTTATTTTTGGTGCAGGAAAATTTCCGCTTTTGAATGGAGCCCTTAAACGTATAATGTAGTGTGGCTAAAAATTAAGGGGGAAAATGCTTCCTGGAGTTATTTTTTAACACTTTAATTTAGAAATTAATATTTTAGGAGTTCAAATATTTTTTTAAGTTCTAACTTCACTAAACACCAATACATCTCTATCTGATATTGCATGTACACTTTATGCAGTAGATCGAATTTCTTCATACGGTTTTATTCCTTGATGTGTGCACGACAAGTAAATATAATTATACTTTTGACAACATGAAAAAATCCGAAAACCAGAGAATGCTGATGCTGAAATCCAAAATAATGGTACCTTTACGCAATTCGAAAATTTAATTTCTACCATCTATTCTTTGACCAGTAATTTAATTTCCCGATCAGCACATTCTTCAATACAATGTAACCCATAAACGAATTCCTCCGTAGAATTACACCAACAAGGTTTATATCGTGTGCTAGCTTCAGAAACGTGCCACAACTGCCAAAGTTTTTTCCGAAACGAAGCGTGTCGTAATTGAGACTTTAATGCTTCACCAACCCTCTAGCTGCAGCTCATTCCATAGAGGAGGGGGGGGGGAGGGGGAAAGACAAATTGGACACTGGGATTCCTCAATAATTACGCATCGACATTCTTTTTAGCGCCAACCGGACAATGGTCAGACAATAATTCTTGGATCTTTCTTTGCCCTCCCGGATAATCCGGCAACAGGGATTCAATGAGGCAGGATGAAAGTTTTTCTTCTATCTTCTTGGGTAACGATCTTCTTCCTTTTGTCTTCTTCTTCTGCTTGTTCTTTTTCTGCTAATGAACTGGCAGTGGACGGAAGCAATAATCTGGTCACGTACGGAGGGGAGGGGGGGATGTCTTGATTTTGGGGGTTGCCGAGGGGGAGCGAGCAGGGGCTGGGACAAATTGGGAGGTCCATTCTGCCCGCGTTGTAGGATGGATCTCATGGGCACCGTTGTGCTGTGGGCATGCTTGTTTCTGTTTGCTTTGCTGCTACGATTAGAAGGTCGTTTTCGGAATGTCCGATTTGTTCGAATGCGTGAAATGAAATAAGTAAGTGATAAGAGTAAATTGATGTTCTTATCTTATCAGTAGAAAGTGTACGTTAAGAATGCGCCACATGATAGATATTTGGGTTATTTTTTACTAAAATTATAATTTTAAAATTTGAAATTTCCGAAAGAAATGTATTTGTGAAGATTACTCGCAAATTAATCATATTACTTAATAAGACATTTTAACTGCAGAAAGAAAACGGTTAAGACGTCTGATAAAAAAAAAAAAAATAGTCTTGGAAGTGAATAATATAAGCTATAGGAACAAAGTTTTTAATATAAATTCTTTATATGCATTGCTAATTTTTACATTCATTAACATAGCGCCGGATCTCTTGTCAGAGTGTGCTTGGTGTTGAATCTAATTTTAAATATTAAAAACATCTCTATTAGCAAAATATGTGAGCAACTAAGATTCAAAATTTACTTATTAAAAATGAATGTGTATTCATGCCTTCACGTCCAAATATTATATATTAGCTGAATATCCGTGCTTCGCTACGAAATTTTAACATGTGCAATATTTTATCTAGCTGTGAGGCCTCGCGATGCGGAAATCAGTCATTCGTGTATAGGTCTCAGTTTTTGGCGCTTCGCTCGCAGGAATATTCATCGTTACGCAAAATCGAGCTCGCATTCATTCGCTGAAAAGTTCATTGATACATAAGCACAGGCTTACTTCACTCATTGAAAAGTTTATTGCTAAGCAAGCATAGGCTAGCTTCGCTCGCTGAAAGGTTCATTGTTGCGTAAACGCAAGTTCGCTTCACTCACTAAAAACTAATTTCTATGTAAAGCCTAAATATTAGAAGCCCCTCCCCTGTCGAGAAACAAAACAAAAAAATTCCCCGTTAATACAACAATACAACACCCCTTTAAGAAAATTTTAACACGTATTTGTGAAAAGCAAAATTAGAAGGCCAAAACTACTTACGTTGAAACTTTCAGAGCTCTAGGCCTATTAGAAGTCGCTTTTTGTGAAAGTATTAAAAAAAAAAATTTAAAAAATTAACATTCTTTCTGTTAAAAGTCACAATAGAAAGCCAAAACTATTTATGTTGAAAATTTCAGAATTGTAGCCCCATTAGAAATCATTTTGTAAAATATTTGTTAATTAAATAAAAAAAAAATATTTACAAAAAAATAAAATTTTAAGATTCTGTTTTTCAAAAGGCCACCATTTACTTATGTTGAAAACTTCAAAGCTGTAGCCCCATTTCAAATAGTTTTGTACAATATATATTAATTAATTAAAAAAATAATTAATAACGAACTAAACAAAAATTTAAAATTATGTTTTTCTTAAGTCCAATTAAAAGGCCAAAACTACTTACGTTGAAAATTTTAGAGCTGTAGCCCTATTAGAAATCGTTTTGTAAATTAATTAATTAAGTAATTAAAAAGAAACTAAATAAAAATTTAAAATTCTGTTTTTCAAAAGTCTAATTAGAAGGCCAAAACTACTTGTGTTGAAAATTTCAGAGCTGTAGCCCTATTAGTAGTCGTTTTATAAAATAATTATTAATTAATTAAAAAAGAAGTAAATAAAAATTTAAAATTCTGTTTTTCAAAAGTCCAATTAGAAGGCCAAAATTACTTATGTTAAAAATTTCAGAGCTGTAGCCTTATTAGAAATCGTTTTGTAAAATATATATTAACTAATTACAAAAATTAATTAAAAATTAACTAATTAAAAATTCAACATTCTGTTTTTCAAAAGTCCAGTTAGAAGGCTAAAACTACATATGTTGAAAATTTTAGAGCTGTATCTCTGTTTGAAGTCACTTTGTAAAAAAAATTAAATTAAAAAAGAACTAATTAAAATTTTAACATTCTGTTTGACGTTTATACAATTAAAAAGCCAAAACTACTTATGCTGAAAATTTCAGAGCTCTACTCCAATTTTAAGTAGATTTCAATAGATCCATAGACAGACACACAGCTTGTTTTATTATTATAGAGTAGCTGAATACCCGTATTTCGCCACGAAATTTTACCATGTGCAATATTTTAGCCAGCTATGAGGCCCCGCGTTGTGGAAATCCGTCATTGGGGTATAGGCCCCAATTTTTTGGCGCTTTGCTCGCAGGAAGGTTCATTGCAACGCTAAAGCGAGCTCGCTTCGCTAGCTGAAAAAGTCATTGACACGTAAGTACAGGCTTACTTAACTCGTTTAAAGGTTCATTGCTATACAAACATGAGCTCGGTTTGCTCGATGAAACGTTCATTGCTGCGTAAGCGTAAGGTCGCTTCACACACTAAAAACTAATTGCTACGTAAAGCCTTAATATTAGAGAATTAATAAGCCCCGTCAACCCCAGTAGTCACAGAACCTACCATCGACAATTGATAAGGCAGACATTTGAAACGTTACTACGTAACCCAATACGGTTATACTATCAGCAAAAAGTTATTCAGATTTATCATATAATAACGAAGGACGAGCCACCGATGGGTTTCGATCTAACATTAAAGCGTTCCTTTCATTTGGTCAGAACTCTGGATTGCAAGGATTAGCTCTAGAAATACCACAGTTTTCCATGTAAATGTGGACACGATCTAAGGGGCCATAACCGAATTAAAATGAGTTATTTGCGGTTTCACATATTATGACGTGTACTGAGACATGCATGAGTTAATCATTGAGAAAAGCATATGACTACTAGCCGGATCAACTAATAGGGAGTTTCATTCACGTTTCACAATTGAATTATTAATAGTTTAAAAAACTAAAAAACACGCTTTTATAGAAAGCGTGTTTTTTTTTTAGTCGCATTATTCTTGCCAGGATCTTCAGGATTAGCGATTTTTCATATTCAGAGACACGGTAGTGTTTTGTGCCCTACGGCATGTACTAAGGCATACAAATGACTTAAATTTGTGACAAGCATCTGACTATTGGCAGGAACAACTGAAGAGTTTTGCACACTTAACTAAAAAAATTAATTAAAAAAAAAATTATAGTTTACAACAAAAAATTAATAGTTTAAAAAACTAAAAAACTCGCTCTAATAGAAAAGTGAACTAAAAAGTAGAAAATAATTTTAAATAAGTTGGAAATAAGAATACAGTGATTAACAAGAAATATTTATTTTATCGTAAAAAAGCGTGGAGTGCTTTTTAAGATATTTTTATAATGGCTCTACTTTTACCAATATCTGTCATTAAATATTTACAACAATAGACATCAAGCACCCCACGCTTTTTTACGATAAAATAAATATTTCTTGTTAATCACTGTATTCTTATTTCCAACTTATTTAAAATTATTTTCTACTTTTTAGTTCACTTTTCTATTAAAGCGTGTTTTTTAATTTTTTAAACTATTTATAATATGTACACTTGGGACTAAGATAGAAATTAAGCCAAAACAATCCATAGTTTTGGAGTTTTGATTCCTTAAAAACTTAGAAAACCAATGTTGGCGCTAGAGTTTACAAACCAGGCACGACCTGATTTCATATTTAATAGGAGTGAAACTTATACAATCCATAGGTTTCTAGAAGACACAGTGTTGTGATAATCATCATCAAATACCTATAAAAGTACTTAAATACGTAATTCCAATAGAATTATTGTTTATCGAAAGCATTACCAAGACAACTGTTAAGAAAACATCGGCATGTGCCATCTGAAATTTTTAGGAGTTTTGGTCCAAAATTCATAAGGTACATTTTGGTATGAAAAACTGAAAACTGTTTAAACTAAGGGGTGGGACATCGCACAACTTTCAATTGCATTTGAATACTGCTCACTGCATTTGAGTTGACACGGATAGGTGTAATTTATTGTTTTCGTTTTCATATATTCATTAATTAAAAAAAGGACCAGTTTGGCAACATTTTTGGCGATAATTATTACATTGGGCAAAGAAAAAAAATAACACCGACAATTTAGCGAAATTGGCAATACGTTTTTAGATAAATATTGCATTATTCTTTCGGGTAAGGGATTGTGAAGAAGGAGTCTTTGATGGGTGATGCTCACTGCTTCTGAAATCGTTCTTGATGTGGCACGGAAGAGGTGTCTTGGAAAATTCTTCTACGTAAAATTCTTTGCAAATTGCACTTGATATTATTTTAAATTATAATACGTAAATCACGGCTATACGTAAATCATGACTTCCGCCGCTGATTGGCCACCGGCCGTAATCCGTCAACGATTTGACTTAATGTTCCTGTATTTAACACAAGGCTAGGAAATCAAATGAATGTACTTGGACGACTTCAATCCTTTCCTTATCACTTTTCTGGATGTCGTCATCACTTCAGCATTTTCGCCTCAAGTGACCAATCGCTCAAAGGATTCATTTTATGAACTCGGGAGGAATAGAACTGCGTCAGTAGAATTGCGTCCACTGGCTCAATAAGTTCAAAGTGAAAGATTCGGAACTCCAAATCAAATCCCGGAAGATTAAATGCCTTCCTTGGAGTAGTGGCGCCTGCGTTAATTGCTTTCGTAGTTACCGAGAATTCTTGACATTGGGAGAAAGTTTCGGTGAGATCAACCGTATTGCATTTAAGTGGACAAACTAAAAGGGACTTTATTGGATAGGGTTAGATTGGAGTTTACTATTTCGTCTTATAGATGAGTAGGGCTGGGAAAGTTTAGGTGTCTTAATTTGATAATTTTGTATAACTTTCGCAGACTTAATTAAATGCGAATAATACATTTGAAGATATATTTAGAAAAATACTTTTATCCAATTCAATATGTTTGTGCAATTTTTTAATAATGGTATTAATTAGCTAGCTGCTGAAGGATAGTAATCTCACTATTTAAGAAAATGTAGTTTAGACTTTCTGTGATTTCATTAATCCTTGCCAGTCCACTAGACATAATGTAATATTTTATCAAGTATAAATTTGGGCACAATATTGTTTCAACCCTTGCGACGTATTTGCAACCTGTAGCAACAACATCGCAGCTCATTTTAATGGTATTAGGGGATTTAAAATTATGTATTTGAACAAAAATTTAACTGGTGGTCCTTTGCGTAACCATCGCATTTAAGATTGCTAAAATGAATACTTTCTTTGAAGTTCATCAAGGATACATATTGCATTCTATTGCTGAGACATATAAGGGCGATTCTGAAATTTAAGGGGAAATTTCAGTCCCTGTGATTTTACTAACTTAATATTTACTCCTTTAAATGAGGAAATTGGTATTAAGTAGAAAAATTTTACATTTAATGTTTACAGTCTTTATTTTACTTTTTTTTTTTAATTTAAAGTATGGGAAATATAATCTGCATGGAATATCCACAACCCTGTTTTTTAGTGTTAACTGAAGAAATAAACCTGATTAATAATGTATTTGGGGGAAAATCTGGGTTAAACGTTTATTTATTGCATAAATCATTAACTAATCACAAATAAATATAAATTTTAATCCATTTTAACACTTTATTTTAAACACATAAGTTGTCCCTGGGGGTGCTGAGGTAACCTCCATGGAATATCTTTAACTAGATTAAAATTCTACAAGAAAGCAACACAATTTTCTTTACCATAGTTGAAGTGAAGCTCAAGACAACCATTTTGTCTGGGGATGCTATTGGATATGCATAGTTTTATTTTGTTTGTGAAAAAGTTCTCCAATCCTTAAAAATCGGGTGAGTTCTTTTTGTTCTTGTAGTCTCCATGTGTTCAGTAACAGTACAGTGTTAAAACGTACTTTTGTAGTTAACTCTTATTAAATAGTCACTTTTTTCTCTAAAAGCAAAGTCAGTGTATCCTCAGTCTTTTAGGTTAGATTTTAAGCATGGCAATATACTTATTTATAACCTCCATGGATTGTGTTAACCACGGAAGTTACAGTTAACCATAAGGCCTCTTTCACACGGTGCGGACGCGGATGCGAGTGGGGACGCGGGCCCGCAAACTCATGCCTTTTCACACGAGCCCATATCTGCGTATGTTTCACCCACATCTTTGAAGAGTGTGATTATTATTTTCACCCAGTGAATGCAGTGTGTGGGTAAGCGTTGTTTAAAAGTATTTTGTTATTTTTTAAGTTTTACTTTATAATATAAGTGTAAAATTTAAGTAGGGATAAAAGAAGGTTACGGTTACTCTCTCTCCTTTATTTTAGAAGGAAACGAAGAGATAGGCGTTTGTTGAACCATCCTATTAATCACGGCCGGCCCAAGGCGTGTGCGATCGCACACATGTGATTTTGAGAGAGGCGCCGAAATGAGAAGTAAAAATGTAAACTAATCAAAAAAAAATTCCGCTACTAAAGCTAGGAAGGTTCACTGCAAAGTTAATCAATTGTCTATAATTTTTTTTTTCTAGATTATTTTTTTCCATGTATACTAAATCAAAACTTTTGTTGAGGTTAAAAAAAATGTATCTTTTTTTTTCTATCTGACAAAACTATAAACTGAATAAAAGAATTTAGGAGCTTGCTCTTTACACAAGTACAGTACACTACGCCAATTGAAGTTTGAAAAAGTCCGGTAAAAGAATTAGTAATAGAAGAAGTCATTATAAAAAAATAAAAATAATGAAAAGTTACTAAATACTTTACTATTTATTACTACTTATTAAAGTTAGTTTTTAATCCCTTTAAAATGACAACTTCAGGTGTTTATTTCCAGCAAATTTTAGTTATAGAATACACATACCATTTTCGGAAGATTTTCTATACCCATTTTCATTGTAAGGGGCGCCAAAACTCATTCTTGCGCATAGAGCATTTTGCTCTTTGGCCGGCATTGTAGTTGAACAAACTGCTAAGATATTGCCAGTACTGATTAGCAGTATTAAACTTTTACTTTCTGATGTGGGATTCTCTTCCTGTTTCCAAAATATCAAAAAGTGGTTTGAGACTGAAAGTGGAATTATGACCTTTTTACTCTAAGCCGATGTTGTGTTTTAGAAAAAAGTTCCAATACTAGTATGCATGGAAAAAATTGTAATTAACTTTTGAATTGTATTCACACTTAACAAGTGTTATAAAACTAACATATCAGCGTAAAATTATTCATTTGAGGATTGATTAATTAAAAATTAACTAAAGTATAATCCTGCACCAATCATAATTCAATTTGCAATTTATTTAACATTTTAAGTTTAACGACAAACGATACACAGTGATTTGATACAAGGAACCGACTAGAATTAAAAATTTATTTGAAATATTTTTTTTTATATAATTTTGTTTTGAAAATATTTAAAATTACCAACTTTTTATAAAAACGTTAGGATTCAAAATTAAGTTAAAATTGAATTATTGCATAAATGTGTTAGATCCCAGTAGGTTTTTTGTCCCGCATTATATAATTCAATTGCAAATAAAAATTTAATTAGTTAATTCAGACTGAAGTTATCGATGGAAATTGAGGAGATATACTGACTTCTGAGGGCCCACACGAAGGTTTAAAAGTTGTGGACTGCTCTCCACACCGTGTGAAAAGCTCCATTCAAAATTCATTGGTGAAACTTTTTGCGGGCCAGCACTCGCATCCGCGTCTGCACTGTGGGAAAGAGGCCTAATAGTTACTGAAAGTTATGTATGAATGATGTTATGGGCCTAACTATTTATAGATTTATAAGCTATTTTATAGAATGGTTTTACTGGTTTTTGATTTAAGAATGAAGTTAAATTTTAATCTTTGATAAAAAAAATTTGCTACTTAATCAATGTATACATAATTCTATAACCAAATTTTTAGACAGCAGTAGACAGCAGATGAACTCACTGTAGACCTTAGTTCAAACTTTCCTCAAATTAAGTTATTTTCAGGCATGGGCCCTATTGCAAGAAGCCATGGCGTCTTTAAAGATGAAAAATGTAAAGTTGAAATTTAACGTTGTAAAAAGTAAAGGTCCATTTTAGAGCAGGCCATGGCACCGTACTCCCCCATCCCGTGCCTGTTTACTATAGTAAGGCCTAGGCTTACCTAAAATTATTGTTTTAATTTATACATTACAGTTTGAAATGGCTTCAAGAAGAAAGATCTTTATTCATCTTCAGCTGCTACCAAAAGTACAAACAAAAATAAGAAAAAACCTAGTAAAATATCAGATGCTCATAAAGAAAAGATACGACAGATGAAAAGAGAATCTGAATAAAAAAGGAGGGATAGAATTAAAGAAGATCCTTCATTATATGAAGAATATAACCGTGATGTATGCTTTTCAGCCAACAATATAAGGCAGACAAATAAAGGCCTAAAAAAGCACTTACACAGAAAATACTTTTGTTCTTGTGGAATTTTGTACAACAAAAAATACCATAAAACATTATGTTGGCGTTATTCAATTTTCTGTTGGACAAGACTGCACCATTACGTTTTTAAGGAAATCAATCTGGACGAGATATATTTGTTCCCACTAAAATATGTTTTTACTGTTGATATAAGAGATATTCTTTTAAAATTGCTGCAACCAATACTGAACAAAAGAGGTCATTATAGGTTTTCTGAAAATACAAAGCCGACCAAACGGTATAGTGGTTAGCGTGCTAGCTTCTAAACCGCGAGGTTGCGGGCTCGAGTCCCGTGTTAGGCATGGGCGTTTGTAAATGTATGTTGGCTTGTCTAATGACGAATGTTTCGGAGCATTATAGCCCTCGTGTTGCTGACGGCGCCAGATAATCTGAAAACAACCAACCAATCTGAAAATACAAAATTATTTGAGCTAAACTTACTATATTATCCTTTAAAGTGTCACTTGTAACCTCCATGGCTGCCGTGTTTAGCAAAATTAGAAAACTGTTGGGGTTTTTTTAGAAAAAATATTTTTCCTTTACCTTTTTTTAAAGTAGTAAATGGTTTTGTTAATAAAATTTTAAGAGTAAAATTTCAATTTTGTTATCTGTTTTTTATTTTTATACTTTTTATCTACTCAAATTCCCTTTAATTTCAGAATCCTTAGGAATTCTCTATGTGTTTAAATTACGACTTTCTCTATTCTATAGTGCTGCCATCTATAGTACATAATACTTGCATAACTTTACAAAAAATTTCGACTGTTTTTGATGTTTTTAACTTCGATTTTCAAACAAATAACACTATGAGTATTTGTAAATAAAATATTCGTCAGAAGCGGAATTCTTAGACCTTTTAATTAGAGCATCATTTATCAATTTTGGATTTGTATACAGGGAGAAAAACCATGGGTGCCCCCCCCCCCCCAGGAGGGTGCAAGGAGGTGCATTTGCAACCCCCCCCCCCCCCTAGCTCTTGAAAATTAAAAAAAAAAAAAATAATGAGAGAAAAGGTGTAAATTCCCAGATAAAAAGAAAAACACATATGCAGTTTCGGTTTTGATGTTACAAAAAGCATTTGTTTTTCTATTATTTTAGTCCTTTGTTTCTTTTCTATGTCGATTTTTATAAATACTGGCGCCTATTGTCTAGGATTATTGGAGACTGGGTAGAAGTATTTATTTATTGTATAATCATTTCCTGTGTAGTTCTCAAAATTTTAGGAAAAATGTTTTGCTTTTTAGTCATCAGATATACTATTTTGAAATCCATTTTTAGAATTCAATTAAACATATCCAATATACTGCCTTTGTATTTCATTTCGAATTTTTTTTCTTTTTTTTAATTATTTCCAAATCTTGGAAGAAATATAATTTCTGTATTTTTGCATCTTCGTGTTCCTCTGTTCTAAACACTATTCCTTGAATGCCGTGAGATCTAGTTAGATGATAAAAAATCATTAAAAATATATTTTTTTAAAAATATTTTTACTATTTTTTTTTCTTCTTTTTAACAGGGTTGCGGTTTCAAAATTATATACCATGAATTTTTTTAAACTATTCTTAAAGAGTATAATTTAAAATGCATAACTATTAATTAAAATATCTAAATAATTAATGATTTTGATAAAAATCTAGTCCTGCACCCCCCCCCCCCCTGCAAATATTTTTGCGGGCGCCCATGAGAAAAACTATCGTCACTGTCACTAAAAATACCAGTCAGAAATAATATATGAAATAATTAAAGATTTCGCAGTTTTCTCCAATAGATATTTTTGCTTAAACAATAAATAAAAAACATATTAAAAAAAAAATCTTCAAATGTGTGTAGTAAAAAAACTATAATTTTATTTTTCCTTAAATTTATTTATTAGCTTCTATTATTGTCGAAGATCGATTATTTGAAGCAATATTTCATTTGTCCTTTTGTTTGGATCTACGGGGAGGCAGTAACCAAAGAGGATGGGGGAAGCGAAATATTTTCCATAACTTATTATAGAGAATATATATAAATTATATCACTCCCAATATTTATTTTTTGATACCACCTCCCACCCTTCCCCATCTTACTTCTGAATCTGAAGCGATCGTACCCCTAAAATTACTAAAATTATCTCTCCCGAAGCAAACCCCACCCCTAAAATTACGTCACGTTGCTGCCACCCATACAAAATAATTTAATTAATTTTTTATTTTTTTTAATTAAAAAAATTATATTTATGTAGTTTTGAAATTAACTCAGATAGTATTAAGTTCAACTTATTACTGATTAACTTTATTGGCCAAAAGTGATCTCGAATGCCTGAAGATAAATTTTTTTTAAACTTAAAATTAAAAAAACGTGCCGAATGAATTTTCTTAACCCATTGATTTAAGACAGTTAATTACATACATTAAGCGCAGTTTGGCCCTCGTGTTGACTTTGCGCAAAATAAATGTATAAAGTCAACCAATTACATACATTAAACTATTCGAGCATATAATTTCAAACTCAATAAAAATGATGGAAATTGTCTGGTTGTTTTTCCCAACTATTCCATTTTTGTGTTGAGGGAGCGTAAATAAAGTCTGCAATAAAGTCTGAAAAGTAGAACGGAGTCTGTCCGACGTAATGGGCGAAAGTTCAATTTATAAAAATAAAAAAATAAGTAAATAAAAAAAAAAGTAAATAAGTAAATAAAAATACTAAATAAGTAAATAAAAATACTAAATAAGTAAATAAAAATACTAAATAAGTAAATAAAAATACTAAATAAGTAAATAAAAATACTAAATAAGTAAATAAAAATACTAAATAAGTAAAATATAAAAAATGATCAAGAAATAAATCATTTTGGCTTTAAAAAAATGTTTTATTTTTCTTTTCTCATTGTGTTGGATATCCAATGAAAAATACTAATACCTTGAGTATGGGATTATATTAGATCGTGTTAATTTGCTTGACAAAAAATGCTTAAATAAAATATGAAATTGCTTAAAAACAAACCCTTTCCTGATTTTAGAGCAAAGCCTGTGTTTTTGATTCAAAGACGGATATATAGTATCTAAAATATATTAATTATTAAATAATTAAAATTATTTATTAACCGAAATTATTATTAACAATTATTATTAAAGTTTGATTATGATATTTTTTGAAAATTTGGGCCGGCATAATACTAAAATCACCGTACTGATTTTATGTCCCGGTACTCCCTGGACTTGACACTAAGGAATTTGTAGATAATAGCAGGCTCCTAATGTAAACTTTAGAAGAAAAAAATTTAAAAATGTATTCCATTATGAATAACCACGGAATAACTTACCTGAAGTGCTATTTAGAAAACTTTTCTTTGACCCCTATACGCTATTCAATTCACTTTCAAAACATTTTCGATAAATTGAGATTCAAAACCACCACTCAGCCAATTTTATATTCAGGTCAGAATCTCATAAATGCATCAACGTATAAAACACATCTTTTCCATGGCAATATCTGTGTTATATCACGGCCATCCTATCTTTTAGTAAACTATTTGTATTGCAGATTGCATAATAAATATTTTGGGCGAGATTTTATAAAGAATTTTGGTAGTCGAATAAATATCATAAGGAAAATATATAATAACTTTTAAAAACATTTAATTTTAGTGTAAAACGAATATGTAACTTTGCTTATAAACAACTCTATGTTCTACTATCACTGTCCCCAGTGGCGCAACTGGTTAGCGCGCGGTACTTATACAGCAGTGCCTGCGAGATATGCCGAGGTTGTGAGTTCGATCCTCACCTGGGGAAGTTATTTTTCTTTCCGAAGTACACGAATTTTCAATCTTGTTTAAATTTGATTTATTATTTTGTTCATGAGGACAAAATATGTTGAACCCAATATAAAAAATATTTTTTTTTAAATATTTAACATCATTAAAAATTAAATTAACTACAATATAAGAAATTATTAATTTAAAACTATATTTATAATTAAATCATTATTTACTTAATTAAAAATTACGTTTTACTTTATTTACTGAAATTAGGAAAATTTTTAAGCTCATTATACTACAGCAAATAAAGTCAGAAAAGAATATGGAAATGGGGCAATTTGTAACATTTTTTTTTCAATTTACCAAATGTTTTAGGTGTGATTAAATTAAATTTATTATTTTGTTCATGAGGACAAAATATGTTGAACCCAATATAATTTTTTTTTTTTTTAAATATTTAACATCATTAAAAATTAAATTAATTACAATATAAGCAATTAATAATTTAAAACTATATTTATAATTAAATAATTATTTACTTAACTAAAAATTACGTTTCACTTTATTTACTGTAATTAGGATAGTTTTTAAACTCATTATACTACAGCAAATAAAGCCAGAAAAGAATATGGGAATGGGGCATTTTGTAACATTTTTTTTCCAATTTACAAATATTTTAGGTGTGATTAAATTAAATTTATTTTTCTAAAACTGCTTTTAGGGAATTGATACGAATTGTAAATTCGAACAATTAAAAATATAATTTAGTCCTATAATAAAGTTAATACAAAATTAGAAAGCATTTAAAAGGCACCCAAAATTTGCGATTATACAATAGGCAACATAGCCAGCGGTACTCTCTAAGTGAGCAGTACAGATCCCAGTCAGTAATTCCATTTATATATAAAATATATTAAATTATAAGTAATAATAAGACTCATCTATAAAAAGTTTTACTGTAAAGCATTAGTTTTGTTTAGAAATAATTCTCTAAACATTACTGATTTGTTCATATTTGAGAAGATTCTTTTAATTAAAATTTCAATCTAATACTAAATTCTTCATCTGAAGAGGGGAAAGCCAGGCCAGGGACGAAATCTCTATCAGCCAGGAGTATAGCCAGTGATTTTTTTATTATTGTTATCATTTTTTTTTGGGGGGGGGAGGATGGAATATGAAATTATAAGTCTTCAAATCATAATAATACCATTTAAAACAGCAATTGAAAACAAGGAAACAAAATTCCTTTACTTTTTGAATTATAAAAGAAAACAGAAAAATATCTAGATGGAATATATCCCTAAATCCCTCTAGCTACGCACCTGTCATTAGCAGCTCTTTAAAATAATATCGACTTTATTGTAAAATAATTTGGATTTGAAAATTAGTATGAACAAGTGACATTAGATGGCGCCACCTACGATACTTTACACAAGGATGATATAGAAATAAAGAATTTCTTTTTGGAAAAACTAATATCATTTTTACTTTCATTCAACAGCAATTGAATTGGCATTATTTTGGACAATTAACGGATAACAATTTACGTTCAACTATAAATACAGGGTGTCTATAAAATGTTGGACACATTTTGATATAAAATAATTCATAACAGGAGCGTAGCCAGAATTTTTTTCGGGAAGGAATATAAAATTATAAATCAACAAATTTTAATAATATATATATATATATTTTATTAATGCCGAATATATACAAGTAATTTTTTCTACATATGTTTATAAATTTGAAAACATTTTAAATAAATTTACCATTTAAAAAAAAAAAAAAAATCTTTGATTTTTTTTTTTTTTTTTTTTTTTTCATTTTGATAGCAAACTGAATTTTTTTTTGGGGGGGGGGATATATCCCCATATCCCACCCCCTGGCTACGCGCCTGATTCATAAAATAATGAAGATAAATTTAAATTGACAAACCAAAAAAAATTACCAAATGGAAATATATGGATTATTCTATCTATAAATGCCATAAGTTTGTTTATATTGTTGCGTGGACGGGTTCGAAAGATTTGAAGCCAAAGCAGATCAAAACTTGCAGAAATTTATTCCAATATAACTCTTCACAGATTCTCTTTCAACTCCAGAACTTCTCGTTCTAGTAGACTCAATACAGCTCTTTTCACAACAATAGAGCAAACAGCAGTTAAAAACTTGACAACACAACTGCTAAATCACCGCTAAAGACAATGCAATACAGTTCGCTTTAGAACTACTCGGAATGTTCACTGAGACTCAGTAATTCCAGTCAACTAACTGACTAACCTCAGTCAACTACTGACTCAACTAACTCAGTGACTCAAAATCACGGACTCAACTCACGGCCGGCCTTATATAGGAGTCAAACCTTCTTGAAATTTCTAGAGGTAGATATTTGTAGAGCTTTCCAGATCTTAGTCGAAAAGTCCTCAAATGGTCGCCAATTATGGCGACATTTGGCAATTTCTCGATAAATTTGGCTACAAAATTAGTTGCCAAAACCGTCGCCAACTTAGCTCTATCTCGCCAATTTCGCGAGATTGCCATTACTATAATGTTAAATGCCCTGCTCCTTGTAAAACTCGCTTCGCAGCTTTACCTCTGTAAAACTCGTTATCAAGCATTAAGACACACATTGCGGGGAAGCAAACTAACGACGAACTATTGCCCTGCCTTATGCGAAATGTACATAAATTTTACTATTTACAAAATTAACACTACGAAATATTTACAAATATACAAAAATTCGTAACAATATCTTCATTATTTTATGAATTGTTCAACATCAAATTGTGTACAACATTTTATATATACCCTGTATAATTGTGACGTAACTGTATTATGTTTTTAAATCCTAAAAAAATGTAAAGTCTATATAGTTGCAAGAAGGATTATTTGCAGAAGTATGTATCCTAGAACAGAGTCCTGGAACCTATACATATAAGGGGCAGCTAGGTGGCCCACGGCTAAAGCTTTTATTCAAAAGTTGATTTTTCAAAAAATTGATTTGGGTTTTCTATTAAAATATCTGCATTCATTTTCTGTTAACTTAATAATTTTAAAATTTGTATAATATGGTATTAGCTTTTTTTGTGTGAGTACACAAGGAAAGCACAAGGGCATTTCCATAGCCCTCTTTAGAGGAGATCAACTCAAGAGCAAAAGAAGGGCAATCTTTTGCATTTTCTATTTTACAAAAATTCGAATATTCAGCTCAGAATATTCTTTCCTAAAACAATATCTATCTTCTGAAATCCAAGAAGCTATTACTGCCATGGCATCTCAATAATCCATCTGGAAACTAAAACTTTTGAACTGGTTTTCACCTTTTTGAAGCTCAACTTCTGACCGAGATAAAGTTAGTATTTAAAGAAAGAAAGAAAGAGTTGTTTACTGTTTTAGTAGGTGAAATTTTTGAACTGCAATACCTGATTTGGGATATCAATTTTGTAAAATTTAAATCAGGGGTGTAGCGGAGCGGGAAAGCGCGGGAACGGCGATCCTCTACCTTTTTTGAAGGCGGAACGGCGTTTCTCATGTTTTTTTTTTTTGTTTTTTTTTAATTTGTATTTTTTTTTTCTCTTTACGTGATATTAATCACGAAGCCAAGTAAGCAAACGAAAAAGTCATTTCGTGAGAAATTTGTTTTCGTCTGCGAACCAGAACTTCAGAGCAGAGCAGACAAGTTCTAGTTTTTGTAAAACACTTGAAAGAGGAGCGGCAACCCACACATAGTCATAAATTGGTTAGAGTTCCCGTTAAAATTATTTATATATATATATAATCAACGATTTAATCAATTATTTGTAAATCTCTCACCGCACCTAAGAGAAATGAATTCGTTCAAGAGGGGGGGAAAAAAATGACAATAAAAGATTATTATTTTTTTTTTGACAATCCAAAAAAGTTAAGCAAACCTGCGATTCTGACGGAATATACTGGTCGGCGCTAAAAATACAGATAGGTAAGAGCAGAATGTTAATATTTTGTATTAGCTTTTAAGGTGTTTTGAGATTGCAGAATTATGCATACATATTTTGTCAGATATTGGGAATCAAACTGATAACTTGTTTGAACATGAAAAAATATGTTCAAAACAGTATTGATTTTTAAATCCATTATATTAACTTCGCTTTTGTATGTCTGTTTGTTAGCGAATTTGAATATGTTTAGCTCAAGAAAATAAAATTTTGCTTGAAAGTACAGTTAAAAGACTGGCTTCAAGCTCTACGCTACGTTGTTTTGACAGAACTGAACAGTCGTTGAGGAACCAAGGCTTGCCTAAGAGTAGAGGACTACTATAAAAAAGTAATGCGTAGCAAAAATCAGTAATTTTAATAACATGTATTTTATTAAATTCTTATGAAATTTATTTTATTACAATTTTTATATTTAAAAAAAAAAAAAAAAAAAAAAAAATTGTATCCTAAGAGTTCCTTCATAAAACCTGATTTAAAATAATTTTATTTAGTGTAGAAAACGCTACGATTTTAATAATTTTACCCATACCATATAAGAGGGTTTTCTAGACCCTATTTTCATTGCAATGGGCGCCAAAACTCATTTTTGCGCACATAGCATTTTACTCTTAGGCCGGTCCTGTATATTTGATTTTCCTTAATAGAAAACTGCGATTTGTTTTGTAAATGGGTATAATACATCGAAAGGGGGCTTCTTACTGTTATTTCAGAGTTTATTCCAAAAATGTAGCATCAGTTCCTAAAAAAAATTCCTTTCCCTACGAGTTTAAGAGAGAGTGAGAGAAAAAAAAAAAAAAAAGGAAAAAAAAAAAAATCAAAACTAAGTACAGTGGTGGCGTTAAAGGGCGGAAATTTCTCCCGATCCTTTTTAAAATCGAGTGATTATGATGGCAATATCATATATATTTTGCAGTTTGCTTTCTCCTCCGATTCATACCAACTTTTGACTTTTATTGTCACCTAATCGTCACCACTGTCGAAATGAATAAATTGAACTGGATAAGATTAAGAAAAACAGGAATGTCCCAAGCAAATCTATTCGTCTGGCAATTAATGAGTCTACATTGAAAAATCCCGCTTAAAATTAGAGATGATTGAGATGGTACACAAATTAGTATTTTATCAAGTAATTTTAAATCGACTGATGGATTTTAGTTTTCTAATTATTTTATTAATGGGGCAAATTTGGAAAATGAATGGAAGGGTCTATCACAAGCAAGAGGAATTTCGCTACATTTTCTTTTTTGAGAAGGAGAAAAGCCATAAAACTCTCAATCGACATCTGCAACAATCGCAATCTTTTTAATGCATTTTCAAAACAGATTTCGAGGAACTACAGAATCTGGGAATTTATCCGAACCTATTGCACCTAAGGCATTTCTGAAATTTTGGAAAATTATTGTAAAAAATCTGTTTAAAAATGTGTGTCAATAATATGTTTAAAAATGTCCATTTATAAAGTGTTAAACAATCTTTTAAAATGGGTTGTGCTAAGCAGAAAATCGTTTAAAAATCCATAAAACTTAATAGTTTTAAAAATTTATTTGAATAAAAGAATAAGTCGAAACACACAATTTTTTTTTTTTTTTTTTTTTTTTTTTTTTAATTTTTGAGGTGCTCATTAGCTGTTTTGAGATTATTAAAATAATATTAATAAAACTATTTAAAGTTGTCACTTTTACTCTCCTCTCTCACACCTTTCTATTTTACACTACACCACTGATTTAAATGTGAATCGTTTTATAAAAGCCAGTTCGTCAAATTATCTCGAAAATGTTAATGTTTTGGTACCTTTAAAGGAAAAATGGCGAATATTGAAAACAATAGTTTTATTTCTGTCAGTTAAAAATAAAAATAAATCGGGAATCAGTTTTACGATTTGAATTAAGTTCGGAGCTCAAATAGACGATAAATACTCGAAAGTGATTTTAAAAAAAAAGTGATTCAAGTAAAACTTACTGAAGTTGATTTTAATAATGTGGTAGTACATGCGTGATTGACAGTGAATTTTCTTAACCCGTTAATAAACATTTGAAGTAATCAACATCTTTTCTAAAATTTATACTCAGAATATAGAGCAAAATTTCTAAAAAAGTTTATATCTGCCAAATTAATTACGTAAAAAAGAAATTATATAATCGGGGTAAAACATACATAGGCTAAAATACGCCACGTGGACAATGTCATCGCACCACTTTGTCATTGAAGGGTTGTGGTTAGAAGCGTTGGAAAAAGTTGAATAACTTGTCGGGGATAGATATATGAAATGGATAAAGTAATAAATAAAAATTGGAGTTTGTATTTACAGAAAATAAAAAATACATCCAAATATTTATACTTAGTTAAAAATTTGCATTCAGTAAAAGTTCTCCCTCAATCTTTAAAAGTATACTGTTTATACATGTGCAGTGAAAAAATACTGCCTCTGAAATACCGACAAATACCGACAAAATGACTTTTTTTTTAAAAAAAAAAGTAATCCTTTACTCTTTCTTTTCATTCATCGTCAAGGGAAAAAATTTAATTATATTCGCACTGAAGAAAACGTTAAAATGAATATTACAACTTTTTTGTTGCCTAAAAAAACGAGCGTTGTTAATAGTGGGTAGGCGCGAAGTTTTTTTTTAAAGTCTGTGATGTAGAAAAACGGTGTTATTTACACAAAACATATTTAGCTGACCGTCTGAGGTTTCTCTTTTAATTTTTATTTCTTATGCTCCTTCTCCAATTTGGCGAAAAATAAGAACTTCATTAAGGACACACATCAGAACATAAGAAGAAAGAATGGAAAATGAAAAAATAAAATAAAAATGAGCTTACTCATAATTTTTTTTTTTTTTTGTTCTATCTCCGACGCCATTGCGAGTGCACTGAAAAAGAAGAGGGGAAAAAATATCGTTTGAAAAACGTGGGCTTTCAACTCGGTAATATGTTTTTTCTTCTATTTTTTCCATTCTTGCTGTAAAAGTTACTGCAATTTATTTTGAATATTTATTGTTCTCTTGAAAGCAAAGGCGTTTCCAGAATTTTGTTTGGAATTTTGGATATCGAATTCAAAAGTTTTTTTTTTTTACTTTGTGTACAAAAAAATAAATGAATTAAAAACTGACGAAAAAATAACTAGTTTTAGAATAGTGTCGGCTGTGGCAACTAAAAGATGACACTTTTCTAACTTTGATTTATCTTCATCATTTGGTTAGCTTGTTCTGATTATTAAAGTTACTTCATAACTATTTTTTCAATGAAACTTATTTTTTGCCTATACTTTGTTAAATAAACGTTCTTCATCTATCTTTTATTTGAAAGTTCATGTTTGTCATATGATATATTAAATAGCTATTTTTATGTATAATATAATTGTATTTAAGAAAACTGTTATAACTTAATAAAATAAAGTTTTGAGCTTGCACACATTACTTACGTATTTTGTTTTGCGTTGTATTTCGTCATAACACAGGACAACAACAAAACAAAAACAAAAATTAATTTTTTTTGGTGCCTAACTGATTTAATCTCTTCTTGGGATGTTGAATTTAAATATGAAATCAGTTTTTCCCTATCAGCTCTACTTTTTTTTATATCAAAGTTTTTTTGATGTGCAGTTCTACATGAAATGTGAAATTTTAACTCCATTTTGTGAAGTTCTAAATCCCACTTGCAAGGGTTGGCTATTATTTCTGTGTAGTAAATATTACTGGAATCAATCGAAACAACCGTAGCAAGTAGACTTATCTTCATTTAGTTTCTGCAAGACGTCCAGTTCCTCACTTAGAGGAAGTGCAGATTCCAACGTTTCACCAGCTACCAAAGCTCTATGAGAACGAGTATTGTCTCTCTGATCACTCTTCTGATATTAATGAAAGTGATTATGAGGGTATAACATCAATTCCTCAATGTTTTCAACCAGGATTAATTAAATGACCTCACCAGATATCTCAATCTTTCATAAGAATCTTCTGAATTACTGGCTTCCAAGTTGAGAGAAAAAAAAGTTACTGGAAAAAGGAACCAAAATGACTTTTCTTCGTAAAAAAGAAAAGGTCTGCTATTCTTCTTCTCTCAAGAAGACAATCTTTTATTTTATCGAGAAATCAGAGGACTCCTGGAAAATATGAGCCTTCCTTCTACTCAATGGGAACAAATGTGGTTCAATACTAATTGCTCACACAACGAAAATGAAAGAAGATAACACCATAGCTTTGGTATTGGAGAAGATAAAGATTATGAGCATCAATGAGTGATTTGTGTGGATTTAAAAGTGGTAAACTTTTTCCTTGGACAGCAAAGTGGCTACACAAAATATCCTTGCTTCCTGTGCCTCTGGGATAGCAGAGACAAAACACACTACTGGGTGAAAAAAGAATGGCCAAAGAGAGAATACATGCACGTTGGGGAAAAGAATGTCATAAATGTTATCCCCAGTGTGATGTAGAGGGCGCTGCTAATGTAATCCCCTAGCGGCGACTTCGTCGCCAGAGAGAGAGTATGATCGAAGGAGTGGAGGTGAACGGACGTGGAAGTCGCCTCTCCTAGTTTGGGTTTAAGAACCTATTTCTATCTAATGCACGAATAAACCTGCTGTCCATTTAATTGGCCTCTTTCACTTTTACCCCTTCATCATACAACATGGGGGCTCGCCGTGCTTTTTACCCGCGACCATACAACATGTCTCGCCGTGCTTTTTACCCGCGATCATACAACCGTGCTTTTTACCCGCGAGAATGCGATGAAAAAAATATTTAAAAAACTGCACTTCCACGCATCCAGAGGTCAAACCAAAATCCTCTTCACGAAAAAAAAAACTTTTACTTCCACGCATACAGAGGTCAAACCAAAATCCTCTTCACGAAAAAAAAAACTTTACTTCTACGCATCCAGAGGTCAAACCAAAATCCTCTTCACGAATTACCGCAGCAGTCAGCGACCACCAGTGGAATCTACAAATAAAAGGAAAACTCATCAACCAGCGTCGTCATTATACAACTGCATAACACTCGCTTCGCCGAACAAGTCCCACTTCAGCCGTCAAGCAGAAGTTCAACGAAGCTAGCATCGTTATTCCACATAGCCAGCAAGAATCCAGAATCCTGAGCCAAATCGAACCTACAACTACAACACTGTCGCTTCGCCGAACAAGTCCCACTTCAGCCGTCAAGCAGAAGTTCAACGAAGCTAACATCGTTATTCCACATAGCCAGCAAGAATACAGAATCCTGAGCCAACTCGAACCTGCAACCACAACACTGTCGCTTCGCCGAAGAAGTCCCACTTCAGCCGTCAAGCAGAAGTTCTACGAAGTCAGCAAAGTTATTCCACATCGACCAACTTCAGCCGTCAAGCAGAAGTTCTACGACGTCAGCAAAGTTATTCCACATCGACCAACTACTACGAACCAGAAACCAGAAGCAACGAGTACTCTTCGAAAGAGCAACAACATAAAAGGGATACAGCTCCAAAAGCGAAGTAAAATCAAGAAACGCAGGTAGGATCCATCTTATTATTAATTATGTTTAAAAATACCAAAAAGCAAGATCTCGTATTTGTCGCCGCTGAGTTAGATATCGTTGTACCGGATGGTGCCACAATTCTAAAATTAAAAGACTTAATCGAAAAAAGTGAAGCTTTCGTTAAAGATCCAGATTTCGTTCAAGATTTAATAACAACAGTTGTAGCTGATAGAAAAACCCAAGAGGAGGATAGAAAAGCCCAAGAGGCTGATAGAAAAACACAAGAGGCTAATGAAAAGCAAAACGAAATCGAAAAAATTAAGCTTGAAAAACAAAAAGAAATCGAAAAAATTAAGAATGAAATCGAAAAAATTAAGTTTGAAAATCAAAAAGAAATCGAAAATATTAAGCTTGAAAAACAAAAAGAAATCGAAGAAGTTAAACTCGCACAGATAGAACGACAACTCGAGCTCACAGCTCTTAAAAATACTACTGCATTAAACCAAACTAGTACTGGAAGTACCACAGCAACCGAAGCAAGTCCAAATATCGAAAGTCTTCTTCGCAGTGTTCGAACGCTAAGCATGCCAGTCCCGTCGAGACCAGAAAACTACAATTTATTCTTTCAGTCTCTGGAACGTGCGTTTACGACAAAAAATGTCCCAGATGATGCAAAATCGGAAATTTTGATTAGCATACTGGGCGAACAGGCTAGTTACATTTTACTAAATATTTCGGAGAACGACCTAAAAAATTACGAACAAGTCAAAAGTGTTGTCCTGCGCCAATTTCAACCCACGCCACAAGAATGTCTTCTTAATTTTCGAAGGAGCCAACGCATGCCGAACGAGTCGCATACGCAATTTGGGTCAAGGCTATCACAATCATTCGCATATTACTGTAAGGTACGCAACGCCACTGACTACGAAACACTATGTAAATTAATGGTGTCGGATAAACTTTTCAGCACACTTGACCGCCAAACACACGCACACATCGCCGTTCGCCAAGGGGAAGACTGGCTAGAACCTAAAGAACTTGCAAAAGAGTGTGATATTTACTTTACGTCAAAACGTAAATCTCTAAGCGAAACAAATCATCAGCAACAAACATACAACAGCGGGCAGAATTTCCAAAACAAAAATACGCAAAACCAATACAGAGGGTCATTTAACAGACCGCCAAGGGGTTCTTACAATCACCGTAACAACAACGATAATTTTAGGCCAAATGCACCAAATAATCACGTCTGCGAAATAGAAACCGGAAGAAATTACAACCGCGATAAATATTTCAATAAGCTACAGTACGAAGATGTTCTTATCGATGATAAAAAAATAAAAACTTTGATCGATGGAGGTACTAATATAACTTGTGTAAAAACCAGTGTATTACCACCCTCAACAGTCTATGACGGATCAATAACCCTCACAGGAGCTTTCGGTTCCACACAAAAAGCGAAGTTGACAAAAATAAATCTAGCTCATCCTAAGAACAAAAATCCAATTCTAGTTACGGCAGCAGCTTGTGATGACTTATGTTCGAATTTAATAATTCCACCTAACGTATACGAAAGCATAAAAAAACAAGACACACTTCCGATTGTAAACGAATTCGAAACCCGCGCGAAAAAAAAAATGCTATGTTGCTTCAAAAAAGAATTCGGAATATATCACTTTTCCTGCTGACAAAAATAACGAAATTTTAAATACTTCGCAAATCCTTCCGATTCCGGAAACTCAAAAAGAAGGCACGTGTCAAGGTCATACAAAGGATAACCCAACGGAAAACACGGGCTCTTCGTTGATGGAGGCGGGGCTTAATGTTCCCAGGAGAATAGACGAGCGGTCATTGGAAGATCCTGATGAAGTAGGCGAAGTTTGTGTTAGAACAGAAGACGCAGGAAAAGGCTCAAAACCAGAAGCTCCTGGTCCAGAATGTAAACAAACAGCACACGTTGACTGTTTACCTTTTCTGTTTACGATTGGGGATAGCGTGAGTTTAAACGAAGCGGATTTCTTGCACATTAACGACGATAACTTGCGGGATACTGTTACGAATATGGTAAAATTTTATAAACCAAATAAGATAAAAAGTACAAATTTTCAAATGAAGATTTTTTTTATCGGATGAAACGCCAATCTTTCAGCGGGCACGCCGTTTATCAATCACCGAGAAATTGGAAGTTAACAGGCAAATCAAACAACTATTGAACGACGGAATTATTTCAGAAAGCACTTCTGACTTTTGCTCACCAATAGTTTTGTGCAAAAAACAAGATGGCTCAACACGCATGTGTATTGATTACAGACGTTTGAATAAAGTGGTAATCAAAGAACGATTTCCAATTCCTATTATAGACGACGTCTTCGACAGGCTACAAGGGGCTACCGTGTACACAAATTTAGATCTCAAAAATTCGTTTTACCAAGTAGACGTTGATCCTGCAAGCCGCAAGTATACGAGCTTTATTACACCAGATAATCAGTATCAATTTAATAAAGTCCCGTTTGGACTTTGCAACTCGCCGTCTGCTTTTCAAAGATTCATACAGATTGTTTTTCGAGAACTTTTAGAAACTAATACACTGATCTTGTACTTAGACGATTTGATCATCCCATCAATCAATGAGTTAGAGGGTGTCGAAAAACTCAAGCAAGTCTTCAAAGTAGCTTCCGACTATGGACTTGAGTTTAACTTTAAAAAATGCAATTTTCTACAAAGAAAAATCAACTTTCTCGGGCACATTTTAGAAAAAGGTACAATTCGTCCCTCGACAGCCAAAACAAACGCTGTTTTAGGTTTTCCACAGCCCAAAACAACAAAAGATGTTCAATCATTCTTGGGTCTAAGTGGATTTTTTAGGAAGTTTATAAGGGATTATGCTGCCATTGCAAGACCCTTAAGTGATCTTTTACGGAACAATACTCCTTTTTATTTTGGTACAGACCAAAAACAAGCTTTTCTAACACTGAAACAGGCACTGTCAACAGAGCCTGTGCTACACCTATATAAACAAGGCTCGCCTTTACAGTTACATTGTGATGCATCCTCAAAAGGATTTGGTGCTATTCTTCTTCAAGCAGACTCGGATAACATCTTCCATCCTATACATTATATGAGCCATAAGACATCACCACAAGAAGAGAAATATTCATTGTACGAATTAGAAGTTCTTGCCATAGTTCAAGCACTAAAGAAATTCAGACACTACCTTGTAGGTACCAAGTTCAAAATTGTTACAGACTGCCAAGCCTTCCAAAAGACCATGTCAAGGAAAGAAGTTCCACCAAAAATTGCCAGATGGGCAATGTTGTTAGAGGACTTTGACTACGAGATAGTACACAGACCAGGCAAGCAGATGACACATGTTGATGCTCTCAGTCGTTACCCAGTCATGTCAATCCAAGTTGATGCAACAACCCAGAAAATCTGCGATACTCAGTCAAAGGACGAATTCACACAAAACATTAAAAATCTAATCGATCACTCTTCAACTACAGAATACAAATACAAGAACAACATTCTTTACAAACTGGTCAATGACCAAGAACTGTTAGTTATACCACAAGACATGCAAAAACAAATAGTCCAAATAGAACACAATAAAGGCCATTTCGGGATCAATAAAACTGAAGCATTGGTGAAACAACAATTCTGGTTCCCGCATATAAGAAAAACCGTCGAAAGCGTAATATCCAACTGCATTCCATGCATACTTTCTTCACGTAAAGTTGGAAAACAAGAAGGATTTCTACACCCAATCCCAAAAGGCGACGTCCCGTTGGACACTTACCATGTCGATTTTCTCGGCCCACTTCCAAGCACAAATAAAAATTACAAATACATCTTTACCGTGGTATGTGCCTTTAGCAAATTCATATGGATATACCCTGTTAAGTCAACGTCAACAAAAGATGCTTTGGATAAACTTCAACTCCAACAAATTACCTTCGGAAACCCTAAACGAATAATATCAGACCGCGGATCAGCCTTTACAGCAATAGAATTTAAGAAATACTGCGAAGATGAGGAAATTGAACATGTCACAATCACCACTGGTCAGCCTCGTGGAAATGGACAAGTAGAGAAGTTTCATGGAACACTTATCCCTGTCATCACAAAGTTATCCCTCGATGACCCCAATAAATGGTTTAAACATGTGCCAGCAGTCCAACGCGTAATCAACAGCACCGTTTCTTCAGCAACAAAGTACACACCTTTCGAGCTCTTAATAGGGATTAAAATGAAAAATAAGGAAGACCTTAACATCAAGAAAATCCTCGAAGAAGAACACATACATACCTTCGTCCAAAATAAACGACAAATGCGCGAACAAGCAAAAACCAATATACTACAGCTGCAAGAAAGAAGCAAGCACAACTATAATACTCGACGCAAGACAGCAAACAAGTACAAACTCCACGACAAAGTAGCCATCAAAAGAACGCAGTTTGGTACTGGTTTAAAACTGCGTCAAAAGTTTTTCGGCCCATACGAGGTGGTAAAGATTCGGCCAAATGACCGATATGATGTCCGTAAACTGGGGACAACTGAAGGACCACTTCTCACATCTACATCAGCTGATATGATGAAGTGCTGGGAAGATACTTAAGTTTCTTCAATTTTCTTTTACAAGAACTTTTTACAGAAGAGACTTTTTTTTCTTTTTATGAACTTTTGAATGAAGAGACTTTTTTTTCTTTTTATGAACTTTTGAAAGAAAGGAGATACTTTTTTTTCCATCATACAAACTTTTTAAAGAAGATACTTTTTTTTCTTTTTATGGACTTTTGAAAGAAGATTTTTTTTTTCTTTCTTTCACACAAACTTTTTAAAGAGAGACTTTTTTTTCCCTTTCTATAAACTTTTCATGGTGCAAGAACTTTTTCCACAGACTTTAAATTTTTAAGAACTACACATTGTGATCTTCAAGACATTAATGTTGTTTAAATTTTATTATTGTGCTGTATTTTTCAATATCTTTATTTACATGTTTAGTATATATCAATGAGTCGGCGGTCCTCCTCAATCAAGATGGCCGAGTGTTATCCCCAGTGTGATGTAGAGGGCGCTGCTAATGTAATCCCCTAGCGGCGACTTCGTCGCCAGAGAGAGAGTATGATCGAAGGAGTGGAGGTGAACGGACGTGGAAGTCGCCTCTCCTAGTTTGGGTTTAAGAACTTATTTCTATCTAATGCACGAATAAACCTGCTGTCCATTTAATTGGCCTCTTTCACTTTTACCCCTTCATCATACAACATAAATGACTCTTTAGTTGAACGAGAGAATATCATCTTTCTTTTACTACATATTAAGCTGGGCCTTATGAAGTAGTTTGTAAAGGCTCTTGATAAGAACGGATCATGCTTTGCATACATAGGGGAGACAATGTCCCCCTCTTAAACTATTCATACAGGACTTTATTTGCTTGTTTCTTTTGTCAGATGTCTATTCTGCCATGTTAAGTGCAGATTACTATCTGCAGTTTTTGTCTAAATTGAGTTAATGTTTCAGTTGAGTATTAAATGTAATTCAGTTGAGTAAAAATTAAAGCAGGAACATTTGACCCCCACAAATAAGACAAATTAAGGATCCTGTCTTCGTAAATTCTATGAATGAGAATGAGCGAAATGCTTTGACTTATAATTTCTTCCAGTTGCTTTTTGGGCAAACGCAAAGCTGAAAACTATGTTGAACTGGTAAACAAGATGCTTAAATCCCTTGAATGTAAAATGAGTATTAAGGTACACTATTTACACAGTCACAAAAACTTAGGAGTACTAAAAAATTTAGGAGACACCAGTGAGGAACAAGGAGAAAGATTTCACCATCATATTAAAATTATGGAGGACCGCTACCAAGAAAGATTGGATACGCACATGAGGGCAGAGCTGGAGTTCAAAAAAGGACTGTTTCAAAATACATTCAAGAATGTCGCTGAAAAGAAACTTCCTAAGTGTTAAGTGACTGTAGTTAGTTTCACAGATGGCTTTTTCCTCTATCTTTATACATAATAATGTATAATATAATAATAAAAATTCCGCGTTTAGTTTTTTTATCCATGGATTTAGCTTAAAATAGTGTAATGTATATTTCACTAAAATGCTATACCTTAGAAATTTGAGCTCCAAGGCAAAAACTAATGCCATATTTGAATTCAGGGCATCAAATTCTTATGAAATCATCTCCAAATACCCCGGCACCAAAAGCGCTGTTGGCCTGGGAATGGATTTAGTGAATGATGAAGCAATAAACAACCGAAATGCCAAAACAGTACAAGCGACAATACTACAGGTAAAATAGGATATAAATATTATAACCCATAAAAACAAAGTTTTTTATGATAGCATGCAAAAATTTAAACTTTTTAAAATAATTTTGAATCAAAAATCGTGGTGTAAGTAGCACTTTTTTGAGATGTGTGAGGAAAATTAACTTTCTCGCACTAGGATGAAAAGTGCTTTGTCACACGCTTCGTGCTCAAAAATTATATAATCTTTTAAAAAATATTTTTTTGCACGAGATTATAAAATATATTGTATGCAACACGTGGGAAAATACTTTTTCAAACTCGGTAAATTATTTAACTCATGCTATCGCACTCGTCAAATCAACTTTTTACCTCGTTTGAAAAAGTATTACTTTCCACACTAGTTGTATAAATAACTATTTAATTTATATACTTTATATGTATTGCTAATTTTTATGTGTAATTACAAATTCTTGAGCTTAGATCGAGTTTTCATGAAGTTTAACCACTAAGAACAAAAGACCCAAGTCTGGACTATTTACTAACTTCTTTTGTGCCCCCAGAACTTGATCGAATAGATTGTTGTCTACGAGTTCATTTGCCAAGATTCGGTTGGACTGGAAGACAGAAAGTGGGTTAATTAGTCCTCCGATGATTGTGCCTCATCAACCTTAATAGGGGAGAGTTTGAGTCAATTTAAATTGCCAAATTTAGCCTGTTTGAATTAAACTTGGTATCTGGATAACAGAACGTGAGTAAAGATGATAAGTCTGACGTAACTGCCTTGCGTAATATATGCCATAACAATAATAGAAACACATATCTTATATTTCTTTTAATTAAAACAATTTTTCCAACAAGAAAGAGTTTCCACAATGATCAATTATTTCACTTATGACGTTACTGCGCAATTAAAAGTTGAACTGTCTAGACTTCACTCCATTATGAATTTACTCATTAGCATTCAATTATCTTTTATTTTACTTGATTAAAAAAAATTTGGTAACAAGAAAGAGTTTCAACTATAATCAGTTAAATGGAACCTTTTAGTGAGAGTGACAGTCCTCAAAATTTGACGGAATGCATTATCATCGACATCGAATCTATCTGTGTGGTACTTCTCAGATTTGCCCGGCAGCGACATACGCAGGCGTAAAAAACATAGGTAAAAACGAATGTCTGTAACACAGAGTTCTCTTTCCTTGAGTCGGTCATCAACGACTGTTGATCCTCTGTTTCACTTGCAGGAAATGATAATGTAATACATATAAAAAAAACATATCACCGTTTTAGCATTTTTTATTTTTTTTCTGCCAATGTAATACTTATTGCCAAATAGGTCTTTTCTTTTTAATTTACGAAAATATCAAAACGAAAACTGTAAATTACACCAATCTATGGAAAGTTTTAATGCCATGGATTGCCATGGAAATTACTAGTATAAAGTGTAATTGAAAGTTGATGAATGGATGTTAGACATACACACTCCTAGTTTATTATTATTTTCATGACAAAAAATCTAGTGTCCACCATATGGAATTTATTTCTAACTGTAAAATAAAAAAATAAAAATTACTTTCATATTTCAATATTTTCAAATAATTCCACTCGTATAGAATTTAAATGGAAATAACAATTTACATATAGTATAGTGAGAGTCTCTATGGAACACTGCGCCTAACCTTTACGATGGGCTTGAGGTTTCGATGTTTATAAGTAGACGATACAAATATGTTATGGCAAACCTAGCAGTCAAACTCCATTCACGTGAAATCGATGGGGCCACCGAAATTGTTCACGTTAGCCGAATTTCATACTAAACGAATAAATTAACGTTAAGTTTTATGTACGGAGAACTGCTTTTACTTTGCCTTAAACGGGATTCCATGTTAAGCGTTTTCTCGTCAACGAGGTTTGACATGTATACCAAGAGTGCATCCATAGTAACTGTAACTCTCTGCAGATGAAGATATCGAATGAATATACGGTTACAAGTTATCTCACCAAGTTACAAGTTAAAAACTAACTCATTAGAAAGGTTTTGATGTAAACAGAGAAAGATTTCAGAGCCAAAATACATTCGCTTGGTAACTAGATCTGATGTTCGATAATGTTAACATGTGTAGAAGAAGATATATAGTGACAGTGATTGTCCCAATCCAGTACTGTTTACTCTTCTACAAACTATTTAAAGTTTTCAAACTTTTGAGATTTTGCAATTTTTTTACTGCACCTTCAAAGAAAGATATAGTCTTTATTGCGTATGTTATATTTTATTCACAAGGAAATTTAAAATGAAATATTGCTCTTCTACTTAGGAGAAAAATAATAACTTTGTTAAGGCAAAATAGCTTATATGAAACGTAGTTGTTTACTCGAACTTTAATATCCGGCTTGGTAAGGTTTCACCAAAAATTCGTCTTTTCGCAAAGTGTATAATTTTTTTTTTGAAGAAAATTGCTTTAGGCGGGATATGCTTTTAATAAATGTACTTTAACGAGCGAAAAGGATAATTATTTAAAACTAGAAGTTTGAGGTTTAATGGGTTGTGTCATATATGCAACTAATTATATTAAAAAAAAAAAAATAATAATAATAATTTGTTTGTTGATTTTTTTAGTTGGCAATTTGTTGGTTGATTTGTATCATATGTGCCATAAAGCTTACTTTGTTGGTTTTTGGTTGGTTTGTATGCTCAATGACATACTTTTAAGCATAATAATGACTAATAAGACCCGAAAATACAGCTTATCGTGGATGCCGAATCACAAAGAAAATCATGGATTTGATTCCTGCACCATTAGCGTGTGAGACCAGAGAGTTAACCACACAGCCATCAGGTGGGTGTTATGTTTTGGAAACAACTGAGCAATTTTTTACTACAGCCTCAAAAATGTTGCGAGAGGTTTAAAGTTATAAAGTCATTTAAGCTCTGATCCAAGAACAATTGTTAAAATGTGATAAATAGCATAGTTTTAGAATTGAAGTGAAAGGACATCTTGGATAACTTAAAAGTTTTTACACTACGTAAAAAGTATGTTATAAATAAAATATCTTTAATATAAAAAGCTGTTCTGCAGTTTAATTTTACACTCATGATGTATGGATTCCCTAGAATCCCTTTTATTTATCAAAAGTTATCTTCTAGTCATCAAAATGAACTAAGTAACGCTATTCAAATGGTGTAGGGACGATCTTTCAACATTTAATGAAACCAGTTAGCAAAAAACGCCCATTTGTACCAGATTGGTTTCAGAGTCCAATTTTGAGGACGGCTTAAAAAGGTAGTATTTTTCCCTACCACCATAGCATGTTAATTCTCTTCTATGTAAAAATAGATAATTGAAATATAAATCCTATTTATTTATACTTGTGTATTTTAAGGGGAAAACCCATGTGCTACGAAAACTCAAGATTCTTCCACATAAACATTTGAAGACGGACTCGTACTTTAGAAGCATAATCCTCGTCAAGTATGCTAAAAGTATCTGGATCGAGCTCAACTCAGTGCTATTGAAGACCTATTTTCAAAGAGACTAGACATGGTTACGATTATGACTGATATTCTCATATCAATCATCATGCCCAATAGGATTTTTTGGAGGTTTTATCGCATTCGAAATGCATTTAAAGAGCAGTTTCACATTGTAAGACCTCTCGAAAGTCGTCTTTCTTTTGAGTTTAGAACAGTATTCGGTTGCCCGTATCTTGCTCTAACGATGCGCCGGTGCAGTATATTCTTCGTATAGCTATTGAAGTGCAAGCCAAAAAATTAAAAAAAAAAAAAAAAAAAAACTATACGAACTACTATCAGTATATTTGAAAATGTTTTTTTTTTTTTTTTTTTTCAACAATAAGTTTTAAAAATATACTATCTATAGGAATGACAAATCAAATGCATATTTTCTTTGCAATTTCATTACAACTTAGACGTTTATCCTCAATTGAACAATATCATATCAAGCAATTGTCGAATGGTAAATATGGCGCTTAGAACCAACTGACCAATAATGTTAACGATGCAGTCCACTTCTAAAAGTTTAAGGAGGAGAACCTTTAAAACAACCCTTCAGACCAACTTCTAAAGATAGCATCTACCAGAAGTCACTAAAAGGCCATCCCCAATCCTTACCCTAGCACAATTCAAATTGCAACGGGAAGCGGAATGAAGCAGATACTTATTCAATCCAACCAACAAGATAATCTCCTACAAAACTATTCAATTGCCATATCCCAACAACGCATGAGCGACCACGCTTCAGGTACGATATCCTCTATTCTAAAGTAGGCATTCACTTTAATGAATCGAAGGGGATTTAAAACGGGGTGCAAATTACGAAATTATGATGACCTCCTCCCGCTTATAAATGAGTTGGAGAAGGGCTTAGGGAAGAGATCATTATCCTATTCAATGGTAGGACGTGGATCATATAAAGTTTGTTACGTTGGAGTTGGACAGTGTATAATTATTGTGACTGCAACTGTATTTGTATTGATTGGATGGTTTCTGTCGTTTGTGGATAGGGTTTGATTTTTGATTGGTTCTCTTGTTGTAGGAAATGACTCGTCTTTGAATATTCAGGAACTAGGAGTTAAAGGTGTGGTGTGGAACTGTATGGGAGGTTGAATTATTGAGTAAATTTTTGCTAGTTTCTTAGTGTAGGATATGTGTCTAATGTGCGCGGATGTAATATTTGAGTTAAGATATCCACTTATATTCTTTATAAATCCCTAATGTATTTATACAGTTAGTATCTTCTAAAAGAAAATATTGAGTTGACTTTGGATAACCTAAGTTTATTTTTATGTCGTTTGTGGTAAAGTTTTAATTTTTAAATTACCCTGTTGTTGCAGGTTGTGACGTGTCTCTAGATGGTCAAGAACTAGGTGATAAAGTATTTTGTGGAACTTCATAGAAGGTTGGAATATTGAGTTAATTTTTTCAAGTTTTTTAATGACTAATATATGTGGAGATAGGGGGCGCACCACTAGAGAACCCCGCGTGGCGACTCCTAGCGGCAGAGGGAGGTATTCCTCATTCTGATTAGAGAGACAGATCACTGAACATTCTCGATGTGAATATACGTAAGAAAGGCGCTTGTGCCTAATGTAGTATGAGATAAGAGGCAATAAGGATTCATTAAAGCTGGATTCTACACTCAGCAAGTGTCCCTTCTCTGATCGTCTACTCCCACATGGGGGCTCGGCATCACGAACTGAGTAGGCGTCAGAACGTTACGTTAAGAACCAAACGGCAGAACGTGTAAGGGCAAACCAGAAGTACGAGATACGAGTACAAATGAAACCGAACAGCACCGTAGTCACCCAGCAGTGAACCGGGGATCGGAGTATAAGCCGTCGTATCACCTAGCAGTGTAAACGACATAACAGTGCAGTGACCGGAAAGGGAAACCACGTCTCACCGGAAAGCGAAACTACCACGTTGGAAAAGCGAAGTCAGCGCCGACGAAGAGGATTGCCTAGCGGAAACAACAAGCATTGGAACACCGCTAACGAAGCCAAGAAACTGCTCATCGAATAAAAGAAGTCGACATCACTGAGAAGTGGAGCAGCTAGCACAGTGATCGGAAAGTGAAATCACGTCTCATCGGAAAGCGAAACCACCACGTCGGAAAAGCGAAGTCAGTGCCGACGAAGAGGATTGTTTAGCGGAAACAACAAGCATTGGAACACCGCCGTCGAAGCCAAGAAACTTCGTGTCAAATACAAGAGGTCAACATCATTAAGGAGGGGACCAGCAAGCACTGGGAGACCATAACGAAACATAGGCACTGACTGTCACAAGTCGAGGTAACAAGTCAACAGAAAAACTGTGAGTACAATTTTCGATTATACTAACATGGCGTTTCTTGCCAGAGCACGAAAGAATGACTTACTCGTTTTAATAGATGAACTGGGATTGGAACAACCCATTAATCCAAAAATCGCTCAATTATGTAAATTAATAACAGAACACGCCGATTATGATGAAAACCTTGTTAAAAATATGTTAAACACAATTGTAAATGACCGTGAAGAAAAGGAAGCGAAAGAGTTTGAGTTAGCAAAAGATAGGGAAGCGAAAGAGTTTGAGTTAGCAAAAGATAGGGAGGCGAAAGAATTCGAGTTAGCGAAACTGCGCATAGAAGCAGAAATTCGCCAACATGGCGCTACTGTAACAAACGCACGGGAAAACGAAGTAGGCAGAAGCCCAAATATATTACAGTATATGAAACAATTTGACGGTAGTGACATAAGCATCTACTTGACACTATTTGAGAGACAAATTAGTCGTCTAGAAATATCGAAAGATACTTGGGTAAATTATTTAATTACATTGCTTCTACTTGACATAGCAAGCTTAATAACACGTGAGCCGGAAACACTAGCGAATAATTACGACCACATTAAGAGCATTTTGCTGAGACGATACCGACTTAGCCCAGAACAGTTCAGAATACAATTCTCCTTCCATAAAAAAGAACAATGTCAGACATGGAGAGACTTTGCTTTTGAACTAAACAATTATCTGACCGAATGGTTGAGTGGACTTGATGTCACAACATTTGAAGATTTAAAAGAATTAATGCTAGTAGATCAAATAAAAAGAAAATTACCCAAAGACATTCGAGAACACTTCATCGACGAACTTCCGAAAATAAAAAATAGGGAAATTTTGGTCAACAAACTTGATGACTTTGATTCAACTAGAAATAATTTTAAAAAGAGTACGATATTTCGCGAAAATAAATATGAAGAAAAAAACAGGAAGCACTGGCAGTCTAGAGAAAATATACAGGAACGTCCATTCATTCGTGCTCAAACCAGTACTAACCACTTGTATAAAGAAAGAAATAATGGTACTTTAAATAGTAGAGAGTGGCCTAATGAATATAGTCAGTTTGAAGTTAAAAATCAAGGTATTAAATGCTTTAATTGTGCTGAAATCGGGCACATACAGGCCTATTGTCCAAAAAAGAAGGCAAATAGAGCTGTAATTAGTAATTATCCTAATTATAAGAGTAATGCGTATGTCAACAATGAAAGTTATAATAGTCCAATCAATAAAATTAGCGCATACACTGACAATAAAAGCACCACAAAAGTAATAATATTAGATCATGAAATAGTTGCTCTGAATGATACAGGGAGCCAAGTCACCTTCATTTCTGAGGACTTGTATATAAAAATAGGATCACCCCAATTAATGACAAATGACATATTACTAAAAGGGTTAGGTAATATAGAAGTACAACAATTAGGATATTTCCATACTGACATTAAAATCGACACTCATTCAGTCAATGCAAAAATATACGTCATCAAAGACCACACAAATGAGTTAATAATTGGAATGGACGTTATAGGAAAATTCGAAAACCCATCCTTTTACAGACAGCTTCAAGATCCAAGCCGAGAGGATCCACTTGTTTTTTATTTACAAGTTATCAGGCGCCAGTCTGGCGAGGCCAAAAGAGAAAATAAAAGCGAAGCGCTCCGCAAGATGTCAATCAAATCTATTCTGACAGTTGAGAAGAAGATCGACTGCCGCGGCAGCCAATCAGGAAACAGAACAGAGGAGAAACTTGTAGCTCCGCCTTCCGAACGCAGAAGCACTAATCGTCTTACTGATGTGACGGGAGAAAGATTATACCTTGTCGGCGAAAGAAAAAAAGAAAATTCCGTACCAGTTTCGAAATCGTTTGGCGTAGTAATACCAGACGGAACAACTGGCGAACAGCGTAGAATTGCGGCATGTCTACTTGCAGAACGTAAGCCTTTTAAAGAAAACTTTCCTGAAGTAGCGAAAAATGCTGTACTGAGAGGAGATGAAGAATTCAAAAGAGAGATGGAAGAACTTTATTGCAAACTGAACGAAGCTCAAAGTAAAATAAAAGAACGTGAAGATGAAATCTTACAGTTGCATACAGAAGGTGCTACTTTCAAAGTACAGTGCTCTAAACTGGAAGCTGCGAATGAAGCATTACAAGCTAAACTTGAAGAAATAGAATCGGAAAATTTAAAGGAACTGGCAGAAACCACTGAAATTCTTGAAAAATACAAAGAAGACATTGCAGGTTGTAAAATGGAAATTGGATCTGCTAAAGAAGAAATTATCCATCTTAAAAATGAATTGAAAATAGCCAAGTTACTACAAGAACAGTTAAATCAACGATGCCAAACTTATGGAAAATGTGAGTTGATTAAATCTAATAAAGTCAAGCTCTTGCAACCCTCAGTCACAAGTTTAGAAGAAGGAGCAAACTTAAAGAGACAGCTGAAGGAGAAAAATCACAGCATTGAAGTGAAGAGAGAGTTATGTTCCAGACAAAAAGAAGTAAAGGAAATGGATGTGAAGATAACTAAACAAGTTAGAGCAATGAAGGAAGATTCTATTCTCGTTGAACATATTCAGCATGGAAAGAAACTTCAAAATGCAGAAATTTCAAAGATTAAAATGAACCTTCAACAAGATGAAACCAAAAAAGAAGAACAGAAGGATGTCAAGGAAAAACATAAAAAGAAGAGATCATTATCAGATGCAAATAAGAAGACTGAAGAAACCTCAATGAATAAGGAGAGCCTCAAACAGTTTAAGAAAAGACGCAAAAAACCCAGAACATTTAAAGTTTACACTCAGCGAGCAAAATTTTTTGGCCATTACAAAGAGACACCAATCAAAAACAATCATAGATGTGACAATCAAAGTATCTGTGCATATTGCTTTCCTTGTGTTTTTCTATTTCAGATAACTTCAGACATAAACTATGAGGACATAGTTCGCCAAGATGACCGAGTGTGGAGATAGGGGGCGCACCACTAGAGAACCCCTCGTGGCGACTCCTAGCGGCAGAGGGAGGTATTCCTCATTCTGATTAGAGAGACAGATCACTGAACATTCTCGATGTGAATATACGTAAGAAAGGCGCTTGTGATAAGAGGCAATAAGGATTCATTAAAGCTGGATTCTACACTCAGCAAGTGTCCCTTCTCTGATCGTCTACTCCCACATATATATTAGTCATTATTCTCATATTAATATGAGAAAATAATATTTTGGGTTTTGTATCTACACAGTTTTGTATCTACACAGTTGGGTAACTGCTTAAAAAATGTACTGAGTTAACTTTGGATAATCTAAGATTATATTCCTTTTATTTTTGTTTAAGATGGTTTTAGGTTTGGTGTTTTACAGTAAAAGGCTAGTGTCGTAGGATTTTCTGTAGTTGGAAAGTAGTGTGACCAGAAAGTGTGATATTAGGTGGGGAATTTTATGTGTGAGATAGGTAATTTTGTGTAGAATACGTAGTGAATGAGAATGTAATATTTAGGGTACGGGGGGGGGGGAGGGGATGTCAATTTATACACTTCATAAATCTAACTTCAATTCATAAGTTTAGTATCTATCTAAAGAAAGAGTTTTGTTAAACTTTTGATAATCTAAAATTACATTTTAAAAAATTTAACTATTCTAGTAACCATGTTTTTTACTACTGATTTGCATATAAAGCCACACTGACACTGTACCAAAACATAATACTTTTTTTCTAATAATGTTTATTTTGTTACAACTTCACTAAATTTTCCCAACAGTTTTTATAGGCAGTGCATTTGGTACGTCACTACCTTTAAGCCAGGAGATTAAAGTAAAAATTTAATAATGGGAGTTGGTAACACTTTTTGAGTTGTATTGGGACATCAGTTTTGAATAAGGGAGAATTAAAGTTTTGTAGTGTGAGTGGCAATGACTTACGTATGACAGTGATCATTTAAAAGAGGCTATACCGAGGTTTAAATTATAACATTTAACCCTTCGCACCCGAGTGGAGCCTCTCTGGCGCCACACGATTGGATGCCGAAACACGAGAGGACCATTAGGTTTGATGCGGAAATTTGATGCAAGGCCAATGACTGTGTTTAGTTTCTACGAAGCAAATCCATAAACGCCAACCGAACCTAAAATGTCTCGTGTTGCAGGTCCCTCTGCACGAAAAAGGCCTCGAGTGCAAAGGGTTAATATCGGTAATATGATTAAAGGCCTATTAGTTCAGCCATTTTAGATGAAAACACCAAAAAAATTGCAAAAAAAGTTTTTTAGGCTCAGAAAAATATTCTGAACAACATATCAAAAGTCTAGAAAAATCTAAGTGGCGGAAGGCAGCCATATTGGCCGCCATCTTTGCATTTCTATTTAATACTAAAATGCTCATAATTAATGCTACAGGACTCCGATTTCCTTCAAAAATGTACCTACCAAATTAAATAGTTTTCAATGATTAACCTTATCAACTAGAAATAAATCCAATTTAAGTAACTTTTTTTATAGAATAGCATTCGAAATACTTTTATTTGCTTGTTTTGATTGTAGTCCTGTCATTTTAGAACTAAAAGAAACCAAACATCAAATAAATTGCGGCAAAAGATTTTTTGGATTCAGAAAAATATTCAGAACAACAAATCAAAAATCTAGAAAATCTGAGTGATGGAACTCCGCCATATTGGCCATTAGCCGCCATCTTGAATTTCTCTCGTAATGGTAAAATGTCCATAATTAATGGTTGGTTGTTTTCAGATTATCTGGCGCCGTCAGCAACACGAGGGCTATAATGCGCCGAAACATTCGTCATTAGACAAGCCAACATACATTTACAAACACCCATGCCTAACACGGGACTCGAACCCGCAACCTCGCGGTCTAGAAGCTAGCACGCTAACCACTATACCGTTTGGTCGGCCCATAATTAATGCTACAGGGCTCCTATATCCTTTAAATATGTACCAAATGAAAGTGTTTTTAATGCTTAAACTTATCAACTAGAAATATTCTTTGTTAAACAACTATTTGACAATAATGGAATTAAAAACTATTTTTATTTGTTTGTTTTTATTGCTTTTGAAATCATAAATATAAAGTTTTGTTTTTCTGCTATTTATCATAAATATAAAATTCCTTTTAAAACCAATTTGAATAAAAACATAAATATAATACATTTTATAAAATTTTTAAACAAGGAAGCTAGAAACTACTCATACTACCAACTTTGATATTTAAAAATATCAGTTTGATGCAATTTATAACAAAAATATGTTATTGTGATACAAAGAAAATCTATTTTCATTCAACAATTCTTTCACAATTATTTCTTTCAATTAATAATTTTTTTCACAGTTATTTCATTTGAACCTTAAAATAGTGTAGTCTTTTTATTTTAAGGAACGCTTTTATAAAAAGACGGCTAAAAAATACAGCCAATAACATCCAAGAGCTGGAATGGTGCTGATTGGATATAAATTGATCTCTTTGTAATATTTAAACTAGCCATTAGGTACAGGTGGATTTTATATTTGAAACGAGTCATTAAAAAGTTTTGATATTTAACAGTAGTTGATGTTAGAGGAAGTGACTATGTTTGAGTTACAGTAATAATACATGGCTGTATTTTTCTAGGTCGACTTTTTATATACGTGTTTGTATTACAGATAATCCGATGATGCAGTTGTCTTTCAACCATGCAGGGCATATAAAGTCTTATAGTGTTTAGAAGTTTCTTCTTTTCCATTATAATAGGATGTGAATTCTTTTTTTTCGATGAATAGAGTGACCAAATATTTTGACGTTTTATAAATATAAGAACAAATTCACCGACTTCTTTTACTCTGTGAACAATGTCATGTGATCCTGATGTCTAATTGCACAAAGATGGATCAAGAGTGAAGGGGTTCTTTTTATTTAATAAGACAGGCTTTTTGTATCCTTTCAGTTTTTTCTTTACCTGGTGTACGAAACCTCTTTGAATTTGTTAACGAGTGTGACACATGACATTAGTCAATACATATATGGCGTTATTGATATCTGTACATGGAATCATAGATTTAACCCCAACTCGTCACTGTACTTCTGGTATACCTGTTCTTTTTGTTAATAGTTCTGTTCCTGTGATGATTCTTAATGTCATTTCAATATAATGGTTCAATTCATTAGTTTCGGTTCAGTATAACAAAGCCAATGGCAAGAATTTCCCAATTCTCATTACTATGATGAAAAACAAGTAGACCTTTTTGTAGAATTTGTACACGATTGGATGTGAGAATTATCGACCTATTTGAGGAGTGCATACGATTTTGTTTATGAAATGTATCCTGTTTGAAAATATGGTAGCAATTGTTTAAAAGTTAGTAAATGCAGATTCCATTTCCCAGAGAATTCTGCACAGAGGTGCTTCTTTAAACATCAACCATTCTTACGTACTTAATCCAGAATCTAATAATTAACTCGTTCACAAAGAGTCTATTTTACAATTTACATCAAGTAATTTATAATACAAAAATCATTACAACAATTCAAGACAAAACATTTTCATGCATATTTTTTCTCTAGCAGTAATCATATCTAAGGAAACAAAAGGTTAATCATATCTAAGGAATTCTGTTGTATTTGGTAGCAACTCCTGACCTGTCTGCTTGTTTTTAGTTGATGAAAATACTCTATTGAAGTGACAGTGATACTTCCAAAGCCTCTGTAATTGCTAATGTATTCCAGGCAGCACATCTAAAATTATATGTGCTCTTCTAATTTGTGCTGCTGGCATGGAACTAAACATGTTAACCACTGTGTGGCTGCCAAACTTTCGTTCAAAACTGCTTTTTAAGCCAAATTGTGTCCTATTATAACCAATGCATCCCAAAAACTTCCCCTCATTATTTAAATCACCAAGTATTGGGACTAACTCATTTAAACTATTCCCTTGCTGTTCAATTGAAATAATTGTGAAAAAAATCGAAAAGAAACTAATTTTCTTTTGTGTCGTATCATTACCTTTTTTTGGTTATAAATTGCATCAAACTGCTTCTATTCTTAAACATCAAAGTTGGTATGAGTAGTTTTTTGACTTCCATGCTGAAATTTTTTATAAAATGCAATAAATTTTGTGATTTCAGTCAAATTGTTTGTAAAAGTATTACATTGGTGATTTAATAAGTAATCAAAACAAGCAAATAAAAGTATTTTTAATACAATTAATATAAAAAAAGTTCTTTAAATAGAATTTGTTTCTAGTTTATAAGATTAAGAATTAAAACCCTTTCATTTGGAACATATTTGAAGGAAATCGGAGCCCTATAGCATTAATTATGAGCATTTTACTATTACGACAGAAATTCAAGATGGTGACCGATGGCCAATATGGTGGAGTTCCATTACTAAGATTTTCCTAGACTTTTGATAAGTTGTTCAGGACATTTTTCTGAATTTAAAATTCTTTTGTTTAAATTTATTTGTTGTTTGGGCTGTTTAGCTCTAAAATTACTGGACTACAATCAAAACAAGTAAATAAAAGTACTTTGAATGCTATTACTATCAAAAAATTACTTAAATAGAATGTGTTTCTAGTTGATAAGGCTAAGCATTAAAAACCCTTTCATTTGGTACATATTTGAAGGAAATCAAAGCCCTGTAGCATTGATTATGGAAATTTTACTATTACGACAGAAATTCAAGATGGTTGCCAATATGGAAGCCTTCCGTCACTTAGATTTTTCTAGACTTTTGATTTGTTGTTCAAGACATTTTTCTGAGTCTAAAAAACCTTAAAAACCTTTTGTTGCAATTAGTTTGATGTTTGACCTCTTTTAGCCTTAAAATGACTGGACTATATGATTTCTTAGTGTATTAGAATCGTTGTACTTTGCATGTTTTGGTAACAAAAGTGTCTATCTACTAATTAGTTTATGCAAATTCACAACGCAAAAAATGTTTCTTTTATAGCTAATAAATAATTCTACATTAGCATTTTTTACTTCTGAAATATATATTTTTTATTTCATTAAAAAGTTCTCTTTAAAAAAAACATTTTTTTTCCCTTTCCTTTGTGAATTTTTTCATGATTTTTTTTTCTTTTTATTGAATTGTAAATATGTCGCTTTAGATATTTAAGCTGGTTATATTTGTGATAACAAGTTAACACATACTCTTGAAGAAATAGAATGTTGTAGAGGTATGTTGTACCTAGATTGTTGCAATGACACAGTTACAATAGAGAGATAAACACGTATAATATCAGACAACCTTACACTATTTCATTCTGAGGCACAAGGGATAAATCTTTTACAAAGCTATGGGAGAAGTTTGTCAAAATTTCGTAAATGTTGAAACTACGTTCCATTGAGAAAAAAAAGAAGAAGAAAAAAAAAAAAAGATTTTACAACATTTGCCAAAAGAAATCGCCTCTAACGATTTTCATAAAAACCGTTCCAGTAATCCTCGCTCCTGAAATTCTTATGAAAATGAGCCAGAGCTTAAAAAAAGATGAAAAACTAATGACGTAATACAATGTAAAGTGTTTTTCCAGACAATCAGACAGAAGTTTTCCAATTCGTCTTTAAGTAACAATAAAATTGTCAAGTTCCGTGAACGAAAATAAATTATTAGATGCACACTCATTTAATCAATCTTAATTTGTTCTGTTACCAAAAATATATAATTTTAACTACTGCATTATGTTGTAGAAATTGGGGCTAATGCTTTGTTCTTATATCCTATTCGTATCCAATATTCATCTATTTATATATCCTTGAATGAAAAAGTTCAGATTTTTTGAAGATGCCAATTTTTGAAAACAATACATCTCGGCAGTAATAACTTAAATTAAAAAGCCAGTAATTACTCGGCAGTAATAACTATAAAAGCTCTCAATCACTTCAATAAATAATTATACTTTCCAGGGGGCAACAATTTTGTGATTGTTTGGAAAAATCCAACTGCCAGAGATATAACTCGAGGCCTGAGGTGATCATAGAATACTGCGCCAATGCAATGACGTGGCATTTACTAAACAAGTTTTGTAAAATTTTAGGATTTTATGAGCTAAAGAAAAATGCTTTTAATGTAGAATTTTCGATGCATGTAAATATTATGCAAAATCAGTTCTAAACAAAGATGGCTTTGCATCCGTTTGATGTGCCCGGTAATTACTATTTACGATAGTTCTCCATACTTACGACGTAACGATCCAGCGAATTTGCATTTATGCAAAACGATGTGTTCATTTCGGCTTCATTAATATTGAGTTCTCATGCAATTCGGATATTGTAATAATAAATCGATTATCCTCCGGAGTAAAGAATTAATCGATTCTAGGAAATGTTTTGAAAATGAAGGAGGGTCCAAAATAACTCGATATATTTTTGAATTTTGAATGAAGTAATGATTTTGAAGCTAAATTTGGAATATAAAGTGATTCTTTTGAAAGATTAGGGAGATGTACATTAGAAAAGTTGCTTAAGGAAATGATGATTTATTCCAAACAATATTTTTAGATTGTAGATCAATGTAATCACTATTTAATGCTGTTTTACTGTACAACAATACATAATATATAGGATAAAATGTTTTAATGTCACTCTATTTTGCAATTTTGATCAACGGAAAATTTAGTTACTTTTGCTTGAAATGTTTTATAGCAAAGCTTCATGAAATATCTTAATTTTAAAACCTGAAATTTGAAAATTAATGCACCGGTTTCAAATTTGTACAGATAATTTATTAAATTTAATGTGATCCTGGAAATCAATATTCTATGAATTACTATACATCCTTAAAATATCGAGCACATGGTCTTTGCAAACAATAGCATTTAAATCGATTTCGAATCTAACTCAACTCTTAAAACTAAGGTTGCCAGATTTTCACCCATAGAATTTGTTGCTACTGATATTTTTGTATATTAAACACATTGTGAAATTTTTTAATTATAATAGGTGGACATTTTTGAAAACTTCCTGGTTAAAATACTGAGCAATGTGAAAATTAGATTTTACATGACTATGTCATTTACAACTCCTGAGAAATTTTAACAAATCAAAGCACACGTTATAAAGTATCTTGGAACTTTATAATTGGTCACAAGTCGTGATGAGTTGCCAGTGGACGTAGCCATGCATCATCCATAGAGCAAAGAATAGGAGCAGAGGCGGCGTTTCCCATTGACCTTCATTGGAGAAAAACATTGCATGTTTTGAGGCATCATGGGTAACATACATTCAAAATAAACAGCAAACGCCTTGCGTACTGTGTAAAATTTCGCATTTTAAAAATAGCGTTTTATCCACCCTAATATATGAATAAATCTTATAAAAAAATTCACATATTTCTCTTAGAATGTATACATTATGCTCATTAAGAAGAAAATTTCGGATAATTTTATTAAATTTGACTTCAAGAAGTTCACCTATTTGTCCATCGACGGGAAAGTGTGGGGGTTCTTCCAAACACATTCTTCCCACATCCGTGACAGATTGTTGCCGCATCGTTCGCAATACAATTAACGGTGATTTGAATTAAAGGAAAAAGTTTCGGCTCAACAGGTTTATTTATTTCTAACTATTCATTAAAATAACCAAGAATCGTAATTTTATGTTTTTGAATAATATTTAAGAAATTAAAAAGTGGTAGCATTACAAAATATTCTTTATTAAAATTCTTTTTAAAAAAAAAAAAAAAAAAAAAAAAAAAAAAAAAAAAAAAAAAAAAAAATGGCAGCAAAACACATAAAATATTATCTCGATCTGTCTTCATGATGCAAACAAACGTATCATATTTTATTTTTTTTTTGTAGATATTTTAAAAGGTATTTAGTTTAGTTATGAAATAACAAATAACCCATTAGCATGAATGTACACTGTTTATTAAAAAGAACTTTACCATCTTTAAAATGTTATTTTACAGGCGAACATATTCTTACAAAGTTCACCTTACAATAATTACAAATAAAAAATTAAAAAAAATAAAAACTATCTATTACTAGATAATGAAAAATGGAAAAATATTTAATAATGAAAATCTCATTATTTAAGTATCATAATGCTTATTCAAATAATTGGTTTAACATTTTTTTTAAATATTGATTTAACATTTTTTTAGAAATCTTCTTTCCAACACCAAATTTTTGTGTTGAAGCTTAAACGCAGTTGAATAGCATGACTTTGAAAAAGTGTATAGAAAAATTTCCTCTCTTTTTTTTAATACGATTAAAATTAATAATAATTGATAAAATTTATAATAACAATTTCATAAAACGGAAATCCCATTTATCACTTAACAAATGTTCAAGAAATTAAATTTTTTCATTCTTTTTCCCAAAATTTAATATAATTTTAATGCATAATATTTAGCACATAATTTTAATGTATGTTATAATAACTATATTGTATGAATTGGACAGATGTATAACATAATTACACATTCACAATTACATAGCTGACAAATTTTGTATTGTTAGGTAACATGTAAATATAACTTTCAGTTTCACTTTTTCGTCTTATGAGAAACTAATCCTTTTACACAACGAGTTCTTTATGAACTGTGACTTTTATTTATTGAATGCATTGCATCATCATTGACTGGTTTTCATGGGCGCCCCCAGAATTATTTGCAAGAGGGGGTGCAAACCCATTTCACTGGGTGCTAAAAAACTTTTCATCTTTCATATATAACAACATAAATTACTGAAACTTTTTTGTTAGTTCTTAATTTTAATCATATACATTTTTCGCTCATTTTAATCATAATCATTTAAATTTTAATTGCTTAAAAACTAATTTTGTTTAATTAAAATGGATACTAATTAAAAAATTTAAAACTAAAAGTCACAGAATAAATTTCTTGCAATTAGTTCAAATGCTGAACCAAAATTATTATTTTAAAGAGTATCTTGGATGTCATTGCAGAAGAAAATTATAAAATTTTAACTCTAAACTTACATTGTTTGCGATTTGCAGAACATATTTGCATGGATAAGCATTGAAAATTGTAAAATAGTGCTTTTTATTTCGGAAATGTCAAAGTTAAAGCTTACCTCGGGTGGATCTTAGCACAGCCCACCTCTTGGCATCTTTTTAAATTCTCGCCAAACTAGTAGCGATAACGTCGCCAATGTGGCAACCTAGACGGATTATGGAGGAGAACTGTCTAGAATCTTATAGAATCTTACGGAGTGCCTATTTTGAACGTCCGATTGCAACGGCGTTTCGCCTAAGTTTTCTTGCCAAAACTATTCGAAATGCGCAACGAAATTCTGAAACCTGATTGGTTAATTAATTTGTATTAATACGCGATAGTTGGATTTCATTGGAAAAGACGTAAAAAGGTTCTTTGTTTCCGTCATTTATGCTTGTAATCTCTTGGGAGAAGGTTTTTATGGTAAGTGTTATTTTAAAAAAAAAAATATTATTATTATTTCTGGCCTTCAAGTATCGTTTTTTAATTGAAAAATAATAATAATAATAACATATTCAATCAGTAGTCAACTTGGCGAGATTTCAAATAAGTCGCCAAGAGGTGGGCCCATCTAAGATTTTACCCTTACCTCTGTTTTCCTAAATAGTTTCTTTCTTTCTTGGTCATTTGATTTCATGCAGAATATATTTGTTGAACTAAAGAGTAATAAGCCTGGGGTGTGAATCGGAATCCTGGTGTGTGATTGTTCGAATCGGGGAAATCCGTGGTACAAACTAATTTTTAGCGTTAACTGTTGCTCTATTTTATAAAATAATGAAATCTATTCATGTTAAGTCATATCATTAAACATGAGGCACAACAACTAGTTCTCATCAGCATCTGTACTCTGGTAAAATATGCAAAAAAGGCACAAAATATTAGTGGTTCTTTTTCTGCAATGTACATACAAAAATAAAACAAAAATATTAGTCCATTCTACGAAATACTCAACGGAAATCTAAAATCGAATTCAGCATCTCAATCAATTCCAAAAGCAATAAATTTCTAGGAATTTAACACCGGAAATAATTTAGACCTCCCGCCCTTTAGAGCGCGCCTCTCAACCGATGTATTCAAAGTGGGCTAACTGCTTTTTTTCTCATATTTTTTCTCATAAATCTCATGTTAGAAAAACCTATTCCTTCTCTAAGAAAAAAAAAAAAAAAAAAAAAAAAAAATCTGATTCAAGGAAAAACTAAAAATATGACAAGTATAAAGAATAATACCACAAAATAATTCCGATATCATTACGGATTATCACAACGAGTCGATCATCAATAAAAAAAAAACTATAGTTGAAGATACAATACAATTCGATTTAATTGCTAATCATTTGGATATTGGATTGAATTTAGATTCAAAATATCATGTTAATGATAAACTTCGTCTGAAATTATTAAGAGAGGCTTCGACTCCTGATGAAGCGTAGAATTTTAAAAAGTACATAATCCATGGCGCTAAATGATCATTTCGTAATTTTTAGAATTTGCCAATTGTAATATCTACAGAAAAGCTCCTCAATATTTATGTATAACTTTTCTTTTCAAAACTAAATCTTTATTACACACCACACTGTTTTTCCCTCTTAATTTTGCCACTTTACTTTTATTTGTAATTTTAAAAACTGAGTTACATTCTACTGGAGGAACACCATGCGCATACTTTGAAATTGCGGGATAAAAAAGAAGTTTTGTTTTCACCATTACAGAGAAACAGTGCGATAAAACATGCTAATTGCTCAACCGAATTATGAAAATATGTCTCATGGTATCTGATGGGTAATAATCCAAAAGCTAAACAGTTTCAGGGAATTGAAATATTAATACAGAGTGCGCAACTAACGATAAAAGAATAACTTCTGCTATTGAATTCAAAATATTTTCTTCCACTATGACCCACCAAGCGCCATATTATCGCCAATAAAGGGACAATACTTATTTCCTTTGAATTTTTAGCTTTTAAAAGAATTTTATTATCAAAATCCAGGGGGGTGCAAGTGCACCCCCTTGTACCCTCCTGCGGGCGCCCATGCTGGTTTCTTAACATTGAAACCAAATTAGAGAATCAACTATGTATCTCCATTTCCGGAGAGAAAAGCACACATGCTTTCATTCGAAACTTGATCACCTAACGTGACTCATCCTTCCTCTCCAGAAGAGACTAACTTCACGAAAACAATTCTTAAAAATTCAGACACCTCAATTGCCTCTTCTAAAGTAGTAGTTATTAATTAATTATTAAATGGCCGTCTGTAGGCTAATTGAAATTTAAACGAAAATTCCACGATACACCCAATAATCAAGGAAAACGAAACGGGTACCCAAACGAAACTACATACTTTCATTTTGAAGACATTCAAACACAAATAAATAGTTTTAGAAACTAAAATCAATGCAAAGTAAAATTAGACAGTGTTAGAAAAGAACTTACCTATGAAATGAAATTTTTGGAGCAGTATGCACTATTTTTGACGGGCGATTTGTATATCCAAATGCGGAGCAAGCAGCCATTGTCTATACAAAATGCGTTATGTTTTGAATGGATGTGCCCCACAATTCCTCGCGCGTTTTAGCGGTCATGTATTTGGTGGTTTGTGATCAGTCTGCTTTATTCTTTGGTCTATGGCGTCATCTTTATACTACCACATTATACAAAATATTACACCAGTTAATTTTCTCTTTTAAACAATGTGGTCGGAGAAAAAGGCGAAGTAAAAAACACCATTTTAACTAAATGAAATTAGTCACATCCGCGTCTCTATTTTAACAATCTGGATTCTGATTTTTTTTAATTGAATCCTTCAATATGTATATGTCATTATATAATTTATTAACCGAAATTAATCTTTTTATGATATTTTCCGCTGCTTGCAAAAACACAAACATCAATCAAACTTAAAATTAAATTTTCCTAAATTTAAGTACTTAATAATTTTAAAACTTCATCAAAATTTTAGGAAAAGGTGACGTTATTGTTTTAGTAAAACATATATCTCTGCTACTGCAAAAAATTAGACTTCTTCAGTGGTTAGTTTTCCCTGGATAAGACGGCGCATGAAAAAAAAAAAAAAAAAACTTTTACTGCTGAAAAACTAGAGTTTGCATATCTACATTTTTCTTATTAGCAAATTTCTTAAATGCTTCTCTACAACTTTACAAATTTTTATACTTTTTTATCCAATAGTTTTGCGCTGTGAGGCAGAGAAGTGCGCGTGCCAAAAATATTCTAAAACAGCGGCGTCTTTATTTAATCGTTATTTATTTATTTATTTTTTTAATATTTTTAATACAGAGAAAAACTTGAGTAGCAATGTAGGATGCTAATAGAGAAAGCTATGAAAAGTTTTACAATAATATTTTGAAACATTTAATTTTCACCAACCCTTGAGATGCACGCAATTTTGGTTCTAAGCATCAAGAAATTGTCGTGATAAGTGCATTAATTTTTTCCAAAATTTATGAAATGATGATGAACAGTTTTGCACAGTACTAAAAAAAATCCCAATATTTACTCTCTCCTTTGTTTTGTTCGAATTGATGAAAGGGAAACTGATAGTAAGGGAGAAGGGGGGGGGGGGTGTCCAAGCAGAGGTACACTTTTACATTTTAATTTTTCTAGTCTTTCTATTGCTCACAGAAGCTTCATCATAATTTAGTTTGAAGGTGAATTTGTTTTGTTTTTCTGCTAAATGAATTTAAAATTTGTTTATATGATTGATTATGATACTAAAAAATTAAATATTGAACTGTTTATATTATCCCTAACACCCGCCCTATCTCTGGAGAGAAGATGACAAACCAAGAGTCAGGAATCTGGGATGGCAAGAAATGGCTGGGAAGAAAAGATGAGTGCACTTTAGAGTTTTAGTAAGAACTTTTGAACGAATATTACATTGTTTTCTCATTAGCCTCTGAATGCGATCTTGACCAAAGTTTCGGTAATAAAGAGACGTAGATCTGCTCATTTTTGTAGAAAAATTTCTAATTAAAAAAAAGTCCTTTCAACAACTTCAATATATACCTATATTTTTATACGCCTAGGCAATTCTCGTCTTACCAAATACTTTTAAACATAAACTTTCAAAGTATAAGTTCCTTAACATTTTCTAAGTTAAATCATATTATTTCCTCGTCACTCTCTCCATTTAGTTATCTCCAAGAAACGGAACACCTTCCGAGTAAAATAAACTTAAAATAATTTCTTGAATCGAAAGCAAACTTAGATTAAAATTAAACATAGGTCAATTCAACACAAAACAAAATTTTCAAATGACAGAGGGAAAAGACCATTTATCTTTATTTTGGCCATTGGCACCAACCACTGTGAGAGTGGGTAATTTGAAATTAATCAACTGCTTCAACTTCTCTATCATCCATGTTATTATTTACAAATTTTGGATCATCCAAGCCTGTCTTTTATATAGAATGGACACTGAATGTAGCAGTGTCGTTTTTATCTGTAATTATTGCCCCACAATATGTTACTGATATTTTTCCATCTACCTTTTCAAGCACAAAATCTACGGTATTCGTTTTTTCTCCGAGTTTCCACTGGTTTATGCAGGTCTTCCGCTTTTTCCCCTCTAAAATATTACAGACACGAAGTATCGAAGTCGTCATCGGATTCATACTGCGGAAAGGAGGTCCCCAGATTCCACTCAATCTTCTGAAGAATCATGAAATCATAGTTTTCTTGGCTTTTTATCTTTTGACTACATGATTTTTGCTCTTTCTTCTTCTGTTGTCACGTCTTGTGAGCTTCTTGTAAAGCGTCCTTCTCGTATCGGGTGTCGTGACGACCCTTTAGAAAGTTTCTTTGAAATAACTTCATTCATTTTATTAGAGGATGCTGCACCAGGTATTCATCTGAGGACACAGTAAAGATCTTTATTTCTGGGTTGAAACCTCTCATCAGCTTTTCTTTCAGAACCCCATGTATGCGTATATTTAATTGCATTATATTTCGCATAATCGCAAGCCAACCTCTTCACTCTAGAAGTTTAGCTCCTTTTATTTGAATATCATTTTAACTCAATATTAGTCTGGTTAGACTTAGCACATTGTAGTTATTTTGTGAATTTTTCTCAACGATAATTTTTATGCGGATTGGAATTAAATATATTTCGTGAAAAAGACAGTAATTTAAAATAATACAGTATATAAAAAAAAAAAAAAAATGTGCGGTCTGTATACAGAAGAAATATCGTTGTTTGTAGTTTTGAAATATGTGTTGGATTACAAATTAATTATTTTTTTAAAAGATAGAAATTAAAATCTAATTCCGAGAGTTTTGCCGTGACATTTCAGAAAATTTATTATGGTGGGATAAAACGTTTATGAAAAGTCTTAAAAACATTCGTTGAACTAAAAACTTGTTTGCTTTATTTCCGTAAGTTTTTTAATAACTCTTTACTTAGTTTTGGAGAAGAAAAATTAAATATGTTCAAACCAAGCAGAGTTTCAATTCAAAAAGAAATTTATTGCAAAATTAATTTTAAGAATTTCTTGAAAGTAGATGAATCCGTTATTCAATATGCTTTGAACAACATTAAAAAAATATTGAATTTTAGCATAATAAATAAGGTCAGTCTGAATGCCATTAATAGAATTCCCCTGCATTAAATATTTTACAAAGGAGGCACATTACAAAATCCGGAATAAAATAACTTATTTATACTTCAAGATTTGGTAAAAATAAAAAGTAGTATACATAGTTGTTTTTTGTTGACTCATTTCATTGTAAAATGCATTAATATAATACCAGACAAAAATTATAAAACACATAAAAACAAACAACAGTATGCTTTTCTATTAAATTCCAACCGATTTCCTTATTCTAATTGAAATATATTTCAGGTTGGCAGATACAGTGTAATTTATTTAACGAGACTATGAATATTTTATATTCTTAAATTCTAATTGAAAATGAAATAATTTCTTTTGCTCTTGTTTTAGAAACGAGAATTCTTACTAATCTGATCATTGTGTTTCTTTGCGCAATGAAGGAATGAAATATGCATTTCACACTAAAATTTAATGAATTGAAGAAGAAAAATTGCCAATGTTTTGGTAGTTATTTCTACCCTTACACGTATGTTTCTACCCTAACATGTATTATTTATACCTTGCATTAATCGAATTAAAAAGCTTAATAGCAATCTATAGGGGTTGGATAACATAACCCTAAAGGATTTTGATATAGAGAAAAAGTTTCCAGAAACAGATATTAATTCATTTTCAAACTTAGATAATCATTTTCACCCTGGAATTCTTTATTTTCTGCAATATTATTGTGGTATATCAAATGATACCTTCTTAAAACCATTTCACTTAACATACAGGCATCAGTATTTTTATTAAAGCCCACTGACGGTTCAGGGAATGGGTGAAATTCTACAGCCCATTCTCTCCCCTGTAAGAATTTTTTAATTATATTTCTAGTTCAAATATATAAAAAAAAAAATTAATTATTTTTTATTCATTTGTTTTAGATAAGTTATACACTATCATCGTTATAAAAATATTTTGTTTTAAATTTTATTTATAAATTTAAAAATGTTGTGTATTGCTGAAAAAACTGAGGATCAAATGACGCATATATACTTGCATGACCACCAGTGGGTTAAATCATTTATATTAACTTTGATTTTATGTGTTTGTTTGTGGTGGTAAATCTTTGGAGGGCTAATGAATTCACTTACCGTCATCCAATCGAACTGAATTTCGGCAAATAGAGTTGTTATGAATGACAAAGCATTCGATCAAGTTTTGGGAGCAAAAAAAAAGTTAGTCAATGGAACGGAATTGATGGTTTCCATTCGTAATGTTCAAACAATATCAAAACTCGATCTGAGCTCAAAATCAATTGAAAATGTTACAATTGCACATAAAAATTGGCAATGCATATAAAAGATTTATATTAAAAACTTTTTTTTTATGGGTTAATTTTTTTATAAATTCATTCACGTAAGAATGAAAAATACCAAATAATCGAACTTATTAAATATTCAAACCTTCAATAACTGATAGTAAATCGTGTTTTTCTGTAAATAAATACCAAGATAGATGTAAATATCAATGACTTTATCCTTTATAAAGCAGGGGTTAGAACTGGAGCGCATGTCGTTGAAGTTCATCCTGTTATTCCCGTTTGACAGTTTCTTTCTTAATTTCGACAACTAAAACAAGAACAAACATCGCAAATACAAGCGAAATCTTCAGCATACAACAATTAAAAAGAAGTTCTTTTCTTCGAAACAGAAAATCGCAAGATGATCCAGGGGGCAAAAAAGGAAACAAACTTATCGAATTAATTCTGAAGCTTTCGAACTAAGCGAATTATAATTAGGCGAAATTATTTCTCGCTCCGGAGTTTCTGTTTCTCTGCAGATAAGGCCAGTTGCTCCAGTTAATTGGAGCTCGGAGCTTGTTCTGCTCTGGAGCAACAAAGGAGATAAGGTCTTGTGTAAACAAACTGCAAGAGATGTGATGTAGGAGTAACTTTGTATCCTTTTGTGTAACGGAGATGGACAATTGAGTTATAAGATTAAGGATAATTTCCCTTCGGGTATTATATTTGCCTGTTATTTTTCTTAATAACTCAAATATTGTTATTGCTTAATGAAAACTTTTTAGAAAGAGTTTACTGGAAGTTATTGAGGTAGTGATGGGGAGGGAGCAGAATGCGCATTTTTCCAATGTGGAATGTTTTGAAAGCTATTTTGTTTTGGAGTTTTAATTGAATTAGTTCGAGCTGTTCATTTTAGGAATAAACTACAAAATAAATTTTATTTTTTAGCAACTCGATATCCGTTTAATAGTGTCTTTGTGTATTCTTATTTTGGTTTTTAATTATTTTTCATTAGGTTTGTGTGTGTGCAAATACTGAAATTTTTTTGTAGTTTTTTTTAACAACCTTAATCGTCTGAATAGAATTTTAAAATTAGTATATTTCACTTTCAAAGTACTGGCGAGAATAAGTTAAGTTGTGTTGGTTCTGTCGCATTTTTGACTTATTTTTAAAAGGGTGTAGAAAAAACACAATTGTCACAGAGTTGCTAAAATATTTCTTACATTTTGTCTTTGATACCAACAGCATTTTCTTTGCTTTTGTTGTGTTTGGAATATAAAATTATTCATTGTGCATTGTCATAAGGCATTTACTACTGAAAGATACCAGCAATTACTCCTAAACTCAATAAAAGGTTGTTTTAAAAAACTAATTTAAGCTAACGTGTTGTCTGCAATAAAATTACAAAAACATTGTTGGCAAATTTTTTAGAACTTATTGCATAGAGTAGCAGCAGCTTTGTAATTTTTTTCTCCCTAATGAGATCAATTTTTCATACCTAATTCGCAATTCAAAATAAATTATTTTACATTTATACTCAAGTGTGACATGATGTTCCAAACTGTGATAATTTGCAACCAAGCAAAATATTTGGAAATGTTCTAAGGACCTCTTTCAAAAGATTTATGCATTGCTTGTTCTTGGATTAAAATTGTTAAAAACAGAATTTTCCAACATCATTCATTCCTTTCGACATTGGTTGTCCTTTTACCTTCTGTATTAGTGAAAAGGTTGTATAAAGGCACTGTCCATTCTGTCTGAGATACACATACAATATATATATATATATATATATATATATATATATATATATATATATATATATATATATATATATATATATATATATATATATATATATATATATATATATATATATATATATATATATATATATATATATATATATATATATATATATATATATATATATATATATATATATATATATATATATATATATATATATATATATATATTTCCCTTTTCTGAAACTATAACCAAAGTTGAGTAAATAAGTAAATAAACAAAAAAGTGGTTTTGTGAGTGCTATGTTTTCATTCTCAATCCACAACTTCCTATTTGCAGCACATTTAAAAGGGATGCGGCCCGATATCCAATTAGCAATCCAACAAGCATCACCTCCCCTTTTCTTACATATGGAATTGAAATGTATTAGAAGGTTTTTTAAAGTTCTTCCTTTTTTCGTATCCTTCATTAGAATTTAACTGACACATGTTTGCAACTACTTATGAGTCAACCAATGATCTATATATAATATTTGTGACGTCAAATTCGTATGGTTCTTCATGAATGGGGACTGAAACTCCCATACTCAACTTCAAGCCAACTATCTACATTTTTAAACTACAAAACTGTGGTTTGCACGAACAGTTCATTGAACCCATTTCTTGTCGAATAATTCTTCTACTCTAATTTTAACAAAAACTCTAAACGAAAAACTGTCTAATGCTGGGACTAAAGATATTGAAAAGTGTGCAGAATGTTTACATTTTATATAAATTTTTGATCACGAAACTATGCATTATTTATGCTTACCAGATATTGTAAAAGCCAAACTGATACGTTAGTTTAACATGAAAATTTATGTTTTAAACATTGATTTTTATCACTCAATCTGTAAAAATAATAAACATGGATGGCGCCAGAAAGGTGCTTAGGAGCACTCCCCGTTTTCATCATCCTAGCTATTGAAATTATGAAAAAAGTATATAAAAGCGACAAAATTCGCTTGACAAATAAAAATAGTCTCTTTTTTTTCAAAATCAAGATTTGAAAGAAGAAAAAAAAAAAAAATTAACAAAAATTTTTTTGTTTTGCAACCTTCTGCAACTGCCAGCATCCATACTAATGAATCTGCCCTTTATTTGACAAAGTAGATGACTTTACGTTTGTTAATGTTATGTATTTCAATTTCCTTAATAAATTAATCATTATTTTGAAGACTGGTAAAACACACCACAAACGAACTGTGACATAGAAGAAATACAATTTCAAATGTATATGTAGTCAAACCCTGTCAACGCGAAATCGTTTAACATGAAATCCCGCTTAACGCGAAATAAAAGCAATTCTCTGCACATAAAACTTAACGTTAATTTATTTGTTTAACACGAAATTCGGTTGACCCAAACAATTTCAACGACCCCATTAACTTCACTTTAACCGGGTTTGACTTGACTGAATTGAAAAGCAAAAGTAAATTAATTTTTGGTTTAAGAATGGTAAAGTTTATATTTACAATTATTTCAGGGTTTATTAAAAAATTTATCGGCAGCTCTTAAAAAACGTTTCTCAATAATTCAGAAAACCAGGAATAGATGCAGAGTTAGAAAATAGGCTATACACTTACAATTTCTTTAACTTTAGTGATTTCGATGGCAGTATTGTATAAATTTTGCAGTTTGTCCCCTCCTTCCATTCGTACCCACTTTTGACAACACTGACTAAATAACAAACCGAACTAACCAATATTCAGAAACCAAGAGTGACCGAAGCAAGCGGTAATCCTACATTTGGATATCCCCCCCCCCTCCCCCTTTAAAATTAGAGGTAATTTGGATTGGGATAATGCACAAATTAATATTTTATCAAGAAATTCTAAATCAGTTGGTGGATTTTAGCTTTGTTATTGAAATTTAGCGAGTTGCTAATTTCGTTTCATTAACAGAGCTCATTTTGAAATGGAAAGAAAGGGTCAACCAATGCCTATTTTTTAATAATTTGAATAATTAATTGAAATTAATAATTAATAAATCATTTGAATTTTTAATACTCTGAATTAATTTAATATAAAACAATCGCTGTTTATTTATACATTAAATTAAAAAAATTATTAATCAGTTTTAAAAGAAATATATCAATATAGTTGTTTAATGCATCAATATTATGATTGTCTTTTTTTTTACTCTCTCCTCCCGCAGGAAATAAAAGAACAAATACGTCTGTAACCCCCCGATGTAGTGTTCCTTCAATTTTTTTATTTTGCACTATACCACCGGTTTTAGTGATATAACAATCCGACTTGTTTTCAATATTTACTAAATTAGAAAGGATTTAATTTTAAATTTAGAAAATAAACATTTTAAATATAGCATCTGTTTAAAATAACCCTTTTCATTATTTCTATCACACCACTCAATATTCACTTTTTTTTTCGAAAGAAATTCTTTTTCCTGTTCTATAAGTTTAACGATCATATAAATATTCTCTTCTAACGACGTCGAGTAGAAAAGGACTACATTTTCCTCCCATCTTCCAACTAATGTAATCACTGTACGTCTTCTTAAGAAATATTCACTCCCCGAGCCAGAAACATTGTATCATCTGGGAACAGAGCAAATGTCATATTCCTTCCTTTTGTCATTCATATTTACACCGAAAAGAAATTCAGTGGCACAGAAAAAACGCGCCACGCCTTAATAAAAAAGAAATATATTTATACATATAAAATAAGTTACTTAAATATATGCTAAGCTCTTCATCTTCATATCTCATCCACGACGAACTCGATGTCTTTTTTTTTATTTTTTGTTAAAATTTAGATTTGTAGAAAAAGGCGGGAAAAAATAATCGCGAACTTTTTACTCGTTTGCATGGCAACAACTATTCAAAGGGGGTGTGGTGGAACTTGTTTTCCTTTTAAAATCTTAAAAATGCACTCGAAGAAGATATTTTTTTTTTTTTTTTGCTTTGCTTTTGTGGCAGGCTGGGATGTTTTTTGGTGAGGTTTTTTGATTAATTAAAAAGGTATACCGTAAGAAAGGAGGATGTTCGGAAGTCGGATGGGGAGAGGGGAAGGGGTTAGGGAGTCGAAAGGATAAGTGTTGGTTGAGAAGAACGACTTGGAGGTGGAATGTGTAATATTTAAAGTTAAAACGATTCAAGTCAAGAGAGTATGATAACTTTATTGATATATGTTTGTAAGGGGCTAGTTTTGATGTTACTGGAGTTGTTAGTGGAGTGTTTTGGGGCTACAACATTGAAATATGTATTATTTCACTATGTTACACTTTCTTAAATTTTTTGGAAACAAATCCTTTGTTAAATGAGAATGATAGATAGAAAAAGACAATTTAGAAAACAAATTCAAAACACTTTTTTTTTAACTTTCTTGATTGACTTCACTTGTTGAACAGTAAAACTATTTAGCAAAGCTAACCAAGTGCTTATGTGTAATATGTAATTGGAAAAAAATGGAGCGATTTCAAGAAGAGACATTGTACTTGACCCTTTTTCCTAAACTTGAAATACTTATTTTCTTCAAAACCCACTTCATTTTGGCAACCCACTTCATTTTGATTTTCAATGAAAATAAACGCAAACGATTTCTGATCTTTGGCTCGGAAAACTTATATCTTTTAAAAGTAAGCCAAATAGGCGACATCAGTTACGTCATAAGTGACGTAATAATTTTTTGCCAACTTGACTCCCTTTTAATAGATGCAAGTAGGCCGTCGCCAGATATCTGAATCGTCTGCAACCTTCTTAATTGAAAATTAAAGAGTGAAGGTTACCAAATAAAAAAAATGCTCATTATTTGTCAAGTTATGGCGCATTTGGCAATTAGATTTAGTTCAACTTATTAAAAGTCGATTTTTGACCAGTTTCGGCCATTTTTGCCACGGCAGACCAGTGGATTCGTAATCTACTAACTTTTCTCTAATTTCTATAAAAAAATTCAGAATGATGTTCGATGGGGTCCAAAAATTGCAGTCACCTCTCAGTCTAAAGGTTTTTGACTGGGACAATCCAACTTTTGCACTCGATATCCCTAGTTATGATGATAGTACATTTTGGTATTCGTACAGATATAGGACAAAATAATAGGAACACCTGTGAAAAGGAAGCACATTTTTTATTACTAGAGAGTTGGACCACCATTGCCTCGAATTAAAGCTTGTATCCTACATGGGATTGACAAATAAAGGTTGCACAACTTTTAAGAGAATTCGCAGCCATTCCTCCTGCAGAGCGGTCTCGAGCTCAAATAGTTTGAGAGGAGGAGGAAACCGAACATGGACTTTGTTCTCTAAAACCCTCCACAAAGGCTCAATGATGTTAAGGTTAGGGGATTGAGGACACCACGTGAGATGTTCTACTTCATCATTATGCTTATCTAACCATGTTTGAACACAGAAAGCCGTATGTACAGGGGCGTTGTCATCTTGGAATAGAGGACGATGTCCAGGAAAAAGAGTCTGAAGCATGATCTGCTAGAATGCTCCCCTCTTACAGTCCCCCTCAGGACTACGAGTGGCCACATGCCGTGTCAAGATATCTCTCCTCACACCAACACAGAGCCCTCTCCATGCTTCACGGTAGAAAACAGGCAGCCAACATGAAATGCTTCTACCGGTGTTTACCAGACTAAACAAGTCCGGTGGTTTGAAATAATGTAAATTATAATTCATTAGACCAGATTACCTGTTGCCATTGCTGTTGTTCCCAGTTTTGGCTATCTCAGCACCACTCTCGTCGCTTTATAGCATTCTGCAGAGACATTAACGGCTTTGAGATGGCTACTCTGCCATGAATGTTCACAGCATGCAGCTGCCGTTGAATAGTTTTTGCGGATACGTGGTTCTGAAGATGGGTGTTCATCTTGGAGGTTATCTACAGCAGAGTAGTGTTACGTTTAGCCCACTATCCTCTTCAACACTCAACTATCCGGGTCAGACAACTTTGACTTTCATCCACTGTTCTGCTTCGCATGGGACACCTTTTCCAATTTTTTGTAGGCTGTCATAACCCTTGACACAGGGGATCTTGAAACACCCATAAGATTGGCTGTTTTAGACTTGGACGCTTCAGAGAGACGAGTTCCAGTAATCCAGCCTCTTTGAGTCAGACAGGTCTGACATAATGACGTATTTTGAGAACAGAATTTTCTCATACAGCTCTCACACCAACAAAAGCTCGACTGATACGTTCCCTTTCGCTGCTACTAGGTGGCAGACAGTTGCGACACATTTTCAAATGGGTGTTCTTACTATTTTGTTCTATAGTTGTATCTCTAATTATGTACGTGAGTTTGTACTCCCTTTAAAAAAAAAAAAAAAATTGCCGTTACGTTTAATGCTAAGATTGAATTCACTTGAGGCTCCTTTAATGAGGGTAGCATATTACCAAACCCTACTGACTTAGAACACGCAGAGAGGAAAGGAGCATATTCAATGTTTGCTCAACTTAAGTCTGCTATGACATCACCCACGTCACTACCCTCCAGTTGTTTATAGTAATTGTAACTTCGTTTCTGTGTTTTCCGTTGTAAACAATGAAAATATTCAACTTCCAAAGTCCAACAAGTAGAAAATACATATTTATAGTTGGATTTCAAGAATCTTAACACCGTTCCTCAGTAAGTTCACATTTATCAGTAAAGAACAGTTGAACAATCAAAATATATTTTAACTCAATTTGAATATGTGACGAATTATGTCAGAATACAAAGGCTGTTAAATAATAATTTTATCCCCGTATTTCTTATAATAAACACCACATTTATACAAACTTCTGATGTTCTTATTCATATCGTAGGCAACTGCTAATACACAAGTCCTTTTGAAATCACACTTCTAAATACCAGTTTATGTAACTTACTGAAAATTACGAAATTTTATCTTGTAGCAGATGAAAAGGGGTAAAAGGCAATTTAACTACATTATATATATGTTTAGTAACTAGGATCACTTTAAGATAAGGAGTCAGTCAGCTGCATTTGGATCTCAGTTTCGAAATTTCCATACCTGGACAAGGAAAAGACTTAGAAACTTCCATGGATTGAAGGTTTTAATCTATAAGATGCAACACTTTGGCCAAAAACGAGTTGCAGTTCATCAATTATGAAATGCTTTATTAACGAGTACTTACGGTATCTATACTGCAGGCCAAACTAAAGAAGCAGTATATCTAAATGCAACAACTCTTCTAGTTAATGCATTTAGTGCCTATATATGTACAACTGTTACTAATATATTTTCCGAGGTTAGCAATGGGATCATCCTGAAAGACAATTTAAAAGATGTGCAGCTATGTAGAAGCGCCGGCGTGTTTCAATAACGCTATTGACATGTCCAGAAGATGACATTTTTAGTAAAATGTCGATGTACTATTAAGTTTTAAAGTTAGGAAAGTAGCTTTAAGTGTAATTTTTATACCGTTAGATACTATGTCCCTATATTCGTTTATAGACTGCTTCATATCCTTTGACACATGGATATTATAATATAAAGGTTTTTTTTTTTAACGGATGGCACTGATCTATGTAATGAATGGGACTTCATACCCTTGAAATTTCAAACTTTTGGGATGGTTTGATTTTGTCAACTATGTCTAAGGTTCTTATACGTGAGAATATATTAGAAATCTCATGACTCAAATGTTGACAAATCCAAGTGTGACTTACTTCACTACAGTCGTCGTAATACTTTCAAACCAGTCATTCAATTCGGATGCCTCAAAAATGGTATCTTTCGAAGTCTCTCATCTTAATAGCATCCTGTGTTGATTCCGCTTTAATTGGAATGGGCTTTCGCTGTTCCCCCAAAAACTTTTATATCCTCCGCCCCTTTTATTTCAAAAAGTTTTTTCAATTTGCATTTCGTTTTGCTTTGTCTCCTTTGGATTTGCATAACACTCAGGAGTTGCTCCTTTCTCCCCACCCATTGCAATCCGCTGGATTCCTTTTTATAAATACTTTTTCCCGCCCTTTTTTTTATTTTTTTTTCTATCTCTTTCTGTCTAATACTTTTTCCCAGTGAGATCTTTTCATTTTCTTCTAAAGAGAAATATAATTTTTTCCTTTTCTTCTCCCTCCTTCCCCCCCCCCCCCCTCTCCTCTTTTTTTTTTCTTTACATTCTACCACCCTGCCATTCATTTAAATTGAAATAACAGTTCCATGTAGCTAGCGACGTTGGGAAAAGTTGTAGTTACTCACCGCAGTTTTTGCAGACGATTTTTTTTATTCGTTCTCTCGTTTTTAATAAGTTTATCTCTTGTTCCCGGAGGAAGAAATTAATTAGAGATAGCTACATAGGATTAAATATTTCTCTTCCATTCTACATTCTAACTTCATTCTAAAAATTTGATCTCTCTCTATTCGAAATCTTTTGTTCGTTAGTGGAAAATACTCGCATAAAAAATTTGAAATGATGATTGTCCTCCGTTGGAAGTTATTTCATTTATGCTTTACGGAATGTGTGTTTTATGGAAATTTTAGCCAAAGAGTTTATGATTATGAGTTTGAAGATTTTTTAGACATGCAATCCCTTTTGTTAAAGCTGATGAGTAAAAGAATAGTGGGTATTCATTTAATTAGATGACTTAGAATAGAGTATTATTTTAATGTATATTTGAAAGAGCGGGGTATATGAAACTATGCATTTTTCTGTCGGTTTATTAAGATAAAACATTAAGGAGTTTTTTGATTTGAAAAAGAATTTTACTCCTTTTTCACAAAAAAAAAACCTTCTTATTTTCTTCATTTTCGTAAGTTACTTTATTATATTTTAGCAATAAAATTTCTCTTATGTAGAACATTTTAGAAATAGCCATCTTTTTTAGTTAATCTAAATGCACAGAGCTTACACTTCAATAGATTAGATAACATGAAATAAATTTTTTTTTATTCTTGGATTAAGCATTTTCTCTTTTGTCTCTTCATCCCAAGCCTCAACCAAAAATGTATGATTTATCAGAAATTGCTAATAAACGCCTCTAACGATTTCAATCAAAATCGCTGTAGAAATGTCTTTTAAGTTTTTCTAAATAGCCCCAACTCCGAAATTACCGTAAAAATTCGATAGTGACGTTAAAAGTAGAAAAATGAAGATCTTAACAGATTTTCATTTCTTGACCCTTGCCCATAAACAACGGCCCCTCCTTTCTGTTCCATTAGTCCGAAAAGAATAATTTAATAATTATACTCAAACATATCTTCAATTTTGCCAATTTGTCAATGTTTTTTTTTTTTTTTCTTTTTTCTTTGGCCAAACTTGCCAATTTTTAAATAATATAAATATGGGAACAAAAACGATAAATTACACCAATCTATGTCAAATTTAATTGTAATGACCTTATTATGTAAGGTAATTAAAAGTTGTGCGATGTTGCACTCCTCTAGCTTTTCAAAGTTTTTTAGCAATCTCAATATCGTAAACATAATAAATATATGGTCCATAACAGTGTGGTATTCATAGATATATGCTATTAGTGAGTCTGCTATTTATTAAGTTTCCAAGAAATTGTTTTCCTGGTATTATTAAGTCTACACAAATGTTCTAAAAAACCAATATTTACAAGGTTGTCTTATTGCTTTTAGCTATTTTATGACAAGGAATTTCGTACAATATTAAATGGTCCTTTCGTTTGCGGTAAAATTACCTTAATGGGAGATGTTCAACGTTCTTCTTGTACAAACCAATCGCGCCAGCACGCTGGGATATATTATTAATAAATATTGTCGAACTCACTAAAATGTCTTTGTCTCTCCTGCTCTATATCCTACAATTTAGAGACTTCCCAGATGAATTTTTTTTTTAAACAAACCACTGTTTCCACAGAATTCTTGTCATAAGCCATACTCCCCCCTTCCCCCCGCTAAAGAAAAAACTCTAACCCAAGACAGACACCCCCTCCCCTCTCTTTCTGTCTCTTCCCCCAGGCAACAGAAGCCACCGGATGCACTCTAAAGAACCGTCCTCTTCGCACCCCCATATTTATGTATCTCCCAAAAAGAGGAAGGGGACTTCAAAAATCTGAAATTTTGTTTGCTCCAGTTAGCGTGATGTCGGCGAGTTCCGGTGATAACTTCGCGGGAAGGGGAAGTGCTCCAACCACAAGGTTTGGAGACAAAAAGAGGTGTTCCCATAATTTTTTTGTTAACTTCCTTTGAGAAAATTTTCAAAAATAAAAGCATTCACCTGTTTGTTACAATTTAAGTAAAATTGCTTTAAAAAAAAACGAAACTCGTAATTTCAGATCCAAAATATTGTACGTAAGCTTTTCGTAATGAGGTTTATCTGTTTGAATTTTTGATACTTTTAACCTGTACTAAACGATTTTCGTAATATGTTAGAAAAATAATATTTTGAAAAACTAACTCACGTAGATAATGAACAAACTGCTGTTCAGAAGATCCGGAAGTCAAAACCCAGCGTTCAGCACATTGTTATTTAATTTAATTACCAATTTCTTTAAGTGTATAAGTGTATATAACTAATTTCTTTAAAGTACCCATTTCCTTAAGTGTTCCCTCCGGGAAATTATCTCACAGTATCTTTGGGAAACTTTGGACGATAGCAGAAGATGGTATCATAATTTCCCTCCGAATCACTATGTTAGAACCATGATCCTTTTGCAAAACACGTATAAGTAAGCCTCTATATTCTCCTCCGAAATTACTTCACCAGAAGTTAATTCCCGTTGGCCTTAATGCAGGAATTATTTTGGGGGAAATCTATAGTTGACATGGACAATATACGCTAATACAGAGTAAACGGTAAAATATTAAATAGCATTATTAAGAAATTCTATTAACTCTTTCAGTCCTGACTTCTGAATAGTGCATTGAAGCCGAAGAAGACTTAACAATTAATATTGAGGTCTATATTAGTAACTCTCTCTAAACTAGTTAGTACCCCTAACCTCCAGGCACTATTACATAACATTACATTGGGACATCTACTCAATTGTCAATTAATCACACAGCATAAGTATGAAAGCTGTTCAATTGGCATCATCTGCTTGCTTTTGAGCTGTGCAGGGGATCAGTTTTTTTTTTTTTTTTTTTGTAGCGATTAGTTACCAAGGAAACCTCTCTGGTGAAAGCCACCGACTCTTAACTTGTTTCTCAACATAATTTTAAGACATGTTTGAAATTAATGAAATTTTTAATGGAAAAAAATGAGTGGATAAGGATAATGCTATTTGATAGCACTGGTTCCGAATGATTTTAAAATCACTGATGTCCGATTTAACTTCTAGATAACTTAGAAACAGTTTCTCCTAAACAAACTGAAATAGATCAATTTAATTGTTTGTACATTATGCCAAAAAAAAAATAATAAAAAAATCCGAATGATGGCTATATCTTTGGTTCAAATTATTATAGAATCTTGCCGTCATACCAAAATATTTTGTTTACGATTTTCTATATGTCTGATGCAAAAAAAAAAAAAAAAAAAAAAAAAAAAAAAAATCTTATGGGACTGTATACTAAGTAAATTTAGCTCTATCTTTAGATATTTAAATACGAACCCCTATTTTTTATGTTTTCATTCGATTTAAAATACCTCGTTTACCCTAGATGCCAAATTTTAGTTCATTATGTTGAGAAACACGTCACTTATGAGTAAACATGTTTTGGACGATCTTGAGTGGATTTGGACAATCGAAGTCAAATGGGAATGAAAAAAATTCTGGAGGAGTTTTCAAACATGGTAATTCTAATGAAAAAAAATATATATGTTTCTATTTAAAAAAATTTAAAACTTGCTTTATTAATTAAAAATTAATTATTAAAAAACTGTTTAATACAAAAGTTGCATGTTATTTTTGTTTGGCCTTAAGCTATCCTTTGAAATAAAAATTGCTAAAATATATTAACTATACAAGAATTTATGGCTAAAAAAACAAATTTTATTTTTAACATTAATTTATTATTTTTTTGACATCATTTAAATTACTAAAATATTGGAAAAACTATTACATTGGAAAATTATGTTTTGGATCACGTTGATATGGATTCTGCATCTAAATAGAGTAAAATATTATGGGGTTGCCATTGAAAATTTTAAAGTTTGGTTTAGTTTTAATATGTAGATGTTAATCCTTTTGGAGATCGTTTCTCGTGTGAAAAATAGTGAAGGCTTGCTTTATGAGGTATCGTAAGTCTGTTTTGCTCCAGAAGAGCTAATGCTTCATTTTGGGCCGTAATAAATGCCGAGATATATTATGTATATGGTAAAACTGGACTGTGATTATCGTTTTTCTCCTTCAATACATAATCAAAATTGATATATGATATGCCAATTTAAAGGATAATGCCTACGCTTTTGACAAATAATTTATTTACAATTACGCCCTGTGATATTTGTTTGAAAATCGAAGTTAAAAAAAATAAAAAAAAATAGAAATAGTCTAAAACTTTGAATTGTTGTGATAGTATACAGTAGATGGCAGCACTACAGAAAAGAGAAAGTTGTAATTTGAGCATGTTGAGGAAACCTTAGGAATCTTATATCTTTCAGCAATGCAATTCCGGACGAACTTCCAAAAAAGTAATTCCTCTAAGCAGTTCTAAATACACAATCTGCGCACGGATCACTAGTTGCTTAGAAACATAGGAATTTTTGTACCATTTTTGTAACAGCAGAAATAAAAGCTCAATCAAGAATTTAGAAAATAATCGGGTTTTTTTAATCGTTTCTCTGTGATTTTGTTTGGATGTGTTTGTTTGTGGTGGGAAAATCTGTGGAGAACTAATTAACCCACTTGCCGTCATCCAACAAGCTGAAACCTATCATATAGATTTGTTGTTGATGAGAATGCATTCTATCACATGTTAAACCTGTCACTTAATGGTCGTCTTTATTCATGTTTCTATTATTGTTTGTAGGACTAATTGACCCACTTGCTGTCATCTAATCGATCTGAAACTTGGCAGATAGATTTGTTGCTAATGAGAATGCATTCTATCAAGTATTAGGGCTGTCACTTAAAGGACACTTTTAGACATATTCTTCTATTACAGCTGTTTAAGACTAATTAACACACTTGTCGTCGCCCAATCGAGGTCAAACTTAGCAGACAGACTCGTTATCGATACAATAACAATGCGTTTCATCAAATTTTGGAGCCAAAAAGGAGTTAGTCCATGGAACGGAATCGTTGGTTTTCTTCGTAGTATTCAAACTCTATGAAAAGTCGATTTGGTTGGTTGTTTTCAGATTATCTGGCACCGTCAGCAACACGAGGGCTACAATGCGCTGAAACATTCGTCATTAGACAAGCCAACATAGATTTACAAACACCCATGCCTAACACGGGACTCGAAACTGCAACCTCGCGGTCAAGAAGCTTGCACGCTAATCACTATACCGTATGGTCGGCTGAAAAGTCGATTTAAGTTCAATGTTGCTGAAATAAGTTGTATTGCACTTGAAAGTTGGCAATGCATATAAGGGATTTATATAAATTAACTTTGTTTTTATGGGTTATTTTTTAATTATTATTAGCTTTCATTTTTTATCAGCTAGCTTGTCAGAATTTTTTTAAATATATATATATATAAAAAAAATTCCTTTTAATTTCGTTAAGGATCTTGCATTTCTGGTGTTACAACTTGAACAAAAAATTCATATTTTAAAGCAATATTTCGGAAATTATTGTACCCCAAAAAATGAAGCATTAGATCTATTATAGGGTAAGGACTGGTTGACGATATGACTCACTAAACATCCATGACGTCACTCAGTTTACCTTATGACATCATGGGGGATGGCATGAAAGAGATTTTTCTTAAAATGGATGGGCTTAAACTTACGAGATCTTCAATGTTACCATGTATCCTTGCTCCCAACCAAGAAGGGAGGGGGAAGAGTGCGTCCTGGAAAATATTCCGCGGGTCCCCGGGCTCTCCCACTCCTTCCCTTTACGGAAAAGTTTCCTGGAGAACCGGAAATGATATTTCTTTTTAGCGTCCAATTTTATTTTTTTTTAAATGAAAAAGTTCCTATTTTTTTGGACTGCTGTCGGTTGGGAAAGAAAATTCAATCTTGCGTCCTCAATCTGAAAATGAAGATTTTTTTTTCTACTGATAAATTTGGTACTGGTGTTAGAAAGGGGACAGTTTTAAATAATTTGTTTGTTTTTTTGTGTGTTCCGATGACCTGTTCTCTTTAAACTGATCATGAGGATCGAATCAAGCTTGTATTCAGTTCAGTTCCTAGATGTGTTTTGCTGGAGAGATAATTATTTTGTTAAGTTGTTGTGTCTGTAACTTGATATAAATAACACCGAAATTCCAAACTTCTTAGTACTGTCGTTGACATTGATTCACAGAGTATCTTGAAATAAATGTTTCGAAAAATTGATTAAAGTGTATTTAATCTGCTTTACTTTTTGGACTTTTTTTTAGTAAACCAGATGTTTAGTAAACCGAGACACGAAACAGTTGTTGACAAATTGATTGCATATCTGCCAGCTACTCTGTTATTGTAAACGGTTACGTCTAAATTTCTGGTATATCGTGGACTTTTTTACAATATATGCATTAGGGTATTTTAGAAAGGTTGTTATCATTATTTATTTAATTATTAGAGATTGATAATTAGTTTAAATTGTAAAATAACGTAAGGCATCTGAAAAAGATGGCGATTTTTCTGTAAGAAATATATACAAGGCAGGTGTTTAAAGAAGCTTGTTTAGTATTTATTACTTTAGTTATTATTGAGAGTCTTCAGTGTGAATTGCAAAAATACTCAAAATAATGTAAGAAATCATAAACAGTTAATGACTTTCAGGGCTAATTTATTTTAAATTTTATACTGTCCATGTTTGGAGGAAAAAGTTAATTATAAAAGTATTTGTGAGGTCAAATCCATCAATGCAAAAAGAGTCAATGCAGCATGAAGACATGTATGCAAGCAATTTTATTCAAAGGTTATAATTAAAAATTTTAAAACAGATTACATCAAATGTGTGTATCGTCATGCATGAATCAATACGTGTATTTTTCTACTGAATAAAATTACGACCCTCATAATTCTTTTCAATTGGTTAAATTTTAAACATAGATTATTAATGCGTTAATCATTATTGTGAGCTATCCCAGTCTTGATTAACTCTTTAACGGGTCGAATAGGGTCCAAACATTCCAAACGAGGGATATTTAAATGACCCACATCCAATATAGTCACATCTCTCAAATTAGGTACTAAGGGCAAGCATAGATACAAGTGCCAATAAGGTAAGCTATCCTAATCTTGATTAATTGTTAAAAAGAGTCGAATGGGATTTAACATTCCAAACGAGGGATATTTAAATGACCCACATCCAATATAGTCACAACTCTGAAATTAGATACTAAGGGCAAGCATAGATAAAGTGAGGTATTGCGATTTCGATTAACTTATTTTAAAAATTAAAAGAGTGTTGAAACGTTCCTTACGAGAAATAGCGCAATGGTTCACTTTCAATTAAGTCTCAACTCTTGCAATTTAATACAAGTGTCAATAAGGTAAGCCATCCCAATCTTGATTAACTGGTTATAGGGTCGAATTTGGTTTAAACATTCCAAACGAGGGATATTTAAATGACTCACATCCAATATAGTCACACCTCTCAAATTAGGTACTAAGGGCAAGCATAGATACAAGTGTCAATAAGGTAAGCTATTCCAATCTTGATTAATTTTTAAAAGGGTCGAATGGGATTTAACATTCCAAACGAGGGATATAAATATGTTCCATATACAAAATAGTCACAACTCTGAAATTAGGTCTAAGGACAAACATAGATAAAGTGAGCTATTCCGATTTCTATTAACTCATTTTAAAAATTCATGTCTTGAAAATTGTAACCAATGGAAAGCAAAGCACATATAAATAAGCCATTCCAATCTCGATTAACTTATTTTAAAGGGTCAAGAAGCGTATGAATTGTTCCCATTCGAGGAATATCCCAATGCCCGACTTCAAATATCTCACAATCATAAAACTTGGAACAAATGTCAACAATCGCAAGCATAGATAAAGTAAGGTACTCCGATTTTGATAAACCGATTTTCAGGGATCGAAACAGGATCAAACGTTCGAAATGTAGAATGTATAAAAGTCTTTTGATTGCTAAAATGTGCATGGTAAAATTTGGGTATTCAGCTAATATGATAATATTTCTCTGTTTTTCGTTGAATAAAGCTTCAGTGTTAACTACATATCGTGATGGTAACTGATGAATCACAATTGCTACTTGTAGAAGTCGACTCAACCTAATAAGATCATGGATGGTACAAAAGCAAACCCAACATATATAAATTCCAAGATGGTTAACGCCATTTTTTTAGACTTAAAGTATCAAAATGAATCTTTATTTTGTAGTATAAACAAAAGTTAAGATATCGTTCAGTTTAAATATGCCAGAGACTGCTCTATAAGTAATAACTTATTTAACGCTCTTTAAGTGTTTTACTTTTCTTAGAGATTTGTCCACATTATAAGGGGGGAAAAATCACTTCAAAACCCCTTCAAAAACAATTTTCCTCTTCCCGTACAATTTCTCGAACAAGTGACACGTACCAGATAAAACGCACACGTTCTTACGTTCCTAAAATGCAATATGCCAAATCTCATTTCAAAAAGCACCTTTTCTTGCCGAAGGGGAGCAGCCGATATTGATTTTTCAAGCCCCCCCCCCCCCCCCCCTCCTCCACAATAACACAAATAAAGAAAAAACCTAAAAAAAAATTCGGTGTTTAAAAAGAATACAGAAAAGTCCCCGAACAATTCGTTTGCGCTTGAAAGATTGTTGATCATCCCCACACATTATTTGATTTGCCTTTCGTTCAGAATGTACATTCCTCACCATTTTTCATAGACTGTATTAAAGAGTCCGGAATACTAACTCTTTATTTTATTTATTTTTCATATTTCTAGAAGAACGCTCGAAGAAACCGGTTTTTTTTTTTTTTTTTTTTTTCTTATGGACTTGGTTCCCGGGGGCGAATTCTAAGAGAGACTAGCTACCAGAGGACAATTTCTTTTGGCGGGGAAAATAATGGAAAATGAAGAGGGGAAAAGGATATTTCGTTTTTATCGTCTGTTTTCGGTAAAACGATTTTCATTGGTTCGAATATGAGATGTCTTCTGGGATGAAATACGGGAGAGATTTTTGTCTTATTCTATTTTAGAAGGAATGGTTGAATATCTCGGTTGGTTTCCATAATTTTCATCTTATTTATTAGAATTATTTTCAAATTTTGCACTTTAAAATTTATTTAAAGAAAACTAATAAAAATGTTAAAATTCTGGTGGGCATTTGCACAATTACCGAATATATACTACGTATGTCTACACTTATTGGAAGTCACTTTCTATTAAGCCACACTCCTACACCCATACCCCAAGCAACGCAACCATATTGTTTCAATGTGGTGTCAACGTTAAATACCAACATGCACAATGTTGTTTCAACGTGGAACTGCAACGTTGTTTTCAAGCGGAAGTGTTCACTTAAAGGAGCGTGGATACAATGTTGAGTGCCAACGTTGTTTCAACGTAGATATATCACACTGCTTCCACATGCTAGCTATTGCCCACGTGGTTTCAATGTTGAATGTCAATATTGGTTCAACGTGGATTTGTCACATTGTTTCCACGTGAGAGTGTTCATTTTTGCCAATGTGGTTTCCACGTTGAATGTCAATGTTGTTTCAACATGGATGCATCCCATTGTTACCACATGATAGTGTTCACTTTTACCAATGTTGTTTAAACATGAATCTTCCACATGAGTGTTCAATATTGAATCTTGCCAATGTTGTTTCAAGACACACATCCCATAATGCTGTTTTTACAGCACTATAGTTCTTGAGCCCAAGAACTAGTGCTGTAGAAACAGTTTTTCTGGAAAGTATGTCTTGAAACAACATTGGCAAGAATCAGATTGAACACTCATGTGGAAGATTCATATTTAAACAACATTGGTAAAAGTGAACACTATCATGTGGTAACAATGTGGAACACCCATGTTAAAACAGTATTGCTCATATTTTTCATATTCACATTGCTCATATTTTTTGGAAGGGGTTATGAAATTAAAATTCAAAATACCATTTAAAGTTGCAATTTTAAGCAAAACAAATTATTGATTTTTGTATTTTAATAGATAACAGAAAAAATTTGGAAGCGAATGTATCCTGCCTACTTTCCTAAGCGCTTGTTTTGACACATTTTTTTCACATGAATGTGTTTAGTTTTATTAGCACTGTAAAGTTTAAGAGTATATGCATTATAGAAACTCTCATTTAATGAAAAGAAAAAGTTAAAACTAGAATATTTTCCAAGTATTGGCTTTATGAGTTTCCAACTACTGTTACACAATGTATCATCTTTTAGTAGGTAGAATATCATTTTGTGAAAAATTAAACTTTCCTTTTATATGCAGAGGATTATTCTGTACAAAAATTTAATTTTGCTCCAATGAACCACAATTAAAATTAATTATAATATTTGCTTCTTAATTATCTCTGAACTAATCAAATTTGAATAAAAATTATACATATATATTTTTAAACTGTAAAAATAAATCATAATGTTCAAAATAATTTTATTTCAAAAATAGCATGCATAACATTAAAACAAATGTTAATAAAACAAATATTAATAATTACATGTAACAGTAACAGACATAGTCCTAACACAATTACATAGGTACAAATACCTTTCAAATTGTTTCTAAGTTCACACTTTAAACCAGCAAATAGAAAATTATAAGATGATTAAATATATATGTGCTAATTTTTAATGACATATCCCATTCAGAGCAACAGTAGGATCTTAACTTCAAGACCCCATTTAATGACAGTAAAATAAGAAAGGAGATACAAAACAATTATTTAAGTTTGTGAACCATATGTTATAATCCATGTTTACAATCCACAATATCATTCCCAAAAATATTCCACATCTCTGTCACAATCAGCAGCCTTAATGTCACTCCACGAGCTTCTTTCGCCTCCTCATTGGTTGTTTTCATAATCTCTAAAATAAAATTACCTTTATTTAATACAATAAAGCATTCAAACATATATTTATATAGATATAACTGTTTTCCAATTTTTAAAAGTAGACACCATGCCAAAAATAATAATAAAGAAATACGACGTGTAAAAATGCTCAAATCCAACTCTGCTACTTAAATCGCCAACCAAATTCAAAGATTGAATATATTAATCAAGATAATATCCCTTTTTTATGACTTAAAAAAATCCCTCTCTCGCGTTGAAAGCGATCCCCTTGTTTTGGATGGTTTTAAGTCAATGCCAGTATGCAGAAGCACCCTTCATATTATGGTTTGCACATTGGACTGACCAAAGATCACACGACCATTTAAGGCAATAACAGACTTATTTCAGAATATCATGCAATGACGATACACAATATAGTTTAATCAAAAGTAGATTATGTAAAAAAAATTCGAAGGCAGATGCAGAATACCAATGTTGCCTACTCCCACCCAGTATTTGAAAACTAAAATGAAGAGTAGAAAAATTTAAAGGAAAAACATATAATATAGGTTTTTAATTAATGTTATATTTCAATAGGAAACCAATTATAATTTTTGAAAATTCTAGATTGAAACAACTTAGTTGCCTTTTACTCTTAGGTATACTTTTAGAAAAATTTACTGTATCATACAAATTTAGCTTTAAATTCAAAAACCCTTTTTACTACTTTGAGGATAAATTAAATGAGCTGCTGCAACCAAATTGAAGCCATGCTTTCTATTGGTTTTCAGTTCAAAGTTAGGAGCCCTTTTTTCATTACATAGTTGCCTGGAGGTTAAAATAGTCAATTAGGATATTTTGGTACTTGCGTATTAACGCCACCGCAGCTACAGATTTGGCGGTTTTTAATTACTTACAAGGAATTAGAGTTTTATACTTACAAAGAATCCAAAAGATAACTGCATGCGAACAACAAGATTGCTCTTTATTGGCGGCACTGAAAAACCGTCAAATCTGTAGCTACAGTGGCGTTAACACGTAAGTACCGATATTTTTCTTACCAAAAAAAGTTTTCTGGAGGCTAAAATAGTCACTTTAGTAAACGCCACTAGCAGCCTTGTTATAATACTGCCATAATTCAGACATGTTCACAACAGCAAAACTAATTTAAAAAGAATAAAAAAATTATACTTAATATATAAATTATAGAGGATTATCAAAAGAACTATCAGTGTCATTTAACATGATGGCCACAAAATTCAGGTAAAAAGTTCCCTGACAGATTTCTAAAAAATTCCTTTCCTGTAAACTTTTTCCGAATTCCCCCAATTTTTTCAGATATGTTGACACACTTATCGAATAGAACATGTATGCTAAAGAGATAATATGCCAATTTTTTAAAAATAGGTTTGGTGGTAGTTAAAAGTTAAAATTATTCCATAACATTAAAACTTCTAATGATTATCACAGCAAATCTTCAGGAAAATGGTACCAAATTAGGGATAATGGATAAACATACCCTAAACAGTAACAGTAAATTTTCCTGAATATTAAAAAAATTCCCTGATTTTTTCCACAATCAAAAAGTTTCTTGATTTCCAGGTTCTGTAGCCACACTGTTTAAGTACAACAGCTCTAACAAAGGTGAAATAAGCAAGTCCACAGAACACTGAAAAAAAAAAAGAATGTTCAATTCTAATACAATAAGTAAATTTATTCTAAAAAGTATTCCCAAATATAACTTTGGTACAGTCAAACCCTGTTAATGTGAAATCCGTTAACCTGAACTCCCGTTTAACGCAAAGAAAAAAGCAGTTCCCCGTATTTAAAA